>CP050227.2:7885783-9085783 GCA_012066045.3 Morus alba
ATTTAAAATAATATACGATTTTATGTAAGAGTTTTTAAATGTAACAAAAAAAATAAAATGTAATTTTTTATAAAAAATTTTAACTATAATAAAATTAAAATTAAAAATTAAAATCAGTAATTTAAACAAGACTTTAATACGTTATTTTCTTTACGCGTGGGAACGTAGATTTCTTTACAGGACAAAAAAGAAGGTTAAATTCAACCTAAGTCGTGACACAAGGCATTTGGACCAGCTGCGATGTCTCAAGTACAATTTTTTTAATCACGAGCTTAATTATAACAAAGTTTTGGAATCATACCCATCGTACGACTTTCCAGGATGTGATTCAATCTTTGACAAACATTTTCCAAGTAAAAAAAAATAAAAAAAAATTCACAAATCGACATTAAGCGATAAGGATGTGATCCAATCACAAATCTCAAGTCATATTCTAATAAAAACTACCAAATACAATACAAAATTACTCAACAACTCATCACCACTAATACATTAAAAAATAACAATAATAAATAAGTAAAAAGGAGAAGCCCATGTTCCAGGTGAATAGACAATTTCCGCATCTGGGTTTATTGAATATTATTATTCAAAGGTCAAATTGCGTACAATTACAGTGACCTTGCAAACCAACTGCTTAGCTCTAATCAGCTATTGGGTATTGTTGTGAAGATTCATCGTATACTAGAAAGTACATTTTTTAAAATATATTTTTTATTATAGCTTGTGTGTCCAGTTTTCTTCTGGCTTCTCTCAGAAAAGCTTAACATTTTTGACTCAAAAGCTTCAATCTTTTTGCCATGGCGGCCAACAATCTTGTTGTTTTCTTCATTCTTGCAATGGCCTGCTTCGGGTTACTGAGATTTTGCGAGTCCAAGCTTCCCCAAGATGAAGGTGAGACCTTCTTTTGTCGTTTATAGTGCGGTGGTAAAGAAAAGAAAACGAAAACTCTGTACTTGTTTTTTGTTTTTGTTTTTGTTTTTGTTTTTGTTTTTTTTTTTTTTTTTTTGTTTTTGTTTTTATTTGTGTGGGAGAACTCTGAACTTGGGTTGTTGTTCAAAGTAATCAATGGCTAATTTATTTTGCTTATACCGTGTATTTTTTTTGGCCCGAATTTATGTCCGTCAAGTTTAAAGTTAGTGGTCACACATACTCATATGGCGTATATTTGAACTATATATAACTATGAAAATATTATTCTCCTCAGGACTCTAATTATGTTTGGATTGCCATTTTTAGTGTTTTCACATTAGTCTTTTGGTAACGCTGAAGTGGAAATGTATTCTTTTTCACAATTGGTAAGTAATCTCAATCATAAGAAATCAGAGCAGCTTGCTCTAAAGTTTGTAGAAAGTAGACCAGATTTGTGATTCACGTTTGGATGCATAATTATTAGGTTTTGAATATCAATCACTTGGTAAGAAGATGTCCTTTTAAGAAGGAAAAAGAAAGAAAAGATATGCTAAGACGTGTACAATGGGAACCTGAGATTTTGCAGATACACTTCTTCACAAAACGCAGTTGTAATCTGCTCTAAGTGGCCCAATCGCCCATCTAGTATTTTTGCTACTTAGGAAATGACCTGCTCCTTTTTTTTTTTTTTTTTTGGGCTGCCCTTTGTAATATTGATGAGTATGACTTTTCAAACACTCACAATAACTTCTTATGTGGATTTGTAACCTCTGGTTTCAAAATTGTAGGCAATCATGTTGATTAGTTTAATTGATGATGGGTCGTTTCCTAGTAGCTTAAGTTTTTGGGAGAATTTCCGGTGGTTCGGAATTCGTGCCTCCAAAATTGTACTCTCTAACTTATTACACGTTGGGCTGTGTGAATTTACATCCTTTTTGCATTTTTATATTTTGAATTCACATTTCACTTTCCTTGTTTTGGAATTTGGGCATTGTTCAAGCTCACAAATGGAATGGGAGTATTAGAGTATAAAAACAGATTTTGGATCACTTCCTATCAAGTTTAAGCTTTTGAGAGAAATAACAAACCAACATAATTCACTAGTCTAGGTGGCTTCCTTTGCTTTCTCTGAGACTTGCACTTTGTCAGAGGTGGCGTTTTAGATACATTGCCAGTGTTGGACCACCTCTTTATTTGTTTAAGCTTTTAAGAGAATTGATGAACAAACATATATTTACTAGTACACAGTAATTCTCGTTGTTGATGTATTCACTATATATATTTTCTTTTATATGTTGAGTGATTCATGTTATACGACATTGTCATCTAATGTAGCTTTTTTGGTTTAATGATTATGAATAGTTGACGCTCTTGCTCAAATAACTAGTACAATGGCTTCAACATATTGGGAGTTTAATGCCACCACTTGCGACATTATAGTGGTCGGACTAACAAGGAGCCACCAAAGGGATCTGAGGGTAACATTAGTTGTGATTGCACCTTCGAGAACAATACCGTCTGTCATGTTTTAAGCATGTACTGTTCCTTCATTGTTTAAGACATAATATTACATTGATGAGTTATACATAGTCTACATATTGTTGAGTGTTTTGCTATGCGTGAAATTTCTATATCAGTTTATACTGGTTAGATATTGGCATGCAATGAATGAACTCTTGTTATCTTTCCATATCTCATTTAAATTTAGACAAACTCTGCATAGTTTCATGTCCAGTGTAACGCCTCAACCCCCCATGGGATCCACCTTGCGGGACTCCGGCATAGTCGGGTCTTGTACTCGTTACTCGTACCAACACTTGACTTAAGAACCTTATAAGGAGGGAGGTCTTGGGTTCAAGTGTTGGGGGACGTGAAGAAATCCCTGAGGGCTACTAGGTGCCCAGAGGGGACAGTAAGTATGAGTAACGAGTATAAGACTTGACTATGCCGAGAGTCCCGCAAGGTGGACCCCATGGGGGGTTGAAGCGTTACATCCAGTAAGTGCAACTTATGTCAATTCCTACAATTGTTGATGATGATACATTAGTTTTGATATAGATTTGCTCTAAAATGCATTAGTGATAGACATGAGATATTAGGAATGAGAGTATAGTTTGTTTTAGTCTTGCTACAATATGAGAGTATACTATAATTGTGAATGAAGGCCGCCACAAATTCATTTCAATACAAAGTATATTCATTGTGAAGTATGTAATATATTGCCCTCTTCCTAATGCTAAAAGTATCAAAATCCCATCTTTGACAGAGTTCTCAAGGGTTATAGTCTGCCTGGCAAGCTTCCACCTCAATTGAGTAAACTTCCTTACCTCAAAGAAATGTACGAACAGTTGGAATTGCATTTTAATTTTTGTTGTCTATTTTTCTTCAATTATTATTTATCTTTAAGTAATCTACTATTTTCTCTTTTCCTCTTTGCTCAGCGATTTTGGTTTTAACTACCTGAATGGTACGATACCACGTGAATGGGGTTTGACAAAATTGACTTACATGTAAGCTCTTTCATCCTTTCCTCTGTTATAGTTTGATTTAATTGTTCCAATGCAAGTGAACCAATATAATTTGCAGCTCTATCCTTGTTAACCGCTTATCCGGAGAAATTCCAAAGGAGTTGAGCAATATTACCACCCTCACATACGTGTAAGTTCTTAACTTTCCTTTTGCTCCGTTATTTGCATCTTTCAGCCTATGGAAATTAGTTGTAATGTTGATTGAGGTCATTGTGAGTCATA
Source organism: Morus alba (assembly GCA_012066045.3). Lineage (NCBI taxonomy): Eukaryota > Viridiplantae > Streptophyta > Magnoliopsida > Rosales > Moraceae > Morus > Morus alba. Next base: position 7,889,443 of record CP050227.2, read on the forward strand.
AAACTAGCTTGTTCTCTCTCTCTCTCTCTCTCTTAAATGATCTGTGAAATGCTGATATTTTTCCATCTGCTGATCGAGCAATTTTCATTTCCATGTTCCATAATAGTATCATTTGTCACTTTGATAATTTTTTCCTGTAAATAATCAATCAGATGCCTGGATGCAAACCATTTCTCTGGAACTATTCCTCCTGAGCTAGGGAGATTGCCCAACCTGCAAAGTTTGTATGGAATTTTTCTCCTTTCAACTTCTTCTTCTTTTTTTATTTTTTATTTTTTATTTTTTATACAGTCAACAGTCAACATATTCTAAAGGATAAAATGAATGTTATTCAGTGGCTTTGGTATTATAATTGCAGGTTGCTATCCTCGAATCAGTTCACTGGAAACTTGCCAACGACATTTGCTGATCTAGAAAATCTGACAGATTTGTTAGTACTTATCATATCTCAGCTCCTTTAAGGCCTCAGGTTAGTACACTTATCTAGTATGTGCATTTGTTGTCCAATGCAGGAGGATGAGTGATAATAACTTCAGCGGAAGCATACCTGATTTTGTACAGAATTGGAAACAACTGCAAAAATTGTAAGATCTTTAGTTTCTTTTCCAACATTTTTCTAGTGAAGTATATTTTTTTTTAAGTTATTTATATTTATGCTTGATTCTTTTGGTTGTGTTCAATGTTCAAGACACATGGAAGCAAGTGGACTTGAGGGACCCCTCCCGTTAAACATATCTCAGTTGACCAAGTTGGAAGATTTGTGAGTAAAACATTTTTTATTTATTATTTTCTAAAAAAAAATTTATTCATTTCAGTTACAAGCTTTATACACTTTTTTTTATCTGTTTGTCAAATCTAGTGTTTCCCTTTTCCTCTTATGGGGCCATATTCTATCTTTGTATGTAGGCGGATTAGCGATATGCGTTCTCCAGGGCAGAACTTTCCGATGATAAGAAGCATGGGAAGCTTGACAAAATTGTATGTTCAGGGTTCATATAATCAAATATCAAGAAGAGTGATTTTATGCCATCCACATTCATTTGTGGTTTATATAATGCAATTTAGCTGTAAACTTTAGGGTCTTGAGGAACTGCAACATTTCTGGAGAGATCCCGTCATACTTCTGGACAATGAAGAATCAGGATACAGTGTGAGTAAAATCTAAGATCTGATGCGCGCAATTTTTCCAGATTTTAATTTATCGTCATGGATATATACGTATAACACCATGCAAGCTCCTATCTTTTTGGCTCTCCTTACAGTCTCATTAAAGCATGTTGTTCAAACTATTGAAGTTTTAATGAGCCTGTACGAGAATGATGTTGCTATTGTTTATCCCTGTTGTTTTACTCTCTTATTATCTTAGTCTATTTTGCTTCTTGTTGGGTTTAGAAGATTGTTAGATGATGTTGTTCATGTTATTACAAAGTTTCTTTTCCAGAGTAAAATGTTAGGCCACTGAGTACCTGCAACACAGAATCAACACCTACACACACCATAGAAACAATACCACAGCTAGATTATTGAAGGAACCTCAACCAATGGATCCAAATTCATTAATCTTCATTGGAATCCACGAGCTTAGCTTGGCCAGCAATTGAGAACAGTAAGACTAAGTTTTCTTTTCTAGATGCCTTTCTCGCACACCCTTTCCCTTAAATTCCTAAGGCCGTTGTAACCTCTCTACTCCCTAGGCACTATTCCCTAGCCTAGCCTAACCACTTATAGGCCACATCAGCAACCTTTCTCCATGCACTCACATCCCTTCCTCAACCGAAAACGTTATGAGCTCCTCTAAAGTACATCCGTTTGTATCTGTTTCGCCTAGGCTCGGGTATAACATTACTCCCCTCCTCAAAAAGGACCTTGTCCTCAAGGTCGAAGGTAGGGAAGCGGTCTTGCAGCTCTTCCAAACCCTCCCAAGTGGCGTCCTCGATGTTTCGCCCTTGCCATTTAACCAGCACCTCCTTAATGACGTGTCCCCCTTGCTTCCTCAAGCGACCCTGCAATGCGCCCTCTTTGGAAACAACGGTTCGGGAGTGTCTGCTGCAGTATCCACAACCACCGGTTCCTTTGAAACCGCATGCCTACCGACCACCTTTTTAAGCATAGACACATGGAAAACAGGATGTACCTTAGAACCCTCTAGTAGATGAAGTCGGTATGCTAATTGTCCTACCTTGCTGATCACTTCAAATGGGCCATGATATTTTGGTGCGGTTTTTCATTTCCATGTTCCATAATAGTATCATTTGTCACTTTGATAATTTTTTCCTGTAAATAATCAATCAGATGCCTGGATGCAAACCAATTCTCTGGACCTATTCCTCCTGAGCTAGGGAGATTGCCCAACCTACAAAGTTTGTATGGAATTTTTCTCCGTTCAACTTCTTTTTTTTTTTTATTTTTTAAAACAGTCAACAGTCAACATATTCTAAAGGATAAAATGAATGTTATTCAGTGGCTTTGGTACTATAATCGCAGGTTGCTATCCTCGAATCAGTTCACTGGAAACTTGCCAACGGCATTTGCTGATCTAGAAAATCTGACAGATTTGTTAGTACTTATCATATCTCAGCTCCTTTAAGGCCTCAGGTTAGTACACTTATCTAGTATGTGCATTTGTTGTCCAATGCAGGAGGATGAGTGATAATAACTTCAGCGGAAGCATACCTGATTTTGTACAGAATTGGAAGCAACTGCAAAGATTGTAAGATCTTTAGTTTCTTTTCCAACATTTTTCTAGTGAAGTATATTTGTTTTAAGTTATTTATATTTATGCTTGATTCTTTTTGGTTGTGTTCAATGTTCAAGACAAAAAGGCTAGTGAAAACCTTATCAGGGACCCTCCACTAAACATATCTCAGGTTGACCAAGTTGGAAGATTTGTGAGTAAAACAAAATTTATTATTTTCCAAAAATTTTATTCATTGAAGTGGCAAGCTTGAGGGCAATGAACTTTTTTTATCTGAAAATTACCTCATGAATTAGTGATTTCCATATTCTATCTTTGAAATCCATCGAGATGTCCTCCCACATCGTTCCAGGGAATGGGAACTTTCCGATGATAAGAAGCATGGGAAGCTTGACTCAAGATTGTTGTTCAGGGTTCATATAATCAAAATCAAGAAGAGTGATTTTAGCCATCAAATCATTTGTGGTTTATATAATGCAATTTAGCTGTAAACTTTAGGGTCTTGAGGAACTGCAACATTTCTGGAGAGATCCATACTTCTGGACAATGAAGTCCCCAGGATAGGGGTGAGTAAAATCTAAGATCTTCCAACAAGCTAATTTTTCCAGTTTTTAATTTATACGTCATGGATATATCGTATAACATCAACAACTCCTATTTTTCACTTCATAATGAGTCTCATTAAAGCATGTTGTTCAAACTATTGAAATTTTAATGAGGGTGCGAGAATGATGTTGCTATTGTTTATTCCTGTTGTTTTACTAGCTTATTATCTTAGTCTGTTTTAGCTTCTTGTTGGGTTTTGAAGATTGTTAGATGATGTAGTTCATGTTATTACAAAGTTTCTTTTCCAGAGTAAAATTTCTCTTCCCCGCAACACGAAGTGGATGTCAAACATAGAAACAAACCCCATCAACTTCAACCAATGGATCCAAATTTTGTTCTTCATTGGAATCCACGAGATTAGCTTGGCCAGCAATTGAAAAAAAGAAGAATAAGTTTCTTTTCAGATGCCTTCCTCTCGCACAAACTTTCCCTTAAATTCCTAAGGCGGGCTTGTAACCTCTCTAATGGCACAAAACCAAAGCCATAAGTTCTAACCACCTATAGGCCAGACTTGGCCATTGTTCTAGGCGACATCCCCTTGCTAAAATAAGGCACCAGTCGCCCCCATTGTAATAAGACCGCTCCTATCCCTGCCCCTGATGCATTTGTCTCAACCTCAAATGTCTCATTGAAATCGGGTAAGGGAAGGACTGGAGTCTCCGTCATCTGCTGTTTGAGTTCCTGGAACGCCCGCTGTGCCTTCTTAGACCAAGTGAACTCACCCTTTTTTAACAATTCTGTCAAAGGCCGCGTGATGGTGCCATAATTTTTAACGAAACGGCGGTAGTACCCTGTTAAACCCAGGAAGCCACGCAACCCTTTTACTGTGGTTGGAATTGGCCACTCAACCATACCCTGTATCTTTCCTGGATTTGCCGTCACGCCCTCCTGTGAGATGCGGTGTCCCAAATATTCTACGGAATCCCAAAAAAACCTACATTTCTTTAGATTGAGCACAAAACTCCCTTCAACAACCCTAACATGGTGCACAAGTGGCCAAAGTGCTCCTGTGAACTGCAGCTGTATACTAGTATGTCATCTAGGAAAACCAAGAAACTTCCGGAGCAGTGGTTTGAATAACTCGGTCATCATCGCTTGGAAGGTAGCCGGAGCATTCGTAAGCCCAAAGGGCATGACGAGGAACTCATAGTGCGCCTCGTGCGTTTGGAATGCCGTCTTCTCCACATCCTCCCCCCTCATGCGTATTTGGTGGTAACCGCTCTTTAAATCAAGCTTCGAAAAACAGGACGCCCCGTGTAACTCGTCCAACAACTCCTCGATTACAGGAATAGGGAACATATCAGGCGCCGTCAATTTGTTCAACTCTCGGTAATCCACACAAAAGCGCCAACTCCAATATCACCGGGCTCGAGTAGGGGCTCTTGCTGGGTCTAATAATACCAGCCACTGTCATGTCTGCAATTAAGCGCTCTATTTCATTCTTCTGCGCATGAGGATAACGGTAGGGCCGGATATTCAGGGGTTTCGCATCAGATTGTAGCACAATAGCATGATCCCCTATTCTGGACGGTGGTAGTTCCAGCTTCCCCAAAAATACCGTTTCATACTCTTTCAACAACTCCTCCACATAAGCCTTATTTGCCCCATCATTCTCGGTATTGGGTTGGTAAGAATTCTGCCACTGCACCAAGTAACACTCCTCTCCCTTCTTGGCCATTTTGGTCACGGAGGTAACCAAAATAGGCTCTCTGGATAACGCTGACACCCCAATCAGCCGGTGTACCTTCCCTTCCAGCTCAAACTCTAACCACATTTGCCGGAAATTCGCCCTAAAAGTTCCCAATTTCCTGAGCCATCCGGCCCCCAAAACCACATCTACTCCCAATGTATCAAACGGATAGAAATCCAACTTGAATTCTAAACTAGACACTTCCAGACGCACTCCTCAGCATACGTTATCAATAGTCACACAATAACCATCTCCAACCTTGATAGTATATTCCGAAATTGGAAACATTAATAACCTTAACTCCTTAACCTTGTTCCAATTGATAAACGAAGAATTGAATCCGCAATCGATTAAGATGGTTACCCTTTTTTCCTGTATCTAATCGTACAACTTGAGGGTATCACCCCCATTAATCCCTACTAAAGCTTGCAACCTCATATCCGGTTGGAGGAGCATCAATCCTTTCTCCTCTTCCGAGTCCGTACTGTTGTGGCCTTCCTCCGGCGGCGCTTCTTTTTTTTGGTTCGTCATCTTCTTCTGTTGCGGTCTCCAGCATTGAGAGTACTTGTCTTGCATCCGTGGCCGCCAACCCACGACTCTCCACACCGAAAACACTCCGGTTGTCCTTCCACCGTTGACGTTCTAACTGAGCCGCGCTCGGACCACCGCCAACCTCCCTTTGTTCCCCCACAATAGGCTTTTGGGTTTGCTTGAACAAGGGACGCGGGTTGCTCACGGAGGCTGAACCCCATTTGTTGGAGACCACACGGTTTGTCGTTTGGTGAGGGGAATGGAAAGGTGATACGTGGCCTGCCCTTCCACGTGTCCCTTGAGCTTTCATTTTGCATTCCAGCTGTAAGCCCAATTGAATAGCCTCATGTACACTCCTTGGTTGCCACATCCGGACATCATCTTGCAACTCTAGGCTCAGTCCATTCAAAAAAATTCCCAGGGTGGTAGCCCGGTCCATTCCTCGAATTCGGGCCGACAACTCTTGAAACCGTTCTCCATATTCCTCCACGGAGCCTATTTGTCTCAGGCCCACCAATTGCTCTTGAACTAATTTGGATTCTTTGGGCCCAAAACGCTGCCCGAAAGAGAACTTCAACTCTTTCCAGTCCATGCCCAACTCCTCCTCCATGACCCACTCATAATACTCCCAAGCCTTACCCACGAGAAAATCCTCAATAACTTGGACACATACATCGGGTCGGATCATATGGACTTGGAAGTACCGCTTCACCCTTCTCACCCAAACCGGCCACCCTTCTCCATCAAAGGGCGGTAAATCCACACGAGGTGGACTTCCTCCAATTCTCCATTGTAGAGGTACAAGATTTGGAGGTTTGCCACCAGCCCATGGTGGTAACTCCTCTCCTAACCGGCGACGGTCGCCCCCAAACTCCCAGTGCTCAAGCCCGCGCCTCCCTTCATGGTTGTATCGGCCTCCAGCCCATGCTGGTGGCGGCTCCATTTCAAGTGCTGTCCCCGAGGTTGTAGTTCATCAGTTCGTACCGCGTAGTGTGGCCATCGTGCAGGAGGACACGGTGGAAGCCAGATCCCACGGTTCACTTTGTCCTGCTACTGCGTTGGCCTCCTCTGCCCCTGCGGCAAGGACGGAGGCCGCCTCCTTCCCCCGTTCCTTTGACGAAGAGTCTGGCAATTTGCGATTGAAACTCTCGAAGCTCTTCTTGATGAGATTAGACACCAACTAAGGTAAGCCCTTGAGACACTCCTCCAGTCGGTCCAACCCTATCAACTTCTCTGTCAGTTCTTCCAACTTCTCTAAATCCTCCACGTGATCTCCACTAGTAATGCCCTTCGTCATCCTCTACTCTCCCAGATCGTAGAAGCTCTGATACCAAAACTGTTAGGCCACCGAGTACCTGCAACACATAATCAACACCCACACACACCACAAAAACAATACCACAACTAGATTATTGAAGGAACCTTAACCAAAAGGATCCAAATTCATTAATCTTCACTGGAATCCACGAGCTTAGCTCGGCCAGCAATTAAGAACAATAAGTTTTCTTTCCCAAATGCCTTCCTCTCGCACACCCTTTCCCTTAAATTCCTAAGGCCATTGTAACCTCCCTACTCCCTAGGCACTATTCCCTAGCCTAGCCTAGCCTAACCACCTATAGGCCACTTCAGTAACCTTTCTCATGCACTCACATCCCTTCCCCAACTAAAAACGTTACGAGCTCTTCTAGAGTACGTCCATTCGCATTTGTTTCGCCTAGGCTCAGGTGTAACATAAAACTGTCTTCAACATGCAAATTGAATGATATATTACTGAGTATACTCTTTAAATTAGGAAAAGATTTTAATTCTGCGCAATTTGGATATGTCATTAACAGGGATTTGAGTTATAACAAGTTAGTTGGTGAAATTCCTGAGACATCAGACTTGGAGCGTATTCGATTCCTGTAAGTGCATGATTTTCTGATCGCATGATAAATATGATTTGGCATTACAAACTATTCATGCATCCACCCAAGTTTATTGCTTGCATTTGTACCTTGCCGTTTTGTGCTTCATTTGTTTATTGCTTTGTCTTCTACTTCAGATTTTCTAGAATCTAACTACAATTAGGTGTTGCTTTTTGTTAGCTTTTTGACCGGCAATATGCTAAGTGGAAACATTCCTGATTCACTCTTGAGGGATGGAACCAGTATGTATGTTTCTTGTCTATATTTCTTTTGATGTATTTCAAATTATTATTCTTTTGCTTTAAGTATATATGCGTTACCTTTTATTCCCACCGACATCATTTTTCTGGCCAATATTGAATTAATATGCGTTATGCTACTATATCATTTTTTTTTTCCTGTTCTAATAGATAACATTTAATATGTATGGTTCCATACAGCGACCTCTCATACAATAACTTCACATGGCAGGGACCTGAGCAACGTACTTGTCAGGGTAGCATGTCAGTATTTTATTTTGATACAATCATTTGTTGTATTTGAAGATGAATCTGCATATGGGTTTTGAACTAATCGTCATTTCATGTCTTACTTAGGAATCTAAACCTCAATTTGTATCATAGCTCTTCGACAGAAGATAACTTGTAAGATGCTCTTTCTCTTAATTTTTGTGAGTTTCTTTTATGGTCTCATTGTTTCCAAGGTTCCTCCAAGGATGCTGAGGCTCAATGGGTCGATTTTCAACAAGTGCTTGGTATATATTTTGAGATTAATAGATTTTCTTTTTCACTATCTCAGAAGAGCTCTTCCATGCTTGAAGGATCTTGAATGCCCACGATGTAAGGAAATGCTCACATGTTCATAACATTACAGAGTCTTATGATGCATACTTTCAAAGTCTCATTGGAAGTATTCTTGATTTTTTTTATATTTTTATATTTTTATTTTTATTTTTTTAAACTTTCATGAGAAACTGAGAGGACATTCATATACGAGAAAATGCATTTCAATGATTTTGGTTAGTTCAATAAATACTGCTAAAAGCATTCTGACCTTTGCTTCAGAGAATATTTTGCAATTGAAGAAATGTAAACTGCAAAAAGTTTGGGGTCTATTTACTTATTAGTCAAAATGTTGCATTGGTCATTGGTATATTACTCAAGGTTTCTTCCTTATGTAATCTCGTTGTATTTCTTTTAAGGCAGATTCAACTTGTTGGCATGTTAATAGTGGCGGAGTGGCCTCTTCCATTAAGGAAAACAACAAAGAAGTTGTCTATGAAGGAGATGGAGAAGTTGAAGGTGGCACTGCGAAATATTTTCTAAGTCAAGAGAGTTATTGGGGATTCAGTAGTACTGGAGACTTCATGGATGATAATGATTTCCAAAATACACGCTATGTTGCTACTCTAACGTCATCGAATCTCTCTGATTTATATAGAACGGCGCGGATATCTCCAATTTCACTCACTTATTTTCACCGTTGCTTAGAAAACGGAAATTATTCAGTGAACCTCCACTTTGCAGAGATACAGTTTACAAATGATCAAACATATGAGAGTCTCGGGAGGCGCTTTTTTGATATCTATCTTCAGGTGCATAACATAATCTTGAAATTATAGACATTTCAGGTTCAAATTTTGTGTAATCTGAACATGGAGCAACAATTGTTGCAGGAAAGATTAGTGCGAGAGGATTTTAACATTGAAGATGAGGCTGGAATGGCACAAAAGGCACTAGTACTAAAATTGCATAACGTCACTGTGACAAATAATGCATTGGAGATCACGTTATTATTTACTGGCAAAGGTACAACGAGGATTCCTACAAGAGGAGTGTATGGGCCTCTTATATCAGCCGTTTCTGTGGTTTCCGGTGAGTCATTCTTATGGATATGATTCTTCCTAATCCCACATTACAAGTTCTAACTTCTATGGATGTCCTTTTAACATAAAGGCCTATAAATTTAACGCCTGACAATAGTATTTTCTTGTCAATTAATTGACCAACTATTGGCTGCACAGCATGTAACATGATAATACCCAGATCAAAAGAACAGCAAGTCTTTTTGCTGTGTCCCAGCAGATGATTACACTTTGTGGGCAAAGTCTTTTTTTTTTTTTTTTTTTTTTTTTTCTTTTTAGTCATATACTATAGATATTAGCATATCTTCCTATGTTTCACACGTTTAAGTCTTGTCATCTGGTCGTAACTATTAAATAGATGTTGGTTATTATGGTAAAGGGTGTGATAGGGGATTGAGAGGTTATCAAATGAAACTGTGATCGGCCATATTTAGTCTATGCTCTTGCTCTTGTATGCTTGACCTGTTTAATTTGCGCTTTTGGCAGAGTCCAAGAAATGCTCAAATGGTGGAAAGAAGGAAACAAGTCATATAATCATCGGCGTTGTAGTAGGATCACTCTGCCTGTTCTTTCTCATCCTAGGAATTCTTTGTTGGAAAGGCTGCTTCAAAGGAATAAACATGAGAAAACAAGGTGCTGTTACATAAAAATGTTATTCCAACTAATTGATCCCCAATGATTGCTTAAATTCATGCATGGTTTATTGATCTTTAATTATTTGTTCCACAATCTAAATTTCAAGAACTGAACATGCATAAATTTAAAACTAAGAGTGAATATTTCGTCTGCATATTGATTGGATAGCCCTTTTGGGGTGAGATCATCATGCTGATAAATTTGTGTGGCATATGAGCACTGTAAAGCAATAAGTTAAAAGAATTCTAACGAGATCCTTGATTTAGTTCTTCCTTTGTGCCACCTTGGACAGATTTGAAAGGGCTAGAAATGCAGACAGGAACTTTTACCTTAAAACAAATAAAAGCTGCCACTGATAACTTTGACTATGACAATAAGATTGGAGAGGGTGGTTTTGGGCCTGTGTACAAGGTAATTTTTTGTGAAACATTTGTCTTTTTATACTTTCCTCATTCATTTCGGATATCTAATTCTGATCATGGGTTGGAGTGCAGGGTCAACTACTTGATGGGACGGCTATTGCAGTTAAGCAGCTCTCATCTCAATCAAGGCAGGGAAATCGTGAATTCTTGAACGAGATAGGCATGATCTCTTGTGTGCAGCATCCTAATCTTGTGAAACTTCATGGATGTTGCATTGAAGCAGATCAGTTGATGCTAGTTTATGAGTACATGGAAAATAATAGCCTTGCCCGTGCCTTATTTGGTGAGTTTGATGGTCTTTACTGGACCATGTAAAATTTTTAAACTCAATTGGAATAGAGTACAGGTTCATTTCAAATTTGGCCTTCAAAGAATAGGGATTGTCTCACTTTGTCTCATACAATTTCAAATGGTACAAAACTGCCCTCCAAACTTATCGTAAATTGAAACTTTGGTACTTTTGTCAATAAAACTTTATTTTTCTAACGGTTTTAAAAGCATGTGACTCATTGGTGAAAGGCAATAGGAGGGGAAGTGCGAAGCAGCTGTTGCGAGCGAAGGAAGAAGCCACACTTAGGTTTAGGGTGTTGAAGAATTTGTGATTTTTTCTCCTAATTTCTCAAAATCAAAATTTATTTTGTTTAAATTTAGTTATTGCCCTTTATAAAGTAGTCACGTGATGACATACGATTAACTTTGTTAAAAAATTGACGCCACAGTGCCGAAATTAGCAAAATTATAACTATTATAAGCTGCGGGGACAGTTTTGTGGCATTTTAAGTTGTAGCGTACTAGCTTGCAAATTGAGACAACAGTTATTATTCAGGTACCAAATTTGAAATTAACCCTCGAGTTAATCATGTTCTATGACAAGATAAGAACAAGATTTTGAGTTGTGTTAGAGGATTTGGGTTATTTCTACTCTTTCAGTAATTGGGTTTAGACCCCTTTAAGATTGTACTTATTGCATCATTCATAGGTCGAGGAAATCAGCTTCGATTGGATTGGCCAACAAGGCATAATATTTGTATCGGAATAGCGAGAGGTCTAGCTTTTCTTCATGAAGAATCCAGACTAAAAATTGTTCACAGAGACATAAAAGCTACTAACGTGCTGCTGGATGCGGACTTAAATCCTAAAATATCTGATTTTGGGTTGGCGAGGCTTGATGAAGAGGAGAAGACTCACATCAGCACCCGAATTGCTGGGACCATGTCAGTTTTCATGCCTTTTTATCTCCATTGCCATATTTATATAAGATGGCTTCACATTTAGTATCAATCCCAAATTTTTGGCAAAATTAAGATCTCATGAAACTTGACTCGTGATTTGCAGAGGATATATGGCGCCGGAATATGCGCTATGGGGTCACCTCACCTACAAAGCAGATGTTTACAGTTTTGGAGTTGTGACCTTGGAGATTGTCAGTGGCAAGAACAATAACAACTATATGCCGAGCGATGATTACGTTTGTCTTCTAGATTGGGTACTTGATCAACTTCATATCCCTGCATATCATTTTCATTGTCAAATAGTTATTGAGGAAGAAATTATTGCATGACAAACAATGTGACTCCTACGGTTGATATTGAGAAAATAAGTTAATATTGCAGGCCTGCCATTTACAACAATCTGGAAACTTTATGGAACTGGTTGACGAGAACTTAGGCACTGAGGTAGACAAAAAACAAGCAGAAATCATGATTAAAGTTGCACTTCTCTGCACAAGCTTGTCCGCTTCTCTTCGGCCAACAATGTCCGAAGTGGTAAGCATGCTTGAAGAAAGAACGGCTGTTCCAGAGGTGATCCCGGAACAAAATATCGGCAGTGCTGGAGATTTGAGATTCAAGGCCATGAAAGACCTCCACAAGCAGAGGCAAGATCAAAGTTTTAGTGCAAGCCAAACCCAGAATTCGACCGCCGCTCATACATTCTCATCTTCCTTTCCTGGTTTGTATGAAATAAACACACAGTCCACGTCTTCTTCACCACCCTGAGAGCTGTCCTTATTGTCACCCCAGGTTACTTAATTCTGTACTATAATTATTTATTATTATTATTATTATTATTTCACTTTTGTTGCTGTAGTAGGAGAGTAGAATGTGACTTGTAAGAAGAGTTTTTGTTTGCCTTTGCCTTATATTTCAGTTCAATTATTTGTACATACTTCTTGAACATAATTAGTACAATGAAAGTAGGGGCTTGAGTACTTATTTAAAAAATATTTTTTAACGTTACTATCATTGTCACTGTGGTATCTTGTAATCTTATGTCATACTTTCAGCAATATTATAAATCAAGAAATTGTAGGGTAAAGGGAAAAAAAATGACATGAAACCGATTACACAAAGGAATTCCTTGTATCATTGTTGTACTCATTTATAGCATCTTGAATTTAAATAAACCATGTTTGCGTGGTAAACATGAAAATGAACCAAAAGCATGATATTAATTTATAATCCATGAAAGAAAAATGTTGCGGAACCCTACATTGCGTTCAGAACTGAAGCAAAACGATTTTATAATCCCGTTATATTGAACCAGGCACAATTTGTCGTTTTTTTTTTTTTTTTTTTTCAACAGTTAGACGGGGAATTAATTTGCTGTATGAATTTCTAGAACACGGAACTGTCAAACTGACAACTTGCAATCAAAAACATTTTCAGCACAGCAAACACGTATTTACGAGAAATTATTCAGTAAATTGAGGATTATTCAGTAAATTGAGGTCTCGTTCACTTCACGAATTTGAGTTGAGATATGACATTTTCTGAGAGTTTTTTACTGTAATAAAAAAGTTAGATGTGACATTTTCTGAGAGTTTTTTCTGTAAAAACCTAAAATTAAAAATTCGAATCGGTAAAATGAATGAGGCCTGAGTGTATCATGTAATTTTATTTATGTGGTATACCAAAATATATTGCCCATTAACTATTTTAAGAAAGAACTATAAAGCACTTGTATTTTGCACGAGTCATAGCACCATTTGCTCTTCTGGTTTGTAATAATATAAAACTCATATGATCCTCACCTGCATTATTATAAAACTTATGGTGTAAGTTAGACAAGAGCCTATTGCATTGTATCTCTTAATACTACAGTACTTAAACTTAATTCATAGTCCATAATTTCAACCCCAAGATGAATGAGTGACCATATATTAAGGGCATTCACATGTATGCATAAATAATTGTCTTAGGTAACTAGCAAAAAAAAAAAAAAAATAAAAAATAACTGCCTTAGGTCATAAATTTGTCTCATTCACCTTGGAAGAAAAATTCTTGGGATATCTATATTTTTATACTCTGTATTTTGAGTTTATTCAAAAACTGTACCTATAGTTCTTTATTTGATCAAATGTATACCTTTAAATTAAATTCAATATATAAATTGATACATTGTCTCAATTAACAATTGATTTTGACATTTAATATGACTAAACTATCCTTAAGAAAAATAGAAAAGAGAAAACTAAAACTTTCTAATATTTCAAAAAATAAAAATAAAAAAATCACAAAAAACCCATTTCAATGGTATTTTGCATATTTTTGAGGTTAAAGCTGTAAGTTTAAATTTTCTTTTATTTATTTTTTTCATCCATAATTTTTTAGTCCATAATTTCCACCCCAAGATGAATGAGTGACTTTTATTAAGGGAAAAAAAAAAAAAAATGTATGCATAAATAACTGCCTTAGGTAAACAGCAAAAAAAAAAAAAAAAAAAAAAAAAAAAAAAAAAAAAATGGTTTAAGTCTTAAATTTGTCTCATTCACCTTGAAGAAAAATTCTTGGGATATCTATATTTTAGACAATGTATTTTGGTTTATTCAAAACTTGTCAAAAATATTTTTTTTTTGAAGGGCAAAAAAATTTTTGATTTTAAATTGGATTTAATATACAAATCTATATATTATCTCAGTTAATACTTTTAAAATGATAGAACTATCCTTAAGAAAAATAGAAAATAGAAAACTAAAACTTTCTAATATTTTAAAAAATAAAAAATAAAAAAACACAAAAAACCCATTTCAAGAGTACTGTATTTTGCATATTTTTGAGGTCAAAGCTGTAAGTTTAAATTTTCTTTTATTTATTTTTTTTCATCTACCATTTTTTATTCAAGAGTATTTTAGGTATTTTGTGGTACGTCTTTTGTTTGACAGAAAAAAAAAAAAATGCTCCATAACACCATTTCAACAGTTTCAAATAAAAAACAATGGTTTAACGTTATTATGCTCAACACATGACAAAAGATAAGTATATTAGTATTAAAACAATCAATTCAAATATTATATCAAAAATATTTTTTTTGAAGGGCAAAAAATATTTGATATTAAAAAAAGTTTGAAAAATGCAAATCTAATATATTAGCTGGTTTACGTTAATTTTACTATAATCAAAATGTCATCCAATATTTTCTATAAAAAAAGTCCGTCAGTATCATTTTGCGTAGTTGAAAAAAAAAAGGGACGAGTCACTCTATTACTCGTTGCTCATCTATTGGAGCAGGGTGCTTCTCATGGTTACCTTTTTTTTTTTTTTTTTTTTTTTTAATCTTTTCAATTCACGTTCCTGCCAAATTTTTAGTTTTTTTTTTTCCATAATAAGAAAAACTTAAAAGAAAATGAACTTTAAGGTAATAGGTTTCCTAAATTCAAGCGTAGAAACAATGTTCCTAAATAATTAAGAATATTATTATTTAAATTTAATTAACATTGAAGATTTGGTGGAGTATTTATGACAATTATAACGAAACAACAAAAGTTTAAAAATAAAAAGAAAAAGAAAAAGAACATTAAAAAAAAAAGATCATTAAAGTAGATTGATATGGACAAAATTATACAAATATCAGTAATTTATTAGACGGGTGTATCACGTTAATAAAATTATGTGATATAAGGTCACACTCACCAATATATTTGAGTTCTAAATGTAAAATTTTTTATCACAAAAAATTTCAGAAAATATCTCATTTAATTTTTTTTATCAACCAAAAAATTAATTATAAAAAAATATCACATTTAATTAAAACAATAAAACTCAAAAAGGATAAAATGAAGACTTATTTTATGAATAATATATTTTGAATAGATTAATTTTTATACCTATCCTTGTTTTTATTAGTCCAAATAAACCGAACTTTCTTGGTAAACTCAATTACAAATTAACGACGTGCACGATTCTTTCTCTGCGTTTCTGCTATTTTGAAAAGTACATGGCGGCCAGCGTATGTTTGAAACCCAGAGTAAATAAGCACCACATTCCCTCGACGGCAAACACACATATATATGTTGGCATTTCACACACTACCCAATATATGTTCACACTAAATATAAAATTTAATCACGTATCATAATAAAAATTTAATCTTATTAATTATTATATATTTTTTATCAACCAACAAATTAATTATAATCAATTAATATCATATAGTTAAAACAATAATTCCCACTAAAGGATAAATATTGTAATCACCATTTTATATTATATATAGAGAGAGAAGGGCAACAGGTAATGAATAATTTTGTCATTATAACAAGATAGATTGGAGTCAATTTTGAAACTTTGGATTAAAGTGAGATAATGTACAGTTTGGGATATTTGTTTTGTTTTGTTTTTTTTTTCTAAGAAAATCCTGGGATATTATTAGAAATCTGAAGATATCTAATAAACAAGAGGGGCCCAAAATTACATGAAGGATAAATTTAGAAACAGCTATCAAATAAACAAAGATTGAAAACGATCCAAAACACGAAACGAGGTAGGAAAACCAAGCTAAAAATCTAGAAGGACCAACGAAGTCCTCGTTCATTTTACGAAGTTAAATTTTTAATTCGAATTAAAATATAATTTTTTTTTAAAAAAAGAATTAACTATAATAAAAAAAATTAAATATGATATTTTTAAAAAATTTTAATTATAAAATTTAAAATTTAAAATTTAAATTAATAAAATAAACGAGACTAAAGTGATCGCTTCACATTAGTTTCAATCACAGTGCAGCTCCTCCATTCCTGCATGAATGAAGATGCAATTCAACACCAATTGACTACGCAACATGTCCGCTTCACATAAACAGACTTTTCAAAATCAAACTGCTCGATTTTTTTATGTGGACTTCTCACCGAATTATTGGTTAGTTGACACTTGACGTACGTCAATATCATAATGTATAAATTATTTGCATGGTCCTAGCCCATTAATTAATTATGAGCGTTGGTCTACGATATTTCTCCGTATTCAATTTTGGTGGCTAGACATTATCGTTATATATAAATTAGTTGAGCTCCAAATGCTTCATGCGTGAGGAGTAATTCGCGTGTGTTGAATTTTAATTATTATGTTATTATTATTTTTAATTTACTTAATAATAAAGATCTTAGTTAGCTTAATTAATACACAACTAAACACAAAAATCTCTACAATTATTGCCATTAAAATAACGAGGATTACAAAGAAAAAAATTAAATAGTACAAAAGTAAACAAACAAAAAAAAAAAAAATTATGTCAATAAGGCAAAAAAATAGGAAAAAAATATTTTAAAAAAAAAAAAATAAAAAAAAAATATTAGAGAGAATGCACCATTAAAAAATAATAATTACAATTAAAAATGAAGAATAGATAATTTTTAATAAAAAATAAATAAAAAAAAAAAAAATAAAACAAAGGAAAAAAAAAAAAAAAAAAAAAAATACAGGACTAAAAAAAAAAAAAGAGGGCGGAAATGGTTTTGATCAAAAAGGGAAAAAAAAAAAAAAAAAAGACCAAAATGAATAAATAAATAAGTTTTAGAATAAAACACACAACAAAAACAAAAAAAATAAAGTTTCAAGGTAAAATTAAAAAAGAAAAAGAAAAAGTGGACTAAAATTCTCTTAAATAATTTTTTTGTAAAAAAAAAAAAAAGCTTATATATATATATATATATATATATATATATATATATATAGGACTAAAAAGAGTGGCGGGAGGTTCTTTTTGTTCAAAACATGAAGAAGCAAAAAAAAAAAAAAAAAAAAAAAAAAGACTAGAAAAGACCAAAAAAAGATGAAAAATAAATTTTAAAGCAAAAAAAAAAAAAAAAAAAAAAAAACTAAAAGGAGAAAAAAATTTCAGCTTTTAAAAATTAAATTTTTCTGGAAAAAAGAATATAAAATGAAGAATAGATAATTTTTAAGACAAAGTATAAAAAGAAAAAAAAAAATAAAACAAAGGACTAAAAAAAAAAAAAAGGTAAGGGAGTTTAGACCAAAGTATTGAAATTATATATATATATATTTATATAGATGGATGTACACACACACACATACAAGGAATTCCTATACCAACTTAAGTTTTAAATAGACTAAAATTCTCTTCATGCGTGGTTTGTTCAATCAGCTTATAATCCACGAAAAACAAGTTTTTTTATACGTTGATTTTTATCCTCCATTTATGTTTTCTTTTTCGTTCTGTGGAGTTGCTTTGGACTCCTTACATGTACTTCTGATAATCCTCCACTGGATCCTGACGAACGTAAGTATGAACCAGTTCTTTTTTTCTTTTTCTTTTTTTTTTCACACATAGATCAATTATATATCAGCTTTTAATAATTTTATTTTTCAGGAACATATAATATATATATATATATATATATTTCATTTTGAGAAAAAGTGAAATAAGGATCCAGCTATGGGCTTTAAGCGACCATATATATATATATATATATATATATGTATGTATGTATACATACATATATAATTCCTATACCAACTAGTTTTCCATCGATAAAATTTATTGCCATCATTTATATTTATTGTTATTTTTTATTCTTGTTTTTTATCCTCCATTTATGTTTTGTTTTGTTCATCTCTCTCTTAGCTCGGCATTTTAACTCCTTCAACTTTGTGGTGGTTCTAAATTAGTTTTCTTTACGTATGGTTGTTTTTTATCCTGTTTTTGCTTATAAAATTTCCAGATTGCCTACCTAGTTTAGTTAAAAAAGTTCAAGTAATTTGCAATCATGAAATCCTTTCAATTAAACAGTCTCCAAAGCTAATATCTAATGTCACGGGCCGGGTCAAATCTCCACACCACACCATGGAGAGGCTCGGTCAACCCTAGGGATGAGAATGGGCGGGGGGGGCGGCAACTCCTATTTTGTTCCCTATACCCACTTTCAAACTTATTTAAGGTCGGGATCAGAGAATCTTCACTGAGAAAACTATTCTCATACCCTATTCATTTTCTCATTAAGAAAGAAAAATTAAAAAATTCTCTTAATATATTATAAAACTCAAAGCAAACATCATTAAATTAATTATAACATTTAGCAACATATTAATTAATGTATCATAAAATTATTTATAATTGAAAAATATTATAATTAAAAAAATTGGTAGTTTCTCCTTTCTTTATAAGTATTAATTAAAACATTAAAGATCCTTTAAAATAATATTTCTCCTTATTCGAAGTTTAGAATTAAGTATACAAAAAAAATTAAACAATCACATCTAACTTTTTTCTTAAAAAGATCCTTCAAATCTCAATAATTAAAATATGTATATATGTATATATATATATATAAAATAAAAGTAATAATCAGGCCCGGGGTGGAGACTGAGGAGCTTGCCCCACCTCCACCCCATCCCCGACTCTAGGTTAATTTTAACTCCATATCCTTCCCCATCCCTTTATGATATCCTCCTATACTTGTCTTATTAAAGGTGAGTACCCACTGATACTTATACTTGCGGATAAGATTCTCATCCCTAATTAATCCGTTGGCGGCCCAAATCAGTAGGATAAGCATCTCACCAACAGACGCTTAACGCACATTATGTTGACTAGTTTCGCCTTGCCTTGGGCTCATCAAGGGAACGACTTCAGTTCCTGACTAGTTTGTGTAGGGCCCCTTCTTATAAAGCTGCCACCTGTACTCCTTGAAGAACTTCTATACGCACCACTGAAGTCACCCCTCTAGACGACTATGGTGCGCTTTTCGCGTGTTCCGTCCCATTGAGGCTCAGTGCCAAAATAAGGACGTGACGTTAAGGTTAGGCTACTGTTAAAGGGGAAAAAATCACCAATCATCCTTTGCCCTTTACTAGGATTCTATGCGCAAAAATATTTCGTTGACTTTTTTTTTAATAGTAATAAATCTTTACTCGACTTAACGCAGCTCAAATCATTTGGCCAATTTTTGGCCTACCATTTATATCCTTCTCGCCCAACCCATAAGGAAATAGATAAATATAATCAATTCAAGACAAAATAAACATCAGAATAATTGTGATTGCAGACATAAAATAGCCGTAACGGTCATTTTATACCTCTAACTTCATAGAGCTTGAATCCAAGTCTCAATTTCAAAAATGAAATAACAATATTAAATAAAAAAATAGGTAAATGACCGTTTTTTTTTAGCAAATGTCCTTAATATATGGCCGATTGTTTTTTGTTTTTTTAAAAGGAAAATGACCTTTTCTCTATAGTAGTTAATCATCAATTTATCAATGATTTATTGATCACTGATAAACCGGTAATTTGTTCATTAAAATTAATTAACTATTAACAAATATTAGTTAATCATGAAACTGATATTGATTAATCAATTGTAAATCATCAAATTAACTAATGATGAACTAAATTTTGTTAGTGATAAACCAATAAGAGCCCGTTTGTTTTCTATATTCATTATTGATTCTTAATTATGATTTATAGTTTTTATAATATTTTCTCTCATAAAAAAAAACATATGTAAAAGCGAGAATAATTTTAAATTATGATTCTGAATACACAAATCAAACGTCCACTAAACTAACTCATCAAATTAACTAATGATGAACTAAATTTCATCAGTGATAAACCAACAAGCTAACGAGTGATAAACTAAAATTAATCAAAAACAAATACTATTTTATAAAACTTCGACCCCCTTTTTTTTTTTAAAAAAAAAAAAAAAAAAAAAAAAAAACCCTAATAATAGATAAACATCAAAATGACAACTCCACATTGTCCATATACTCTGTGACTGTGTCCATCATGTCCATCATGCCCATCATGCAAAATAATAGAAAAAATAAACGGTCTTAAAAGAATTTTCAATTTTGTCGTCTTCCAATTATTCCATTGTCGATCGGGAGTAAGGCTATGACCCACACGTTTATGCCGCTTTTATTTATTAACAGCCACAAAACTTTCCATGTTTTGTCATGATGAAGAACGAAAAAATAAAAGTTAGTAAGATGCTAGATATATTCTATCCAATTACATTTTAAAAAAAAAAACAAAAAAAAAAAAAAAGAAAAATATTTAGGCGGTCTTTACGTCTAATACGACACAAAATTTAGGATTATTTTCAATTTTGTCGATTTTTGAATAATTATTCCATTGTCGATAAAGGAGTAAAGTTGAATAAAGTTGAATATAAACTTGAATTTAAAATGACCTTTTTTTAAATTTTTTTGACAAAAAAACATGCATTTAGTTATCCAACTATTGTTACACATTTCTAACATTCACATTACGGTCGAATGACTAAATTAAAGGAACTTAACAATAAGTTAAGCTAACTAAATTTCTTAGTAGTGTTGCACTTTTTTAATGACTGCGTGAGGTTAAATAACAAAAGCGTAGTGCCGGAGAACTAAAGTTGTTTGAGTATTCGTTGCATTAAAAACAATATCTATCTAATTAACACGTCTCATTAAAAATTAATTAAATTTGCAGTGAAAACTCTCCAGCAAGTTGCCGCTACAATGGAGGCCGCCAGATCTGACTTGAGGTTTGAAAGCAACAACACTTGTGACTTCAAGAGACCCGAGACGAACAGCACCATTGAGTGTACCTGCCTCGACACTTACTGCCATATCACGGTGTTGTACGTCTAACCTTCTCTTAATTAATTTAGGGATAAAATAATTTTAGTATCTTTATTCTAAGTAAACATGCTTTTATATCCTGTATTTTTTAAAATATTTTTATATCTTGTGTTTTTTAAAATATTAAGGAGTTGTTCAGGAGTCTTTTTTTGAGTAAAAAATTTTAAAAAAATAACTTGAGTTATAATTTTATTTAAGTTCATGTTCTTTTAAATTTGAATTCGAATTTGAGACTAAACTCGATTCAAGTTTCTCATTCAATTCGAGTTCAGAAATTCGAACTCAAATTAATGAATAATTTTTTTTATTCTTAAAAATGTTATAATTTTTTCATTTTAATTCTGATTGAGATGATTTTTTTTATGCGTTCACAACAAAAAAAACGAATAAAATCCCACCCATATACCGTATTAAAATTTTTCATCAACATTGAGTTTTTATTAAAATACTATATAAATTCAAATTCAACATTAAACACAAATTCAAAAATATTTTATTCAAAATAACTCAAATATAAGGGGTTGTTCTTTCAAAGTGTATTTTTGTAGTTTTGAGTTTGAGTTATAACTCAATTGAAGTTAAAAAACACAAATTAAAAAATATTCTTATCTCAAAATATGAAACTCAGTTGTCTTTTTTTTGAGTTTTATAAAAGAACATGCACTAAATATAAACTCAAATTACAACTACAACTCAAGTTATAATTCAAACTAAATTTAAAATTTACACTCAAGTTACCTAACTCAAAAACGCCAAATGAACAGATATCTTATGTAATCTAACGTTATGAAAAACATTTTTTTTAGTATCCCAAATTGATTTTTAAGACGTAAAATATCCTTTTTACCCTTTATTTAATTAATAAAAAATTAATAAATTTTAAGAAAATTTTGAAAATATTATAAAACATTTAAATATTATAAAAATGGGTAGATAAAAAAAAAAGAAAAAAAAAATTTAAATGCAATAACCTATTCTTACTTCTTCTACCTCAATCCAGATGAAGAAAAACTGAAATAAACACAAACTTCAACAACGCAGATCAAATTGAAGCTCAAAACTTCAACAAGACAAATGGGACAATGACTGTTCTTTGTTTATCATTATAAGTTTTTACTTTCGTTCATCCCCCACAAGATACCAGTTTGACAGCCGCACAACCCAGATCTACCAAGCCGCACAACCCAGATCCATTCCCTCCCTTCTTCAGCTCCGTGTAAGTTGTAACCCAGATCTACACCTTACTGTTCAGTCCATGCCCCGTCTCCCTGTTCTACCCAATCCCATCCAATGGCTCCACTCAGACTCTCGCCCAACCTCACCGCTAAGATTCAATCCGCCAGTCTTGCCCAGCCCAAACCATGCACTAGTTCCGCCAAGATCCACGAGTAACCCCACGACAAACATGTTTCTTTTTTTTTTTTTTTTTTTAGATTGTTCGATTCTTGAGACCCATTTCTTTGTGGGTCAGATGCGCTGGCGAGGGGAGGGGCTGGGACGGCTCCGACGGAGCCAGCATGAGGTGGTGACAGCAGCGACGGTGGTGAGAGCCAGCATGAGTTGGGTACGATGTGGGCGGGTGGTGGGGGACAGAGGGTATGCTGAGGATGGGCCGTGAGGGGAGGGACGATTAGAAGGGTTGGTCGGCGGAATCCAGGCACTAGGTTCCGATGAGGGTGGGTCGGCGGCGCATTCTCAGATCGACTTCTGAGTTCTTAGGGAAAAAAGGACCTTTTATAATTTTCTTTTTCTTAAGTTTTTATATGTTTCAAATTAGATAAAAAAATATTAATTTATATTTAATTAATAAGAGGATAAAAATGATATTTTATGTCTCAAAAATGAGTACTAAAGCCTAAAAAAAATATTTTTTAAAACGTCAAAATATCGTTTAACACAGAGTATCAAAAATATATTTCGTATAATACATGATACTATGATTTTATCTCATTAATTTATATGTATTAACCTTACATTGCAATATTTTTGGTACAATTAATGAAGAACAAAGGTTGGCATGATGATTTATTATATATTACTTCCTACTAGATCTCTGTTTGGCACTGTGGCAATATATATATATATATATATATATATATATTGCAATTAGTTTCTTTACCAATTAGTGAATACCAAAGTCAGACATTTACTTGTTGTTTCTTGGAGAACATGTATTTCTTTTTTCTTTTTTTTTTTTTCATAATAAGATATATTTTTTTCGATTGAGTTTTATTATTTGAGGGTTTTAATGAGGCATTTTTTTTTCTACCATATATTTTGAACAAAAATCTTTTATATATTTATTTTTTTTCGTTTTTAATTCTGTTGATGGAATTATGAGCATTTTTTTTTTTTTTTCCCTCCAGTTCATTTGGTAGAACTTCTTTTATATATGTATGTGAATTCATAATTAAATCGCTAATTTGGGAATCCATTTTGATTCCACTTACTATATGCTCATTTGAAAAAGAAAAAAAAAAAAAAAAAAGAAAGGAAAGGTGAGGCCATCTAATAATGATCAGTTTTAGAGTACTATTTGATTAATTAACTAGGAACTCCTATACATTGAAATGATATATCTATCTATATATACAAGTGTGTGTGTATAATTTTGTTCTTGCTCAACAGATCTCTGAAAGGTTATAGTCTAAAAGGCAGGATTCCAAGCGAAATTGCCAGCCTCACATATCTTGAAAAGCTGTAAGACCTTTTAAGCGAAGGATTTCGGCCTCCTTTAAATTTCTTTTCCAGGTTCTTCCTTTTAAATTTCTTCTGAAGTTTTTTAATGAGCCAAATGGGTTATTGGTCTCGGCTTGATCTTTTGGAAAGTCCTCCCCACTTCGTTTATAGTTTTTTTTTTCGCTTTTTTTTTTTTTTCTTTTTTCTTCTGCTAAGGTCCCATTCGGCTCTTTTTCGTTTGCAAGTTTGAATCATTCTTTTTAATTTGAACTGTAAAATATGAAGTGTAATTAAAATTGATGTTTGAATATGCAGTTAAACGGTAAATACAAGTTGAAAACAAGAGTATGTGAGATGAGCTAATAAAAAACTCAGAATAACTTTAGTAAATAGGTCTGAAATTTTCAAATTGTCTCAACTAGTTCGTTGATTCGAGTTTTTAATTCGAGTCAAGATGTGATATTATGTGAGAGCTTTTTACTGTAGTAAAAAAGTTAGATGTGACTGTTTCTGAGAGTTTTTTACTGTAGCAAAACTCGAATTCTAAACTCGAATCGGCGAAGTGAACGGGATAAAAGGTGGATTTGGGATTCTCCAATTGGAATTGCACTTTAAAGTCCGAATAGCATTCCTACTTTTGTTTCCAAACACCCATTTGAATCACTGGTTGATGTACACTGCAATTCATGGGTGTTTAAACCAATGAACTAAATGCACACCAATCTAATTTGTTTTTTAGATGGCTTATTATGGATTTTATATTATTTTTGTTCAATTTTAAGAATATTAGTGGAGCGGGCTTTACATAGGGTAGAAATTTCAGAGGAGAAATTGTCGACAATAGGACTACTATTTAAAATTTATGCTAGTAAACAACCAATTTACCATGTATAAAAATTAATAGGCTTTTTTATGTTTTGAATTTTAAAATTTTCAATTTTATCATTTTTTTTCTCTTTCTCTTTAGATCACATTTTCTCTCTTTTCTCTTTATTGGTCGTTTGTGAATTTACTTTTTCTCTCTCATCGCCCGCCGTAAATTTAAAATTTACAGTGTAAATTTATGATTTACTATCAAAATATAAATTGTGTTTCTTAGTAAATCATATATTTCTAATGTAAATCTAGGATTTTCTATCAGAACACAATTTCTGTTCTTTCGTAAATCTTAAATTTACATGGTGAATCATCAGATCACATATTGTATTTATTTATAAACTTTTAGATTTATAGTGTAAAGAGCGAGAAGATAGAGAGAGCGTGTAGAGAGCCAGAATAAATTTTAAAATTTCATTTCCTTTTCTAATTAAGAGCATTTTTGAAATATTAATTTAGTGTAAATGACCTATTAAAATTATTTACTAACTAATTATAAACCTTAATTGAAATGTACTAAAATTCTACAACGTTACCTATTTATTTTTATTATCTCTCTAGTCATACCTATTTCTCTCAATCACCCATCTCACCGGATGCCACTAATTAATTGGAGTGTACTATATATAAGATTCTTTGACCTCGTAGTATTGCTGCCTTTCACGAGGATTTAAGCGCCTTTTTTTGTTGTTGTTGTTGTTGTTGCTGCAGTGATCTGACCCGCAACAACCTTTATGGCTCGCTTCCAATAGAATGGACTACATTGAAAAACTTGGGATCCATGTAAGCAAAATTATATGGTTCTTGTTCAATTATGTGTGTGTATATAGGATTAATTTTATAAATGTCTCATGCTTCTGAATTTTAAAAAGGGTTATTTTGCTCGTTGAAATATGAAAAGTGATTCAAAGCATCTCTTGAAATAATACTTTCATAAATACCCCATGAGTTATTAATTTTTTGTCAAGTTTTTTCCTAATCTTTTAAAAAATTGAGAAAAAGTTGACACAAGAATAAGAATTTAAGAGATAAATTAGCTTAAAATTAATAGTTTGAGGGACATTTTTAAAAGTATAAATAGTGTCACATCCTCATATTGTTAGTTTTATATACGTGGGGTACCTTGAATTAGAATACATTATTAATGGGATAAAATAAATCCTTTTTTGAAATTCAGGGTGCATTTATAAAATTAATCCTAGTAGGAGCTAACCCTTCGAATTTTCTTTGCCCCTCTCTCTCACAATTTTTGTTTTTTTGTTTTTTTTGTTTGTTTTAAATGTATGCAGTTCTCTTACTGCCAATCTCTTATCGGGAGAAATTCCAAAGGAGTGGGGAAACTTCAATAAACTCACTTACTTGTAATGCTTCGATTGATAAAATTATTGTACCTCAAGTTTTCTTTGTTTTTGGCTTTTATCTTTATTGCCATTCACTTGAAACTGATTATCAATTTGCAGAAGCCTAGAAGCCAATAATTTCTCTGGTACTGTCCCTGAAGAGCTTGGGAAATTGGTCAACCTAACAGATATGTAAGTCATATATATATATATATATATATAAGAGTACCTTTATAGTTTCTTCATGAATAAGTTTATTAGAACTCGGTTGGTAACTTTGTGCACTGAATTTCATATATTATTAGGATACTCTCCTCCAATAAATTTGTGGGATCGTTGCCGACGACACTTGTTAACCTGAAGAAGTTAAAGGATCTGTAAGGCTCTGATTGAATTATCTAATGCATATTTAATCGTCTTGCATGTTTTAAGATACATTGATATTGTTTATCCTTGGCTACATGGGCAGGAGGATAAATGATAATAATTTTGAAGGTAGTATACCAGAATTTATTGGAAAATTGACTGAGCTCCGAAGATTGTAAGATATTTCTCAATGATATATATACCTGATTAATCCTAAAATTAATAATTAGCACTTTCATATCTAATTTGTTGCATTATTACAATAAAATGAAGGGAAATGACTGCAACCGGAATGAAGGGACCGATCCCTGCTGACATCTTTCTCAATTTAACAAAGTTAAAGGATGTGTGAGTAAATTACACTTTGTTGAACTTAGCTTAATTACCATGTGAATTAAAGGAGTGATGAGAACTGATTTGTCCTTTAATGTTTTATTTATTATTATTATTTTATTATTTAGTATTATGATTATTTTTTGGTAGGAGGATCACTGATATGGAGGGAGTGAATGCTTTTCCTACATTTAACGACACGACGAAAATAGAACACTTGTATGTAGCATGCAAATTTTTTTGAATGTTTATTTTTATTTTTTTATTTTTACTTCAAATTATGTGCTCCAAAGAATTTAATGAGGAAATCTTGAATCTGTCTTCAGGATTTTGAGAAACTTGAATTTATCTGGACCAATCCCATTTAATGTCTGGCAAAAGGACGACACCGATGATGACAAAGATGATGATCGTGAGATGCTGTAAGTTTTTATTAGAGTTGTTACGTTGCTTTAAAATTGTGTATAATATTAACTGGGATAAATTTTACAAATTGCTCTAAATTATTTCACTTGTGTTAACACGTCTCTCAAACTTTAAAACCCCTTAATCATTTATAACTCGTCTTTAATTTATTCCTCATAAACTTTGAAACGTGTTAGTTTCTGGATTGAATTGTAGAGTTGTCTTAATTTAGGAGTTAATGCATGCTATTCCCTCCAAATAATTAGTTAGGCGCTAACTCTTAGATATATTCTCCTAAGAACAGTTATTCAAAAGCAAGAAAACAAGAAGGAAAAAACGTAGAACACTAGAATTCAATTGAATTAGTTGACAGTTTTGAAGAAGAATTATTTTCATAAATGACTCTTAAAAATATGGACTCTTTTTCAGAGTGCTCTCGATTTTATAAAACAGTTCAAAACATCTTCAAAGTACAAAAATTAAAAGATCATTTAAGACGCCATTCTTCATCCACCTGTCTATTATTCTAACATAATTATTGACGTGACATGTTGTTAATGATAAATGATGTTTTGTTGTCATGTATTAAAAATTAATTAAAGCCATCAAGTATTCTAATTAAATATATCAAGATGACTAATAATAAAAAAAAAGTTGTTTGAAAAAACAAAATTCTATTTTTCTCTATTTCGTCCTCTTCTCCCTCTTTCTCTTATCTTTCTACAAAATAGGATGTCGTTGTCGCTGGAGACACACTAACGTCAGAGAGCTCAAGGAGTCGTGGCTGTCTCGATTGTCAACAGTGACGCTCCGACGCTCACATGTTTGTCAGTCCGTGATAGAGCTAGCTGGCTTAGGGTGGGGCGCTGGCGAGGGGTGGGAATGTGTGATAGGGGCGGCTACAGAATTAAAAGCTTAATCAAATCTAGGTTTATTTTTTTATTTTTTTATTTTTATAATTTCAATATAAATTTAAATAGGGGCTGAGATTAGATATATTAGATCAAAGGGTGATATTAACTAGGGTTTTAGTTTTCTATTAGTATTTTTTCATAATTTTTTTAAGCCTTTAGTGGCATGCCACATTAGCACATCCATCTAAATTACACACAGAAGTAGAAGGAAAATGTATTTTGAATGATTTTCTATATATCATGTGGTGTTTTGAATGGTTTTAAAAAATCAGGAACACTTTGAAAAAGGTACATATTTTAACAGTGTATTTATAAAAATAATCCTTTTAGGAAAATGATAAATTATACCTCTTTTATGTATATCGCCCGTGTCAGTCATGTCTAAAAAAAAATATTTTAAAGTTTAGAAGTTGAATTTGGAGATGTATTATACATCAGGAAACAAAAGAGATACATTTCAAAATTTGGGAATCTGGCATAAATAACATAGTCCGGGGAGATTCATAAAATTTACCTACTAACTATTATGGGCGTGGAAAACTTTTAAGTTTCAATGTGTGTGTATGTATTTTTTGTTGGTATTTTGATTTAACATTGCAAGAGGGAGACAATCCATTTAAACTACCAAAATATATAGAAGCAAAAAAAAAAAAAACAAAAACAAAAACAAAAAAAGAACAAAAGACTAATACAAAAGAAAAGAAAATGGAATTAGAGGTACACATCATATTGCAAGAGATCGGTAAATATATTTTGACCGAAAATTAATATTGCAAGACAATAGACATCAAGAGTACTAGGAAGCTTTGGAAGGGAATTGGTATTTTAATGGGTGCCAAATTATTATGTATTAGTTTCACTATAATACTAATTGACTCCTCCTTTCAATTTATTTACAAAAATCTAGTATTACTATATATCTAGATAATGTATCATTATAAGGACATGAATTAATAACCACCTAGCTACTTGAATTTCCTTCCCCAAACATAATCCCTACAATTTCAAAAAAAAAAAAAAAAAATCCAAGTGGAATATTTGCAAATGATCTAACTTCCTAATTAATTATATCCATGGACAAAATAGTTCCATATGTTGATGAGGGAAAAATAAAAAAAAAAAAAAACTGTCTGTATAATATATGACCTTAGAGTCAGGATCTGTAGATAACGATTAACTTCCAGCTAATACAACGGTTATCTATTTTTAGGAAGGCAGCCACAAGCTATTACAATAATATGATCCACTGAAGTGGTTGAATTGGTACTAATTAATTGGATCTTAATTAATTAGAGAGCTCCTAATAATGGAGAATATTAATAGCAGATTATTCACACGAGTTTACGCGTTCTTTCTTCATGTTTACATTAATATTCATCTAGTTCTGGTCACCTGATCTTTGGTTGGTTAGACAAGATTCCAGGTGATATAAATTCTTTTCTATATAATATTTTTAACGATTAAAAGTTAATGTTTTGTGATTGTTCAATTTTCCCAGAGACTTGAGTTTCAATAATCTCGAAGGAGAACTACCGGCTAATGTAACCACCCCACTGAAATTTACGTAAGCATACCGATTGGAATAATTTAATCCAAGTTTCTTACATTTCTTAGAGAGGGAGAGTTTAACATTTCTTTATTCCCTTACATTCTGGTCATTTAGAGCCAATGTGAAACTATATATATATATATATATATATATATATATATATATTGGGTTGAATAGAAGAGGACAATGTTAAACTTTAATTTCCCATGTTATTGTCAGATTTTTGGGTGGCAACAAGCTAAATGGAAGTATACCAGACTCATTCCTCGTTAATGGTGACAAATATTTTGTGTACGTTTCGTACTTAGACGACGTGCTTTTGGTGGGATTCGACTCATGTTTTTATGATAATATATATTATATCACGCTAGTTAAAATGTCATATATATATATATATATATATATATATATATATTTACAAGATAGCTGTTTTATAAGATTGGCGTCTCTGTTTAACCTGCCTCACCCTTATCAACTGGACTAACACCAGTTGGCCAATTAAAATATCATATTAATTAAGGGTTCATTTTAAATGTATACTCAAACTATGATTTTTAATTCTGACATTTGAAATTTAATTTTTTTGTGTGAAGAAAATGTTGTAGCAGAATAAATGATTTGAGTTCGAGTATATGAAATAAAGATACCCTAAAATATTGTGTCAGTACATCAGCTAAAATGTCACGTAATTTAAAATATTATAATTGAAATGACATGTATGACATCAAAAGGAAGAATGAAGGCAATATGGAAGTGTTATTTTTTTAGACTCAAATCATCTGTTTAATTTTTAATGTCTTAATTGGTGTATAACTGATAATATTATGACATGTTATTTAATATATTTTTTATATTAAAGTAAGAAAAAAATTAATTTTTACTTAAAATTTTTAAATAATGTGGCATACTCTGATTAATTCGACAATATTTTAGACACTAAAATTAAACAAGTGATTTGAATCCTTTTTGTGTTCCACAAAATGTTTCTTCTTTAATTTACTTTTAAGATATGTTGTACAAAGTTTTATGTATCAAGTGAAGGGTCTCCTTAATCTTCTTGATACGTATATACATATATGTGTATATTTATATATAAGATGAATATTAATAATTTCCATTTTGATGAGTTCTGCATATTACATAGCTAAATTTTCTCCGACTCATTATATTCCTACATATTTTAAGTTTCTATACTCATTTTCATGAGTATTAACCATATTTATGGTATTATTAATGTCAAAATTTAACTGATTTTAAACCATCTTCAGCGAATGTCAATGCCAATAGACTTTTTACTTGTACTTTTTATTGATAATTCTCTGCAGTGATCTTTCCTACAACAATTTTAACTGGTCAACTGAAAACTGTGATAAGCAGAGTAGATATGGGTGAGAAACTGAATAGTCTTATGATAGTTCATTGCTATATATTATCCTTCTTGCTTGTAGCTAATTTAGAATTTGTTTCCCTTTCTTCTTTCATAAAACTGTACCGTCAGGTCTGTAAACACATATCAAAGTTCCCCAACGAAGACCGGCCAGTAAGATTATTCTCTTCTACTATATATATATATATATATATATATATATCTATATATCTATCATTCTCCTTATTTTGTGGTCTATTAGAGCATTTCAAATATAATGTTATAATTAATGTGCCAATTGTAAATTTAATATTTGAGTACAAAAAACACTATATGATACAATGCTATTTATTGTGTTAAATTTCCTATTACTATACTAAATTTCTCATTAAGTATAACAAATAGATAATTTGACATTTGATTGCTATTTATTTAAATATTTACTTTTTCATGTAATTAATGGAACTTTTATATTTTCTAATTAATAAGAGTTATTTTTACAACTTTCAAAAATGATTATGAGAAAATAAATTTAACATTTATATTGGAATAAAAAAAATGACATACTATATTATACTTTTTAATACTATATATACAATCAACATTAGTATGCATTTACATTGTAGATAGTCCTATATCTCGTCCTGTTACTAGCATACGAATCTTCTACGTACACATATTTGTGCGTGGTATATGGTGTTATTAATTCACACGTGTCTATTCTTGATGTTAAACGACAGAAAAGTACTTCCATGCGCAGATAGACCGACCAATTGTTCAGAATGTAAGTATTGTTCTTGCTACACACGCAGACACACACATGAGTATTTGTGCTTCGTAACTCGTGCAATTATATCGATCTAAAGGGAAACATGATCCATTTTATTTCCTTATAAATAAAAGAAGAGCAGAGTAAATCCTCCATTCGAATTTATTTAAAAGAAGAAAAAGGAAAAAAAAAAAAAAAAAAAATCTGAAACCAACCATAATGGCTAATGAGGCAAGAAATACTAATTAAAAAAAAGGGGAATATGTGAGCTCAATTTGTAGAAAATATAGAGATAGATGTGATATGTTATAGTAATAGTAATATGCGTCTAAACATCTTACCTTTTAACTCCTAATTAATGTGCCAAATAAGTTGTCATTCTTTGATTCATATGTATTATATATTTTTAAAAAGGAAACATTTTATTAAAAAGAAAAAAAAAATAAAAAGACCTTAGAAAACTAAAACAAAAGAGCCTAAAAAAATTAAGAAAAACAACAGCAAAAGCAAATAACAAAAGAATATAACAGCAAATAAAAAACTTATATGAGAAGAAACGAAGATTAAAATTATCAAGTATCAAGTAACCTATAAAAAATGACGATTTATTATATTCATTGGTATACATATGGAAAAAAAAAGAAGAAAATCAGATAAACATAAGAATACAATATTACTTAGAATAAAACATAAAATTAATTAGAAAAAAAAGTAAGAAAAAATCTTCTGTCAACACACACACACACACACACACACACACACACACACACACACACACATATATATATATATATGTATATATATATATATATATTTATAAATTGCACGGAAATAATAAGATTTTACAAGATTTAAAATTGAATTTAACGACTCTAAAGTCTTTTTATGAAATTAATTAATTAACATTTTTCATGACATGACCATGTCCCTTTTAATTAACATTTTAAAATTTGAACTTTTTCATGTAAATTTATAGAAATTTATATTTATGGCTTGTTTAATGAAAGAAATAATAATAAAATTATGCACTCAATCAATAATAAATGGCAACTAAAAAAATACTTCGAAAATTTTTTCAACTCTCTTATGCTTTTACTTTAATAATAGATGCCTCCATTTGAGCATCAAAAAGGCAAATGATTTTAGGCTAATTGGTGGAATAACAAATTAAAAATATGCACGCATGACATGTGACAGATCGTCAATCGCTTCACATTAACTGTGGCGGGGGCAATGAAACCATTAAAACTGGCAGTGGTAGGCTTTTATATGAAGGTGACAACGTCAATGATAAAGACACTGCTGCAATGGACTTCATTCAAACATACTGGGGATTTAGCAACACAGGAGAGTCCATGGACAACGATATGGAAGGAGACGATCAATATCGTTTCAAAAGCAGTATTGAGTATAAAGGGGATTTTGGACCCTTGTACTCTACAGCTAGAAGATCTCCTCAGTCTCTCACCTACTACGGATTTTGCCTAGAAAATGGAGTTTACAAAGTGTCACTTCATTTTGCAGAGATTATATACACAGTCACGGATGACACTGAATATAACAGCCATGCGAGACGCGTATTCGACGTATATATTCAGGTATTAATTTGGATATATATATATATATATATATATATATGTAGTAATACTCACTCTTAATGAAAGTAAATATAAAAGAAATAGATGTTTTTATATATATATATATATATATATATATATATAAATACATAGAAGTAAAGGACACACATAACTCACGAGTAGTCCGACCACGAGGCACTAATGGGAAGTAACATTGTGCCCTATAAGTTTCCTACTGAGTGATCGTATCCAGGAAACTACTGGAACGCTAACAATCTTGTGGATTTAAAAGGAAAGGAAAGTTGCTAGCTAGTATGTTTTGTTAAGTTGTGGAGCTCAAATATTGTTGCTTTGACAATACTTGCCTAGAGACAATATGCGGATTGACCTTAATTCACGCTTGTAATTTCGGATGCCCTAATTTCTCTTATATAAAGCTGGCACTGATTTTAGGGTCAATTAGAGAGGGTCAGAGAAACGTCAGAGTTAAAAATGTAAGGTGTGTGATTTTCATTTGTAAACATCCTCATCATAGTTAATTTTTATAGCCGTTGAAAGTAGACGTAACTCTCATATTAATGATTAATTATTAAAAATCTTATGTGTTCTTACTTTTTGCATTTTTTTTTTTTTTTTTTTTGCGATTTTATCGTTCTCTAATAGGCGTCTAATTCTTAAGACGTTTTGATGTAAACATTCTTGAACTGAAACAACTTTTTGCAGGGAAATAGAGAGAGAAAAGATTTCAATATCAATGATAAAGCCAATGGGACTGGTGAACCTGTTGTAGAAACCTTCAGTAATGTGAATGTGACGGACCACACCCTTGAGATCCGCTTCTATTGGGCTGGGAAAGGAACTACTTGCATTCCTAAAAGGGGACATTATGGTCCTCTTATATCTGCTATTTCAGTGTGTCACAGTAAGTCATTTTGATCCACTAAAAAAGTTATGTTTGTTCTTCCTTTTATACTCTATAATATAATAGCGAGAAAAATTTCAACATAGAACGAGCAATATCTTTGGTCCAACGCACTTTGTTATTAGTTGCATTTGAACCATATATAGGAAATTTTGATTCTCGTTTTACTATTGTTCATAATTTATTTTTGTGCTTTTTCTACTTTTCAGGTTCCAAAGATCGTTGTGAAGGTGAAGAATTCTGACAGAAATATATATCTTAGTCATTTTACATTTCAGTTTCATAATGTAAATATATTATACGGTGATAATTTTTGTTTTTTTTTTTTTTTTTGGTTTCCTGGTGGGCATATTACCTATTTGCATGCAGTACCCGAAGCAAAAAGTAGAGCACCTATTGTGATAGGTGTTGTGACTTCAGTCGTATGCTTAATCTTCTTCCTCGTCGGTATAATCACTTGGAGAAATTATTATCTGCACAAATACAGAAGAGAAAGATCAGGTTTGTGATCGAAGATTCACTTTTAGAATGTGAAGTTGCATATATCCAAAGTTAATTTGCATGTGTCTGGTCACATTTCGAGTCATTTGATTCACATTAACAAAATATATAAATCCTTTTTACTGCTCCGATTCCATTGTCAGACCTTACCGGGCTAGAGCTAATAACGGGTTCCTTCACTTTGAGGAAACTAAGAGCTGCCACTAACAATTTTGATCCTGAAAACAAGATTGGAGAAGGTGGTTTTGGAATTGTTTACAAGGTATGATTGACTAATTATAGATCGGTTTTCCCTGTTACATGTTGAGCTTTCCCTGTCAATTTCAAGGACATGTAATTTAAAAAAGAGTATTAATGTCAATGCAGGGCCAATTAGTAGATGGTACAGTTATTGCAGTGAAGCAACTGTCTTCGAGATCGAAGCAAGGAAATCGTGAATTCGTGACTGAGATAGGCATGATATCCGGTTTAGAACATCCTAATCTTGTGAAGCTTTACGGATGTTGTATCGAAGGAAACCAATTACTGCTGGTATACGAGTACATGGAAAACAATTCCCTCGGCCATGCCCTTTTTGGTAAACTTGTTATCATTTAGCCTTCCTTCTGTATTGTACATTATATGAAATGCCGGTACTAAAATGCTATCGAACAGTAACACTAACATGGTATAACACAATTTAAGACAATGTGCAACAGACACCCACAAGATTGTGTTTTATTGACATTGGAAAACTTCTTCCGGTCACGGAATATCACCTTGTCCTCTGATCATGGTGCAGGAACAAGTGGTCTGAAACTGGATTGGGCAACAAGGCTCAACATTTGTGTTGG
The DNA here is from genome assembly GCA_012066045.3 of Morus alba. NCBI lineage: Eukaryota > Viridiplantae > Streptophyta > Magnoliopsida > Rosales > Moraceae > Morus > Morus alba. The sequence goes on from CP050227.2 coordinate 7,925,086, forward strand.
AATAGCCAAAGGTATTTGCTTTCTTCATGAAGGGTCGGTTCTCAAGATTGTTCATAGAGACATCAAGGCCACAAATGTGCTGCTTGATAGGGATCTTAGTCCTAAGATATCGGACTTCGGTTTGGCTAAACTTCACGAAGAGGAAAACACGCATATTAGCACTCGCGTTGCTGGAACTATGTGAGTCAGATGTCTTCATAAGTTCTTACATCTTATTGCACAATGCCTCCAATATAAGTAACTTCCCTACTATTCGGATCCTGATCTATTTGTTTCTCTTGTTAGAGGATATATGGCTCCAGAGTACGCACTATGGGGTTATCTCACCGAAAAAGCAGATGTATACAGCTTTGGAGTGGTCGCATTAGAAATTGTTAGTGGGAAATGCAATACAAGCTACAGACCTCAAAATAATTGTGTTTGCCTTCTTGATTATGTAAGTTAGGAGAATGTCTGTTTCTAATGTTCCTGCATGATTTCAAGGCTGTCCATATATATGTAGATTTGCATATAATGCTTGTAATTTTGGTGCGTCTAGTCTTTGATAATTAGTTCATTATTCTCTTGCAGGCTTTTGTTTTGCAAAAGAAAGGAGACTTGTTGCAGATAATGGACGAAAAATTGGGAAATGAATTCAACGAGGAAGAGGCCAAAAGAATAATCAAAATTGCCCTTTTGTGCACAAATGCCTCTCCAGTGCTAAGGCCTACGATGTCGGAAGTGGTCAGCATGCTCGAAGGAAATACCGTAGTTGAGGAACTGATCTCGGATCCTGGAATTTTTGGTGATGAGTATGGAAATGATTTGAGATTTAAACCACTCAAAGCTTACCACCAACAAGTTCAGAAGAAGAACAATGAAGCAGAAAAACAGGGCAAAAATTCTACTTCGGACGCATTACAAACCGAACCTTCCACAAGTACTTCTGCACATGATCTCTACCAGATAAATCCTGAATCCTTGACCATTTCGGGTCAAGATCTCTACCAGATCAATACGGAATCCATGACCATAAGTGACAGTTCTACTTTCATGTCACATCATAGTCCTTGAACTCCATACTAAGATCCGCAGAAGAGCAAATGGCTGCATTCTTATCTTGTGTATTTTTAAGTTATATTACGAAAAAAGATAATGACAGACAATTAATAATATTTTAAGAAAGAGAATAAGGGTTCGTTTGGAAATTATGGTGATTCTAAATTTTAGAATCAGAATTATAATTTATGATTTTAAGTTTAAATTATGATTCAGAATCGGAGATTTGAATCACCTTAAATTAGGAGGGGGGTTGTTTTAAAATCATGATTTGAGTTAGTTAAAACATCACATCAAATTCTGAATCATCATTCATAATCACTGTAAATAAACTAAGATCTAGAATTATAATTCTAAATCTATTTACTAAACGCACCCTAAATGATAAAACTTCTCATGTCTTATCAAGAAAGGGCATTCTTTTAAAGCTTTCTTGCAGAAAATAAGGACCAAAATCATAATATTTTAAGAACGAAAATAAATATTTGAGATTTTTTTAGTGATTTCTTCTCTGAAAATATTAGTGTTTTTTATTTATTAACTCTTAAATTTATATTAAATCTGATAAAAAAATTAAATCAAATTAAAAAATAACATAAATCTAACTATTAGTAAATAAGAAATACTGATATTTTTAAAATAGAAGAAACATCATAAAAATTCTCTAAATACATCTTTCCATCCAAACGCAGTGAATAAATTGAGTTAAGTTATTTTTCAGTTGACCTTCATTTCTTTTTTCTTTCTTTCTTTATTATTTAAAGAATTAAGTTATGTGTTGCACAACAAACGAACCGAAGATATACACATGTGATAGGATACTAAACTTTTTTTTTTTTTTTTCTGAAAATGGATGTACTAAACATTTTTCGTTAGGCTGCATTTTTCTGAAAATGGATTAGGCTGCATTTTTTTTTTTTTTTTTTTTTTTTTTTTCTGAAAATGGATGCTAAACATGTGCTGTCCGACTGTACTGTAGAACGTTTTGTCAGAATTAAAGCTTTCATTTATAAGACGTTGATCTGTTACTTTTCTTTTGTAGTTTTTTGTTTCGACGTTTTGTTGTGAGCCTTTGGGCCAATCTAATGAAGAATTTATTGTTTAAAAGTGTATGAGTGGAGATATTTATTTTTTATTCTTAATAAATATTTATTTGTTAGTTTAATTATTTAATTAAAAATATTATAAATTTAGAATAAAAAATAAAAATTAAGACTTGCGCACTTTTAAGAGGTATTTATTAGGATTATCCTTTCTATTTCATATTGATTTTGTTTCTTTTAAAATATTTCAAGTGGAATGCGGGAAACAGGATACATTTTAGTGAATGTGAACCTAATTCGGATGTGTTGATAATATTTTTTTGTCTTCCAAATCTAAATTTGATGGTGGAAACTGAGAATTGAAAGAAAAAAAAAATAAAAATAAACACACCACTCATTTTCCTGATGCAATTTTTTGTACTTACAATAACATATGCGAACACATTTTTCGTTTATTTTTTTTAATAAATGATGAGAGACGGATAATTGATATTAGGACTGTCGGAACATTTAGGATCCGTTTAGTTCGTTGGTTTAAGTTTTTAATTCGAGTTGAGATGTGACTTTATGTGAGAGTTTTTTACTGTAATAAAAAATTAGATGTGACTATTTTTTAGAGCTTTTTACTCTAGTAAAACTCAAATTTTAAACTCTAATATTGATACCTTCTACATCAAACCATATACTCTGCATTATTATAAAAATAAAAAGAAAATACAAAAAAGAAAAATTAAGACACAAATATCGTTTTCGGCCCTTACGCTAAACACCAAAAGAATAATAAAAAAAACCTGATTAAAAATAAATTAAACTACATGTATTTTCAGAAAACACTAGTAAGGCTGCACATTATGGGTCAAGTGCAAAACTTTTCTATGCCCATACTCTACAGATCGAGCCTCGTTAACAACTTATCAGAAAAATCCATAGGGAAAACCCCAGAAAGAGAGTATATATTCAACGTCAGCCGTTGCTGAGGCATTAGGAATTTTTAATAATGAATAAGAAGTTGCTGAGGCATTAGGTGTAGGTAATTTTAATTTTTTAGGAGTTTTTTGATGGCATTGGGAACTTTATATTTTGAAAACTTATTGACGTCAAAGGGCGTCAATACATTTCTTTGAAAATAAGGGGGTGTACAGTTTTTTAGGTAATTTATTGATTCCACAATAGAAAATCGGTAATTTCTCTAACTCAGTGACACCTTGATTGCCTCACTAAGTGTATTTAATTACGTTAAATTAGCGATGCATTTAGCGATGCTATAGTGGTGTTAGAAAGTTAATTTGCTGACGCCTTTGAATACTTACTGACACAGTTAATGTGTCAAAAATCACACTTTTCCTAATTGTAAATTTAAACAGCTATAAGATTTACAAGATTGAAAACGATGCAAAAGACAAAACAAGCTAGGGTACGAAAAGCAAACAAAATATCCAACGCCAATTCACTATCCAACATGTCCGCTCATATACAGACTTTTCAAAATCAAACTATTGGAGATTTATATAAACTTCTCAAATTATTAATTTCTGCATTAATTTTGACAATCGTATTATTAATTAGTCGACGTACGTCAATATCACCATGTACTAATTTGCATGGTCCTGGCCCATTAATTAATTATGAGCGTTGGTTTTGAGAAGCTCTCAACTGATTATTTGATTCATATTCACATCCTGTCCGATATTTCTCCGTAGTTATTTTTGCTGGTTTATGTATGGGCATTGAACTGCACGTACTATAGATGTGGAGAGTAATGCGTGTTTTGAGTTTATATTACCTGTTATTATTATTTTTAGTTTATTTAATAATAAAAATATTGATAATTAGTTAGTTGATAAAACCAACACACATCTTTAAATAAGGCCTAAAAGAAGGAAAATGCAAATCGGAATAAAGTTTTGAAAATGATATATATTTAAAAATTAAAAGCATTTATAATTTGAATATAAATTCCTGAAAAGGACCAAAATGCAAAAAAAAAAAATTTAGGGAAAGGAAAAAAAAAAGGCCCAGAAAGTACCAAAATGAAGAAATAAATGAGTTTTAAAGTAAAAGGAACCAAAACAAAAAATGTTCACAATATCCAAAAGCATCCGTAATATCGGTGAATATCCATGAATATCTGGAACATTTTTGAATATTTCCACAAAATGTCTAAAAATATCCAAAAAATTTTCCATTAAACAGAAAAATCAAATTTTTTTTAGTTCTTATTTTTATTTTATTTTTTACTTTTCTTCAATAAAATGTGACAAACTAATACAAAGCCATGATACATATCATTACTTTTCTATTATCATGAATATATATATATATATATGACTTATCTTTAAAATGTAATTGTCACATTTCATTACCGATGTGACTGTTCAGGTTATGGTCCAGGCTCAAATGATATATATTTTTCCAAATCGATTGATCATACATTCATACTCTGCATTCAAGATATGATGCGATCAGTGTCACTTTCATCCAAATATCACGGATTTCCTGCGATCAGTTTCTGGGTAGCACTCTCGAGAGTCGAGACAAGTTGTCGGTTGTGATGTTGACGTTAGGTCCACCGTACTGTTCTATTTTCCCCTTGGCATAGCTGAAAGATTAGTCAAAGCAAGTTCTTCAGTTTGAGTTGGAAAATTCCAAACGAATTAATAGATTATATTTTTCTCTCTTGTATACGTAACGATAAGTATGGATAATTAGGGTATTAAGTGGGCATACCCTCATTGCCTCGTGGGAATTTGTGTATAACATGATACTAATGTGGGTAAGCATAAAATTTTTTCATTCTCAAGTTTACTAAATATGGTTTTATTTATATTACACAATAACATTCCAATTACACAATAATAATGACATATATAATATGGATTTCTCTCCCGCTTAATTGTTGCACCTAAAATTATTAGATTTTTACATAATAAATTTTGAACTTTTAATTTTAGTAAATTGTACCTTTATAAATATTATGAAATTGACGATTTAAAACATGAAATTTGCACGCAAAAGACAAAAATCGTCATCTTTCAAACTATATTATGTGAAAATCTCATTTTTCGAACTGTTAATTTAATAACGTCAACCACTATTGAACTTCAATTACAATTATATCAAAGTTTTTGACGCAAAATGGAAAGTTTGAGATCCATCATGCAAAAAATAAATACTTTGATGTGCATCAGTGCAATTTGCTCTTTGAGTTTATATCATGGACACAAGAGCTGATAGAGATTTTTAGTTTTTAGATATAATTGCTTAGTATGATATGTGTAACAGTTTTATCTTTTAGTAGTTTTGTCATATGGTAGTTTAATTTGTCCAATTGAAAAAGCCAATTCAGAAGTAGTACAAACTTTAATTTGTCTATTTGATAAAAAAATGCTTTATATGGTAAATAAGGTTAGCAGTAGAATTGAACATATATTTTTATTATACATTTGTAAAACCGCTGATTTTATTTCTTAAAGAGTAACTATTTGTACGCTGGTGTCGGTACACATTTATAACGGTAAATTATCTGCTTGTTGCATGGTTGAACAACATCACAAGATAGAAGGGTGACACGTAATGGAATGATTAATTTTGTCATAAAAAGATAGATTGGAGCCAATTTTGAAACTTTGGGTTAAAAGTGAGATTTAATGTAAAGTTTGGGATACATATATTTTTTTTTTCTGAGAAAATCCTGGGATATTATTTAGAAATAAGAAGATTTATATTATAGTTGGCACGTGGGAGGCAACTTCCCATCCCCGTGTCAAATAAACAAGATTGAACACGATAAAAAAAAAAAAAAAAAAACGAAACAAGCAAGGGTGGCAAAAGCAAGCCAAAAATCCAATGCCAATCGACTGTTCAACAATGAACCTCTCAATTGAACTTACAATTTCCTGATGATTTGCTCAATTTGATCCAAAAACTATATTTCCTCCCCCTCTGCCACCACAACACATAGGCAAGATAATGATATATGACGATGATGACGATGATGTTCACCCCATGATATAGGAAATCCATGTTAGTAGACTTATAGTTTAAACCTTTAATTTAATGCATGGATTTATATTTTAGATTTCTACTTTTAGATGTTGATAATGTGTTTGAAACTATTATGTATATTTTCTTATTATTAGTTAATATGAGCCTTCATAATTATGTTATTTTCTTGTGATTTATTATTAATTTTATATTTGAAATGATAATTTATAATTTAAAAAATAAATGTAAAATATTAATTTAAAATCAAATTTTTGTTTAAAAAATAATTCAAACAATGGTTTTTTAATAATGAATCAAAAGTTGCTGAGGCATTAGGTGTAAGTAATATTAATGTTTTGGGACATTTTTTTGACGCATGATGGCATTGGGAACTTTATATTTTAATAACTTACTGACGCTAAAGGGCGTCAATACATTTCTTTGAAAATAAAGGGTTGTATAGTTTTTTAGGAAATTAACTGATGCAAGAATAGAACATCAGTAGCTTCTCTAACTCAGTGACACGTTAATTGTCACTATGTTAAATTAGTGACGCACTTAATGATATTATGACAGCGTTAGGAAGTTAATTTGCTGACGCATTTGAATACTTACTGACTCAATTAATGAGTTAAAAATCACACTTTTTCTATTTGCAAATTTAAACTGCTATAAGATTTATAAGATCGAAAACGATCCAAAACACGAAACAAGCTAGGGTACGAAAAAGCAAACAAAAAATCCAACGCCAATTCACTATCCAACACGTCCGCTTCACATATACGGACTTTTCAAAATCAAACTATTGAAGATTTATACAAACTTCTCAAATTATTAATTTCTGCATTAATTTTGACAATCGTATTATTAATTAGTCGACGTACGTTAATATCACCATGTCCTAATTTGCAAGGTCCTGGTCCATTAATTAATTATGAGCGTTGGTTTTGAGAAGCTCTAAGCCGATTATTTGATTTATATTCACATCCTGTCCGATATTTCTCCGTAGGTATTTTTGCTGGTTTATGTATGGGCATTGACTCTTCCGGAAAGTATTTCCAACTTCTGTACTATCCGCCATATATGGACAAAAATTATCGTTATATGTATATATATTTATATAGTAATTGAACTCCACCAGCTATAGATGTGGAGAGTAATGCGTGTGTTGAGTTTTAATTACCGCGTTATTATTATTTTTAGTTTATTTAATAATAAAAATCATAATAATTAGTTAATTAATACACAACCAACACACGTATCTTTAAATAAAGCGCAGAGGAAGGGAAATACTTATCAGAATAAAGTTTTCTAAAATAATGCTTTGGAAATGAGACATTTAAAAATTAAAAGCATATAAAATTTGTATATAATTTTCCGAAAAGGACCAAAATGCAAAAAAAAAAAAAAAAAAAAAAAAGAGGAAAGTTTGTAACAACCGATTGAATTAAAACTGTTTAATTATGTTAATTGTAATATATTAGTGTTGGTTTTCGAAATGTTTTCGAGTGAAGAAGCGTGGTAGTGTGGATCATGTATAACAAAAAAATTTCACAAAACCTTTTAAATACGCTATAGATTATATTAATTTATGCAATAATAAATTAATCACATTAATTTATGATAATAAATACCTTGACGACAATTAGGCAGATAACTTGATTTCTTTAGCCAACGAACAATCCTCGCTCCAAAACTTTCTTAGAATGCCCAAGTCTTCATCGTCTACCCCTTGAAATTTGCAAGACGATTAGTGTGGGCTCAAGGTAAAAATTATCGGAAACTATCACTCACTAATTTTATATTCTTTTACTATCTTGATTTAATATATAATTAATTCTTAATTAATTATCCGTGAGTGAAATAAAATCCCGATAATTCATCATGTCTTGCAAATAATTCAAGGATGACACGGGGACTCATGGACCTATAATTCTGAGCTCCAATAAAATTAATAATTAATTAAACTATTTAATTAATTAATTAATTAATTATATTAATTCCAAAAGTTACTCCGCCAATACCTTTGAATTGCACTCTCGAAATTATAAACATAATTTACTTCTAAGAACTTGAAGTGTCCATTTGATATAGTCACTACATATAGATCGATCGTTCATAAATAATTTATAATTAGAACTATATAAAATCTGTTAACCTCTCTAGTTACATATTTATCCTTGAGTACCATTGATTCTCTAATGAATAGTATATTCATAAAACATATTCATGAATATGAGCTCGTTACTTATTTAAGTACCGAATCAACCCTCAAGGGAATTATTTTTCTACTTCTTCAAAGAAGAAGAATGGATTCTATCTTGTATATTAGCATACTCGACTATCCATTTTATCATGTTTCTAAGATATAAGGAATAGGATTTAGGAAAAAAAAAAAAGTAGTAAGTAAAAAATACGAATCCACAAATAAAAGGCTACTGACAACTAAGGATTAAGATTATTCTATATATGACCATCGGTAGACTTAAATTTAATTTTCTATATTTAAAAAAATTAAGAATCAAATTAAACGTGGGTTCACGTAATCTTATTATGCATAATACACTCATTCAATATCCCTCTATATTACTAATGCCGATAACACCATTCCATTATTAATGAGAATGACGTGTATTAGTAATGTTTTAATTAAAGATTTTGAAACTTTAATTAAATTCATTACGAACATCGTTTCGATTATTATCCTTGAGTATTATCCTCTCGTACATAACACTTATATACAATATTTAAGGTTACATAAATAATCGGATAATTTTTAATGATATTCATAAAGTATTCAATAATACATGCACATAAATAATCAATAAACTATTTTATTAATCAAATAAAAAAATATCTTTATTACATCTCATGCTTTAAGGACACCATTCCTAACAATTAGTGTGCCTGATTTGATTTTTTTTTATTTAATCATGCCCATTAAAAATTTTCTCATTTTGAATTTTAAATTAATCTCCATGAAATTCTAATTATTTTCAGTTTTTGAAATTCCTCCCCAAAAGACTTTATAAACCACACTTTCGCCCAACTTTGAAATTTTGGAAAGAAACCCCTCTGCATATTCACAAGCATTCACGTGAAAGGCAACCTTGAGAAGTTGAAAAAAAAAACTTCTCAATGCCTTGGAGACCCAAGGCTCCTTAAAGGCCTTAATGTTTCATAAAGATTCACGCCTCGTTCATTTTACCGATTCGAGTTTTGTTACAATAAAAAGCTCTCAGAAATAGTCACATAGAAATAGTCACATCTAACTTTTTTACTACAGTAAAAAACTCTGACATAAAATCACATCTAAACTCGAATTAAAAGCTTGAATCAGTGAACTAAATGGGCTACCAGACTTCTCGCTCTCTAGCTTGTCTCTCTCCCTTACTGATCTGTAAACCCAGAAGAAACTTTTAGCTTCTTTCCTTCAAGATTTCAGATTCTTCCCTCTGCTTTTCTCTCAAGCTTGTCTCACTCTCTCTCTCTCTAAAAACCAAGAAATTTCAGCCCCATTTCCCACATGCAAACCAGAAAACGAGCCTCTTTTTTGACCTAGGTTTGAGCTCAAGGAGTTTTTCAAGAGCTTTCTTCACAAAAGGAGAGGTTGAGATAAGACTTTTATGAGAAAAATCTACTCTTAAATTTGGATTTAATCATAGTGAACTTGTTCTTGATTTGGTTTGGATGGTATTTGGTTTAAATTTAGTTTTGTATGAAGTATGTTTGATTTATATGTTAAAATCAGTGGGTTTTGGTTCTCTAATCTTGTTTGGATGTTTAGAATCTTGTTAGAGTGATCACCCATGAATTTACCTTGGAATCAATCCCAAAAATCGGAGTTTTTGCATTTTTTCCTCACTGATTCTTCGGCCTTTTGCTGGTCGTAGAACAACACCGGTCGACCAGAGCAGTCGACCAGACTAGGGACCATCGGTCGATCGGTGGCTTTGTTTTTCACTGTCACCGAACAACCTCGGTCGACCAGTTGGCACACGTTTTGCCTCAGACTCTTTGGAAAGCTCATTTTTAAGCCAAAGTTCTTATAGGAAAACAATTTAATCTCACTTAGAAAATACATGTGAGTGGATTAACGACATTAATCCTTTTTCATTCCATTTTCTTTGTTTGAGTTCCAATTCTTGAAAATCTTAATTTGAATTATGGGATTTACTAGCACATTTTGATTTAAAATCAAGGCACTCTAGTATAATATAATGGTACATAACCGAACCTGATCATGTGTTTGAGTTTTAGATTTAACTCTAAAACATTATTTTGTTGGCAAAGCTAGCGGCACGATCGAACATTGAGCTTCGGAGATAGACGGAGTTTGAACAACATGAAGTTATCCATCGAACAAATTGCCAAGACGTAGGATATTCTTATCCATATCTTTGTTAGCCTTGTTTAAAATGTTATTTGGCCTATGGAAATATTTTAAAGACAAAACATGTTTGGCATTATTAAGATTTGAAGAAGAACATCTTGGAAGGAATAAGTTTTGAGAAAAATGACAAGATCTATGCTACCAAATTGTCATTGCGATATAATGAGGTTTAAAGATAATATTTTCTTAAAATTATATATTTTGAGAAATGGTAAATGCATAATGGCTTAGAGATTAGGTTATAGAGATCATAGTTTTAGGGGCAGGTCCCGAAAGCCCGTACAGGCCAGTCCATAGCGTGAGTGGTGATATCATGACTTTGCACTATAAGTATATTTACTCCTTCCATTATTTTGCTTATTATCACTTAAATTTTGTTCAAGAATAAACTTATGGACTTCTCCTTGTTCATTTAAGAACTGTTATGCCGAATGACTAATCTGAATTATTTATGTTTAAATTATTTAGTTTTTATAAAATCACATCATATTGGGTTTTCTGCTCATTTTTCTCTATTTTCAATGTCATTAAACCTCACTCCCAGGCGGTACTAGAAGTACCGCTGAGTAGGTAGTGACTACCAGAGAAGCTAGATCGCGCAGCTTCGGGTGAGGAGTTGTATTTACTACTCTTGTTGTATTTTTGGTTAAGGCATGTATCGATTTCTGGACTTTATTCAATTTCCTAGACTATAATCTTAATACTCTTAGACTGAGGTTGATGTCAGCTTTTACCTTTCCTAGTTTATTTATGTATACTAGACGGTTTGGATTTTCCTATAAAAATCCCAATATGATGCCAGAGGCGGAGATTTGAGAAATTTATTTTCTTATGAGATTATGAAATCCATACCATTTCCCTAAAAATCTACTTGGTAATCCGCTTTGATAAATTAAGGAATGAGTAGACTTAGGATTATTTCCATCTCAGGGTTAAAATAGTCATTTGCCAAAAATGTCCTCGAAATATAATTTCTTTTAAATTATGGGTTTGTTTAGAAATTTTACAAAATTTACATCCTTGAAATTATTTTCGGTATTACTTAAAAGATTAAATATTTTTCTTAAAACGATTTTATTTCTAAACGAGCATCCACGTCACTAATCCTCTTTTTGGGGGGTCACAAAGTTTTAGGGAAAGAAACAAAAAAATAAGAAAAAGACCCAGAATACCAAAATGAACAAATAAATGAGTTTTAGGCCGCAAAAGTAACCAATCCCATCCTTTAGGGTAAATAAATGGTTCTTTTTTTTTTTTTTTTAATACAAGCTAACTGCTCTTAAGATTCAAGTCTCGGATCTATCCAATAAACCCTACCCCATCCTTAACAATTAGGCTAGAACCAATTGGCTTCTTATTTTCTTTTTTTTTTTATCGTTGTACGTTTTAATCAAATAGTGGATAGTTGTTATATCATGAAGCTGCTAGTGGGTGTCTTTTTATTGTAATGTCCTAATTACGTACTATTCTTGATATCAATTTCTTTCATTATTCATATAATAAACAAATATATGTGTGTGTGTCTATATATATATATATATTTATATATATATATTTGTTGAACAAATTACAAAGACTTAAATACTACTAAAAAAAACTTGAATTGATCAACATATGTGATGTGTCTGAGTTAGATGGAGGTGTAAAATGAGACTTTTCCAAGGAACATAAAATGTAGGTGGCACGTCATTTGAATATTGAGGGGACGATAAGATATGTATGGAAAATCAACGGAAGCGGATGAAATTGACCTTTATTCATTTTTGGGCGAAAGAGTTTATACTCATTATCTGTGGAAGATGCAAACCAATCAAAACATTAATTCGTTTTTGTTCTTATCACCCCCTTTTCCTCCTCCTATATATTGATAGATAGAGATAGATAAAAAAAATAGAGAATTGATCCTTATGAGTGTGCATGAGTCTAGATTTTTATTCATTATTTTTTTGATAAATACACTTTCATTAGTGTAATTATTTAACTAAAAATATTATGAATTAATAATAAATAGTAAAAATCTTAACTCATATACTTTTAATAAGTATTTATCAAGATTACTTTTCTAAATAAGTGGGCCCAGACTTGACCGAGATTTTTAGTCAATCTATGATCACGAATAGAAACGAATATTGAGTTAGATAAGATGGCCAAGTCCAAGACTAGAGCTTCAAGTGTTGAAATTAACGGACATATGCATATGCAATTCCCGCCTGTAACTTTGGACTATAGTATTTCTTTGGCAGAATCCAGATTTTATTTCCAATTTAAAATATAGAATAATAACTTTGCAGATAATAATAATATTTTTAGAGAATGCCTTCAGTCCGCAACCGTACTGTTCCAGTAAATGTTAACCATTTTTATTCTCAATGTAACATTATTTGAATAATCATGCAATACTTATTTTATTCAAGTATAACACTCAATAAAATTATAATCCATTATCATCTCGTATCTTGTTTTAATTTTATAATCTATTATCGTCTAATTTCACAAGGTGATTGAAGGAAGAGAACTATGTTATATACGTGTATTAAATTAACCTGTTTTTACAATATTTATAATCCATTTCATGATCACAATATATACATATATATGATTATTTCTTAAAATGTAATTTTCATATCTCATATTTTTCGATGTTATAAAAGAGAAAATAAAATGGAAATGTCAAAAGAAACTGGCACTTCAAGTAGAATTTTCCTCTAAAGATGCTTACATCTGTGATCATGAATATACACACACATATATATATATATATATATGACTTATCTTTAAAATGTAATTGTCACATTTCATTACCGATGTGACTATTCAGGTTATGGTCCAGGCACAAAATGAGATATATTTTTCCAAATCGATTGATCATACATTCATACTCTGCATTCAAGATATGATGCGATCAGTGCCACTTTCATCCAAGTATCATGGATTTCCTGCGATCAGTTTCTGGGTAGCACTCTCGAGAGTCAAGACAAGTTGTCGGTTGTGAAGTTGACTTTAGGTCCACCGTACTGTTCTATTTTCCCCTTGGCATAGCTGAAAGATTATTCAAAGCAAGTTCTTCAGTTTGAGTTCGAAAATTCCAAACGAATTAATAGATAATTTTTGTCCTCTTGTATATAAGTATGGATAATTAGGGTATTAAGTGGGCATACCCTCATTGCCTCGTGGGAATTTGTGTATAACATGATACTAATGTGGGTAAGCATAAAATTTTTTCACTCTCAAGTTTACTAAATAAGGTTTTATTTATATTACACAATAACATTCCAATTACACAATAATAATGACATATATAATATGGATTTCTCTCCCGCTTAATTGTTGCACCTAAAATTATTAGATTTTTACATAATAAATTTTGAACTTTTAATTTTAGTAAATTGTACCTTTATAAATATTATGAAATTGACGATTTAAAACATGAAATTTGTAATTAAAAAGACAAAAATCGTCATCTTTCAAACTATATTATGTGAAAATCTCATTTTTCGAACTGTTAATTTAATAACGTCAACCACTATTGAACTTCAATTACAATTATATCAAAGTTTTTGACGCAAAATGGAAAGTTTGAGATCCATCATGCAAAAAATAAATACTTTGATGTGCATCAGTGCAATTTGCTCTTTGAGTTTATATCATGGACACAAGAGCTGATAGAGATTTTTAGTTTTTAGATATAATTGCTTAGTATGATATGTGTCACAGTTTTACCTTTTAGTAGTTTTGTCATATGGTAGTTTAATTTGTCCAATTGAAAAAGGCAATTAAGAAGTAGTACAAAGTTTAATTTGTCTATTTGATAACAAATGCTTTATATGGTAAATAAGGCTAGCACTAAAATTGAACATATATATTTTTTTATACATTTGTAAAACCGTTGATTTTATTTCTTAAAGAGTAACTATTTGTACGCTGGTGTTGGTACGCATTTATAACGGTAAATTGTCTGCTTGTTGCATGGTTAAACAACACCACAAGATAGAAGGGTAACATGTAATGGAATGATTAATTTTGTCATAAAAAGATAGATTGGAGCCAATTTTAAAACTCTGGGTTAAAGTGAGATTTAATGTAAAGTTTGGGATACATATATTTTTTTTTTCTGAGAAAATCTTAGGATTTTATTTAGAAATAAGAAGATATATATTATAGTTGGCACGTGGGAGGCAACTTCCCAGCCCCGTGTCAAAGTAGCCAATGCTACCTGGCAACTTCGGCCCTGTGTCAAAGTAGCCAGATTGAACACGATAAAAAAAACACGAAACAAGCAAGGGTGGCAAAAGCAAGCCAAAAATCCAATGCCAATCGACTGTTCAGCAATGAACCTCTCAATTGAACTTACAATTTCCTCATGTTTTGCTCAATTTGATCCAAAAACTATATTTCCTCCCCCTCTGCCACCACAACACATAGGCAAGATAATGATATATGATGATGATGACGATGATGTTCACCCCGTGATATCAGGAGATCCATGTTATTAGACTTATAGTTTAAACTTTTAATTTAATACATGGATTTATATTTTTGATGTTGATAATGTGTTTGAAACTATTATGTATGTTTTCTTATTATTAGTTAATATGAGCCGTCATAATTCTGTTATTTTCTTGAGATTTATTGTTAATTTTATATTTGGAATGATAATTTATAATTTAAAAAATAAATGTAAACTATTAATTTAAAATCAAATTTTTGTTTAAAAAATAATTCAAAGACTGGTTTTTTAATAATGAATCAAAAGTTGCTGAGGCATTAGGTGTAAGTAATATTAATGTTTTAGGAATTTTTTTGACGCATGAAGGTGTTGGAAACTTTATATTTTGATAACTTACTGACCCTAAAGGGCGTCAATACATTTCTTTGAAAATAAAGGGTTGTACAATTTTTTGGGTAATTAACCGATGCTAGAATAGAGCTTCAGTTGCTTCTCTAACTCAGTGACGCGTTGATCGTCTCACTAAGTGTATTTAATTACGTTAAATTAGTGACGCACTTAATCATGCTATAGGGCATTAGGAAATTAATTTGCTAGTGCCTTTGAATACTTACCGACTCAATAAATGAGTCAAAAATCACACTTTTTCTATTTGCAAATTTAAACAGCTATAAGATTTACAAAATTAAAAACGATCCAAAACGAAATAAGCTAGGGTACGAAAAAGCAAACAAAAAATCCAACGCCAATTCACTATCTAACATGTCCGCTTCGCATATACGGACTTTTCAAAATCAAACTATTGAAGATTTATACAAACTTCTCAAATTATTAATTTCTGCATTAATTTTGACAATCGTATTATTAATTAGTCGACGTATGTCAATATCACCCTGTCCTAATTTGCAAGGTCCTGGCCCATTAATTAATTATGAGCGTTGGTTTTGAGAAGCTCTAAGCCGATTATTTGATTTATATTCACATCCTGTCCGATATTTCTCCGTAGGTATTTTTGCTGGTTTATGTATGGGCATTGACTCTTCCGGCAAGTATTTCCTACTTTTGTACCATCCGCCATATATGAACAATAATTATTGTATATATATTTATATGGTAGTTGAACTCCACCAGCTATAGATGTGGAAAGTAACGCGTGTGTTGAGTTTTAATTACCGCGTTATTATTATTTTTAGTTTATTTAATAATAAAAATCGTAATAATTAGTTAATTAATACACAACCAACTCACCTATCTTTAAATAAAGCGCAGAGGAAGGGAAATACATATCAGAATAAAGTTTTCTAAAATAATGCTTTGGAAATGAGACATTTAAAAATTAAAAGCATATAAAATTTGTATATAATTTTCCGAAAAGGACCAAAATGCAAAAAAAAAAAAAAAAGAGGAAAGTTTGTAACAACCGATTGAATTAAAACTGTTTAATTATGTTAATTGTAATATATTAGTGTTGGTTTTCGAAATGTTTTCGAGTGCGGAAGCGTGGTAGTGTGGATCATGTATAACAAAAAAATTCACAAAACCTTTTAAATACGCTATAGATTACATTAATTTATGCAATAATAAATTAATCACATTAATTTATGATAATAAATACCTTGACGACAATTAGGCAGATAACTTGATTTCTTTAGCCAACGAGCAATCCTCGCTCCAAAACTTTCTTAGAATACCCAAGTCTTCATCGTCTACCCCTTGAAATTTGCAAGACGATTAGTGTGGGCTCAAGGTAAAAACTATCGGAAACGATCACTCACTAATTTTATATTCTTTTACTATCCTGATTTAATATATAATTAATTCTTAATTAATTATCCGTTAGTGAAATAAAATCCCGATAATTCATCTTGTCTTGCAAATAATTCAAGGATGACGCGGGGACTCATAGACCTATAATTCTGAGCTCCAATAAAATTAAAAATTAATTACACTATTAAATTAATTAATTAATTATATTAATTCCAAAAGTTACTCCGCCAAAACCTTTGAATTGCACTCTCCAAATTATAAACATAATTTACTTCTAAGAACTTGAAGTGTCCATTTGATATAGTCACTACATATAGATCGATCCTCCATAAATAATTTATAATTAAAACTATATAAAATCCGTTAACCTCTCTAGTTACATCTTTATCCTTGAGTACCATTGATTCTCTAATGAATAGTATATTCATAAAACATATTCATGAATATGAGCTCGTTACTTATTTAAGTACCGAATCAACCCTCAAGGGAATTATTTTTCTACTTCTTCAAAGAAGAAGAATGGATTCTATCTTGTATATTAGCATACCCGACTATCCATTTTATCATGTTTCTAAGATATAAGGAATAGGATTTAGGATTTCAAAATCCGTACTGAGTAAGTAAAAAAAATACGAATCCACAAATAAAAGTCTACTAACAACTAAGGATTAATATTATTCTATATATGACCATCAGTAGACTTAAATTTGATTTTCTATATTTAACGAAAATTATCAGAGAATCAAATTATGTCTGTGTCCCAGTTCTACGTAATCTTATTATGCATAATACACTCACTCAATATCCCTCTATATTACTGATGCCGATAACACCATTCCATTCTTAATGAGAATGACGTGTATTAGTAATGTTTTAATTAAAGATTTTGAAACTTTAATTAAATTCATTACGAACATCGTTTCGATTATTATCCTTGAGTATTATCCTCTCGTACATAACATTTATATACAATATTTAAGGTTACATAAATAATCGCATAATTTTTAATGATATTCATAAAGTATTCAGTAATACATGCACATAAATAATCAATAAACTATTTTATTAATCAAATAAAAAAATATCTTTATTAGATCTCATGCTTTAAGGACACCATTCCTAACAATTAGTGTGCCTGATTTGATTTTTTTTATTTAATCATGCCCATTAAAATTTTTCTCATTTTGAATTTTAATTAATCTCCATGAAATTCTAATTATTTTCAGTTTATGAAATTCCTCCCTAAAAGACTTTATAAACCACACTTTCGCCCAACTTTGAAATTTTGGAAAGAGACCCCTCTCCATAGTCACAAGCATTCACGTGAATGGCAACCCTTGAGAAGTTGAAAAAAAAAACTTCTCAATGCCTTAGAGACCCAAGGCTCGTTAAAGGCCTCAATGTTTCATAAAGATTCACGCCTCGTTCATTTTACCGATTCGAGTTTTGTTACAATAAAAAGCTCTCAGAAATAGTCACATCTAACTTTTTTGCTACAGTAAAAAACTCTGACATAAAATCACATCTAAACTCGAATTAAAAGCTTGAATCAGCGAACTAAATGGGCTACCAGACTTCTCGCTCTCTAGCTTATCTCTCTCCCTTACTCTGTAAACCCAGAAGAAACTTTCAACTTCTTTCCTTCAAGATTTCAGATTCTTCCCTCTTCTTTTCTCTCAAGCTCGTCTCCCTCTCCCTCTCTCTAAAAACCAAGAAATTTTAGCCCCATTTCCCACATGCAAACTAGAAAACGAGCCTCTCTTTTGACCTAGGTTTGAGCTCAAGGAGTTTTTCAAGAGCTTTCTTCACAAAAGGAGAGGTTGAGATAAGACTTTTATGAGAAAAATCTACTCTTAAATTTGGATTTAATCATAGTGAACTTGTTCTTGATTTGGTTTGGATGGTATTTGGTCTAAATTTAGATTTGTATGAAGTATGTTTGATTTATATGTTAACATCTGTGGGTTTTGGTTCTCTAATCTTGTTTGGATGTTTAGAATCTTGTTAGAGTGATCACCCATGAATTTACCTTGGAATCAATCCCAAAAATCTGAGTTTTTGCATTTTTTCCTCACTGATTCTTCGGCCTTTTGCTGGTCGTAGAACAACACCGGTCGACCAAAGTGGTCGACCAGACTAGGCACCATCGGTCGATCGGTGGCTTTGTTTTTCACTGTCACCGAAATACCTCGGTCGACCAGTTGGCACACGTTTTACCTCAGACTCTTTGAAAAGCTCATTTTTAAGCCAAAGTTCTTATAGGAAAACAATTTAATCTCACTTAGAAAATACAAGTGAGTGGATTAACGACATTAATCCTTTTTCATTCCATTTTCTTTGTTTGAGTTCCAATTCTTGAAAATCTTAATTTGAATTATGGGATTTACTTGCACATTTTGATTTAAAATCAAGGCACTCTAGTATAATATAATGGTACATAACCGAACCTGATCATGTGTTTGAGTTTTAGATTTAACTCTAAAACATTATTTTGTTGGCAAAGCTAGCGGCACGATCGAACATTGAGCTTCGGAGATAGATGGAGTTTGAACAACATGAAGTTATCCATAGAACAAATAGCCAAGACGTAGGATATTCTTGTCCATATCTTTGTTAGCCTTGTTTAAAATGTTATTTGGCCTATGGAAATATTTTAAAGACAAAACATGTTTGGCATTATTAAGATTTGAAGAAGAACATCTTGGAAGGAATAAGTTTTGAGAAAAATGACAAGATCTATGCTACCAAATTGTCATTGTGATATAATGAGATTTTAAAGATAATATTTTCTTAAAATTATATATTTTGAGAAATGGTAAATGCATAATGGCTTAGAGATTAGGTTATAGAGATCATATTTTTAGGGGCAGGTCCCGAAAGCCCGTACAGGCCAGTCCATAGCGTGAGTGGTGATATCATGACTTTGCACTATAAGTATATTTACTCCTTCCATTATTTTGCTTATTATCACTTAAATTTTGTTCAAGAATAAACTTGTGGAATTCTCCTTGTTCATTTAAGAACTGTTATGCCGAATGACTAATCTGAATTATTTATGTTTAAATTATTCAGTTTTTATAAAATCACATCATATTGGGTTTTCTGCTCATTTTTCTGTATTTTCAATGTCTTTAAACCTCACTCCCAGGCGGTACTAGAAGTACCGCTGAGTAGGCAGTGACTACTAGAGAAGCTAGATCGCGCAGCTTCGGGTGAGGAGTTGTATTTACTACTCTTGTTGTAATTTTTGGTTAAGGCATGTATCGATTTCTGGACTTTATTCGATTTCCTAGACTATATCTTTAATACTCTTAGACTGTGGTTGATGTCAACTTTTACCTTTCCTAGTTTATTTATGTATGCTAGACGGTTTGGATTTTCCTGTAAAAATCCCAATATGATGCTAGAGGCGGAGATTTGAGAAATTTGTTTCCTTATGAGATTATGAAATCCATACCATTTCCCTAAAAATCTACTTGGTAATCCGCTTTGATAAATTAAGGAATGAGTAGAATTAGGATTATTTCCATCTCAGTGGAAAAATAGTCATTTGCCAAAAATGTCCTCGAAATATAATTTCTTTTAAATTATGGGTTTGTTTAGAAATTTTACAAAATTTACATCCTTGAAATTATTTTCGGTATTACTTAAAAGATTAAATATTTTTCTTAAAATGATTTTATTTCTAAACGAGCATCCATGTCACTAATCCTCTTTTTGGGGGGTCACAAAGTTTCAGGGAAAGAAACAAAAAAATAAGAAAAAGACCCAGACTACCAAAATGAAGAAATAAATGACTTTTAGGGCAAAAGTAACCAATCAAATCCTTTAGGGTAAATAAATGGTTCTTTTTTTTTTTTTTTTTTTTTTTTTTTAATACAAGCTAACTGCTCTTAAGATTCAAGTCTCGGATCTATCCCATAAACCCTACCCCATCCTTAACAATTAGGCTAGAACCAATTGGCTTCTTATTTTTTTTTTTTTTTTTTTTTATCGTTATACGTTTTAATCAAATAGTGGATAGTTGTTATATCATGAAGCTGCTAGTGGGTGTCTTTTTATTGCAATGTCCTAATTACGTACTATTCTTGATATCAATTTCTTTCATTATTCATATAATAAACAAATATATGTGTGTGTGTCTATATATATATATATATGTTGAACAAATTACAAAGACATAAATACTACTAAAAAAAACTTGAATTGATCAACATAAGTGATGTGTCTGAGTTAGATGGAGGGTGTAAAATGAGACTTTTCCAAAGAACATAAAATGTAGGAAAATCAACGGCACGTCATTTGAATATTGAGGGGACGATAAGATATGTATGGAAAATCAACGGAAGCGGATGAAATTGACCTTTATTCATTTTTGGGCGAAAGAGTTTATACTCATTATCTGTGGAAGATGCAAACCAATCAAAACATTAATTCGTTTTTGTTCTTATCACCCCTTTTTCCTCCTCCTGTATATTGATAGACAGAGATAGATAGAAAAATGGAGAATTTATCTTTATGAGTACATGAGTCTAAATTTTTATTCGTTATTTTTTTTATAAATACCTTTTTATTAGTGTAATTATTTAACTAAAAAGATTATGACTTAATAATAAATAGTAAAAATCTTAACTCATATACTTTTAATAAGTATTTGTCAAGATTATCTTTCTAAATAAGTGGACCCGGACTTGACCGAGATTTTTAGTCAATCTACGATCACGAATAGAAACGAATATTGAGTTAGATAACATGGCCAAGTCCAAGACTAGAGCTTCAAGTGTTGAAATGGACATATGCATATGCAATTCCCGCCTGTAACTTTGGACTATAGTATCTCTTTGGCAGAATCCAGATTTTATTTCCAATTTAAAATATAGAATAATAACTTTGCAGATAATAATAATATTTTTAGAGAATGCCTTCAGTCCGCAACCGTACTGTTCCAGTAAATGTTAACCATTTTTATTCTCAATGTAACATTATTTGAATAATCATGCAATACTTATTTTATCCAAGTATAACACTCAATAAAATTATAATCCATTATCATCTCGTATCTTGTTTTAATTTTATAATCTATTATCGTTTAATTTCACAAGGTGATTGAAGGAAGAGAACTATGTTATATACGTGTGTTAAATTAACCTGTTTTTACAATATTTATCAATAGCATTCTCTCCTTTTTATTTATTTATGTATTTATTTATTTATTGAACTTGGACAGGGGGTTTGAAACTCATCACTTGTTTTTACATATTTCTCATCTTCTAGACCCGCCAAGACAAGTCATTTCAACATTTATGAGTGCTGAATTCCGTGGAGCTTTGTCTCTTTTTGAGTTGGTGGAGAAATCAACATCGCAACCAAGTCCTATTACATGGTGGAGAAGATCTAGGTACTTATATTTATATATAGGCCATGCTCTTCCAATTCAGCAAGGAAAAAAAAAAAAAAAAAAAAATAGTGCTATACTTTATATCGTGCTTCGCATCATGAGAGTACTAATTAATATTGAATAAGTTTTGCACTTCCAATCATGTTTACGTTTTCTACGAAGAGGCAAGGGCGTCTTTTGTTTTATTGTATTTTGTGGATTACATGCTTTGGATTTCCAATATCTGCTCAATCCTTACATGCTGATGAAGGTCAGAACGTAATAATTCTTTATTTATGAAAGTTGCGGTCTATATATATGTATGTATGTATGTATAAGATAATCCATAAATATTTTGAGTTTAACTACAAAGATTAGCTAGTTACGGAACTTGCTATGTATATCTATTTAATTAACTAGCTCGATGGTTATAATATGAGAGACACAGTTAAGTGATCTATAGATAGCAAAGGTAAGACCATCTTCCATGCCAATTATATATATATATATATATATATATATATTAGCATCATCTTCCATGCCAATGATAACATTTCATGAAAAATAAGCATTTCAACCAATAGTAATCAAATGTTAAATTTCTTATATGTTATACTTAGTGAGAAATTTACCACAAAATATAGCATATGAAAAATTAAGCACAACAAATAGCATTATAATGGAGAATACTTTTTACATGCAAATATTAAATTTGTAATTAACATATTAATTATAACATTATATTAAAAATACTCTGACCGAAAGGTATCTACCTAGTTGGACCCTTTTCTTTTCATGCTTTACTTTACATTTCATTATTCTTTTTTCCTTTTTTATTATGTACACATTAAGCAACCTTCATCGTCATCTTCTTCTTCTTTTTTCCCTTTTTTGGGACAGCTTAAATCATATGTTTATTAGCAAATTAGCAATTGCTTCTAGGTTGTTTTGTGATTATATAGAAAATATAAGATGAGATTGGTTGGGTTTCCCAATCCTAATTCAAACGACAGAATCTTCCTAAACTAATAAAATATTGCCTTGAATTATGTACTCTTCAAAATTTAAAAAAAAAATCTTATTTATGAAACTAATCTAAATTAATACAAATATTAAATAAATATAATATTTATGTTTCCTTTATAGTATCATCATTAGAATACAAGTCAACTTTATGATAAAGAGAAGCCAAACAATATTTAGTGTGGTAGAAACGTAAAACATATTCTTCGTTTTTCCCTTCTTTTATTCTCATTTTTCGTATGTGAGAAGTAACTTTATAAGTTTAGTTCCCTATTATAACATGTAGCGTCTTTAAAAGCCAAGTTAATTAATTGGAGTATGAGGGGAAAGAAGTATTTAAAAAAACACACACAGTAATAAAACAAAGTTATATATAGGAGCTTTTAATTAAAAGAAAACTTAAGTAGGAGCATATTTAAAAATATTTATTTTTATCAAACGAAAGTAAGAGAAAGAAAATATTTCAAGAAAAGGATGTTGAAAAAAAAAAAAAAATGAACTGCTAAAGAATATTAGGAAAAAAAATAAAAAGACAATAGGAAAAAAAAAAGAAGAAAAAAAAGAGGATGGGAGTTTTATAGGAGTTTTTGTTTTTTCTAAAAAAAAAAAAAAAAACTTAAACAGGGACATAATTGAAAGGAATTATTATAATTAAAAGAAAATAAAATAAAAATTTATTTTAATAAAGATTATTGTAAAAACATGAATTGCATTGCTAAAGAATAATAGAGAAAAAAAAAAAAAAAAACAATAAAAAAAGAAAAAGAGGAAAAGCTCGAAAAATGTAATAATACAAAAAAATGCTAAAATGAATTGCATGCTAGATGTAAGATATTAGATAAAAAAATGAATTAAGCTGCAGAAGAGCTTTTTGTAGAAAAGAAAAAATAATAAACAATTAAGTAAGGATATATTTAAGAGAAATTATTTTAATACAAAAAAATTAAGGGAAAAAAGCATTTCAAAAATAAATGTTGTAAAAAAGATAAAATAGTTTAAAGCACAGAGAGCACTTAAGATAACCAAAAAACAAATATAGACAAAAAATAATAGAATTGAAAAAAAAAGCATGTTGTAAAAAAGTTAAAATGTTTAGAAGCGTGGAGAATTTGAGAAAAAAACCAAAAAGCTAATAACATAAAAAGAAAGAAAGACTTCCCTTGTCTCTTTTATGTACGTTGGAAAATAGATATTAGTTAAGATTAGAGATTAGATGTTAGAGATAAAAAAATAAAAAAAAAAAAAGAGTAAAATTTAGGGGAAAAAAGAGAGAGAGAAAAAAAAAAGATGCTAAATAAAGATTTAAAAAAATGAGAAAGAAAAAAAAAAAAAAAAAGAGATAAGCCGCTACCAGACAACATGATGAGAGGAAAGAGGTTTAGCCTTTTTAATATGTATAGAATAGATATATATATATATATATATAAATATAGATATAGATGTATAGGTACGAGGGTCCAGTATAATATAGTACATTTCCATAATGTTTACTTTTTTATTGCAACGACATTATAAATCTCGCTGAATATCTTGTTGCGGGGTGGGGCAAAGAGGGAGAAGATGACGTACTTCGTTGAAACAAGTATATGTAGTGTCTGGAGAAACTAAATAATAATGATGTTACGATAAAGGGGTTGTTTTTTATTTTTTTAATGAAACTCAAAAAAAAGTTTAGATTCGAGTTATAATTTTATTTAATTTTATGTTTTTTTTATGAAATTTAAATTTGAACTCAAATTTAAATTCGAGTTTAAAGTTAAATTCGAGTTTAAAGTTTTTCTTTCAACTCGAGTTCATAAACTCGAATTCAAGTTAATAAATAATATTTTTTTTCTATTTTTAAAAATGCAATAGCTTTTTTGTTTTAATTCTGATTAAGATGATTTTTTTCTATGCATTCGTAATAAAAAGACGAATAAAATCCCACCCATATACCCTATTAAAGTTTTTCATCACCATTAAGTTTTTATTAAAATACTATCTAAATACAAATTTAAGTTTTGATCAACTCAAATACAAACTCAAAAAGATTCTTAATTCAAATCATAACTCAAATGTGTACATCCAAACACAAACTCAAGTTATAATTTTAACTCAAGTTATAACTCAAATTCAACTCAAAATCATCACTCAAGTCACTCTAACTTAAAAATGTAAAAAAGCAACCTCAAACAGTTTTGACGAGTCTCTTTGGGAACACTCAATGATATTTGTGAATTGATTTAAAAATAAATACAGAAAATATATGAAAACACCAAAATTTATAATGATTTGGTAAAATCTCATTATCTATACCTACTTATAAATGCATTAAATCTTAAAGAGTACAAAAAATCTCTTTTAGAGCAAAAAATTATGCATAAATCTTAAATGAGAAATTTTAACAGAACTGCTAACATGACATGTCATTAAAAACTAAACCAAAGATATCAAATTCTAATTACATATATAAAAGAGATAATGATTAATTTAAAAAAGAAATTTAACTTAAAAGAAATTAAAAATCAAATAAATCAACTAATTATTTATCAAAAATAAATCCCCCACCAAAAAAATTTTCCGTCTTCTTCTCTCAGCAAATGAAAATGGCAGCCCTAATCTGCATTAGAAACCAGCCACCTTGCCGAAGTCTTTCCGAGCCCAGGCCAGCCTCATCACCGTTGTGGCGAAGCAGCCGCGTCGAGCCCCACCTCGGCCGAATTCCAGATTCATGCGAGCCTGACCCGTCTTCGCCGCAGCAACCCTTCGCAAGCCTCGCCATCCGCCGTGCAAGCCCCGTCGAGCCCACGTCTCTGCTGCGCGAACCTAGGTCCGTCAAGCTGCCACGAGCCCAGATCTATTCTTTACCGTACTCCACCGTGTTAGATCTCCCTTCTCCCTGGCATCCCTCGCGAGCCGATGCAATATATTTTACCAGCAATTTCACGAATTTCACTTTATTGACGATGTCAAGATGCCATTATTGAGCTTGATGTTCTTATTTTTTTTTTTTTTTTTTTTTGGCAAGTCAATCTTGAGGACTAGTGCTTAATTCTTTTTTAAGCTTAATTAAGTTTTAATATTTTAAAATCAGTGTCATATCATGAGATCTGTTAAGATTATAAAACGAATGTAAATAGAATGAGTAATTTAATATGTTTTTTATATATTAAAAGGTGTTTTGAAATGTTTTGATAAATTAAGAGACATTTTTTAAAATAGGATACATGATTTAAAGGGTTTTTATGAAAATAATTCTTTTTTTAATTGATAAATTGCTATTAGCTTTGGAAAGTACACTTATGATCCCAGGATGAATTATGAAAAATATTAAAAATAAAAAATAAAAACCGAGAATCTCTGCTTTGTTTAGTATTTACGAATTAATGCGGTCTTATACAATTTGCAGTACGAACACTTCAACAAATGGCCATCACAATGGAGTCAGGGTCGACTTGGAATTTAGACAACCCTTGCGGATCTCCTCCCACCAAAACTGTGAATATTACATGTGAACTTGGAGGCAATCACATTACTGAATTGTACGTTGCTTCTAACCTTTCAAGTTTGGGGTGTTAGCACTAATATCCGTCCCAAAATTATGAGAATCATCTCACTTTTGCACTGAATTTTTATGTTTGACAAGGAAAAATAACTAAACACTCTTGTGTTTAGTCTAAATGTCACTTTTATCCCTTTTAATATTCAAATGGCCAAAACACTCCTATGTTTACAGTATCAGTCATAAAATACCTCCTGAAGCAATTACAATTTTTAAATACCAAGATTATCCTTCCCTATACGTATAAAGTGTCATTTTAAGTATCAATAAATTAAAATTTTAAAAATGTTCACTTTTCAATTAAAAAAATATTTCATTTATTTTGAGAATTTTTTTATTTTCTAAAATTGATTTTAATTAATATTTTGGTTTAATAATGTTTTGATTTTTGAATTGTATTTTCGGTTGGGAAGGATAATCTTGGATTTACAAAATAATAATTGATTCAGGGGATCTTTTGACATTGATTTTATAAACGCAAGGGGGCCTGTTTTGGGCGTTTATATAATAAGAGGAAAAAAGTTGTATTTAAGTAAACTACAAGGGATGTTTTGGGTATTTTCCTTTTTAACAAATTTCAAGCTGAATTTTGGTTTTTTCACAGTTTTCGTCCATGACACTAAAAATTATTAGAGAAAGGACTTCTAACATTTCTTTGAGGCAATTACTTTCAATACATAGTAACTGAAATTTTTATATAAAAAATTACTTTAAATGTAAATTTTTAGTTTTTAACAACCATGAATAGAATATTTTCATTTAGTGTAAGTATTTCTGTAAAAAAAAATATTTTAGTTATTTAGACTGGAAAGTGATTCTCTGTGTCATATTTCAGAAATTATTCGCCAATTTTACTACAGGGACGAAAACGATTAAAAAGCAAAAATTTAGTGACTAATTGTCAAAATTAAAAATTCAATGACCAAAGTAACACCATGCTCATAATTTGGGAACCAAAATGCTAATAACCCTTTAAGTTTCAGCATTATATTTGGCTCCTAAGAAAGTTGTAAAAAATTTTCCAATTATATATCATCCAACTATCCATGCGATATTTAGTTAAGTAAAAATATATTTCTTCAGCATTTTTCTTCGTTTGCCAGGCGTTTGAAAGACCTAAATCTTTCGGGGATGCTTCCGCCTGAACTAGTCAATCTTACATATCTTCAAAAAGTGTAAGTTTTATTTTTTTTATTTTTTTTTTCTTCCTATTGGCTTTTCCACTTCAAAAGAATATCGGTTTCATTTTCTTGGTAGTGATCATATATATATATATATATATATATATATATATATATATATATATATATATAGATAAAGATAATTGGTACTTCATTATTTTGGACTTTGCAGTGACTTCACCCGTAACTTTCTTCACGGCTCACTTCCGGCAATATGGAGTACGATGGAGAACTTGACCTTCATGTAAGTATATATAATTTGGTCTTAATTACAAGAGTTGTAAAAAACATGGCAGAATTTAGCTCTTGTTTAGTCGTTTTATTTTATCTTTCCTAAATGGAGCTGACCTACAAAATTTTTGTGCAGTTCTCTCACCGCCAATCGCTTATCAGGAGAAATTCCGAAAGAGTGGGGAAATTTTTCCAGTCTTACTTACCTGTATGTTTCTGTAGATTCTGTTTTGATTTTTTATGATAATATATTCTTGTGAATTCTTTGTCTCACCTGGTGTCTAATTAATTATGTTATGCCACGTCATTTGACAGATCCAAACATTAAAGCATGAAAAAGTTAAGGTTAAACTATTTTAATTTGTTAAATTGACATGTTACAATGTGACTAGTTAGATGTCATGTTTGACATCAAAATTGGAAAGGAGATCCAAATCCCTTCTTGCTGGTCAATAACTAAAATGCAGGAGCTTTGAAGCCAACAATTTTTCTGGTAATGTTCCCAAGGAGCTTGGTAATTTGATCAACCTAACCCAACTGTATGTAACTATTACCTAGATTTTCCACTCTTTTATTTATTGCCCAATATATATATATTTTTTAAGTAATAAACTGAAGAGATAAGACTAGCATTAATGTTGTTTTCATGTAAGATAAATATTATAATTAAGACAAATAACTTCTTTTCGCTGCTAGCTAGCTAAATTTTTGTTTTTTGTTTTTTTATTCTTTTTTCTTTTTAATTTAAATTTAGGATCTTTTCCTCAAATAAGTTTGTGGGAAGGTTGCCGGAGACTCTTGCAAACCTTAATAAGTTGGAGGATTTGTAAGTTCTGATATTTGTTTGTATCAGTGCAATATTTATAGTATGTATACCTTACATATAATTTTAACATGACCAAATTCCTTTTGCTTTGTGATATAACAGCCGGCTAAGTGATAATAACTTTGAAGGCCCTATACCAGAATTCATAGCGAACTTCTCACAACTTACCAAACTGTAATCTTTCTCTATATATATAATCTTAAACTTTATTGATGTCAAGAGCTTTAAATAATAAGGGAAATTTCAACATATATAAATATATATATATATGTATATCTATGACCCATTTCGTTTACATTTTCAAAATGAAGGCAACTGTACGCAACTGGATTGGAAGGACCTATCCCTGCAGGGATTTTTCAACATTTACGAAACTTAAAACACCTGTGAGCAAACACTAACTTGTTGAATATATTTCACTAAGCGCACGCTTAGTGAATAGAGTTAGGCTTCGTTCATTTCGTTAGTTCAAATCATAACTCAAGTTTTTACTAGAGTTATTTCTCTCACAAAAATCTAAATTTAATTTTTTACTACAGTGTTTTCTCTCATATGAATTTACTTTTTAACTTAATTTCTTCACTCGAACGAGCGAAATGAACGAGACCTTAATTGTAAAGAAGTTGAATCATGAGTTGCTTAATTGTTTGTTAACTCGTGTTTTATAGGACGATTACTGATATGGCTGGTCCGAAGTCTGACTTTCCGGCTCTAGGCAGCAACCAGACGGAGATCAGTACTTGTATGAAACAATATGTTTGTGAAAATTAATTAACGCTATACAACTATATATCTGTTTCTATGCTGCGGATTTCAATTGAGATAACCTGCAGAAAACTTGTTCCTCAGGGTATTGAGAAACGTGAATTTATCTGGAACCATCCCCGATGAAATCTGGAAAATGATCTCTCAGATGAAGATGCTGTAAGTTAAATTTCCCTTCTTTGATTGTCTTTGTTTAGGCTAGGCCGTTTTGTTCTTTTAATACTTTTCAACTTAATGGAATTTAACTTGATAGGCGAGTTAATTAATTTTTTTTTTACTTAATTGATGAGAGGGGATAAGTAATTGAGAGTCCCGATAAATCACTATACCGCTTCATGTTCGTGCAAAAACCCAGAGCTGGCCCATCAATCCTCGTCCAAATATCAAGGAACAACCAGATCAAATCAAATGAGGTTGAGAAATCAATGGACCTATTGGATCAACATGTCAAACTTAAGTTCACATGAGCTTCACATCATGGTTTTAGATCAAGAGATCAATTTTTAGTATCAGGCTAAAATTTATATGAACTTCACAGCACCTTTTTTTTTTTTTTCTCTTTGATGGACGCTCTTCAAAAGGATCAAGAATCAATAATCAAAAATCAAGTATCAATAGATCATGGCACTCTTCACCAGTGTTTTTTGATAGCGTTAATTATCAAGAGATCAATAATCAGTTAGAATAAAAAAAGAATCAAATGGGAAACACTGGTGAGGATTTTGCTCTATAGTCTTTCTGACAAGCTCCTTTCCTTGTTTCAATGCCCCGCTGATCCCCGCATGACTCATCATTCAATTGCCAGCTAAAACCCTCGTTCTTGTTCATTTATCAATCATCACTCCCTTCTTCACACTCCCCCCAAGATCACCCTTTCAAATTCAAACCTCTTTTTCATTTTATTTTTTTTACAAATATTTCTCCTTTAAACGTTATTATTCGTAAAAGACAATGCGGGTTTGTCTTCTCACTAATTATTACATAACAAGATCATGATTGCTTCACTTTCTCACCTAATGGCTGATGGGAAAGAAAGGATTATCATTAGTAGTAAATACACCGACACCTGTGATGACTGAGGCCTTGTCGTCAAGCTCGACCTCTTCAGTTGGTCTCTATCGGGCTACTTCCCACCCGACATATTTGGTGGCACGGAGAGGAAACGATTGAAGGGGGGAAGGGGGTTGAGACACAAGGGGGCCTATGACATGGTCTTTCTCGGCGACCGGAGCCATGGGGTGGGGAGGAGATGGCCAGCGGCCGATAGATGAGTATTGGAGACAGGTCTGCAAGTTTGGTGGTGGTGTTGGGCAAGTCAAGATCTATGGTGATGGTGGTGTGGGTGGGCTGTGAGTTTAGGTATTATGGTGAGATTCCCATAAATATGATTCGATGGTGGCTGGAGGCCGGCGAGGTGGGATTGCGATGGTGGTGGATATGCGACAGTGTCTTGAGTCTTGGTAGGGCTTTGAACAGTGAATGAATTTTGATTAAAGTTATCTTTTCTTTTGTTTAAGTCATGAGTTTTATATGATAATCACATTTCCGAGAAAATGAATAACACCATATTGGGTGTTATTCAAATTACCCCATTTTAGGGTAAAATGAATCCCATAGGATTGATATTCCTGGGAATTTGAAAATCACAACTCTTGTACCAAATATAGTAATGTGTGAAGATTCTCATTCCCACTCAAAGATTACCTCATACTAAACGCTTCCATAGTGAGTATACTTCTAAACTTGATACTGGTTGCATGTTATACATTTTCTGTTTTAGCTGGAATCTGGTTGTGCATATAATATATTATTATTAATTATTTCCTCCATGTTTTCTATGATTTGAGACATGCCCATGCCACAAAATTCACCTGTAACATTAACATCTTTTGGAAATTTTTCTCAGAGACGTAAGCTTTAATGATTTGGAAGGAGAACCATATGCTAAGTCCGTCACAGCAAAATTTATGTAAGCATTCTGGAGTAGTACTCTTGACGCTAATTTTTATTTATTTATTTTATTTTTTTTATGTGATTGTTGCTTTTATATTAAGTACCGTATTTGAGTTAAGTCTTCGCTGAAATATTATTAACTCATTATCAGGTTTTTCACGAGCAACAAGTTCAATGGAAGAGTACCTGAGTCATTCCTTGACAATTCTCAGACTGACGATATGTATGTTCTAATATTATTGGCATAATTTCAATTCAAATATATATATATTTTTTTGTAGCTGGCCATGACCATAATTATTTCTCCTTTTTGCATTCGATTTGCAATTGTTTTAGATGATGTTTGTTACAAGGATTGTATATGGTTTAAATTATGGTTCTTGGTTCTACTACAATATTATTTTTTCTCATAAAAAATTTGAATTTCAAAAGTTAAAATCATAAACCATGGTTTAAACTCATGAACCAAACTTACCCTATTTGGGTGTTTTACGCTGCTTGGGCACTTTTTCCCGGCACCGTACTGGGATAGTGAAATTTTATGTTAGAATTTGCAAACTCAAACGATAAAATTTCAAACTCAAATGATAATTTGTGAAATTTTGAATTTTACGATGTATCATTCGAGTTTGCAAGTTCTCATAAAATTCAAATTTCATAAATTGTCGTTCGAGTTTGTAATTTTATTATTTGAATTTGTAAGTTTTAACGTAAAATTTCACAAATTATCGTATCTCTCGGCACGGTGCCGGAAATATCCCCCTGGCAGCATAAATTTTCCATTTTTTTTTTGTTTGAAAAGAAAATGCATGATGTAGTCTCAACAACGGTCATAAAGACAGTCAATCTTCAGATTGTAGTTTCATTCTTAATATATATTTCTCTATTTTAAGAAACTGCGAGTGTATCACATACCAAAAGTGCCACTCAATTTTATTAATTTGGGTTTGTTTGCTTTTGATTGGGTTTTTCTATATTTTGCTTAACTGTTTTATATTTTGGTTTGTTTAAACTTTTTTCTTTTCTTTATAATAAAGTTTTTTGCTTATTAAAAAAAAAGATTATAATAAAAAAGGTGTAACAATAGTTTGTCGATAAATTAAATTTCTTTTACATAAACAATAATCATTGAATGAATTACACATCTGTCCTACATGCATGCACAAAATAATTATGAATAGAAACGACAAATAAAATACATAAATAAAAGTGCGTGTAAAGTTTTCTAATGTTTCTATCTTTTCCAGTGATCTGTCCTATAATAACTTTTCTTGGTCAGCTACCTCATGCAATTTGTCAAGGTGATAACTGACAATACGCTCTTAAGAATGTCACTTATATTAATTATATTTGTAGCTTGCATATGTAGCTTAATTTATTTTCTAAATCTTTCAGGCTGGACAGAGTAAACACGTATCGGATTTCATCTTTCAATAGCCAGTAAGATTGTTATTCTCTAATTGCGTGTCCGTTATTTTTTCTAAAAAAATGTAATTTTTGCATAAATTGTTAAAAAGTGTCCGTATTTATGCGACTGGTTAGCATCAATTAATGTCTTATAAATTCCATTCCTCGTTTCAAACAGACAGAGCCTTCTTCCTTGCTCGCCTACATTCAATTGCCAAACATGTAAGGTTTTGTACTTTTTTTTTAATCTTTTTTTTCTCCTTAAAAAAATATTACTAAGTATAACGATAAACGTCGTATTTATGTGCATTGTTTAACTCGTTAAGAAATAGGATTATAATTACTTTAAGTATTTATGAATGAAAGAAAATTCATGAAGGTTTGGACATTTAGTAATATGATGACATAATTAATCTTGGTTAAATCGTGACAGACCGCAAATCTTCGCTTCATATAAATTGTGGTGGGCCGAGTGTAACAGTCAAAAATGCCAATGGTAGCCTTCTGTATGAGGAGGACACAACCGATGGATATGGCGGTGCAAAGAGTTACAGTTCTGGAGAATACTGGGGGTTTAGTAGCACCGGAGATTTCACTGGTGACGGTGGCGATACGATTAGTCATATTGTGAAAAATGAGGAGCAGTTTGGGGATTCAGAACCATTGTATAACACAGCACGTATATCTCCGTTGTCTCTTACCTACTTTGCTTGTCTAGAAAACGGAACGTACACGGTGAAACTGCACTTTGCGGAGATCATATTTGGAAGTTACAGCAGTATTGGGAGACGAATATTTGACATTTACATTCAGGTATACTTATAATTGGGTATATATATATATATATATATTTAAAAAAAAAAAAACAATGAATAGTCTTCTACTAAGTGGCGGAGCCAGAATTTTTATTTTTTATTTTTTTAGGAGAGTGCGAATCAAACTAAATTTTAACAAATTGTAGAGCTATAGCTTTTTTGGAATAAATTATACAATGATATTATTGATTTTTGTTTTACTTAGCATTTTAGGTTTGAAATACAAGAAACCTGAAAGTTTCTTTTTCTCTATTGTTTTTCAGGGAAAGATATTGTCCAAGGATTTTAATATAGAAGAGGAAGCCAATAGAACTGGTAATAAAGCTGTTGTAATGCACTATCGCAATGTGAGTGTGATTGATAATACCCTGGATATTCGCTTTTACTGGGCTGGAAAAGGCACCACTGTCGTTCCTAAGAGGGGAAGTTTTGGTATTCTTATATCTGCTATTTCCGTCTGTCCAAGTAAGTTGTTGCTGTTTCCAATTTAACAGTCATTATATATATATATGTTAGGATTCACGTTTGTAGAACAGACAATTTCAGCTCGATTTATGATCAGTTAATATTAGCAAAATTACATGTTTATAGTACTCTAGTGTTTAACACTAAAAGAAATATCCACGTGTTTTAGAAAACTAAAATAAATTAATGTTTTCTTGCACCTTGATACTAGTTGGCTTCTCTCATCAGTTTATTGAAAAAAATATATATTTAGGTGTCTTCTTGTTTCAGCATATAGTTTTGGTAACGTAATGTCATGTATTGAACATCGCTTCTGGTTTTTGCTTTTTCAGGTTCAAAATCTCATTGTGAAGGTGACTAATATAATTAGTGTGTACTACTATAGTTTTTCTTGTTTCCTTTAATTAGTGCTGGTTGTTTGATTCCTTCCCACATTCTCCCATTTGTAGAACATAAAAAGAAATCTTTTGTGGCTGCTATAATTGCTTCAGTCTTATGCCTATTCTCCCTGGTAACTGGTGTCCTCATTTGGAGAAGATATCGCTGGAATAAATACAAAAGAGAAAGATCTGCAGGTGCACGCAATAAATTTCGCGTTACTGATTGAAATGTCATTAACTTAATTGCTAGATGGTGAAATCGTTTTCTTTATAAAACGAGTTTCTCGCATAATATTGCCTGACGATTGCTCCAATTTTGTGGTCAGACCTTACGGGACTAGAGCTGCTAACAGGCTCATTTAGTTTGAGACAACTGAGAGCTGCGACTAACGATTTTAGTCCCGAAAACAAGATTGGAGAAGGTGGTTTTGGAAGTGTTTACAAGGTTAGTTGAGCTTGCCTTTGATGTTACATGTCAAATATGAAGATATACATTTAACTTGGTTGAGTGTAACTACTGTGCAGGGTCAGTTATCAGATGGTACAGTCATTGCTGTCAAGAAAATGTCTTCAAAATCCAGCCAAGGAAATCGGGAATTTATAACTGAGATAGGCATGATATCTGGCTTGCAGCATCCAAATCTAGTGAAGCTTTATGGATGTTGCATTGAACGCGACGAGCTACTGCTTGTGTACGAGTACATGGAAAATAATTGCCTTGGCCGTGCACTTTTTGGTAAGTTACAATTTTCCTCTTCACGAGATTATCACGCGTTATTTATTTATTTTTTATGCAAATCTAAAAGGGTAAATCATATCAGAGAATCTCAGCGCATCCTAAATTGATTGGCCGCACGCACTAAACAACATTACGGCCTTAATGGTGTGATATGCAGGTCCAGGAACAAGTAGTCCAAAACTGGATTGGGCAACGAGGTTCAATATATGTGTTGGAATAGCCGAAGGTCTTTTCTTTCTTCATGAAGGGTCGCCTCTGAAGATTGTTCATAGAGACATCAAGGCAACAAATGTGCTGCTCGACAGGGATCTTAATGCCAAGATTTCGGATTTTGGATTGGCTAAGCTTCATGAAGATGAGAACACCCACATTAGTACCCGAGTTGCTGGAACTATGTGAGTTAGAATTTGTCAAAACAAGTAATTTGGATGAGTTTGCTAAAAAATATTGAATGCTCTGCTTTTTTTGTTGGTATTGTTATGTTATTAGCGGATACATGGCCCCGGAATATGCATTATGGGGTTATTTGACTGAGAAAGCAGATGTGTACAGCTTTGGGGTGGTTGCTTTAGAAATTGTCAGTGGGAAGAGTAATACAAATTACAGGCCTCAAAATGGATGTGTTTGCCTTCTTGATTATGTAAGGAAGGAAATTTTTGTTTACGTTTATTTTTTTTTTTTTTTTTTTTTTTTTCTGCATGATATCAATCTTATCCATTTATATAAAAAAAATTAAAACTTTTGGTGGTCGATCTTAATTAGTTCATTCTCTTGCAGGCTTTTGTCTTGCAACAGAAAGGAGAATTGTTGGAGATAGTGGATCAAGATCTAGGCGAAATCAACAAGGAACAGGTTGAAAGAGTAATCAAAGTGGCACTTTTATGTACCAATGCATCTCCAATGGTGAGGCCTACAATGTCCGATGTCATCGACATGCTCAAAGAGCAAACCACGGTTCAGGAAGTGGTTTCTGATCCTGGTATTTACGGTGATGTTTTGACAAATGATGTGAGATTTAACAGCCTCAAAGCCTACTATCAACAAACTCAAAACAAGAATACACTTGATACCCAAGGTTCCGATTTTAATTTGAACAAACCCGCCGCAAGTACTTCTGCCAATGATCTCTACCCGATGAATCCAGAACCCTTAACTATATCTGGTCATGATCTCTATCAGATCAATCTCCAGTCTGCAAACAATAGTGATTTCTTCTCTGATGTCAAAGATAGTTCTTCAATGTTGCGTTAACTTCAAAAGAACAACAGCGTTACGCTTCCGTTTCTTTCTTTGGGCCAGGAACTTTACGCATGAGTAGATAGACTTGAAAATCTTTAGCCATGTTCGATAGCTTGTATTGTTTTGTATCCTATGGTATAGTATGGTGTTTGATTTCATAGTGTAGTAAATTTGCATGATGTTGTAGTGTTTCATATTGGGTTGTGTATTTCTTAGTGTACTTTTTATCTTGCAAAGCAAGTCTGTAACATATAAAAGAGTACAAACATATATAGATCCTACAGAGAATTATTTTAAGAGGTGAATTTAACCTTACAAAATTAAAACTATTCAGAAGAGAGCTTGGGGTATTATAGAGAATGATATAGATTTCTTGTGTAAATTTAGGGCACGTTTTTTTGTCTAAAAAACTCAAAAAAAGACAACTCAAGTTTTAATTTTATTCAAGTTCACGTTTTTTTAAGTTTTAACTTTATTCAATTTTACTCGACTTTATTCAAGTTCTAACTTTAACTCAAGTTATAACTCAAATTTAACTAAAAAATTACAATCAAATTACATTTCAAAAGAACAACCCCAGTATTTCAAATGATGTCTAACCAATTATATTATGCTATATAATGTGAAAATTTTAAATTTTTTTTTAATTAATTTTTTTATGCTTATCATGAGATGATGATGTGTTATTCGATTGATTAGACACCGATTAGGACATTAAAAGTTAGACATAAGATGTGGATCCTACAAGGAAATGAAAGAGAATTCGAATAATGAAAACTATTCATAAGAGAGCTTGAATAGCCTCTACAATTTCCAGCTAACCAAACTCATCTAGAGCTAGTTACACTAGAATCTGATCTCTGATTAAATTGCCCAACATATATTATGTTCAGTTCAAAGCCTAATTGTATTGATGGCTCAATCCAAATATGTGGATGAACATCGTTTTAATGGTTAGACCAACTAATAGGTTAAACTAATGGTTAGACCAATTAATAGATTATGTGTTAAGCATATCATTGGTGTAAAAAAATGGGCTGTCTAGCCTTGGAATTAGCCTAATTTCTCTGTCATACAATGGCAGTGGTCTCACCCGGATTACTTTGCTAATTTGATTGTTTGTGATCTTGTTGTGCTTCCAAGCCCAGACGGACCAACTTCCGTTTTGTTTCCCAAGGCTTTTTTGGGCATCGTTTAATTTAGGAAAAAGGTATTTCTAAAATTGCATGGATCGGGATTTTTATTCTATATTTTTTATTAATAATTTTTTTAGTTAAATAATTATATTGATAAAATAGAGATAAAAGTTGAGATTTATATACTTTTAAGGTTAAATTCTATCATTTTCTTTCTAAAAAAATTACTTTAATACGAATAAAGTGAGTAAAATCTATTTTTTAGAAAACACAAAAAATTTAAAATGTAAAGAAATATTCATAAAAAATATAAAAAAATTAAAAAATAAAAAATAAAGATAAAATTATAAAAGAAAAAAAAAGATGTAAGAGAAAAAAAAGAGTTTTGACCTTTTTATATTTATTAGATTAAACTAGATTACATATGATATGATATAAGTGGAGGGGGTGCTTTACCGACTTAGTGCAGGAAGGGGTTAAAACTAGTGCGTGATTAGAATCGTATTTTAAAACGGTTTTCACATATTTCGCGAAGTAAAATATGAAAATAAAAACGAAACGACGTTTGTTTAGTAAATATTTTAAAAATTAAAATCAAAACAGTAAGAATAGTTTTTATGAAAGAATTAAAAAATAGTTAAAAATTATTTTCACGTTTCTGTTTTTATTTTTTAGTATTTATCAATAATATTATAATATATTAATTAATAAACACGATTTCATATTTTTATTATACTTAAAACAAGCTCTTAAAAAATTCATTAAATATAATTTCAGAATCAATCTTAAAATAATTCTCAAAATAATCCTATTTTTATTTTTTATTAAAAATAAAATCATTTTAAAAGCTATTACTAATGCACTCTAGATGTAAACACTAGTACCGCTTTTTTTTTTTTAAATATATATATATATATATATAAATATATATTCAGCTTCTTATTTTTCTATTTTTTTGTGCACAATTGACCTGCATGCAATTCACTATCCCGAGTCAAGGAAAGTATTCTGCCTGCCGACACAAAGAAAGCAAGAGAATCAATGTGAATTATTGCGATAATAACTTTTCTATTTAAGTGTTAGCAGACAAGAACACTTCGGGAACTGTTTAATTATATATTACATATCAAATTATTGCCACTAGGTTTTGGATGCTAGCGCCTGCACATTTAATGTAGAAATTTTTGTTGAACATTGCATAGACATATATAATATATTAGATAATTATATTAATATAATAATTACGATATACTATAATATATTACATTATATATTTTTTAAGGGATATATTATAATATATTACTACTCCCAAAATTATTTCTGAAAAGAATCATTATCCATACTCTATTTATTTATCAAGGTGTGTGGCGTGGTTTGACGGAACAGACAACCACGAATGAAATAGAAGAAATAGGATTAGAAGTAAAACTTTTCAAAAAAAAAAAAAAAAAAAAAAAAAAAAAAGAAAAGAAAAAGGAAGAAGAAGAAAAAATGGCTACCAAAGAGACCGAAAATGTGTACAATCAACGTGTGAACGACAAAACCAGTTCCAATTACCAAATATTAAAAATAAAAAAAAATAAGAAAACCAGGCTATGCCCCTAGACCAAGACTTTTGATTAGTTTTGTGTGTGTGTTGTTCTGGAAAGCCAAAAGTTATGTAGAGGATGTTGAAAACTAGGAAGAATTCTTGATTTACCAAAAAGAAGTTTATTCTTCTTATTTTGTCATCTTTAAAAGTATTGATAAAATATCTTTTAAATGATTTTTTACATCTTTATTATTTAAGTCCGCTAAATGATATGAAAAATTATGATTATTAGTTTGACACTATTTGATACATTAAAAATTAAACAAGAGATTTAAATTTATGTATGTGCATAAGATCAAGATAAGATTTTGTTCATTTCACAACTCAAATGACGACTAAACTTTTTTTTCATAAAAATTTAAAATTTAAATTTTTTTTACAATATTTTTCTCTCACGTACACAACTCAATTTCTTTACTTGATTTGTAAACAAACATAATCTTTATACATTCATTTGCTCATTCAATGTCACAACAAGAATTAAGAAAGATCTTACCAAATCATTATTCATGACAGAAAATAGCAATCTCGCTGGCTTTAAAATTTCTTCCTGAACCCAAAAATCTATTCTGAGACAAAATGCTTTATTCTACTTTGCATTACTTGAATTATTTTGTGGACCCAAAATTACTTTTAATGTATGAAAAGTTTGACATGCATGCATGAGTATGCTAGACAAGTAATTAATTATCATGTGTCTTTATCACCGTACTACTGA
Organism: Morus alba; assembly: GCA_012066045.3. Taxonomy (NCBI): domain Eukaryota; kingdom Viridiplantae; phylum Streptophyta; class Magnoliopsida; order Rosales; family Moraceae; genus Morus; species Morus alba. The sequence continues at coordinate 7,965,145 of CP050227.2, forward strand.
CATAGTTGATTTTGTTTGTTTGTTTGTTTTTTTTTTTTTTTTTTTTTTTTTTTTGCATTGAAACGTCGCTTTTTTCTAAAAGTGTCAGTAACAAACTTCGTTTCACGAAGAAAACTACTTTTAGAACAAGTTGGCTCTTATTAACTTATACATGATAATAACTCTATGCACTCATTTGACTACTCTATTATTCTCTGATCTAAGTACTTTTGAGGATAATAAAAATCAATAACAAGAGAATTATAGAAATGGTAAAATAGTTTTTATAAAAACACATCAATTGAGAATACAAGTAAATATAATGTATGAAAAGTTGGACCATCTGAAGAATAACTACTTGTATATTGTGCAGTCTTTATCTTCCACAACTAACTTAAATTGGTCCCTTATGTTTTCTCAATCCTTATTCATTTCACAATTCAAGCTTTATTATTATTGTTGATGGTAAAATCTCATCAACAGGATTACGCTAAGTCACATCTTTTTATCCCGTGAGGTTACCGACCTTAATATTTGCTTAATGCTAGATATAGTGTTTGTGTGAGCTTTGTGGTGACTGAAACATAAGAATTATGCCTGAATGAAAGTAAAGACACGAGGCTTATAGTGATTCACTCTATTAATGAAAAGCTACATCCACTTTTCTTCGTATTTCTTTTGGGCTCTTTTACAACTTACATTAAAAATTTGATCTCTCTCTTTCACGCGGGAGTTAATCCCCTTTTATAGCCAAGATTACTTCGTGGGTGGACTTCCTCTATAGGCCCACCTACTCGAGTGGCTTATCCCTTCGTAGGTCCAGGTCGTAGCCTGCTAATCCCTTTTTAGACTGTTCACTCAATCTAATTTGTCCCTTATTTCGGCTCTGCAGGTTTCCCGTAATCTTCCCACCGTCCACTGTTGGGCTTAGTGGCTAGTAATTAATGCCTACACTGCAGACGTCTTACAATCCCAGACGCAACTTGTCATGTCAGACATCTTTCTGAGGATACGGACTCCGTTTCACATTCTTCCATCGTCGTCCTGCGCTAAGTTGGTCGTAGCCTCCTCTGGCAGTCGACCTTTTTAAGGCGTAGGAATCTACAAGTCATAGGGTCGACCGTATAATAGATCGACTCCCTGAGACGTTTTCTTCGCTATGTAGGAAAAAATAAGTTTCAAGTGTTGAGGGTTATCAGATGTGAGGAAAAGTAGAGCCACGTGGAATTTTGTCGGTACCCCACGTGTCAACCTACATTTTTCATACAAAAGCTGCCCCCCAGGTCGAGGCTTTCTTTCAGACGGCCTCGAGCTAGGTCCGGACTCATTGTTGTGCTTTGGGTGTGGGAACCTAATTCTGAGCGTGCTCAGTAATGATGGCCCTGACGCTTTGAACTCCCTCGAGAAGTGTAACCGTCGCGTCAGTCCTTTCACCAAGCTGATGTAGCTTCATTTTGAAAAGATGGACCTGAGCCATTGGATCATACCCCTTCATTTTCTCGCCTTTGGTTACTACTGTTCGATCTGGGCCAAATGCCCCTACCATTGGATTTTCTAAGCTTTATCGGTTTGCTTTCCCTTAAATGTTCTTTGAACCAAAGTCATTTCTTCCCAAACATTTTGAACTGCTGTTACTCTGCCCGAGTTTCCTCAGAATCCATCACACCATTTTCCTATTGCTTCGTGAGGCTTCCTTGGAGCAAATCTCAGGCTCTTTTTTCTGACTTTGCATCTCCCAATCACTGGTAAGTCCCTTTTTTTATCACCGTATTTGCGCTTCTAGTTCTTTGCTGAATTTACTTGTACGCTCTAGATTTATAATAGAAAAGACTGTATTAAGTTCTTTTAGACAAACCTAGGAATGCCCCTTGGTCTGGTTGTTTCTGCTGACTTTTGGTTGGTGAATCTGGTTCACCATGAACATCCGCTGTTCTTTTTGTATGAATGGTCGACGGTTCCTTGAACCGTAAATATTTCAAATTCCCTATTGGAAGTTTTAAACAATCATCGCTTATTCCTCTCGACTTAGGATTTTTGGCTCATCGTCTCACATTTTCTTTCTTTTATATATATCAGAACAATGGCCCCAAAACCCACTTGTCAAGAGGGTACATCCGTCGTGAAACCTGACTCCCCTTTAGTAGTGGAGATCTCTTGGTCCTCATCCTCATCGAACAGTGGCTCCGTTTTGAGGGAAGTGGACGATTATGCTGCTAAGCTGAGAGATGAGGCTGACAGCGTCGATCTCCTGGTTGAAGGGGAGGAAAGTGGCGAGATTCCCCTAACGGGGGGAGGCGTGTGTGGGATTGCCGCTTTATTAGTAAACGCTTCTTTGGCTGCCATAAGCGGATATGTGGACAGACTATTCTTCACCGCTAATGTGATAGCGTCGAGGGTTCAGAATAAAGATATCATCTGGTCGGTCAGGGAGGGTCGCATTGACGGGAGATGGTTCGAATACCTCCTCCGAGATGTAAATTTTAGGACTAGCCTTCCTCTTATCGGGTATCTTCCCGTATACACCCGGGTTGTCATCGCAGGGATGACTTTACCCATTCATCCATTCGTCAAGGATTATTGCCATTTTCATGGCATTTCGCCTACTCAGTTAGCGTAAAATTTTTGGTATTGTTTTGTTGGCGCCTAGGTTTTGTGGAGTCAGCAGTTTGATATAGATCTGCCGCTAAACGAATTTATGTACATATATAAATTATGCCACGTTGCCAAGTGCGAAGGATGGTATTTTTTGAGTGGACATGGGCAATCCAAGCCCAGACTTGGGAAGCTGATTCAAGGGATACCCTCTTCGTCTCATGGGTGGAAGCCCATGTTTTTTTTAGTGCGAGGGCCCTCCATCTCGACGACCGCAGGCATCGTTGTCGGAAAGTGCAAACATTGTTTGGGACCATGAGTGAGGATTTAGCATCCCTTATATATATATATATATATTTTCTTTTTTTTACATATTGTTTTTCTTTTTCCAATGTTGACCGCTTCTCTGATGCGCAGTTAGCCACAATCGGCCGAAGCTTCCTGGGAGCAAACAGGGCGAGGGTTGAGAAGGCTTTCTCATTCTGAGAGAGCGATGGTCATATCGACGTTCTTTTGACCGAGTCCAATCTCAAGGAAGTAGCGTTAATTCTTAGTCTCCCAGACCCCGACGATCTCCCTGTCGTCGAAGAATACTTCCATCTAAACGCCGAAGAAAAGAAAGAAAAGGCTGCTTCTTTGAGGATTCAGCTCCCTCGCAACTAGCCTCAGTCCAAGGGGAAGGAGCAACTCGGTGCTTCTTCTTCAGCCCCGAAGAAAAGAAAGCCCTCAAGGGACTCCTCGGGATCTGCGCCAGAAGCTCCTGCATCCAAAAGGACGCACCAAGAGGAGGAGGTACAAGTTACCGGAACTTGGACGCCGGTGGTTCCAGGTCTCGACGTTGCCGAAGCTCCTCCTGCTCCTAAAGCTCGCCTTCTTATTCCTGAGGCGAAACTAATGGATCTAAACTTTCAAGTTTCGGACATGTCTGACGCCCAGATTGGGGCGATGCTCAGCTTCCTCCCCATTTTTCCCTCGTCTTCCAGGCCTTATATGAGTCATTTTTTGACAAGCACTGGGTCTCTGCCTCCCGCTCTTCTCTGGTGGACTGTCAGTACAAGAAGATATCCTTCCAGATTCACGTAAGCCTTGGCTATTTTTGAAACTCGACTCTTTATGATTCCTTGTTCTGATTTCTGATTTCTTTCAAGGCCTTGTTCTCGCCATCCTTAACCTTATTGAACTAGTCAAAGTTGAGGAACGTAGGAAAGAAATGGACGGCCTTAAGGCCAAGCTCACGTCCCTTCCTAACGATGAGAAATCTAAAAGCTCGTCTGCCGTCGAGGAAAGGGACGTCACTGTGGCCAAATTGGCAAGTCTGGAAAGCGAATTGGCCAAGCTATGGAGGCTTTAGGATGAGTTGGTCAGCCTAACGACTAAGGTCGAGAATGTTACTAGACGGGCAGAGGCAGCAGAGAAGAAGGCGGCTGAGAAAGAAGTTGAGCTTGTGGCTGAGGCTAAGAAGAAATATTTTGATGAGGAGAAGAAGGAAGCTGAGCTTGAGATCGATGCCAAGCGCAAGGAGATTATTGAGGAATTCAAGTCTTCTGCAGAGCTTATTGATATTCGTACCAAGGATTTTCGAGCTACTGGGGCGCAAATAGTCGAATTGATTAAACAAGAGCACCCCGAGTGGGATTTGAGCTTCTTGTACGTTCCTCCTCCTGCTGATGACGATGGTTCTCCTTGGCCTGGTGATGGCTTGGCGGCTGGCGAGGCTTGAGATTTTTATTCTTAGACAATGGGTTTTTATAATATTTTTCATATTTATATACTGCCTTTATTTTTCAAAGATTTGTAGTTCTAGTAGATTTCAACTTGCTAATGGTTTCTTCTCCTTAGAGGCGACGTTTTAAATACCACTTGGGGTCGTCGCTTAGAAAATTTCTTAAAATCTGCTAAGCAATTGTCTCTCCTCCTTAGAGGAGATGACGTTTTAATTATCCCATTGGTGTTGTCGCTTAGCAGATTTCTTAAAATATGCCAAGTGATTATCTCTCCTCCTTAAAGGAGACGACGTTTTCATTCCCCCTTGGGGTCGTCACTTAGCAGATTTCTTAAAATCTGCCAAGTAATTTGTCTCTCCTCTTTAGAGGAGACGACGTTTTAATTCTTTTTGTGATCCGTAGACCCTTACGCCCCCCATGTCTGTTTTAATAAACCTTGGTTTTTCAAGCAGACATGTTATTAAGGGGTCGTTTCCTCCGTTATGTTTTTGAGCAATATTCTATAAACAAATCAACTTATACTATTGAATTATCAAAAATACAACTGAGATATGTAAGAATTCGTTTCCTCCGGTATTTTTGGGTTTCGTGCTCTACGTCACCTTTTTCAATACTAGGTCTCCTGGGATGAATCTTCTTTGTCTCACCCTCTTGTTGTAGTACCGTGTTGCCCTTTGTTGGTAGGCGGCGAGCCGTAGTTGGGAGTTGAGCCTCTTTTCCACTAGAAGGTCAAGCTCTCCATTGATTGCTTCCGTATTAGCGTCTGCGCACTGAAGTCTATGCATGTCCTCCATTTCCTGTTTGGCTTAGCTACCAAAATAGGATTTGAAACCCATCAAGGATAATGGGCTTCTCTGATGAAGCCATTGTTGATTAATTTGTTGATCTTTTCCCTTAACGCCTCGTATCTCTGTTGGTTCATAGGTCGATGTTTCTGGCGCTTCGGCGGATAAGATTGGTCAATGTTTAAAGCATGACACATGACTGTGGGGTCGATCCCTTCCATATCGGCGTGTGTCCAGGCTAACACATCAAGGTTTTCCTTGAGGAAGCCCTCGTCGTTTTCTTTAAGCGCTAGGGGCAACCCCGAGACTATCTTCAGAACTCTCGTTAGCTCATTAATTGTTGGTAGCCGAATCGAATTCGGACGCGGAAGCGCAGCAGAAAGGCGGATCGTGTATAGCAAAAATTTTCATAAAACTTTTGAGATACTCTATATATTATATTAATTTATGCACGAATAAATTAATCTCATTAATTCATTTATTAAGAACTCAATTCGGAAAAATACATGGAGGCCGACTCGGTTGATAACCTAAGTTCTTTGACCTCGAACAATCTTTGCTCTAAAGCTTTGTGTTTAGAAAACCAATGTCTTCTACGTCAATTCCTAGAATCAACGAAGACGTGTGTATGGGCACACATGAGACAAAACGGATTACAATAAACACTCGAATTTCTACAAACACCAACGCATGCACGATGTGGAATTTTTGGAGAAAAATTGTTTCCTTCTTCCTATAGAGAAATTTCGGTCACCTCTAAAATTAGGGCAAAAAAATATTCCAAAAATTGTCTCAAAAATAGTATTTATTGAGTAGAAGTCAAACTTCTAGAAGGAATCCAATCTCTATCTCTAAGATAAAGCTTGTTAATTATCTTCTATTTAAATTTTAAACAAAATCTCCTATTCCCTTATCCCTTAGTGTGGCCGGCCAAGATGGGGACTCTTATCCCTGTGTGGCGCCAATACTGGATAGGGAAGGAAGAGAAAATCATCCTTTATCTTGTAGTCCAATTCAAATTCGAATTTAAGTCAAACTTAAATTAATTTGAATTCTAAATTGAACAACTTATCAAATAAGTTTAAATGGATAAATTTAGATGTGTTCAAATTCAAATTTAAATAATCACATTATTTAAATAATAATTAATTCTCAATTAATTATTTTCGAGTGTTTAATTTTAGAATTTTGTAATTCTAAAATTCCCATTTTGCCCTTTGTGTCTGGCAGAATTACTAGGACGACGCGGGGACTAATAGACCTATAATTCCGAGCTCTAATAAAATTAATAATCAATTAAACACTTTAATTAATTAATTAATTATATTGAATCTAATAGTTACTCCACTATAAACTTGGAATTGCACTCTCGAAATTATAGATATAATTTACTTTTAAACTGTGAAGTGTCCATTTGATATAGTCATTGCATATAGATCAATCCTCCATAAATAATTCATAATTAGAGCCAGGTAGAATCCGTTAACCTCTCTAATTATATCTTTATCCTTGAGTACCATTGATTCTCTAATGGATAGTGATTCATAAAACACATTCATGAATCGGAGCTCCTACTGGTCTAAGTACCAAATCAACCCTCAAGAGAATTATTTATCTACTTCTTTCTCAAGAAGGAATGGATTACATCTCGTATAATAACATTCCCAGCTACCTACTTCATCATGTCTCTAAAATACAAGGAATAGGATTCAGGGATCTCGAAATCCGTACCGAGTAAATCAAAAGACACAAATCTATACATAGGAGTCTGCTAAGAACTTAGGATTAAGATCATTCTATATATGACCATCGATAGACTCAATTTGAATTTCTATACTTAACGGAAATTATTAGAAATTCATATTGTGTCTGTGTCCTTGTTACACATAATCTCATTATGCGAAATACATTCATTCAATATCTCACCATATTAACAATGCGGATAACACTGTTCCATTCTAAATGGGAATGACATGTATTAATAATGTTTTAATTAAAGATTCCGAATTTTAATTAAATTCATTATGAACATTACTTTTTGATTATTATCCTTAATCATTATCCTCTCGTATATAACGCTTATATACAATGTTTAAGGTTACATAAATAATCATGAAATTTTCATTGATATTCATAAAATATAAATATATGCACATAAAATAATGAATAAACTCTTTTATTAAATAAATAATAAATATCCTATTACATCTTATGCTTCTAGGACACCATTCCCAACATTAATATCCACCTGTACCTCTTCTAATTGCTTGAATGGTTGGGGCGACGCGATTTCCTCTTCGATCCTGGGATCTATATCCTCCATCGCGCCTTGATACACCGTTCTGGCCTCATGCTTTTCTGGTTGATTGTATCCACGTAGGCGTCTGAGTATGCAACTCGAGCTTCATATTGATTGCTCTTCATTTCGCCCACACCGTTTGGAGTTGGGAATTTAACCTTTTGGTGATAGATAGGGGTTATTGCTCTCAGCGCTTGAAGGGTTGGTCTTTTGATTACGACGTTATACTGCGAACCTCCCTTTATCACCACGAAGTTGGCCATCATCATGGCTTGTCTGAGCTTCTCTCCTACGGTTATTGGTAATCGGATTGTCCCCTAGGGGAGAACAGAATCCCCAGTAAACCTGTACAGTGGTCGGGACGTCTTTTCTGGCTGCTTATTGGGAATCTCCATTTTCTCCAGGCAGTCTGAGCATAAGAGGTCCACCGAGCTCCCGTTGTCCACAAGAACTCTGCATACGATGTGGTTCCCAATGACCGCTTTTACCACCAGGGCGTCATTATGGGAGAAATGGACCCCATCGGCGTCCTCTTCTGTGAATGCTACGTCATTATTGTTGAATTTAGGCGCCTTTGTACTAGAGAGACTAAAAAATCTCTTCTGGTATACCCCTAGCCTCGTGGGCATAATCCTTCTGGGACCTCCTCGAGTCTGCCCCCATGTGATATGATATAAGTGGAGGGGGTGCTTTATCGACTTAGTGCAGGAAGGGGTTAAAACTAGGTCCATGATTAGAATCGTTTTTAAAACGATTTTTACGTATTTCGAGAAGTAAAATATGAAAACAAAAACGAAACGACGTTTGTTTAGTAAATATTTTGAAAATCAAAATCAAAACAGTAAGAATAGTTTTTGTGAAGGAATTAGAAAACAGTTAAAAGTTATTTTCACGTTTCTGTTTTCATTTTTTAGTATTTATCAATAATATTATAATATATTAATTAATAAACACGATTTCACATTTTTATTATACTTAAAACAATCTCTTAAAAAACTAACTAAATATAATTTTAGAATCGATCTTAAAATAATTCTTAAAATAATCTCATTTTTATTTTTTATTAAAAATAAAATGATTTTAAAAGCCATTACTAATGCACTCTAGATGTCAACACTAGTACCACTTTTTTTTTAAATATATATATATATATATAAATATATATATTCAGCTTCTTATTTTTCTATTTTTTTTGTGCACAATTGACCTGCATGCAATTCACTATACCGAGTCAAGGAAAGTATTCTGCCTGCCGACACAAAGAACGCAAGAGAATCAATGTGAATTATTGCGATAATAACTTTTCTATTAAAGTGTTAGCAGACAAGAACACTTCGGGAACTGTTTAATTATATATTACGTATCAAATTATTGCCACTAGTTTTTGGATGCTAGCGCCTGCACATTTAATGTAGAAATTTTTGTTGAACATTGTATACACATATATAATATATTAGATAATTATATTAATAAAATAATTACGATATGCTATAATATGTTACATTATATATTTTTTAAGGGATATATTATAATTACGTTTCGTGCTCTACGTCACTTTTTTCAATACTAGGGGCACAATCAACGCGTGAACGACAAAACCAGTTCCAAATACCAAATATTAAAAATAAAAAAATAAAAAAAATAAGAAAACCAGGCTATGCCCCTAGACCAAGACTTTTGATTAGTTGTGTGTCGTGCTGGAAAGCCAAAAGTTATGTAGAGGATGTGGAAAACTAGGAAGAATTCTTGATTTACCAAAAAGAAATTTATTCTTCTTATTTTGTCATCTTTAAAAATATTGATAAAATATCTTTTAAATGATTTTTTACATCTTTATTATTTAAGTCGGCTAAATGATATGAAAAATTATGATTATTAGTTTCACACTATTTGAGACATTAAAAATTAAACAAGAGATTTAAATTTATGTATGTGCATAAGATCAAGATAAGATTTTGTTCATTTCACAACTTAAGTGACGACTAAACTTTTTTTTGACAAAAATTTAAATTTTAAATTTTTTTCTATAATATTTTTCTCTCACATACACAACTCAATTTCTTAACTTGATTTGTGAACAAACATACCGTTTATATGCATTCATTTGCTCATTCAATGTCACAACAAGAATTAAGAAAGATCTTACCAAAACATTAGCCATAACGGAAAATAGCAATCTCGCTGTCTTTAAAATTTCTTCCTGAACCCATAAATCTATTTGAGACAAAATGCTTTATATGGTAATTAAGGCTGTCTAAAGAGGAAAAGTAGAACTAATTACATCCTTTCATAACAATTAGCAAGTTGATCGTACTTAATTTTTATTTTGTAAAATCCATTGATTTTCATGAGAGTACGATTATTTAAAGAATATAAATTACTTGTACGTTGGTGTTGGTATGCATTTATAACATTCGTGTTGAATGGTTGAAAAGCATCATATGCAGTTGCTATCTCACATAGCTAGCTTAACTTGGGCCCTTTTTGTTTTCTCAGTGTATACTTAGGCGTCAACCCTGACTTTGAGAAGCAACTAATAAATTATTTCTCTGAGCAAAAATGAAAATAAAACAAAATAAAAAGTACTAATCAATTAGATGAAAAATGTGCACGGTTCTACTTTGCATAACTTGAATCATATTTTGGACCCAAAATTACTTTTAATGTATGAAAACTTTGACATGCATGCATGAGCATGCTAGACAAGTAATTAATTATCATGTGTCTTTATCACCGTACTACTAACATAGTTGATTTTTTTTTTTTTGTTTTGCATTGAAACGTCGCTTTTTTCTAAAAGTGTCAGTAACAAACTATCCGTTTGGTACTTAGATTTGTTCTCTGATTCGAATCATGATTCATAATTCACTACAGTATTTTTTTTTATAAAAAATACACGTAAATAAAAAATAATTCTAATCACATGATTTAAATCCATGAACTAAACGAATCCTTCTCGTTTCACGAAGAAAACTACTTTTAGAACAAGTTTGCTCTTATTAACTTATACATGATTAATAACTCTATGCACTCATTTGATTACTCTATTATTCTCTGATCTAACTACTTTTGAGGATAATAAAAATCAATAACAAGAGAATTATAGAAATGGTAAAATAGCTTTTATAAAAACACTTCAATTGAGAATACATGCAAATATAATGTATGAAAAGTTGGACCATTTGAAGAATAACTACTTGTACATTATGCAGTCTCTGTCTTCCACAACTAACTTATAAATTGGTCCCTTATATTTTCTCAATCCTTATTCATTTCACAACTTAAGCTTTATTATTACAGTATTTTCACTTATAAAAATTTAAATTTAACTTTTTTACTATAGTATTTTTCTCACATACACAACTCAAATCATAACTTAAGTTATAATTTGAGTTGTAAAATGAATATACTTACGCATCAACCTTGGCTTGAGCAGCCACTTAATTTTTTTTTTCCAGCCAAAAAAAGAAAGAAAAAAAAAAGCGAGTACTAATCAATTGGATGAAAAATGTTATTTGTTTTCAATTTGCATATATGCCCATGTAGGTGTGAACGGTTCTTATTGCATAAATCGTACTGTGGACCCAGAATTATTTTTAATGTATGCATTGAATTCACTTTTTTCTATAAGTGTCAATAGCAAACTTTGATGTCCACGAGAAAAACTATTTTTAGAACAAGTTTACTCATATATATGATAACTCTCTGCATTCATTTGATTACACTAATAATGTTCTCTTTTAAGTACTTTAGAGGATAATAAAAAACCAATAACAAGAGAATTATATAAATAGTATAATACTTGCAAAACTCTTCTTTTGTGAACACAAACAATTATAAGAATGTTATTTGCCAAGCAGTGGTGGTTTCTTCTACTTTTTATCACTCTGTGGAGTTGCAATGGAGTCCTGTTAACACACGCTCAAGTACTTCACGCTGATGAAGGTAAGTAGTTTTTGCTGCCTAATTTGATGAGAAGAAACAAACTATATTATATATATATATATATATATATATATATGTGTGTGTGTGTGTGTGTGTGTGTGTGTGTGTGTGTTTGTTTTTGTATAACTGAACTCCATAATGAGTTTGATCTTGGGATTCTTATGACAGTGGAAGCTCTAAAAGAAATAGCTAAAGAAGTTGGGAAGAAAGACTGGAACTTCAGCATAAACCCCTGCAGTAAACACAAAATATGGATCACACCAATACCTGATGGCATGCCATGGTACAACAATACCGTCAATTGCACTTGCAACAATGGAATTTGCCACGTTATTCACCTGTAAGCACTTTTTAGATTCTGGATTTGATATGGTTGTTATTTTATCCAAATTTTATGAACTAAAAACAGGACAGGACAATTAGAAGAAGAAAAAAAACAAAAAAACAAAAAAGAAGAAGAAAAAAACTTTGACCAACTATAATTTCTCACAGCTTGAACGTTTTGGAAGAATCAGTAACTTAGAAATTTCTATTCGACATGTATTGGAACTTAGTTTGAAATTTGAATTTGTACTTCCGTAAGCTCAAGCTTTTAGGAAAATTGGTTAGGTAGGTGGTTTTCACTTCGAATCCTTTTAAATTGAATTTCATAATTTTCACATGTACTTTCTGTGTTGGTCTTTAAGCTTTTTTTCCAAACTTGTTCATTATGTAATACAGATTTCTTAGAGGGCAGGATCTTGATGGAGTGCTTCCTCCATCTCTTGCTAAGTTACCATACCTCGAACAAGTGTAAGGGAAATGTTTGCACTAGCTGCCATGCACAGAAATTTGACTTGGGTCTTTCTGATATATTTTAGTACATATATGGATATGTTTGTTTAACCATATTAGAGTACCGCATTATATAATTAAACAACAATATAATGTTTAGTGTGACTATCATATTGTATAACCTAATACAGATGCTATATTAATACAGTTTATGTCGTATTGTTATATATGACACATTTTTGGCGTATTATATTGTATTATTTTATAATGAATCAATTATTCATGTCGGGATTAGACGCGACTAGAGGTTGGGGTCGGGTTAACATAGAGTCATCCAAGAGCCTATAATGGTTGAAAATTTTAGGAGGCACAATGCAATTTCTATATTTATTGAAAATTACATTTTTGACCCCAAAACTTTTGTAAAATTACATTTTGATGCCAAAACTTTTATAAAATTACATTTTGATCTGAAAATTTTTATCCATTTTGACCCCAAACCTTTTAAAAAATTGCATTTTGATCCTAAAATTTTTAAAAATTTCATTTTAACCCCAAATTTATTAAAATTTTACATTTTAACCCCTTATAAAATACGTCACGACACCAAACACCGTATTGTATTATGACAATACAGCACAATACAAGCTACCAAACATGACCATAATGTTTTTACAGTGACTTCACGAGGAACTATCTCCATGGCAACATACCAAGGGAATGGGCTACCATGAAGCACTTGGAATACCTGTAAACAACTCATGACCTTGGTAACTTTAAAATTGTGTGTCAAATTTCAATGACATTTTGGTTTAATTTGCACCAAAAATGCAGGTCCGTCAATGTGAACAACTTAACGGGAACGATTCCTAGCTACTTGGGAAACATTAGAAGTCTCATATATGTGTATGATATACGTATTTTTCTCTCAATTTTCAACCAGTTTTTTTTTTTTTTTTTTGGAAAAGTATTTGTGCAAATATATGTAGTTGATAAAAGACGATACTTTCAGGAGCTTAGAGAGCAACATGTTCTCAGGCCCCGTTCCACCTGAGCTGGGGAATTTGGTTAACTTGGTAAATCTGTAAGTTTAATTCCTTTATGTCCTTTAAGTACTTCTGCTACGTTTTGTTTTCTGCTTATATTTTGTGTAATGGGAACTATTTACTCTGTATAGCATAAGAAGTTTCTCATTGGCGATGCAGGATTCTTAATTCTAATAATCTCACCGGATCATTGCCTTCGGCTCTCTTTAACCTATCCAAATTGACAGAACTGTAAATTCTTAAACTTGATTTTCTACTTCTAGAAGAAAAAAATCATGCATCTTTTCTGACACATATCCTATATATTTTTGTTTATATTTTCACAACATGCAGTAGAATTAGTAGCAATAACTTCACGGGTAGAATACCCAATGTTTTCCACCATTGGCCAAATCTTGAGAAATTGTAAGTGTAAATCCTTACAATCATTCTATATGTAAGTCTATCCAATCTTTCAAGTAAGTCTATATGTGTTTGTGTTGTTAACAGAGAAATCCAAGCCAGTGGTTTCGAGGGGCCAATCCCATCTAGTATATCTGTATTATCTAATTTAACTCAACTGTAAGTCCTTTCTCCTATGCTCATAGTTCCCAAGTTAAATTCACATTTCTTTTTAGAAAGCTTAAGGAGGTTTCCATGTGAGGAAAATATTTTTTCTTTTTCATGTTAGTAATTAATTATCGCGATCACGATGCAACTTTTTGCAGAAGGATCAGCGATTTGAATGGAGCGCAGCGCTCAAAATTTCCTTCCTTGGAGAAAATGAAAAACCTGAGTAGATTGTAAGTCATTCAAATGGTATGTTATAATGCTGTAGTATTTAAAGGGACTCTCAGTTGAGCGTAACATTGAAGTTTATTCATAAAACAGGATGTTGAGGAGTTGTAATCTCTACGGAAATATCCCTTCATTCATATCTCAGTTGAGACAACTCCAAAAGCTGTAAATATCTTGTTCCTCTCACCCTTAATTTCCGAACATGCTTTTTATGTTCTATAACTTTTGGTTTGTTTTGTTTTGTTTTTTGGGTATTGTAGAGATCTCAGCTTTAACAGATTGGAAGGTCAAATTCCTGAAAATTTGAATTTTCTAGACCGGTTGGAGAAAATGTAAGAACTGATATTAGCATAGATTTTAAGCATATGTTGCTTCCATGCTTATATCTTGGAAGGCCGTATTCCTTAAAAAGGGTTATTTATTTATTTATTTTTATTTATTTTTTTTCTTTTCTGTTCTTCTGTATGAAAGTTTTTGACAGTAATGTTACAAGTGTGCGTTTCCAAAATGTGATTATGATCCTTGATAATGGACAGGTGTTTGACAAGCAACTTGCTCAGTGGTCACATTCCAGAATGGCTACAAACGGGAATAAATACCAAGTTGTACGTTCTCCAACCTAAGTTGCATTCCAAAGTTCCATAGGATATTTATTTTCCTTAATTAATATGTTCATTTGACCTATTAGTTGTGCTTCTTCTCTTAATTACCTCTTCTTGGCATAGATTTTTTACTCCATTCTGCTTGTGGAACAATATAACCCCTTTTTTCTAAGAGCTTTTGTTTGTAATTTGCTCAGTACGACAACATGAAGATGGATGTGAGCTCATTTTAGTCCAAAAAGAGCTTTTTTCTTAGAAGAAAATATAGTTTTCTCACAATTAATAGTATATAAGAGATAAGAGATGTAAGGGATAATCATGTTTATGTGCAGGAGAACAGATCTTTCCTATAATAACTTCTCTGAAAGCTCTATCCCATCCACTTGCAGCGAATCACTGTAAGAAGATTGTTCTTCCTTGTTATGATGGTTTTTTTTTTTGTTTTTTTTATCCCCCTTCTCTCCCTTTATTATCTAGCTGTTCTCAGATCAACCCTTTTCTTTAATGGTTTTTTTATCAGGAATTTGTTCAGAAGCTTTTCTTCGAAAGACAACTTGTAGGTTTCTAATGATCTTCCGACAATAATATAAGTTAAAACTCTCCCACTTTCGACTTGATTTTTTACTCTCCCACTTTTGACTTGATTTTTTTTTCTTCTACGTTTCATCAATAAAGATCACTAGCAAAGTGCCTAAGTAACACATGTACACAAGGTACTATTCACTTGATTTCATTCCTAACTAACAAGTTGCTTGTATGGTACTAATACAATTAGCATTTATGTCTATCTCAAGATAATTAATACAGTAATTCAAATGCGATTTCTGTACAGATTATTATTCACTACACATAAACTGTGGTGGAAAAGAAACCACCATTGGAAAATTGAAATATGAAGATGATCAAAACCCAGGCGGTGAAGCGAAATTCAAACCCGAAAAATATGGTAGATGGGACAAAAGTACAACAGGAGAGTTCTTGGATGTAGGCACGAACCAGGCAATAGATTATATAGCAAAGAATGTATCTACACTCAGAATGAACAACTCTGAATTGTACACTCAGGGCAGTCTCTCTGCTCTTTCTCTAACATATTTTGCACGTTGTCTGGCGAATGGAAACTACACAGTGAAGCTTCACTTTGCAGAGATCATTATTCGAGAGAATAGATCTTTCCAAAGTCTTGGAAGGAGATTATTTGATGTTTACATTCAGGTAATTCAACCTGCATCTTAATGTAATGTTTTATGTTGTAGAATAAGGTTGTTAATATACAAGATTGTTGCAGGAAAAATTGGTGCTGAAGGACTTTAACATTGAAAAGGAAGCAGGCGGGGTTGACAAGGTTGTCATTAAGGAATTCAATAAAATCAAGGTCAAGAATAAGATTCTGGAGATCCGGTTTCATTGGTCCGGGAAAGGAACGACATCTGCCCCAAAGAGGGGAACATATGGTCCTCTTATATCAGCTATCTCTATGGACTCTGGTAAGTCGAGAAGTTAGTTCATTGTAGGCCTAATAAAAGATCTAATATGATGAGATTAGTAACTTGCGACCACCTCTTAATAGCTTAAGTTAGCTTTTGGAAGAATCGGTAAACTAACATGGTACTAGATAAGAAGGTCCGAATCAAGCCCCCTATAGATTTGCATTAATGATTGCATCCGACGCATGAGGGAAGTGTTAGAACATATAACTAATATATCTTACAGTGGATGTCATTGACTAATACTCTCCAATGCAGAGTTCAAGCCTCCTGAAGATAAAAAAAAGATTTCTATTGCAATCGGTGCTGTCATTTCAGGATTAGGACTTATTTTTGCAATTGTAAGCCTTCTTTGGTGGAAAGGCTTCTTTGGAGGAAGCATATCCAGAGAAAAAGGTATCAGCAATAAATAAACTAGAAATTACACGCACTTCACATAATAATTTTTCCCAAAATCAGAAAGTCATAATCATTTTACACTCACTAAACACTAACCTCCTTCCTTGAACAGAACTCAGAGGGCTTGACTTGCAAACTGGTTTTTTTACATTCAGACAAATTAAAGCTGCTACTAACAACTTTGATCCAATAAATAAGATTGGAGAAGGCGGTTTTGGATCTGTATTCAAGGTACTGTGTAAAGAGTAAATTAAAAAAAAAAAAAAAAAAATCATTTACCACCATTTTCTTTTACTCTACCATCATTGTCATTTGAATATTTCTCCTTGTTATTTCATTTCAATGTAGGGTATATTGTTGGATGGTAGCATAATTGCAGTAAAGCAACTTTCATCAAAATCAAGGCAAGGAAATCGCGAGTTTGTAAATGAAATAGGCATGATTTCTGGTTTACACCATCCAAATCTTGTTAGACTGTACGGATGTTGCATTGAAGGGAATCAGTTGTTCTTGGTGTATGAATACATGGAAAATAATAGTCTTGCTCGCGCTTTATTTGGTAAGCTTAAAAAGTCTTCCTATATATACATGAATAAGAACTAACAAAACTGTATTATTTTATTAATAAGATTTTAATTTGATTGTAGGTCCGGATGATGGCAGATTGAATCTGGATTGGCCTACAAGGCAAAAAATATGTGTAGGCATAGCAAAAGGCCTGGCTTTTTTACATGAGGAATCAACACTGAGAGTTGTTCATAGAGACATCAAAACTACCAACATTCTACTTGACAAAGACCTTAATCCTAAGATCTCCGACTTCGGTTTGGCCAAGCTTGATGAAGAAGAGAACACCCACATTAGCACAAGAATTGCTGGAACTATGTAAGCATAATTTCCTTTACCAACTGACTCGTGTTTGTGTGTATGATATGCGAATGATCAGCAGCTAGACAAATAACAATGTGCATTGGTGCAGAGGATACATGGCACCAGAATATGCATTATGGGGCTACTTGACCTATAAAGCAGATGTTTTCAGCTTTGGTGTTGTTGCACTAGAAATTCTTGCTGGGAAGAGTAACATGAAATATAGACCAAATGAAAACTATGTTTGCTTAGTGGATTGGGTAAGAACTTGAATATTCTATTCTCCATTTGGCCTTTTAATTTATGCAACTATAAACACATCATTAAATTGCTCCTTTACAAGTTCTTATTCAATTTGGTCATCTGACTTTTGAGTACTGATCCAGTCATACTCGACATTGGTTTTAATATGTTAATTATTGTTAATCGGACATTAAGTAAAATATTAATATGTTAAACGTGGATAAATTTCTTATTGTTTTGGGTTTGAACTAGTAATAAGAGCTAAACAACAATTACAAAGCACATTTCATTCTTGATCTTCTCTTTTCAGGCCCTTGTTTTACAACAACAAGGGAATTTAATGGAGCTGGTGGATCCAAACTTGGGGTCTGATTTTAACAAGGAAGAGGCAGTTAGAATGATCAAAATAGCCATATTATGCACAAATCAATCGCCTGCACTTAGGCCTATAATGTCTGCAGTTGTAAGCATGCTTGAGGGCCGAACCGCGGTACATGACTTGATCATGGATCCAAGTATTTATGGCGATGAGCTAAGGTTTACAGCCTTGAGAAAGCAGTTCGATCAGATGGCACAATGTAGCCCGACTGAATCGCAGAGCCACATTCAATCTGCGCAAGATCTCTACGAGGTCAATCCTGAGTCTGTCACCGTTTCTAGTCATGATCTCTACAATGTCAATCCGGAGTCTGTAAATAACAGCAGCATGTCCTCTTTGACGTCAAAGCATAGCTCTTGAACTTCTTGCGTAAGTGAAGAAAATATTCTATTATTCAGACCTATTCAAAGATTATGTATTAGACCTCCCAAAATATTGAGGCCAGTGATTGCAGCTTTGACATGTTTAAAATAATGCACTCGATACAGATTATCTTGTTTTCACAAAAGTTTAGGAAAGTCATATGATTGGTCCTTCATATTGGAATTGGATTTTGATTGTTTTTGAAAAGGTTTCTATACGTTTTTTGAG
The DNA here is from genome assembly GCA_012066045.3 of Morus alba. NCBI lineage: Eukaryota > Viridiplantae > Streptophyta > Magnoliopsida > Rosales > Moraceae > Morus > Morus alba. The sequence continues at coordinate 7,983,637 of CP050227.2, forward strand.
GCACGATAATGAAAACGCTATGTAAACTGCGTTTGTTGAGTAAATGTTTTAAAAATGATAATGAAAATAAAAAACAATGAAAATGACTTTTGTTAAGGAACTAGAAGATGAAAGAAAATTGTTTTTTCTTTTCCATTTTCATCTTCTAGTACTTATCAACAATGTTATATTAATAGTAGAAATGATTAATAATTATGTGATATATTAATTATTAATTAATAAATAGATAATAATTATTGAATTATCAATTAAATATTAATTTCTTATTATTAAATTTATAATTTATTAATCAAAAAAATAATAAATAGTAATTAATTATTAGTTAAATATTAATTACCAAATATTGTTATTTTAATGTCTATATAAATTTTGGAATTATTAATAATAGGTTATTAAATAAATAATTAATATGTCAAGTATCTAATATATTACTTGTAATTTATTAATTAGTTAATAGTTAATAAATAAATAGTAATGACTCAGTTAATAATTCCTATTAATTTATAATTATGAATTTTGTAATATACTATGCAATTATAATTAATAATTGATAATTAGTAATTCATTATTATTTAAAGAATAATTACCAAAAATTGATAATGTTATGTATAAAATAATAGGATAATAATTAACTTCTTGTCTTCCACGTCTCCATAACTTTCCAGACAACCTTAGAACAGCCAACTTTTTCATTGATAAATGTCAAATGGGCACCATCTGCATTAACAAAATCCCACTTAATAGATGAGAGGGAGACGTATAAAATTTTCATTATCCAAGGAGCTTGCCAGAAAATTAGGAAATTAACCTTTCGTGTATCTCCGAATACTGCGGATTCCTTGATTGAGCCATTGGCAATGCCAGCTATGTATTTTATGTGGCTTTGGTAATGAAGATTTTATTAAAAAAAGGTGTGCGAAGAATAGAACTGAGGTTTCACTAGACGCAGCGTAATTTTTATTTACTAAGTGATTATTAATTATTAATTATTTAATATATGAATTTAAGATTATTAATTACATGTACTCAAACCAAAATTTCATAAATATAATCAAATATGATTTCACTTTTAATTATCCTCAAAACAATCTATTAAAAAACTAACGGGAAGCATTTTCAAATTTGGTCCTAACAGTGAATGTTCTAAAACTGACAAGTACTCTTAAGATTTTAGATGACTATGACATGAACACAATACATCAATTGTAAGCCCACAAAGTAACAAGGTAGCTTATTCTTGTTTTGCTTCTCCATATTTAATTTAACTATTTTTTCTTTTTTATTTTAGTTTTACGTATTTATTTTCTATTGCATGTATAAGACCATTAGACAAATACTGTTGCCGTATTAAGTTTTTCTTTTTTATTGCATTAGAGTAATAGCAGAACATAACAGTTAAACATGAAAACAAAAATAAATTTTAAAAATTAAATAGCATATACTTTTTGGAACTGCTTGCTTTTTATATGGTATACGTTTTTTATTTAAACTACATTATATATCCTTCTCAGTAGAGTCCCCTAAAAAACAATATGATAAGAAGAACACTTTTATTTTTGGTTTAGTTTTCCTGAAGCATGCAACTATCCCCGTATGACCGAGATTCAACCATTTTGGTCCCGTTAATAATATTATATAATATATATATATATATATATATTTGTGTGTATAGAAGATAGCCAAAGCTCAAGGGAGCTTCATTATACTGTGAAGGGAGAAATGGAAAAGACTGGAGCAATATTATTCACACCTGGTCTTGTAGTGGTTATATTATATTAATTCTCTTTTCGGGAGCAGTCGGGGTTAGAGCTGATCAATCTGAAAATCTTCTCAATGATGAAGGTAAGCTTTCTTTTCTTCCATCTACTTAATTTTCTTTATTTGTTGTGCGTTAAATTCTCGAATATATATATATATATATATATATATATATATATATATATATAGAATCTGAAAAAGGTCATAATATTACTGTAAGTTTGTATTTAGTTATAAAATCATCTGTGGAAATGAGAAAGAACTCGAGACTAAAACAAAAATGGGTTGTCAGATCTTTCTTCATTCTTTCATTTTTTTTTTTTTTTTTTGGCTTTCTATAAATTAATATTTTGCAAGTTGCCAAGTTGCACTACAGGCACGAGGGGTAAATAAAAAAACTACTGAGACTGGGCAACTCTGTCATCCCATTAATTTGTGGAGTTTATGGATCTTGAGGCACAAAGTATATACCTTTGGCCTTTTTTTTGTTAACTCAGAAATACTATCAGATGTATTAATCGTCCATTTGTATAACTATATTGACTTGAATGTTGTATAACTATATTGAGTTGAATGTCGTATTTCAATTTTGAAATTTCTCCATAAATTCAAAGTCTCATTCTTCTTCTTCAGAAATACTATCAGATGTATTAATCGTCCATTTGTATAACTATATTGAGTTGAATGTCAAATTTTGAAATTTCTCTATAAATTCAAAGTCTCATTATTATTATTATTACTACTATTATTATTATTATTATTATTATTATTATTATTATTATTATTCTTCTTTTTTTTTTTTTATTATTATTATTATTTTGAAAACCAAAAGAAATTAATTACAAATATATTATTTATGAGATTTTTAAATTTTTTTTTCAGAAGAAGACCAAAACCAGTCAATTTAGATTTTTTTTTTTTTTTTAGAAGTATCATGAGGTCTATAATAGGCATTTTGAAAACCAAAAAGAAATTAACTAAAAATACAAATATATTATTTATGAGATTGGTTTAAATTGGATTATTAGAATTTTCAGAAGAAGACCAAAACCAGTCCAATTTAGATTTTTTTTTTTTTTTTTTTTTTAGAAGTATCATGAGGTCTATAATAGGCATTTTGAAAACCAAAAAGAAATTAACTAAAAATACAAATATATTATTTATGGGATTGGTTTAAATTGGGTTATTAGAATTTTCAGAAGAAGACCAAAACCAGTCCAATTTAGAATCGATAATATTCGATGAAAGAAAAGTGATACAAAGAAAAAGTGACGCTCTTACAAAGTGTCTCGGCAAGTAGATGATGTCTCTGAAAAGTCGTTGTAAGAAATATCCATTTGCCTGCACACGAATAGAAAATTAGAAACTTGTTTATTATTAGCTAATTATCCTAAAGTGAACAGAAGAAATATCTATTTGGTTGCACACAAGTAGAAAATTTGATGCAAAATATAGGATGGATTACAGCCGCATTACGTACTAGCGACTATCTCTGCTTTTGAGCCATTCGGGAATAGATCCGTTGAGCAAGTTACTCGTAAGATACCTATTCAGTGAGCATCATAATAGCATATTGACATTTGACGAAGTATATTAACTCAATAAAATATTTACATGTGAGTTTTCTATTACTTACAATGTGTCCAAACGCATTATATTTTCGAAATCTGGAATTTCTCCTTCCAGTTTGTTGAAGCTAAGATCTCTACAAAGTAAGAGCTCAGATGCTCAGATGTCATAGCATGAAATAAGGAGTCTTGCAAAATAATAACGCTACCTACCGAAAATACGGTGTTTAGAAAGAGTAGTAGTAGAAACTTGAGAAAAGTGAACAGAAGAATTACAAAACACTCAGACTTGTCAAAGTACGTATATTTTCCGGGATTCTTCCTCTTAGATTACAGCTCCTCAACATCCTGCAATTTCAAGCAAGCCCTTTTAGAACAAATCTTTTCAAGTTTGTTTGTGGATCGATTCATCTTTACTAGAAAGCTTATAAAACTTGAAAATGTCTCACAAGGTCTCCAAATTTGTCATGTTCGTCAAGTCCGGAAAATCTGAACTCTCACCGTTTAAGTCACTAATCCTTCTGCAAAGAGTAACAACATGACGATTATAAGGAATACAAGCCTTGTCAGCTGTTAAAGAATATTGAGATTTTATGGAATTATCTACTCAGAAAAGTAGATAATTGTAAGAAGACGACTTATAATTCAGTTAAATTGCTCAGAAGAGAAAGACTAGAAGGAATTGACCCTTCAAAACCGCTTGCTTGCATCTCTCTGTTAACCACAGTAGATATTTGACATTGATTTATATTGCTTTCGAAATTTAGAAACTAAAGATAATTTCAAACATACTAGAAACAAGCTCTTACAATTTCTGAAGTTGTTTCCAACCGCCAAAATCGGGCATCCTACCTGTGAAGTTGTTGCTACTGATCCTACTGCAATGGCCCGAAATGCATCAAGATCCAAAATTTATGAAGCAGACGACTTTTCAGTCAAAATTATTAGTTAGAATAGTAGTGACACTTACAGTTCATTCAATTTACTGAGATTTGTGAGAGCCAGAGGAAACTGTCCGGTGAGATTGTAAGCACCAAGAATGCAGCAGTTTACACCATTTTGAACACTAAATAACTCTCAACTTATTAAATTTAATTTTGAAGCTAATCAAATGGTAAAATACTCAAGAAAAAGAAACATGAAATAGAAAATGGCAAACTGACAGTCGTTCCATGTTCACCAATTTTCCGAGCTCAGAGGGAAAAATTCCATTAAACAAGTTGCTTTCCATTAAAATAAGTGAAAATGTTCTTAGAAAATATTTTTGAAATTATTAATTTTTATGTAATTAATGAAAAGTACAAATTGGATATTATATGTCTCAAAAATTAGTCTCTAGATATTTAAAAAACATTTTATTAAAAATAAAGATACCGTTTTAATATAATTAAAAACACAATGTACTAGTGAAATATTTCTCTATATCAGAAGATACTAAAATAATTTTATCTTTTTTTATTGCAAACCTTCAAGCTTTGGTTTACGTAGATTTTTTTTTTTTTGTCTCTTAGAGTACCCATCATGGATTTGGGATACCCATGGGATAACTCGACTACTCGTTTATTAAAATATGTAATTTATTATTTTAAATTTCAATGTATCATTCGTGGATACTCTGCACTAAAAAGTCTTCAAAAGTCTAAAAAGAAGAAAAAGTTATACAAATAGTAAAATTTCACTATGCATGTTGAAATATGGAAAAAAAAATATATATATATATATATTTTTTACAAATTACAAGAATCAATATCATTAAAATAATTGCTACGTACGTAGTGTTGTAGTATAAACGTGAATATCATTAAAGATAATTGTCATGTGATTTTTATAATTTTTAAAATATTTTCAACAAATAATTGTTATATTATTTCAACCCCACTCTTATAAATTTACCAGTGAAATGGGAAGCAACCTTAGCTTCGCCAAGAAGGATCATGCAACTGTAATGAAATGCCTTTCGGTGGTGCTTTCCTTCTCTCTTTTTGGTCCCTTTCTTCTCTTTTAATTTCTATAAAATTATAGCATCCTAATGTGACTGTCCATATAAAAATTCGACATGTTCTATTGATTTACTTTGGATTATTTTCACCAACATCTTTTGATTATCTACTTATTTTACTATTGATATGGTCAATGAGATTTTGATGCATGAGCATACTTAAATTTAGGAGACGGCTTATGTGGCCTGGACTTTAAAGAAGTGACTGGGCCCGCCTGTTGAGTGCACCCATATATTTATGAGAGACTTATCAAAGTAAGGGCCAAAACGAGTTGTTTTGGGGGTGGATTTCCAAGTCTTGTTTTGGATGATGTTTAAGGTATTTGATTGCGTTCTGGAGGAATGGTTGTGTCACTCTAACATCAATTGGTATTAGAGAAGGAGATCCTAAACTCAAGTCTCCATGAGTGCACCTTGAAGGGGAAATTTTCCAAGAAGGGGAAAATGATACAAGAGCATACTTGAGCTTGAGATGTGGCCTACATGACGTGAGCTTCAAACAAGAGAAGGAGATCCCAAATTCAAGTCTTCATGAGGGCGCCTTGAAAGGGGCATTTTCTAAGGAGGGAAAAATAATGCAAGAGCAGACTTGAACTTAGGAGGCGGCCTACATGACGTGAGCTTCGAAAAAGTGCCTAAGCCTGTCTATTAGGTGTGATGGTTGCGTCACTACTAAATTAGATTTACTTTTAGAAATATTAGTTATCTAAATATTTCTGCAATGCACAATTTGAACAAATATGAACGTTTATTTTCAATCGTAATTAGCGGTAAAGAGGGAGTTGAATGAATCTTTGTACAATACGACTCTGCTGTTTCTTAAAGTGTTGGAATCTTCCCCTTTCACTTTTATTGGTGTTAATGGGTAAATAAAAAACACCTTACTATGTTTTATATAGCATTTTAATTTGACTGGAAACACAACTAAATTGATGATTTAAATTGATGACTCGAATAACACGAGATTGACTCAATTCATTATAATTATTTATCAAAAGATAAAGGTAAAAATAGACAAATTTTTTTTAAAGAATAATCGTTAACAAATGTAAATTAAATAAAATGAAAACTATAAGATCTAGGACAACTAAATCTAGAGATGGATCTTTTTAAGTATTTGGATGATTGGGCGATATTCTACTACTCCCCAGTCAAGCAAGCTCCAAGAGCGACATGGTTGCAGGCTTGCAGCAGACAATGGGAAACAACTACTAGTAAGATATCGTCTTAGAAAAATTTTGAAGCATCCAAAAAGGCAAGATAATCTTGAGCGGATATAACAGGTGAAGACTCTTCTTGAGAAAGAAGCATCAAAATGAATAATACATCAACAATAAACAGTTATATACGCATTTAGAAAGAGATGAAAATTGTTGCTTTGAATTCTTGGGAGAAATTATCAGATTCAGATATTTTGGGGAAAAAAAATATTGAACAAAGAGCTGGAGAAGAACAATTCTTCTTACCATGTTAGGGTTCATAGAGGAAATTAATTTGAAAAAATATTTAACGTTTTCTATTGATTTGGTTCATTACTGTTTTTATCTTTATCTTTTTTAGTTTCCTTTTAGTTATTCTTTCTTCTTATTTTGACACCTCTTATAGGTTTCTAATGTTTTTTTTTTTAAAAAAAAAAAATTTAATAAATCTTTTCGTGAATATTCAAAAAAAAAAATATGAAAACTGTTAAAAAAAAAAAGAAGTTTTCCTAGTAAGATAGGCAGCCAGATCTGTATTAAAAATTATCAGTTCTACTTATTTTTTTAATTTAATATAATTTTAACTAAATCCAACCAATGGTAAAGCCAAGATTTTATTTAGGAGAACATAAACTAAAAATGTTGAACGTTAAAAGCACCAACAAATTTAACTCCTAATACTATTAATTAGTTAGTTTTTTTAGTGTTTTTTACTTATTGTTTATTGGCATACTATTAATTAGTACAAAATATATTATGCATATGCATATTGATTAGTTTATTAAACTTCTTGATACGTAAATTTAAAATTTTTGAAGAGTTCATTTTCTTTTACTTGAATTTATTACTCTTTTATGAGTTTAGTTTAGTCAAAAAATTATATTTGCATAAAATGGACTAAAATACATGCTTCAAATACAATGTGTTTGGATGAATGGTGTATGCATAGATAAGTAGAATGTATTTGAGCAATAAAGATTTTAGAAAGTAAATTAGATTAAACAAATTTATTTAAGGGATACATAATACATATGAAAAGTACTAGTTGAGAGCACTTAAAAAAAAGATGTTTTAGTGTGCAGAGACATATTTAAAAATATTCAATACGGTCAAATTAGACAAAATATGTGTAATACACGAGATTTAATTAAGCCTTAAGCAAATAATAAATAAATTTAGTAAACTAAAATCATGCACCACATTTATCATTTATCTCAAAGTTATTTGTTGGGATTATATTTTATTATTATAGCTATCATATGATTTTATTAAACTTATAACCTTGCTAATCAAGTTTTCTCAAAGTGTTTCAAATGTTGGAATCTTCCATTTCAACTAATTGGTGTTCGATGTGAGAACTCAATGTTTTAAACTTATGAAGAAAAAATGATATTTATTATGATTATTTGATATGATATTTTAAAAACCTCTATTTTTTATAATTGTTAACAAATTTAATGATGAAAATTATTATTTTATATTTTTAGTATTTATATGGTTTTATGTAAATGTGTTGAGGACTTAGTTGATATTTTGAGTTTTTTGCAGAAAAGGCAAGATAATGTTAGCGGATATAAATTGAGTGATCTTTGAGAAAGGCACCTGAATTGAAGAACAAAAATAGAGATTTTTAGAGCTGAAAATTTTATGGGAGGTTAGGACAAATATTTTGGGGAAAAAATATTAGAGGCTTAGAAAATCCTAAACACTTGTCCTACTTTGAAAAAATATTTAAAGTCACTGTTTTTTTACTTTTTAGTTTTTTGCTTGGTTTCTATTTTGTTTATAGGTTTCATGTTTTTTTTTGGGTCTATTTACGTGAATATTCAAAAAAAAAGCCTAGAACTCGGACTTTATTTTTAATTTAACAATTTCTTCTCTTTTCTAACTCTTTTTCTCACCCAAGACATAAACTAAAAATGTTGAACAGAATCAAACCTAGATTTTCAAGAAAGAATGAGCTAAAACCCATTTCAAAATTATGCATATGCATATTGATTAGTTTTTAAATCTAGTAAATTTAAAAAAACAACTATCAAGGTTTTTGAGCAAAAAATTATATTTTATTCACTAAAATACATGTTTCAAATACAATGAGTTTTTTCTTAAGTAGGTAATTTGAGCAATAAAGATTTTATGTTAGAAACAAAGATTTAGGGAGATTAAGATGTTGAAAAATCTACTTGAGATAAAAAAAAGATTTTTGATGTGACATATTTATTCATGCATGTTGGTTGTAGACAAATAATAAATAAATTTAGTAAATTAAAAAATGATTTTTCAAAGTTATTTGAGGTTTTGGTTCAAATATTGGTTTTGGGTGAAATTAATGATTTTAGCTAAACTTTGAAAAAATATTTTTGATGATTATTTGAAGATAAACTCTTATTAGGATGATGATTATATGGTTTTATGTAAATGAGTTGGGCTTTGAAGATTAAGATTGAGTGATCTTTAGGCACCTAATTGAAGAACAAAATGCTAGGTATTTGATGAAATGTTCAAATAAGTCCTTCTATAAAGTCACTTTTACTTTTGCTTGGTTTTATATGTTTAGATTCGTTTTTGGGTCTATTTCAGCAAAAAAAAAAAAAAAGCCTAGAACTCGGACCATAACAATTTCTTCTCTTTTCTCACTCTTTTTCTCACCCAATATATATTTATGATTTTGAAAGAATGATCTTATATTTTTATATTAAATAATACATCTCAACTATTTAGGTTTTGAGTTTTATTCACTTGGGAACGAGTTTTTCTTCGAGGTAACTTCTTTCTTATGTTAGAAACTAAGATTTCGAGATTTTTGAAATCTACTTGAGATTTGATTTGTGATTTGACTTTTGCATGTTGGTTGAGACCCTTAAAAATGAGTTTTTGAGGTTTTGGTTCAAAAAAGTTAGATTTTGTGATTGTTTGATTATTTGAAGAGGATGATTTCACGTATCGAGAGTGGGCTTTGAAGATTAAAAACTTGAATTTGATGAAATGTTCAAATAAGCGACTTATGTATGTAGATTTTTCGTGCCATATATATATTTATGATTTTTGGTGATCTTATATTTTTATATTAAATCATTCTAAACGTGAGTTTTTTTTACATTTTTTTTACATTTAGTTATGAATTTTATGAGTTCAGCTAAAACGTTATCATTTCCTCACGAGATTATACTTCAATCCGGATTTCGGGCTTTTTTTGTTAGTTTAAAAAATCTGAAACCTATCATGTAGTAGCTCCAAAAAGAGGGTTTTGAGTCTACTTTTATTTGCTACTAGTATGATAATATTTTGAGTTTTGATGAATTTGTTATGAATATTTTCATAACAATGCGCAGTTATGTATTTTGTTAAATGATGATATGAATGTGATTTTTGAAAGCTATGGTTTTTAAAGGTTAATTAGCACATTAAAGACTTCCAACAACCAGCTAGTTTGTGTTTGCAAAGTGGTGATCAAAATTCAAGTAAGAAGAGTTAAAGCATTTTCAAAACTGCATCACAAGACCTATTTAACGAAATAACTTGTTCAAAATTATGATTATGCAAGGTTATTCTCTCATGAAATTCTTATATGATTATGTTCAAAGAGTATTCATGATTAATTATTTTAGAACAGATTATGATATCTACTTATTATGTTTTTATGTTTTATGAGATTTTATGGTATGGTATATGGATGAAAGGTTGGGTAAGCAAGGGTGCGAAGGACCGGTGCCCCAAATTAGTGTAACTATCTCTTTGAGACAACTAGAGAAAAATGCTAGTGGAAAGTCTCTTGTTGATCACAAGAGAAAGAGATTCTAAAAACCCCGCTTAGTGTTAAGAGAATAGAATTGGCCAAAATTAGAAAATGTCTTGTATAGAGAGGCCTACTTGAAACCGAAGTTCTCTATCATACCTAAACTAAGAATAAGTATGAAATTTTATGAACAATGTTTAACAAAGAGATTTCAGCCACGGAGATTTTAGATACTTAATTTATTTGAAATCTACTTGCTAAGTTTTTGGTCGTTAATTTTACCTTGTGATGCAGATGATGTTATTGTTACTGAAGAGTAAAAATGATTTCCATGGTTAGCCAAGACTCCAGGTCCTACATTTGGCATCTTGCTTATATGTACTTCCAAACAATAGATGGGTCCAAAATGTTTTTTTTTTTTTTTTTTTTTTTATCGTTACTACGTTGATTTTAAATAACTGTTTAATGTCTAAGATATGTGGTTATTATCATTTTGTGCGATGACTCATTTTGTTCAAAAACGTTTTATGAAAATCTTGTGATAAAATCAACCACAAGTTTTCGTATATTAAAACTGACATTGTTTTGAGTATAGAAAGTATGTTTTAAGTAGTACTACCTCGCTAAATTTAGACTTAGACCGGTTTAGCGTTGGGGGCATTACATTTTGTTTATAAGAAAGTAGTAATTGAGAGGGTTATTTGAGGAAAAAAAAAACCCTAAATTAGGGACACATTTGAGAAATATCATTTTAATTGGCCATTTAAAACCTATTTCTATGAGGCTCATTTTTTTATATAATAAATATTATATGAAAAGATATTTTAGATGGGACCATTTTGAAAGAAAAAAGTTCTCATAAGAATAAATTAGAAAAAAAAAATCAATTTGGTCCATTTAAATTCATAAGATTTAATAGAAAATACCAAAAGAACAACAAGAAAAGTAAACGAAAAAGAAAAAAAAAATTAATATTGAATTTTGTGAAAATGTAGTTGAAATTTTTGTTAGGGATATTTATCTTTTTATACCCTATGTTTTAGGTTTACTTAAAAGTTATACCTTTGGTTGTTTATCTCATCAAATTTATACTTTCAAATTAGATTTAATTTTTAATTTTATACCTTATCACAATCAACCCACGCTTTTAACTTTAAAAATACTTAAAATACCCTAAAAATAAAAAGATAGGAAAAGAAAAAAAAACTAAAAACTAAAACACTATAGCTATGTTTGGAGTTGTTTTTGTTTTTGTTTTTCACGTTTTTTGAGAAAAAAATGAGACCAAGATAGAAACGATATTTGACACAAATAAAGACAAAAACAGAAATGAAAACGATTTTTTTAGTTTAGTGTAAAATATGAGAGAAATGAAAACAGACTTTTAGGCATCGTTCATTTTGCGGATTTAAATTTTTAATCCGAACTGAAATATAACATTTTCAAGAGTTTTAATTATAATAAAATAAGTTACATATAACATTTTTTAAAAATTTATAACTCTAAAAATCTAAAATTTAAAATTTAAATTGGTGAAATAATGGAGGCTTTAAATATAATTAATAAATTGGTAAGTAAAATTCACATTTAAATGATTGATATCGGCTGTGGGAAGGAACAAGACATCCACAATAAACAAGTTCGCTGATTTATCAATGCGAAATCAACACAAGAATTTAGATGGAAATTATGCTGACTCCATGATCTTCAAATACTTTTTTTTTTTTTTTTTTTTTTTTTGTTTCTTTTCGTCGCTTTTGCTTTAAGACGTCCTTCTTTTGCGTGGGAATGTCAAAACTGGTAGTACCTTTCCACTTTGTTTTTTCTGGGAATGTTTATGAAATGAAAAAAGAAAAAATGGTACACAAGAGAAGCCCTTCGCGGGGAAGAGAAACAATGCCATTGGCTGTTACTCTGCAGTCTCAAGTTCCCGCAGAAAGCTTGTACGTCCTATGATGTACGGCAGCAATCAAAACCTCTGCAATCGAATATCTCTCCAGCAAGTAAGGCACATGTTTAATTAACTTCCCTGACAATTAAAATGCAAATTCGATATTTTTTCGGAAACCGTTGCAAGTAAGGCATTTCATCATTGTTTCTTTTTTTCCCCCCTCCTTCACTCCCTCCATTAAACCTCTATATAAAGCACAGCCCTCCACTCTACTCTCCAGAGTCTCCACTACCACCCACATTACCACTTGGCCATTTTCCTTCCTTGATCAGCTCCTCTGCGAAACCTTGTACTCTCTCAATCCACCACAAAAAAAAAAAAAAAAAAAAAAAAAAAAAAAAAAAAAACACACAATGGAGTTCAGAGACCCAATTTCCTCCCAAATCCAACAAACCCAAGAACAAAACCTCTCATTCTCACCTCTCAACCTCGACTTTGATCTTAAAATTGCTGTTGACGAAACCCACCACTCGGCCGTCGTAGCAGCACCGATCGTCTCCTCCTACAACGACCGCATCCGCCCAGTCCTCGATGCCGTCGACAAGCTCCGCAACCTCGCCGTCATGGACGAAGGCATCGCGCTCCCCACCATCGTCGTCGTCGGCGACCAGTCCTCGGGCAAGTCCTCCGTCCTAGAGTCACTCGCCCGCATCAACCTCCCTCGCGGCCAGGGAATCTGCACCAGAGTCCCCCTCGTCATGCGGCTCCAAAACCACTCCTCTCCAGAACCCGAAATTTTCTTGGAGTACAGCGGCAAAGTGGTCCCCACCACCGAAGATAACATCTCGGAAGCCATCAATATGGCTACCAGCGAAATCGCCGGCAGCGGGAAGGGAATATCCAAAACCCGCTTGACTCTGACGGTGAAGAAACAGGGCGTTCCTGATTTGACGATGGTGGATCTTCCTGGAATCACCAGAGTCCCTGTTCTTGGTCAACCGGAGAACATTTACGACCAGATAAGGGACATTATAATGGAATATATTGCGCCGGAAGCAAGTATTATACTTAATGTTTTGTCGGCGACTGTCGATTTTCCGACTTGCGAGTCGATTCGGATGTCGCAGAGTGTCGACAAAAACGGAGAGAGAACGCTTGCTGTGGTCACCAAATGCGATAAATCTCCGGAAGGACTTCTCGAGAAGGTGACTTCTGATGATGTGAATATTGGTCTTGGTTATGTCTGTGTGAGAAACAGAATTGGTGATGAGTCCTATGAGGAAGCGAGGACCGAAGAATCCGCACTTTTCGCGTCTCATCCTCTGCTTTCGAAGATCGATAAATCGATTGTTGGGGTGCCGGTTTTGGCGCAGAAGCTTATGCAGATTCAGGCGAAGAGCATAGCGAGAAACTTGCCGGACATTGTTCAGAAGATCAACGACAAGCTAAACCACAATCTCACCGAGTTCGAGAAGCTACCGAAAACTATGTCCTCTGTCGCGGAGGCGATGACGGCGTTCATGAGGATCGTCGGGCAAGTTAAGGAATCGCTGGGGAAAATTCTCATAAGAGGAGAGTTTGACGAGTACCCAGTTGACAAAAAAATGCATTGCACTGCAAGGTTGACGGAAATGCTTAACAATTTCAATGATAAACTCAAAAATTCTCCGCAAAGCGACCGCGCTCGAGACTTTCTAATGGACGAGATCATGCATTTGGAGGAAGCCCAGCAGATTTCACTCCCTAATTTCCTTCCCCGAACCGCCTTTCTCGCGATACTACGAGAGAAAGTTAATGGAATTTCGAATATTCCAATCGAGTTCGTCGGAAAAGTTTGGGGTTACATTGAGGAAGTTATGATCTCTGTCTTGATGAGCCACGTCAAAGACTATTACCAGCTTCAGCTTTGGACAAGAAGAGCGGGGCTTAATCTTATCGAGAAAATGAAAGAGCGGTCACTGAAGTGGGTCATGGAGGTTGTGGAAATGGAGAAGCTGACGGATTATACTTGCAATCCAGAATACTTATCCGAATGTTACAGGCTGGTGGCGAAAAAGGAGGCATTCATGAAAGAGATCGATAATTCGCAGTATCAAACCAATCTCGATGGCTTTGGTTTGATTGTGATGGCGGATCTGAGGCCGTTCAGGCATCTCCTGGATCAGGCTTTTGATCTTAAAATAAGAATGATCTCGTATTGGAGAATTGTGTTGAGAAGGCTTGTGGATTGCATGGCGCTTCATCTGCAGCTGAGTGTTAATAACCTGGTGAATAAGGATTTGGATTTTGAAATTATGAGTGAGTTGATGGCTGGGCATGGAAATGGGATTGAGAGGCTGATGGAGGAGTCGCCTTCGGTTGCTAGAAAGCGGGTGAAGCTGACTGGGAGTGTCAAGAAGCTTAAAGAGTGCAAGGAGATTTTGGCTACTATCATGGATAGGATTGATTCTAATTAATATAATTAATTGACAAAGTGTTTGGTTTGTGGTTAATTGATATGATAGTTTACTTTCTGTGTTTGTGTGGTTTATGCTTTTTTTATTGTACAGTCCTTTTGTTGTGAACTCCTTGGTGGTCGTAGTAGGGAAACGTGCTTTAATTTGTATTATGTTAATTTAGTGTTATTGTGTGATCATGTGAACTTTTCTATTTATATTTTTATTGTATTTTTAAGGTTGAATCTACTTGGTTATTTGTGTTGCCCTTCTCAGAGGATTACTACTTATATGGGTCGCTCATTTTCTATTCGTCTTAACTACACGTATTATATGTGAGTATGTTCACAATTGCATATAAAATAAAAAATAAAAATATAAAAAATAAAAACTATGTTTTTTTTTTTTTTTTTTTTTTTTTTCTTTTCTTTTCATTTGGGGGAGTCTGGGCGCGTCTTCGTATGCTCTTGTTGAATTCTGACCCTAACTTTGGATCCACCAGGTCCGTTAAATTTCCTTTTTGTTGCAAGAATATAGCCTGCAATAAGCACAATGACGAAAAGACATGAATTTTATGCATGATGAAAGTCTTTGCTCCTTTGTTGAACAACTTTTCACTTAGAATTCATTCTAGTCTGTACTTGTCTTGCCCAATCTAGAAGGCATACAAAAGTTCTCATTTGGGCGATATCTCATGTTGTTTTTGCCAGCCACAATTTCCAATGCTAAAACCCCAAAACTATATACATCTGCTTTATCAGTTAAGTAACCCCATAGTGCATACTCTGGTGCCATGTATCCTCCGCAAAATAAGAACTATTCAATTAACTAAGTCTGATACAAGAAAAATTAGTTAATCTCATTGCCAATTTGCAATCTAATCATAAAGCTGCAACAACAAAACAAAAGGACTAGACTGTAACGACCCCTCATGAGCTGTCGCAGTTATCTTAATTTTTAAATATTTATCTCTTAAAGAAATGCAAAAAATAATTAAGCTTAAAATACTTTACTTTGAATGACTTAAAGAAATCCTAATTTTTTTTTTTCATATTATAACTTTAAATTTTTAAACCTGCTCAAAGAAAAATAACCTTTAGCTTCAACTAATTTATTAAAATTCAAATCGTAAAATAAACTTAAAAAAAATCTAAAGTATTCTTCAAATAAAAACCACCATAAACTAAAGTTCCAAAACAATAAAAATAAAAATTAAAAACTTTGTTTAACATTAAGCACTTTCATCTCATGATCGTTTCTCTCATTTTCCTATCACGTACCACTCGCATCTGTTCTAAAATTCTCAATGGCTACATCTTACCCTTTAGTTCATCTGCAAGATAAAATAACTTATATAAGCAAAGGCTTAGTAAGACACCTAAATCTCACAAACGTAAATGAACATCATTCATACACAATAAACATCATCATGAGAACAATTATTTTTGAACATGTTTAAACTTTAAAATCCATCATATATTGGGTATGACATTGTACCATCATAGCATGCTAGCCACAGAAGGTTGTACCATCATAGCGTGCTAGCCACATAAGACATGAGGTAGCAAATCTCATACCAATCGTGACAATAAGACTGCTCACCAGTCACCATCAAAGGTGTACAACACCATTTAAAAACATAAAAATACATATACATTTTTCTTCAAAACGTCATCATAAGAGAATTATTAAAAGCATCATAACATCATCATAGACATCAAAATCATATACTTCTCAATTATTCAATTCATGTTGCAGGTGAGAGCGTACTTACTTGAAAGCTTTACTTAACTTTTTTAATTATTCCAACGGTGACGCGATGGATGAGGTCCTCGAGAGCTCGCCTCTAGAACCGTTCAAACTGTAAATCATAAATACAATTACTAAAAAGCCTTAACAACTCATCAAACACATTGATCACGTTAAAACAGCATCTAATAGACGATTCTCATCATTCATTAAGGTCAAGACATAAAAACCCATCAATTACACAAAATTACAAAACTTAACAAAAACTTGCAGCCTGACCTTTACTCCTTTAAAAACTCATAACAATTCACACAAAACCCTAAATGACCTGAAAACTAATTTCAAATTAAAGTAAACATCTAGAGCTTTCTAACGGTATCTAAGTTGCTAAAAAGGAGTTCGTTTGGTCCCTCAACTACTATTTTAAAATCAGAACATGAAATCTAAAAAAATTTCAGCACTCAAACTAGGACGAAAATTCACCAAAAATTCTATAAAATACAAAACTCTCATCTCAACATGTATAAACAGCACCTCCTTTATTATTCAGCCCTATAATATGTTTCTAATACTTAAAGAAATATAAATACGTATATATATATATACATCTTATACCTTTACAAAATGATGATTAAAATAATCACATGACCCAATCATATAAACAATCATAAATAAATCCTAGCATGTTTCTAGGTTGTACAAGAACCAATAATTCCATTATTAACTCAATTACCAAAAACCAACCCCTATAGCATGCTTTCTAGGAAGATACAAAACAAAACAATCAAATAATAACTATGACTAACATAGAGTATAATAGAAACCTACTCTCAAAATCATATAATCAAATTAAAAACCGAATAGTCTTGAATCATAGAACTCATATTGATGGTATAGCCTCACTCATCATCATCTCATAAATACGTCTCTCCTCTTTCTCAAACAAAAGTTATCATTGACAATCAAGTCCGTACCCTTGAAGAATTTTAAACCAACAGAATAAATAACAAGAGAAATCATACCTTAACGATCTCCTATTTTATCTTGATTGCCAGAAAAAATCAAAAGAAAGATTAAGAGGTGAGCTTGATGGCTGATTATGAAGGTTTTCTTGCGGTGTTCTTGAACGTGAGAGAAAGAAGAAGAAAGAGAGAGAGTATCCGTTTGAATGGAATTGTACGTGTAATTTGCTGACTCTAAAATAGGGTATCATAAACATATGAAAAATGTGTGATTGAAAGGGAAATTTTTTTTTATTCTTTTTATTTTTCCGCTTCAAGTACGCTGGTCAAAGCTTCTATTATCCTTTGACCATGCATATGGTTAATATACATATATGGCAAGGCCAGTGAAGCAATGAACCTGCCGATCTTCCTCACATCGTATATGAAGTTGACTCTCACTTATAAATAGGCCCAAGAAAGAAAAGGAATGAAAGCATGTAATATATAACTCAATAAAGAATATTAATTGGCTTGAATTGGGTGATATAATGGCTGTCAAAAATGTAGAAATCGTGTGAAGCAGTTTTTTTTTTTTTTTTTTTTTTTTGACACGGTTATATGCATATTATGCCAACACACCAAATAGAAGATAAACAAATAAATAAAATAAAATAAACAAATTCTTCAAATCGTTACATATATAATTTAACATTTTGGCATGGACTTGTTCCTACACCTCGAGTTCTCATCGCGATTACCTGTAAAATATAACTCAACGTGATGTTAGAAATAATTAAATATAATGCCATAACATTATTTAAATAAATTCTTAACGTCTATTTTTACAAATTTATCAATTAGAAAAATGGGTGTTACATAGACAGAGATAGATTAGTCTTCTAAACACTTTGGAATGGAACAAAATAACAAAGAGGTAAAAATCTTGGCAAGCTGATACTCATGATAAGGAGAAGAAAGTCCAACAAAAATGACAGAAGGAGCGAAAGGATCTGCAAACAATGGAGAAACTTAACTTACATAGTTCCAGCAACTCTGGTGCTAATGTAGGTGTTCTCCTCTTCATTTAGTTTGGCCAATCCAAAGTCCGATATTTTAGGATTGAGGTTCCCATCAAGCAGTATATTCGTCGCTTTGATGTCTTTATGAACAATTTTCAGAGTTGACTCCTCATACAGGAAAGCCAAACCTTTTGCAATGCCAATACATACTCTTTGCCTTGTTTTCCAGTCTAATATCAATCCACCTTCTCCTGAACATTTTCATCAGAAAGAAAAAAATTTGACATAATCAAAAGAATTTATCAACTAGTTAGTTATTTAGCTGTAGATGGTCTTGCACATAGGCCATTAAGCTTACCAAACAAAGAGTGTGCGAGGCTATTGTTCTCCATGTATTCACAAACCAACAGCAGTTGCTTTCCTTCAATGCAACATCTATGCAATTTGACAAGATTTGGATGTTGTAATGCAGAAATCATGCCTATTTCGTTGACAAATTCACGATTTCCTTGCTTCGATTTAGAAGAAGTTGCTTAACTGCAATGATAGTGCCATCTACAAGTACACCCTGCAATGGAAATATGGCATTTATACATTAGTTTCCTTTTCAAAATATAGAAAACAAGTGAAAGCATGTATGTAAAATCATAAGAGCAGATCCTTCAAAAAAACAAATCATAAGAGCAGAGTAAAAATTTGAATAGTAAATACCTTGTAGACCGATCCAAATCCACCTTCCCCCATCTTGTTTGCTGCATCAAAGTTGTTAGTGGCGGCTTTTATCTGTCTGAATGTAAAGAAACCAGTTTGAAGATCCAATCCTCTCAGAACTGTCCAGGTAAGAACAAAGTGTTCACATGTTAGACGACTTATTCGTACAAATTTGAGCGAACTAGAAGAAAAGAACTGTTTTTATACATAATTAAGTCAATCACATTCTTTTAGTTCCTCTAAATGAAACATTTAACTGAACCTTGACTTGAGAACACTTGAGCATTTTGTTTTTTCCAATTTGCAAAGGAAACAAAAAGATTCAGAAAAATGATTCATAGTGGTAATGAATCACGTGGTTGCTTCACGACTCACTTTAATATTCTTATTTTGATTCTTTTGGTTGAGTGGAACCTTCTAAAGTTCTTGGACGAAAGAATTAGCTCTAAAATTTGATGATAGTGTAAGTTTTATCTTGTTCCCTTGATGTCTTGCCTGCAAAATAGCCTTTCCACCAAAGAATGCCTAAAACTATAAAAAGAAGACATACTGCTGAAACAACTCCAATGATAATATACTTCTTCGCGTTGCTTTCGTCAGGTGGTTCAAAATCTAGAAAATGAAACAGAGAGCACCATTTTGTTATCTACTAAAACAGTTAAAAAAAATTAAAAAAAAAATTTTAAAAAAGAGAGAGAGAGCCTGCAAGAAATATTAGGACACTACTCTCTTACTTATGCTTGGAGACAATGTCCATGCAATGTTAACCTAGTTTCTACAAACTGTGGATGTAAAATTCTATTCCTTTTAAGAAAACGTATTAGATATGTTTTAACAAATATGTAACATAGGCAGTAGAAAAAAGAATTAGTAAAAAGCCAATTTATGACGACACAAATAACTCAACTAACATCATCTCTAATGTAAATGCCAATGCCAATGCTATATAATAGATATGTTATTCCATTTTATACTCCAATACATAATTCTATTTGAAATTCTACATCTACCTTTTATCATAATTATCAAGTTCTGAGACTTGCAAAAGTAAACTTTTAATTTTAAAATAATTTAAAAATAGCGTAATGATTAAATGAAAAAGTCAATACATCAACTAATAATATTCCAATGCCAAAATTTGATAAATGCTATGCTTGGTGTCAAATTTAGCACCGAGTATATAGGATATGCAAAATATAGCACCCAGAATAACATTTTATTAACTGAAATTTGGCATGCATTGGAGATGCTCAAAAGTTGCTTACCGGACTTCACCGAGATGGCAGATATAAGAGAACCATATGTTCCTCTCCTTGGAACATTCCTTGTCCCTTTTCCGGCCCAATAGAAGCGGATCTCTATAGTGTCTTATTGCTTACAACTGCCTTAACTTCCCTAATCACTTCCTTATCAACCCCATTTGCTGCCTCTTTGAAATTGAAATCCTTCAACACCAGTTTTCCAAATACTGCAATACCACTTTTCCAAATCTTGTTAGACTGTATGGACGTTGCATTGAAGGGAATCAGTTGTTGTTGGCGTATAAATAAATAATAGTCTTGCTCTCGCTTTATTTGGTAAGCTTAAAAGGTCTTACTATACATGAATAAGAACTAACAAAACTGTATTATTTTATTAATAAGATTTTAATTTGATTGTAGGTCCAGATGATGCAAGATTGAATCTGGAATGGCCTACAAGGCATAAAATATGTGTAGGCAAAAGGCCTGGCTTTTTTACATGAGGAATCAACACTGAGAGTTGTTCATAGAGACATCAAAACTACCAACATTCTACTTGACAAAGACCTTAATCCTAAGATCTCCGACTTCGGTTTGGCCAAGCTTGATGAAGAAGAGAACACCCACATTAGCACAAGAATTGCTGGAACTATGTAAGCATAATTTCCTTTACCAACTGACGCGTGTTTGTGTGTATGATATGCGAATGATTAGCTGCTAGAAAAATAACAATGTGCATTGGTGCAGAGGATACATGGCACCAGAATATGCATTATTGGGGCTACTTGACCTATAAAGCAGATGTTTTCAGCTTTGCTGTTGTTGCACTAGAAATTCTTGCTGGGACGAGTAACATGAAATATAGACCAAATGAAAACTATGTTTGCCTAGTGGATTGGGTTAGTTCACAATCATTTCCTTCCTTAGAAAATTTGAAAAGCTTGACAAGATTGTAAGCTATTCAATGGTTGTGTAATTCTATTATTGTTACCTTAGAGTGATCAAAGAAAAACAATGATTCTTCTTACTTTTTGAAGTTGGTTTTTGTCGCAGGATGTTCAGGAGCTGTAAACTCTATGGAACTATCCCTGCTTATATATCTAACATGACAATGCCTGTCCTCTTCCTCCATCCTTTCCAAATTCATATACATATCTTTATTCTTCAAATAGAACACCAAAAGAGTTTAGGAAACGACCATCCGGTACTTAATCATTCAATTTCTTATTACATCATTTTTTTATTTTTTATTTTTTCTCTTAGCTTCAACAAATTGGAAGGAAACATTCCAAATCTTGAAGGTCTAACTCTCTTGGTGACAATGTAAGTGCTGTTTTGAAACAATCAGGGGTTTTTTTTAGCATTGTTGCCCATCAAACTTTTTGGTTAAGGTTACTCCCTCCAAACTTCAAATTTTACCAATTTGGTCCCAAAATTTTACTTATTAAAATGATGATGGAAAGTCCACGTCCACCTTATTATGTAAGACAAAAAAATCTCATGTCCGTCCAAAAATTTTCAAATATAATCCAAAACCCTAATGTAAATCTTTTCACATTCAAGTCAATTTAACGAGAAGTTAACAAAATGGAGCACATTGCAACAATCAAAAAAGTTTAGGGGCTAAGATTAAAAGTTTAGAGGGCAAGTTACTAACTGTAAATTTTAAGCCCAAAAATGCTAAAACCCGTAGAATAGAATTGTATCAGAACTAGAAGCAAAACTGAAGCTAGTATATCGTGGCACTAGTACTTTTAAAGTTTTATACATAAATATAATATTGGAATTCCAATGAAAATATGATTTTTTTGTCAAAACACGCTTTGTTTTATTAAATTTTTTCCAAAACACACTTGTTCTTAACATTGAAAATTATTTGTACTTGTGAACAGGTATTTGACGAGAAACTTGCTCAATGGACCAATTATTTGTACTTGTGCTTGCAAAGTGGTGATCGAAATTCAAGTGAGTAGAGTTAAAGCATTTTCAAAACTGCATCACAAGAACTATTTGACGAAATGATTTATTCAAAATTGTGATTATGCAAGTTTATTCTCTAATGAAATTCATATATGATTATGTTCAAAGAGTGTTCATAATTAATTATTTTGGAATGGATTATGATATTTGCTTATTATGTTTTTATGTTTTAAGAGATTTTATGGTATGGTATATAAATGAGAGACTAGGTTAGCAGAGGTACGAGGGACTGGTGCCCCAAATTAGTGTAACTGTCTCTTTGAGACAATTAGAGAAAAATGCTAGTGAGGAGTCTCTTGTTGATCACAAGAGAAAGAGATTTTAAAAACCCCACTTAGTGTTTAAGAGGAGAGAATTGCCCACAATTAGAGAAGGTCCTCTATTGGCCAAAATTAGAGAAGGTCATGTATAGAGAGAGGCTTACTTGGAACCAAACTTTTGTATCATACCTAAACTAAGAATAAGTACGAAAGTTTATGAACAATATTTAACAAAGAGATTTCAGCCACGGAAATTTTAGATACTTACTTTATTTGAAATCTACTTACTGAGTTTTTGCTCATTAGTTTTACCTTGTGATGCATATGATGTTATTGTTATCAAAGGGTAAAAAAAAGATTTCCAAGATTGGTTGAGTACTCTAAGTCCTACATCTGGCATCTTGCTTATATGTACTTCCAAACAATAGATGGGCCTAAAATGTTTTTTTCATTACTATGTCGGTTTGGAATAACTATTTAATGTCTAAAATTTGTGGTCGTAATTATTTTGTGCACTGACTCATTTTGTTCAAAAATCTTTATGAAAATCTTGTGATGAAATCAACCACAAGTTTCTGTATCTTAAAAATGACATTGTTTTAAGTATAAAAAATATATTTTAAGTAGCACGACCTCACTAAATTCGACTTTTGACCGATTTAGCATTGGGGGCGTTATAGCAGCCAAATAAATCTTTCCATAACACTTTTCTCAGAGCTCAGTACCACCTGCTTGTCGGGAAACCTTGTATAAATACATACATACATACATATATATATATATATATATATATATATATATTAGCACCAGCCTAGAAAAATAAGCTCTCTCATCTTCACTTTCTTATTTGATTATACCTTTTACAACCAAATTTTTTGCTGGTTCATTAGCAATTTGTATAGAAGCTTTTCATCACCAAAGAACTCGTAAGTTTCTAATTCTAGTTCTGAGAATAAGTAATCTTTCTATTGCTTTTAACTTACCTAATTACTTCGTGCTCCATTCTGATTTCCTTCTATTAATGCAAGAATACTTGCGGAGTGCCTTCATCCATGTTCAAAAGGTAACTACACAACAATTTGTTTCAACACAAATATATATATATATATATATATATTATGCATCAACTGTGCCTCTGGATCTCTTATGGACTGTCTTTGAAAGATACAATGCAATAAATGTGCTTGATATATACAATACTCAGTAGCCACAAAGAAGAAAGCTTTAAGACTAATTGCGTTACTTTAATTATTGGGTTCTTGATCAACTAGTTATATATAGATTGACATGTAGGCCTCGTTCACTTCACCGATTCGAGTTTTTAGTTTTAAATTTCTATAATAAAAAGTTCTCAGAAAATGTCATATCAAAATTTTTTGCTACAGTAAAAAAGCTCTCAGAAAATGTCGCATCTCAGCTCGAATCGAAAACTCGAATCCGCGAAGTGAACGAGGCCGTAGTATTGTCTCGTATATGGATTGTTTCTTTAAAAAATACGGTGCAAAAAAAGTGTTTGGTATAGTACTCACAAAATACATGAGTTCCATAGTTGACATGTTAATCTGTGATCAGTTGAAAAGATGTGTTGATGGTCACTAGAAGTGATAAATAGCATTGCGCTTTTTTCGTATCGAATTGTTGGGACTTTCTTCTTTCTGATTAGACATAATTGTTCGCGCCATCGAGATCACTATTCATTGCACATAAACTGTGGTGGAAGAGAAACCACCATCGGAGGCATCACATATGAGGGCGACCGAGATGCCGGAGGAGCGGCGAAATTTGTACCCAATATGAGGGATAACAGATGGGCAGTCAGTAGCACTGGGGATTTCTGGGACGTAAACACCACTTCAAATGACTACATAGCTAATAATATAACTGTTACTCAAAATGAAATGACTCTGAATTGTACACTAATGCCAGCCTTTCTCCTCTCTCGCTCACTTATTTTGCTCGTTGCTTAGCAAACGGAAACTACACCGTAAAACTTTCACTTTTCAGAGATTATATTTAGAGATAATAGATCCTTTTACAGCCTTGGAAGACGAATATTTGATAATTACATTCAGGTACTCAATTTGTAATTCTTTCATACATAGTCTATTTACTACAATATTTAACATGTTCTTATTGGAACATGTTTGCTATTACAGGAGAAATTAGGGTTGAAAGACTTTACATTGAAAAAGCAGCACAAGGGGTTGATAAGGTGATCATTAAGATATTTACCAAAGTTCAGGTCATGAATAATGTTCTAGAGATCCGATTTCAATGGTCTGGGAAAGGAACAACATCTGCTCCAAAGAAAGGAACATGGTCCTCTCATATCAGCTATAACGTGTAGACTCTCGTAAGTTACTAGGGCTTGTTCTTTTATACATAAAACTCAAAAAAAGACAACTTAAGTTTCAACTTTATTCAAGTTCACGTTCTTTTAAATTTTAACTTTACTCAATTTTACTCAGCTTTATTCAAGTTCTAACTTCAACTCAAGTTATAACTCAAATTCAACTCAAAAACTACACTCAAGTTACACTCCAAAAAAACAACCCTTTATTTTTGCTAACAAAAAAAGGATTAGATGGTGTACCTCACGTCCCTATCCCCCTCCGTCATTAAGGCAATTTTGGCGTGTTTCTAATATAAATAATCGTGTTTAGAATAATAATCGTGACAAAATAAATAAGAAAACAATAAATAATGAAAATAAGGATCAGATGATGTTTAGAATAATAATCGTGTTTCTAATATTATCAACAATAAATAAGAAAACAATAAATAATGAAAATAGAGGATTAACAATCACATAGGCGTAAAAGAAATTCTAAACATGTCATTCCATCAATTAATTAAAATTATCATCGTGACAAAATTAAAAACTTAGTGATAACAATCTCATAACACTTTCCTTAACAATAACATCACAACCATCATACACAAAATTATGAAAATATATGGACATCTCCTTCCATTAATAACAAAAACATGAAATATAATGATAGAAACACATACCTTTAAATCAATTTTTCCAATATTGTGTTCTTAAAAGAATAAAGGAAGATAATGAAATATTATATTATATGGTGGCTAGGGCTCCTGAGAAAAAGTGACAGCGAGAGAGAGAGCGTAAAAATTTTCTAATAGGATGGAGGTGAAAACATGTGATTCAAAAGGAGTATTTTTTTCCTTTTTTTTCCCTCTTCTGACGTCCACGCTAATCCCCTTTTCTTGCATTGACTATGTAAATGGCTAAATTATATCAAAGGAAAACCCTATATATATATATATATATATATATATATATATATCCAAAGCATGAATATGCCCATTTTACTTCTTGTTGTACGAGTATGGGTGTATTTGCAAGTTGTCTACTTACTGCGACTAAGCCAAATACAATGGGTGTGTTTGCAAGTTGTCTACTTGCTGCCACTAAGCCAAATGCAGAAAGAATCACGCAATATATATCAACTCATTTAAGAAAATTAATTGACTTGAATTGGGTGATTGGTGGTTGTTACAGCGACCCCTTCTTATAAAGATCTAACATCCTCATTGATTTTATTTCTGACTGGATAGAGTTTATAATATCATATGCAATGATTTACACCTCATCTAGTATGATATTGTCCACTTTAAATCTGAACTTATACGGTTTTATTTTTAAGTCTCACCTCAAAAAATCTCATACTATTAAAAGATGGTGTTATTCCTTATAAATCAAGACTTATTTTTATCTTTAAATAATATGAGACTATACGATTTTTTTTTTTTTTTACCTTATATCTCAAGAAATTAATGGTTGTCATAATTAAAGCCCCAATAGAATAAGGATTGAAATGTCACTGGGCGTTTATTATTGGTTTTTCTTTTTCTTTTTTTAAGTTTTTAAGAATATGTTACTGAATTCAGAAAATTTTAAAAGTGACGAACAAATAAAACAAGTGGGCTCAGACTTGTGGCACTTGATTTTTAATATTAAAGTCTATTTAGTTTATGGATTTAAATTATGTGATTTAAATCATTTTTAATTTATATGTATTTTTTATGAGAGAAAATATTATAACAAATAACAAAATATAATTCAAATTAGAAAGTGAATTTAAAAATCAAACAGACTCTTTTTATTAGAAACATGATTCTTTCTTTTTTTTTCTTTTTTTTTTTGGCTTGGAAAGATGTCAATCTATAAAGAGTTTATCAGATAAGATAAGAAAAAATGAATCTATAAGGATACATATTAAAAGTTAAATCTATATTAAAAGTTGTTTTACGTACTTTTACAATTTAATAAAATAATTTAGAACGGTTTCAATAATCAAATACTGATCGTGTTAGTAGAAAAGTCCTACCGACAAAGTCCAAATCTGTTCATGCAAAAATATTAATATTTTAATGTAACAGTTTCTTAAAAAATTCTATCGCTTGAAACTGAGAGCAACCGATTTGACGGGTTGGCGCTGCCCACATTACGATAAGGAATCAACGAGGCCAGTAGGAGATAAAGAAGACCAAAACTCTTATGATCGATTTAAATTTAAAATTTAAATTTTTATTATAATAAAACAAATTTAAAAATAACCACATTTAATTTTTTAATTATAATAAAAAATTTTATATAAAATTATAGGCAAAGTCTTTAATCCGGCGGGCCTTTGTTTATGGGACTGAAGCAGCGGATGTATAATTCTGCCGTTTCGTGTATATTTAAATGTAAAGTGTGTATATTTACATGAAAATATGTACATGTTACCGATAATGTATCTTAATCCTGGAAACATGTATTTTTATAGTAAGTAAATGAAGACATAGCATAAAAATGTGTATATGGGCTTATTTGTTGTATTTCATGTTAATAAACGTAAGGGATATGTTTGTTTATTACTTATGGAAACATGTATTAACGTATTAATATTTACATTGACTAATTTGTAATATTTCATGTTATTGAACGTCGTTTGGAGGTTTTTTGTTTTTGTTTGTTTTTTTTTTCGTTATCTCAGAGGAAGCGGTAAATTAAGTGAACATGTATTTCTTATTTAAATTAAGTGAACATATAACATATTTGGTGTATTTGAGTCATGTGAAATTTTGTATAAATAAGTGACTAACCGATCTAGTAATGTGTACAATGAGTTAGTAGTTGTTGTTCAATAAAAGTTGTATTGTAGTTTGCTTGTATACTAAAAAAAAACATGCGTTGAGGTAACTGTATAATATAAGTTGTTGGAATATTTGATTTTCAGAATATTTTATTTTTGTAATAAGAAGATATTACAGACAACCACAAGCATTAAATTGGTTCCATTTACAGGGCGTGGCATAATGCATGACAGTGGCTTGATTTTCATTTGAATTAGTTCCTTGACTTGTTTGGACATTAACATGGGCATATGGCAAAGAGTAATACACCACGCAAATATGGTACATAATGGTGAAGTGTTGAAACAAAAAAAAAAAAAAATGCAATTTCATTAGGAATGCTTAATAAAGACATAATACATTCGTGTTAAGTATATAGCTTGATATATGCTAATTGTCTTTCAAAGGAGAAGCGTCCTACTTTTGGATGTGAAAGTAGTGAATCAGATTGTTGTCAGAAGGAGATAGTAAATCTCGCGTGTTCGATTATTGATTTGAGGCGGTAGCCTTTGTTGAGAGGAGCATATATTTTCCGAAGACATTTGTGTCGGGTCTCTTTTGTGTCATCGTTCCATTACGAACAAGTTAGCATGGTTTTGGCCTTGTCTTTCTTTAAGGGACATGTTTGTTTATTGTGCCCATGGCCCTTACGGGGCACACTTCCTTCTTAATCTTTCCAAACCCAAATCTTCGTGAGCGATCGCCCCTTGCGGCCGCCTTGCCGTTCCTTGTTTCGAACAATAATAGGATCTTTTAGTACTTCAAAGCGGAATGATTTCATCAATAGACTCTTGTCGCCTCAAGAAGGTGGCTCGACTTCCATCACGCTCTTAAATTTTAAACATAAGTTTGCAAGTTACGCTCTTGTTTGTTGGTAGAAATCCTCCACTTTTCGTTGCATAGTATGCTACTTGGTTGAAGTCGGAGCCGAGGGTTCGAACCTAGTTAGTTTCAATATCTCCTGGGGACCTCGTTAATAGTTTGATATCGTGTTTGGAATTGGGCCTTTGCATGAGCAGTCCACAGGCGGAACAAGCGAATATGGAATTCTTGTTATGTTTAAAAACTTGAAGCGAAAATATGTGTCTGCACGGATATCCATCTGTTTGAAGAGTAAGCAATTGCATGTTAGATGACCGTCGGATATGCGACGTATAACATTGTGCTCGAGTCTCCGTTTGGGAACTTGATGATTGAGAAATTTATATACCTATCGATCTCAAAGAACTTGCCCTAACGGTGTATACATGTATGAGCTTTATTTCGTGAGAGACCTTTTTGTATAAATTCTTCTCGTGAACAAAGCGGTGCGTGTTGATAGTATGGGTTTAGAATATCCGCATCGTCGTAAAGAAGGATCTTCGTGTCGGGTGGAGAAGCCATCTTGCAAATCTTTGTGGCGTAGCTTGTTAATGGCGTGGTCAATCAAAGATACAAAGTCCGTGAGAGACTTCGTCTTTGTCGAGCAATTGTCGATTGTTCTATTCATCGACTCGCTTCGTTGAGTGGTTCGCATGCACCGCACAAAAATTGCCACGCAAATAGGTTTCGGCCCGGCTCTCTCTTTTTCAAACATACATGTTGCCCAAGAATTGTTCTCTAGTTCGTATGCGAATCAAAGAATGCCACCTATCGAGAAACTACGGTTCGGAGTAGTACCCGTACATAATTTCCTTGAAGTCCGCTTGAAGTTTATATCCTTTACATTGTTCGCTCGTTCTCCATTAGATGCCGGCCGCATAGCTTTGTGCTTAGATTCCGGAAATACTTGTGCTATGGCATTCTTCATGGCATTGTCACCGTCAGTAATGACAACTTTTGGCTTCCTATTACTCATTCCTTGAAGAAACATCTCTAGAACCCAAACAAACGTATCAACTGTTTCATCAACAAGCAGAGCAATGCCAAACACTGTTGTTCTCCAGTGATTGTTTACCCCAACCAGCAAAAGCAAAGGCTTGTGGTATTTGTTAGTCCTGTAGGTTGTGTCGAAGGCCAAGACATCGCCGAAGACCGCATAATCTCTCCTCGAAACCCCGTCCGACCATATTATGTTAGCCAATCTGTTTTCTTCATCTTCATTGTAGACGCAGTAAAAGTCCCCGCCGTGGTTCCTCGCCAAGCATCTAATATAACCAATCATGCCATCTGAGTCCGTTATGTTTTGATGATGGTCCCTTGCCCTTCTTTTCGCATTAGCTTATTATGGATGTCCTTCTCAAGGAAAGGGAGCTTTGTCGTGTCCCCCCCAATTCTAATGCGATAAAGTCTATTATTTGGACATTTTTCATGCCAGCCGTTTCATTGACTCACACCTTGCAACAACATCATACGTGACAATACGATTTGATCCGAGAAACACGATTTCTTGTGGTGGACGCACATTCATGGTTGTGATTAGGGTTGAAATGTCTACATACCCACTTATTTGAAGTTTTGCTTCTTACTACCCGAATACTAGCTTCGCACCCACAACGTATTTCAACCGCCGCCGCTCTTGAGCGGTGTTCTAGATCCAACCACTTTTGCCTCCTAAAACCTTGTCTCGAGCAGCACCACCGTCTACCACAACGATCACCGTCCTTTTCCTTTCTAGTACTATCCTTCCTGTAGCTGAAGCCTATATGTTTGGAGTATAACCTGTAGAAGTTATCCCATAGTTCCTCCGTATCAAGTTCCTTCCCAATTAAGTCTTCTGTAAGCAGCTCCGAAGGCGTTTTCGTCAAGTCTAAAGCGGCACACAAATCTGGCCACACCATCTTGGACTGTTGGTCTAGTTGGAATTTAGATTAGCGTTGTGGTCAATTCTGCAAACAAAGGAGAGCAAGCGTGAATTAAGTGCTCCCATTACAGGATTGTTTTTGTTGTAATTGTTTACATTGAAAGTGAAAATGCATGGAGTCAACATCGCAACTATCAAGTACAACGTTTATGTTCTTGAAGGATGTCTTTTACTTTGGTTAATGTATAGTTCGGTCATGATTCAAGCGAAAAAATTGCCAAGAGTTTATGTGGAGAAAAGCAATTGAAACTTTAAAATGGACATAACGAATGAGGAAAGCAGAGACATTCATACTTCTCAATCGTATTGTAAATGAGCGATGTGTACACTGTAGTCGTGGCCGATTTGGTTATACTACCTTTTGGAGGCGGAAATAATGGCGTCGTTAATGCCTTGCAACCGCCTTTGCTCAAACAATTTTATCATTGCATCTTTGCATGCTTCTCCGATCCAAGTAGTCGTAAGTTCTTTACTTAATGGCGAGAGAGATAAGTGGGTTCACCCCGGTTAATGATCCTATTTAAATGCAACAATTGGTTTGGTACAACCAATTGCGTTCATGGCATTTATGAACACGTTTATGATTTGCCTTGACAAGCCTTTTGTTGAGTCACACGTTTAAAGTGTACTACTGCGTATACATGAATAATGGGCACAACACTTGATTTTTTAGCATTAAATTCGCAATGAGTATTGTATTATTGTATCTGTTCAATCCCATATATACCCTACTTTTATTGTGTAAAAAGTAACGATTCACGTAGCCAAATTGAATAGCCAAGAGGAAATTTTATGCTTAATGATTAAACATTCTGTGGTGAGGACATTTTAAAAATATATGTGTTTAAAATTATGAGAACATTATTTCACCACGGATAATGCAATGAAATTTCAAAATCTGCGAACATTGTTTAACAACGGAACATGCAATATCCTTTCGAATTCCAAACAATAACGCGAGTAATGATACATTAACACGGATAATGGTGCGTAATGCCCCAAACCAGATATTCTCAATTAAATAGCGACTTATTTGGTAACATTAAATAGATTGTCTAACTATTCATGCTATCCGTGTCTAGGCACCTCATAAAAAGCAATATAACAAACAAAATCTTACGCTTAACACAAATGCTATAATATGGACTTTTACTTTCATTACACAAAAACCATTACACAACTTCCAAACCATGGCATGTCAATCGTCACGTATAGGCTTTAACATGCTTGCACTACTAATCCCAAAAGTACATGTTCCTCTTTCTCATGCATATTGTAGTTTAGGTAACACTTTTTTTTTTAATTTTAGCTACATATACTTGTCCGAAATTAATGCACATCAACATTCCGATTTGGCACTAGTCGAGGGAATACACTCAACACACTACGCCTCACGTTTGCCTTCCTTCTCGTTCTCTTCCGTTGCATTCCCAAGGTCTTTCACTAGGTCGACAACACGATCTTTGATTTTGGATATCATCTAGAAGGCTCTCGATTTGGTAGCATTTGCTACGGGAATGTGCTGCCCTCCTAGCAATGGACGTTAAATGCGACTTTCGAGAATCGTTAAGTTTCTAAAGATACTTGCATCGTTTGCATGGTGAATGACAACACGGTTTTGGCGTCGTTGCGTTTTACTTGAAACACATGACTTACGGTCGATTTTGGGGACTCCTTAGGGGTTGGGTTTTGAAACTCTTGGTGTTGTCATTTCGGGAGAAGATGGTGGTTCGTTTTTTGATCATGGCGTTGTTCGCCGGGAACAAGTTTCTTGGCTTCATCACGCTTACTTTTCTTTGCTACAAATGTGTAACGTTTTTGAGTCTGCGCTAATATGGCCGACTTTTATAGACTTCGCCGTGGAGGGTGGGGAGCGTTTCATATCTTGCGCCAATTATGCAAAATGGTTTTCAGCGTAAACATTAGGAAGATATTATATGTGCGCGCAATATGGTCTTCATTACAAAAAGTGGCACGTTGAACAATCTCAACGTATCTGCTATTCTTCAATTGGTGTCAAATCATGATCTTAAGATTTGAAGAATTTATTATATGCGATTTACAATTTGTCTAGATAATTATTTCGATGTACAACCTCATTGAAAATGAGATCTTTCTTGTAGGATAGAGTGCGTTAGGTTACCCACTGTCCTGAACACAATAATAAATGTACTGTCATAATATAAATCAATTAATTGCGTGTACCAAGCTATGATTGTTGTATTATTCAAGAATATTATATAATTTACTACACCAAATAGACATCAAATCGTGATCTACATTTATGTAACAACTCTGCATATATACATTCAAAAGCTGTGTATGTAATCATTCCATATACATTGAAAAGCTGGAACTCAAGTATTTATACATGCACAGTCCGTTCACAAAATTGGCAAAGGTGGTCATCGAATGTTGACGTGGTGACAAATGTTTGTTTAAATTAACATGGCTCACCGGACACGCCTTTGAATGTTGGAGGCCATGCTTCTACATTATGTAGCTCTGTCATGTTCTACACAAGCAACTTTTTGCAGTGACTTTTATTAAGCCAGTTTACCTACCTTCTGGCTTGAAACCAGACATTCCCGGATAGACATAGACCGCGTTTCAGATTTATACAATGGTGTATAACGATATGGTTTTCGTTTTCCATTTTAAATTGGATAATCGTGTTTTTTGAAAAGTCGCAAACAGCGTTAGTCTACGTTACGTTTATTAACCGTCGACAAGCGAAGACTTAATATTTTGCAACCCGTGTTCGTTACATATTCTATTAACGATAGTGATAATAGAAATCATACAAACCCGACATAGATCAACTTCACAAACGCCAATATGGTTACTACGACACAACACAACATCCTAAGGCAAATAAACTACGAGCGAAAAAAGTTAATGACGGATCAGCGGTGACAAATGTCGACAACAACTATAAGCATGATCCTCAAAAGCTTGTTGAGCTATTAGGAGTTTCGATTAGCACCACTTGTTTCCACCAACAACATGTGGGAGATTCATCCGAGGCGGTATTCCATGAAGTCGCGTCGTCTTCACCCCTTGTCCTTTAAATCCTCATTGCGCGCATTATCCGATTGTAATTCCTTTTTGCATTACCCGTTCGCTATAGCATTTGCTTTTGTTCTATCGACCCTCGATTTAAGAGCCTCATTTCTGTGGTGGCGAGGCAACCACCGGCTCAGTTGCGATATCTTACGCCGGAGCTCGTCGACTTTCACAAAGACGCGGCGGATGTCTCGATCATTTGCCATTCGGTGAATCTATTAAGTTGTTTATGACCGGGAGTGGATCACCGTGGCAAAACTAGCTTGTGTGGAATTCTCTCATCGTCGGGGTTTCGTGTTGCCCGTGGGCTAAAAAAGGGCTAAAGCTCACGGGTGCGTGGGGATATGGGCGGGACATGTTATCTCGGTTGGAAACTTCGCCGAGAGCATAAATAGTAGGTGGGACAACAATTAAGAGTATGAACTCGGTGGCGGCATCATTTATTATCTTTCGCACAATTCTATCTTTGAAAAAAGTCATTTGCTTAATTGTCAAACGAAATCCCCAACGTGCCCTTACATATATATTGTCTAATATTGAACATCGTGTTATTCCCAGATATTTTTAAATGTTTTTTGGCCATTCCAAATAAATTTAGCTTTGTTTATTAAAATCCCCCTTCCATCGCAGTTGGGAAGCATGTCACAGTGGGTGGTAAAAAATTCACATTCTTCGCAACTTCCGCGTCCTAAAATTCGAAATCATTTTCACGGGTTAATGCATCGACTATTGTGAAAAAATCGTAACGTAAGTATACGCTATCACAATCAATTAATATAATAGTGAATAAGAATATCGTCCCACAAATATTGTTGACGAGACAGTTTGTAAAGTTAAATAAAGCAAAACTAAAACAATTTAACAATTTAAATAACGTTACGCAATGGAAGAAAGTTCATTACATTAAGGGTCCGTTTGGTTCATGGATTCAAATCATGTGATTTGAACCATTTTTTATTTACGTGTATTTTTTGTGAGAAAAAATACAGTCTCAATCATGAATCATGATTCGAATCAGGGATTCGAACCTAGGAAACGAACGAACCCTACGAGTCTAGGGTTACTGATTTTACCGATATTTATTCATGTACAAATTCCTATATTTCAATAAAGTTAATACTCAGTCCTATACTGACAGAAATTCGTCTGAAGCAAGTTAAAATCTCCCTGAAGGAACAAAAATATTAATCCAACAAGCAAAAGCTACATTTATGTCAAACTTCTGCAGCTTTTGAAAATCATTAAGTGCAAGAAATTCAAAGAACTGCACAAGTATCATAGATATCTCTATTTTGTCAAAGGCGCC
Source organism: Morus alba (assembly GCA_012066045.3). Classification (NCBI taxonomy): domain Eukaryota; kingdom Viridiplantae; phylum Streptophyta; class Magnoliopsida; order Rosales; family Moraceae; genus Morus; species Morus alba. The sequence continues at coordinate 8,018,426 of CP050227.2, forward strand.
ATCATAAGCTACGCCTCATTTTTTTCTCCTAGCTTTTCCCCACACTCAAAAATCTTGCCACACACCCTCCACTCTCTCTCACAAATATTAATCCCACTCTCCAAACCTTAAACCACTAGCAAAACCATAGAAGATGAAGAAGAAGGAGATCAAGGGATTCTAGGAGGACATTAATCAAACATTCCTCCAATGGGCGTAGAAAAAAAAAATCTAAATCCTCTCTTTATGATGTTTTATTAATTTTTGAATGTAGAAATGTTCCTCTAAAAGGAAAATAATCTCGGTTGAGTGCCGTGCTTGTTGCAGAGGCGTAAGGGAGGTATTTCCGACTCGAAGGGAGAAAAGAAAAAAAAAAAATCGAGAATGGCCTAGCGACTTAAGGGACGCAATCAAGTTATAATCACGGTGTCGCGGTGGACCTTGCAAACCCTCACGTCCCGATGATTCGGCATGAGTGGTGCGTGAGCACTCCGCCCATAACAAAGAAAAGATAAGAAAGATAAGAAAAGATTATAAGACCATGCAAAACGTCATAATCAAGCATCACCAGCTCATGCATATTTATTCATGTGTACTCACAGTTATTTTGAGAGATATAGTTCGTACTTGCTTAGCGAAAGCTCAATCAGATGTGTTCATGCTGTATGTAAGAAACATATTAGCAATTCTTGAAGGGCAATGGTGAGCGGCAGACGAATGGTGGAGATGGGAATATATACCGCTCACGCAATTCTTTTCCGCAATAATGTTGGCCTAAAATCGTGTATTGTATATATTTATAGGCTTTTGGTCTCTGGTCAGGCACTTAAATCGTGTATTGTATCTCAGTTCAGTTATTTTGTCTGATTGTTTTATGCATCGACTCGCTGCGTTGAGTGGTTCGCATGCCTACACAAAAATGGCCACGCAGATACGTCTCGGCCCAACTCTCCTTTAGTATATTTGTAATTAATTAATTAATAATAATAATAATATGTTCCTGGAGCCATAACCGACGTTGGTTTATGTAAAACGAAGGCACTTAATAGTATATGCAATAATATGGTTCGGTAGCCAAAACGCCGTCGTTTATTGGTTCTCAATTGTGAACAGTAAACGGCGTCGTTTTGAAAAGCCGACGTTGGTTTTTGAATTCAGAAATACTACTTGAAATGTGAACAGTAAACGACGTCGTTTTGAAAAGCCGACGTTGGCTTTTGAATTCAGAAATACTACTTGCACCGTGAGCGATGGCGGCGTCGTTTTCAAAAAAGCGTTGGCTTTTGAATCGGAAATACTACTTGCGCGCGTGAGCGATGGAACGCGTCGTTTTCAAAAGCCCGGCGTTGGTTTTGAATTGGAAATACTACTTGAAATGTGAGCGATGCTTGGCGTCGTTTTCAAAAGCCGACGTTGGTTTTTGAATTCAGAAATACTACTTGAAATGTGAGCGATGGAACGCGTCGTTTTTCAAAAGCAAGCGTTGGTTTTTAATTGAAATACTACTTTTGCGTGAGCGATGGCGGCGGTCGTTTTCAAAAACCAAGCGTTGGTTTTGAATTGTAAATACTACTTGAAATGTGAGCGATGGCGCCGCGTTTTTCAAAAGCCGGCGTTGGTTTTGAATTCGTAAATACTACGCACCTTTGTGAGCGATGCGTGCGTCGTTTTCAAAAAGCCGGCGTTGGTTTTGAATTGAGAAATACTACTTAATCGGTGAGCGATGGGCGTCGTTTTGAAAAAGCGTTGGTTTTTGAAAACGACGGCACGTTCTTTGTTCGCGGTGCAGTATTTTGATTCAAAACCAACGTCGACTTTTGAAAAAGCACACGCATCGCTCACATTTCAAGTAGTATTTCGAATTCAAAACCAACGCCGGTTTTTGAAAACGATTGCCATCGCTCACATTTCAAGTAGTATTTTCGATTCAAAAGCCAACGCTTTTCAAAAACGACGTGCCATCGCTCACGATGCAAGTAGTATTTCAATTCAAAAGCCAACGCCGCTTTTCAAAACGACGCCTGCCATCGCTCACGCGGCAAGTAGTATTTCTGAATTCAAAAGCCAACGTCGGCTTTTCAAAACGACGCCGTTTAATAGTTAACGTGACATATTGTCTGCGTTTTTAAAAAACCAACATTGGTTTTTGAAAACGCCGTCGTTGCATATTTAACGTTTCTGAAGGCGAAAACCAACGTTGGTTTTTGAAAAGGACGTCGTTTTACATAAACCAACGTCCTTTTATGGCAATTAGTAAACGGCGTCGTTTTACATAAACCAACGTCCCTTTATGGCAATTATTAAACGAGTTAAATTTACATAAACCAACGTCGGTTAATGGCTCCAGAAACATATTATTTCCAATTATTAACGATTAGGTTCGCTTTTCCGATTTCATAACCAAGTGAAGTAAAAAACAACTTCTACACAGTTAAAATAAAATCTTGTCAACCTTCCAAATGACATGATCACATTATTACTTGGAGTGGTTGTTCTGTGGTCTACGAATGACACATCATTTATTAATGCTTTACGCTAGTGTACCAAACAAGATATGCATTTATAAAAGGCTGATGCTTGGACTTAATGCCTTGTCAACCTCCCCAACGTCTGAGAAGTTAAAAATATAACCCAGCGATAACCCAGCGACTGAGATTCAAACAAAAATAAACTATGAGTTCTGCTGCCAATCTTCCACCTTCAACGTCAGATGCACGCGGTGAGCTTCAGTGGGTTGACATTTTTGAGTGGCCCATCGAGCGACTTCAAATGAGCCATTAAAATACGTGAATGACCTACTACGACTTCTCAACAATGCTATGAAGGCAGAGAGCTCATCGGCGGTCGAACCAAAGAACTTCTCATTGAAACGAAACCGGTGAAGAAGAAACATGCCGATTTGTTGCCGGGTAGAGAAACTAAAACATGATATCAGCGCCTGGCGGTAGCGTGTAGTTCTTTTGCTCAGATTAAACCCGATTCAACATCGACAAGTTCAACCAAACCATTGATTTCACGAGGACGGAGTGTTTGGCGAGGTATTGAACACGTCGATTTTTCGAATGTCCTTTGTCTATGCCACCACGGTGGAAATGTGGTGGCGGCGGTGAAAGGTGATATAGAGGGGAAGTGTAGGTAGCGTATTGATATATTATGTCCATTTTGAGCCGTGCTTTATTTGCATAGCATACCCTTTGAGTGCAACAATGTTGAAGCTAAGTGCGTTTAGGTGTATAATAGATATGTACTTGACATTATTTTGTTCGTAGTCACGATATTATGTACTTGACATTTTTTTGTTCGATTATCTTTGGAATACGGTGCAGGGTATATTACCTAAACAAATCTGCTAATACCAATGTAAAGTGGTTTTGCTTTGTTTGTTGCAGAATGTTATATATTTAATACCGTTTTAAATGAATTGGATATCTATAAATGAACTGCATCCTGTTACATAACAAGAATTGCCTTACAATAATGCCAATCGAAAGAATTGCCATTATTGTAGGTGGGGGAATAAGTCGACATGATGCCATTTATCCCTTGGAAACCATGGGCGTACAAACATTATGATGCCCAAAGAATATCATATATAGTTGTTCACCTGTCTGTCACTACTAATTACACATGGCGTGCGAACAATGCCTCAGGGAAACGCCATATACATCAAAACAAAAAAAGCACACATATGGCAACTTACAACATTTTGGGACCTCTGCATGATTGTGTACTTCATATTAGACTATACCCTTTAATTGTTTATGGGCCCCTATGGACATTTTCAAACCTGCTGATGCAAATCCAAATTAAGTGCACAAAATCCCTTCGCAATGCCTAGTTGAATCCCTGAAATATGCATTCCACTTCTTTATGCAACGACACCACCAGGACATTACCCTCATCGACAGGACATTACCCTCATCGACCCCAGCGTAGAGCCCTCTTCTTCTTCGTCGCATAAGACAAATTTCTGCGGTACATGCTTTGGATCAGGGCCGATGATGCAATTGCTTTTCTCAGTAGGCGTGCTCATTTCAAGCATATCTTGTACCTCGACATAACATCCTTGGAATGCTTGTATCTTTGCATTCAAAGACGCCTTCTCTAACACTATTGACCTTTGATCTAACAAGTTCGAGACCAAGAAAGAACCGTGCCTCCTCCGTATCGAAGCTTGTCAATGATGGTTATATAACAATAGTTAAGACATAATTATGTGGTTTGCACGCTAAACAATCCATTTAACCATAAATATGGACGTTAATTGAATGCATCAACTTATTAATTTTGATACCTTACTATTAATGGTGTTCCCGTTGCGTGGCCCACATGAATTTTATTGCAAAAATGCCACAGTCATTCCCATTCCCTTGTGTTGGTATATCCTTCTTGTGTACTACCTTGAACGCATTAAGATTTAGCCCACAAGATATGCCAATTTTAAATCACTTGCGAGTAAGTTGGCAAGCACGCTAACTTTGCATGATGACAAAGATATCCAAGCAATATAAGTAGTTAGAGCAAAATGTATGGTGACTTACATTGCTATGACGCATATCACAAAAAAATATCCCAATCAATTTTTAATCATTCCGTTAGAGCACCTTACCGAATCCATGGCAATAGAACCCCGCCGATGTCTACTCTTGGGGTGTGCCAGTGAATCCCAAATCTCAACGTGTTGATGATTCAGGTCCAAAACGGCCACAAACCAGTGCAGATCCTCCGACGAGTAACATGGCATCACAATCTACAATAGATTTATCATGAATTGAATTGACACATAATAGCTCTTGCTGGAAGGCATAACTTATCGAAAGTTATGAATAGTGTTTTGAAGAGCATACCTTATGACAGGCTCCAACATCACCAAGAAAATTACGACGCCATTCCTCCGCCTCCCCATAATGCATTAATGAGATGTGCCGCTGGATGCCTTGTTCCTTAAGTGTGGCACAAAGGACCTGCGTACATAGTAGTTAAATTTCTTAAGTATTTTCAAAGTATATTTGCACAATCTTACCATCTGTAATGTTGGCCCTTCCTTCTAACTTGCTACTTACCGAAATTCGAGTTGGAAGGACCCGGACTTCTTTGCTCCATACGGTTGGGAAACTCCGCCCGCCAAAGCCTCCGTTAAACAACGGGCGTAGCAATCAATAATCGCACATCACAATAACAGGTTTAATTACAATGTAAATGTCTTATCACCATCAATGTGTTGTAAAACCATAACAAATTGAGACATAAGCACTATTATTTACTTACAAAGACCGCTAATATATCTCCCAGGAGCTAAGTCAAGAAGGTGCATCCGCCTTAACGAAAATCTTCCAAACGAGCCAAGGATCTCACTGCATATGCAAATACGAATAGCACAATATTAGGGATGTATTTCTTACGTTCTTTTGGGTTTATTTAAAGGGAGAAGGTTAAGTTAAATAATAACCACCAGTTTCAAGACTTACCCATTCTTCAATGACTCATCATACATATACAAAGCAACGCATATGTCACTTGGCTTAACCAAAAATTGCAACTGAAATTTTCCTAGTCTTCCACCTTTGCTTGCTACGTATTCTTTAAGAAGAGAAGTTGAGTCCCTGGGATGGTTTTCTCTAACAGTGCCACTTATTTCTGTACACTCCATGGTCAAATCAACAACTTCATCGATAAGCATAGTATCCGGAGGATCTATTGCAGCCAACCAAGCATTTTCCGCTACTTTCGAACCACTTGAACCAACAACATTCCGCTTCGATTGTCCTAAGGGTATTAAGGTGATTGATTTGAAGATGCGTGGAAACTCATCTTCGATATTAGCAATTCCATACAAGGTATCAGAAATAGATGTCACTTCATTTGCTGCCCCTGCTGCGTGTTTAGTTGGAGGTTCACACGATGGCACGTCATTTTGAAGACAATCCGTGTCCGTACTCTTGTTCGCGACACTTCTCCTGACATCATCAGATTTCCCTGCATTGGAATTAGCCTGGTCTAATGCTTCAAGTGTGGCAACACGAACTTCTCTCCTAATAACATCCAACATATCTTCTTTGAACTTGGAGACTTGCTGAGCCAAATCATTAACCACAACCTTCGTTCGGTTTACTTCAGTCATGATGTTGACGGCATGCGTTTCAACGGTCCTTCTGCCAACACCTGATTCCTCCACCATTAATGCCCGCATCTGCATCAATTAATGAAGACAAAAAAGCGTTAAAATTGAAACCTTACGTTTGTTTAACCTTTGCAATACAAGTCATTTAACTTTGTTACCTTCCCTAACGAGAATAACCGCGGAAGCATTAATCCATCTTAGGGATTGCTTTAGTCTTCTTCTCCGTCCATGCGAGATATTGGTAGTTTAGTGCGATCGATGAATTGAGTGTGACCCTCCAAGTGGTGCGGGTAAAACACCTTACAAGGAAGTTAACATTATTATTATTCACAAATAAGGCATCAACCAAAGAAATCATCAACATTCAAGTTCCAACTTGTATAATCTAGCATTTACACAGTAGAAACAACACACATCCACCAATAAATTCCCCTTCCGTTTCTTATAACGCTTTCTTTGCTTCAACAAGATGGCTAAGACACTTTGTTGCCCGGTTTAAGTTCTTCACACTATGAACACCGCTTATGGAAGCAAGTAAGCTTTTGTTCCGACCACAACAGTTGTTGTTGGCATTAAAACATTTCCACTAGCAAACAGTAAAAACTTCCTAATAAATAGGTCATCAGGATGCCTATCATCTAACAAGTCATCCTCCAAATCAGACAAGTGTAGGTTGCTCCTTCCATCCATTATTTCTTTCTTCCGATTAATCACTTCCTCATCGGTGCCTTGCTGCTCAAAGTCGTCCCCCCCATCAGACAAACCCATAACATCGCCAAACAACTCTGGTGTGAGGACAAACGTCTCCCCACAAATATTCAATGAGCAATCCTCCTCTTTAAAGTTGTCCACCATCCACATAATCAATTTGTGACATATGTGCACGCTAGCCATTTCCAACAACCGTCCAAAACCCATTCCTTTAACCAATGCCCTTCTCGGTCACTAAGATGAGCACAAATCTTACCAAACCGCAGTGGGGAGCATCGTACATTTAATTTTTGTTAGAAGCGAAGTGGACAAATGCTCTTCCTCCTCTTCCACAATATCCACACTCTTGCCTTTTACGACCCCGTTTAGTCACCATAGCTTACTTTTAAATGCGCGCTACTCGAATAACATTACATGCATAACAAACTAATTTAATACTTAATGAAATATTTAGGCTAACTATGTCGGGAGGATGCATCATCATCAACACGGTTGCCAAAATATTAAAATTATATAACCCACAAGAAACAACAAGATGACTTGTGCAATAATTACACAATTTTATTCATACTACCTACATATCGCATAGCATGTATAACCTAATACCGCTTTTAGTATAAAAATCTTTCAAACAATCAATTCCACCGGCTTGTAGCATCCACAAACATCACGCCAACATACATATTGAGGAAAACTAAAAAAAAAAAAAAAAAACCACCGCATTGCATGAATCGAGGTTCTCACTTTGTTTGTAAAATACTCTTTCAACTAAATCAACTAATGGTACCTATTATCATCCACTAACATCTTGGTTTCATTGTTATTCGAACAACAAAAATCAAACCACTTGTCTTTGCATGTATATCGTTTTCTACTAACACGATGCTATGCAAGTGTTTCACCTTGTTGAGCCTAATAGGTTTTTCGTTTACCACATGTACAAACCATATAACTACCAAATCGAAGCAACGAAACTCAATTATCTTCAATGACCACAAATTCGACCCACTTATTTATGTAGATTCAAATAATTTTGACTACAGTCAATTTCAACGTCATTTTTCAATTCTTTTGTTCTAAAATATATGTAGATTCAAAATTTTGCAAAAATTTTTCTCTTTTGTTCAATAATATAATGCAAAAACTGAGCTGGGTTTTCTTCTTTCTTTCCCAGTACTTCACAATTTTCAGCCAAAAAAACAAAAAAAATATGTCTTCAGCAGAAAGCTCTGGTAGCATTGAAGCTAAGACGAAGACCTTCCTCAAAATTAGCCATGTAATAGTACTAATCTCACTCCTTTTCTGTAAGGAACTGGGACCCGCCGCATCGAGAGCTCAAACTACAACTCTTCCCGATTACGAAGGTAATTAATCAATCGATGAGCTCTTTTTTTTTTTTTTTTTTTTTTTTTTGCCCTCCTTTCTTTATTTTGTTGAGCGATTGGTAGTTAAATTGACTACTTGATGAAGATGGGTGAAGACCCAGATTGTGTTTTGATTTTCTTTCACGTTTTTTTTTTTTTTTTTTTTTTTTTTTTTTTTTATTCAATGGAAGAAGATTGGGTTTAGTTTAAGTCAGCTGTCTAATTAGTTCTTATAAACATTAATGAACTGATTTGCAATGTGGGCCTACTAATTTTGCATGTAGAAACGGATAATATGTGAGTAAATCTTTGACTATTTTCTCTGTGGGTTTATTGGCTGTTTATACATTTGGAAAATGAAATTAGATTAAATCAAATGGGATTAGATTGATTTCAATTACTCTCTGGTTGTATTACGTAGAAATAATAATAATAAAAGAAGTGTTTTTTCCTAAACATAATAGTAATGATTTTTTCTTTGACGTAAATATAGTTTTTTTGCGTGTATAAAATTTCTTACTTATTTATAGGAAAAAGGTTTTGAAACCAAAAAAAATTCCCCTGCCGTTTTTCCATATTTTCTTACCATGTAGAAACTTTGTAATCGTAGATTTTTAGTTGGACTTTGTACTGCTTCAATTAGTAAAAGAACAGTCTTTAAACAAATCTCCAATTAGTAGTGGAAATAGTGCAAGAATAAATGAGAAATGACGAGTTTTGATGTGTACATGCAGTGCAAGCCATTGAAGAAATAGCTGCTCAGCTGAATAAAAAAGACTGGAATTTCAGTGATCCATGCAGTAATAAAACAACTGTTAATAGCCCACATACAGATCAATACTTCAATACTATCATCTGCAATTGTTCCATCTCTCCCAATGTATGCCATATCCAGAGCATGTAATTCTCTCTTTTTCTTACTCTTTTTGTGTTTCACAGTTGGTAACTTCGTCTTATTGTAGTGCTCTTATGGTAATTGTGATGTATCAAATTAAGTAAGAATTAAGTGTAGTATATGTTCTTATCAGTCTAATATCTAATAGTGCGCTATTAGCCCACATGATATTAAGGCCCTGTTCATTTCGCTGATTCGAGTTTAGAATTCGAGTTTTGCTACAGTAAAAAGCTCTCACAAACAATCACATCAAACTTTTTTGTTACAGTAAAAAGCTCTCACATAAAATCACATCTCAACTCGAATTAAAAACTCGAATCAGCGAACTAAACGGACCCTAAACTTATTTTTTTAGGAGGGGCCTACTAAGGTAGCTTGCTACAGGGGCTCTCGAGCCTTGCCCATGCATTGCACTACTGCACAGGCCTAGTGCACCCCACTTAAAAAGAAAAGAAAGTGTGTGGGTGTTGGTGTATGCGTGTACCCACCATGGTTCGAATCTTGGTGGTTTCATTTCTTGTAAATAAAGTGGGAGCCACAGGCCCCACACCATATCAAAAGGAAATAATAAGTGGCCATGATTTCACTTATGATGTTGTAACGTGGCATGTAGAACAAGAAGATTATGACCATGTTGATGTCTGACTGAAACAAGTTGGCATGTATGAGAGTTATTGTTAGTGAGGTCTACTTTGCTTTATTTCAATGATCCTTTTTTCTTCCCTGCCTAGTTTTTGCTTCTGATTTTCAACTGTCTTTTGGTTTTTCTAGCATTTCTTTGTTCACGACTCTTGTCTCAGAGCATTAGTTCAATATTTTGACATGCACGTTTTCTTATCCTTATCATGCAGAGATTTTTCAGGGCAGGATCTTGATGGCGTGCTTCCACCATCGGTGGCAAAACTACCTTACCTTAAGAAACTGTACGGAATTATTTGTTTATGTTGTTTGCTACCTCAAATTTAATGTAGTTTGTTTATACTAATACTTATATTTTTTCCTCTTGTGTGTAGTAATTTGGGCCAGAACTACCTCAGTGGTTCGATACCTCGTGAATGGGCTTCTACAAAGTTGGAATTCCTGTAAAATTCTCTATGCGCTTCATGTTCAAGTTTATCTATAAATGACTCTAGTAATAGTACTAATGTCAAGGATCTACTGCAGGGTCGTCAGTGTCAACAATTTATCAGGACCAATACCCGGATTTTTGGGAAATATAACTACTCTCAAAGATCTGTATGCTCAGAATCCTATCTTTTCAGTCCACTTATATTTGCTTATAATCATATATGAACGTCCATTTGGTTTTCCCAAGTGTAACCTTAAGAGAACTATGCCTTTCAGGGGTCTGGAGAGTAACTTGTTTTCTGGAACAATTCCACCTGAAATTGGGAAATTGGTCAACTTGGAAACTGTGTCAGTTTTAGCTTTCTATTACCTTTTCTTTTTATCTTTTTAGTTGTATGAATTGATCTTTTGTTTTCTTGTTCTAAATTTTAGCTTAACAAATTGTTAAAGATTGTCTTGCCCTGGATAAATGCAGCTTTCTTAGTGCTAATAATCTCACGGGAGAGTGGCCTGTGTCTCTCACCAAGCTGACCAAACTACGAACTCTGTAAGTGTTCTTTAATACCTTAGATTAGTTCGAGATTCTGCCTAGAAAGTCCTGGGATCCACGTCTCTGAATCTTTTTTTTTTTTTTTTTTTTTTTTTTGGGGTCATTTGCAGTAGGGTTAGCAGCAACAACTTTACTGGAAAAATACCAGACTTTTTCCAGAGTTGGAAACAACTTGAGAAGTTGTAAGAGCTCTTCATCCTAAAGTGTTTCTTTCCAGGTTTCTAAATCTAAATAGTGTGTGGACCCTTGTACATTTAAATTGTGTTGCTAACAGAGAGATGCAATCAAGTGGTTTCGAAGGGCCAATTCCCTCCGGTCTTTCTGTACTGAGTAATTTAACAGAAATGTGAGTTCTACCTAGTAACTTCTTAGTTATTTGGTCATTGATGTCATTTGGATCTTTATATTCTGTTGGTACCGGTTTGAGTGTATTTACTAAGTTTGTCGTTAAATTTGTTACAACAAATATAAGAAACACATTAAACAGTAAAAAGACACATGAAAGTTGGTATCGCGGTTTGGTAACCACCTACTCTATGGGGCAACGCCCAGATGATAAACAATCCACTAAGTAAACAATGTTACAACTCAAATGGACTTAATCAACCCGAGACTCCCTCTTTAAGTGTGATGCCTATGAACTTGTGACTACCCAATAGATTTGTTCATTGAGCACCACTCGACTTCAAAAAGCAGCACGGCGAACTCCCTTCGGCTGGCAGTGTGTTCTCTCCCGAAAGCTTCAAATTCTTCTCCCAAAGAATATTGGTTGAACTCCCTTCAACACTTTAAATCGTCTTCTCCTAAAGACTACAAATTCCTCTCCCGAAGAACGTGAAAAACAAAGACTCAGAAAATGAATTAACTCTCTATAATTTTGAGACTCCAAATGTCCACTGAGATTGTTGTGAGGCTCTAATTAAATAGTTGAAAAAAAACCAGCTGTAAAAAACTCTAATGCAGTCCACTGTGCACAACAATTACTGCAACATAGTTGAAAAATGTCAGGCCTCCGATCAGGAAGGTCTACTCTAGAAGGACCAAGGGTATACTGAAGGGAGACTCAGGCCCAAGTGGTCTGGAAGGGAAAGGTTTAGGTAGGGAGATAGGCCCACTTGGGAATCCGGGTCTAGCTGAAGGTGAGAAGGCTGACGTGGGAAGTTAGTTAGAGAATGAGTGAGGTATTTGAAGGAGAGCGGAGGGCAGAGAGAGGATATCTTTTTGGCTAGCAGAAGTTGTTATTGGAGGTCGTGGGGTTCCTCGAAAATCCCTCCCTATCCCTTTTCTATTATGTAATTTCCATTTCCATGAATTGTTGAGCTCCTATCTGAGCTTGCTTGTAATTTCAGAGTTTTGATTAATAAAATCATCCGACAGTGGATATTTTCCTTCCATTTGTGTCTGCAATTCGGAGAGTGAGGGAAGGAACCTATCAGCTTGGTATCAGAGCAGGTGATCCATGGCGCAATACCCTCCCACGGCGAGCATGACTGAGCGAATTTCCGGCTTGGAGGGAGGTCTCGAGTCCATCTGGGAGACGGTACAGTTGATGGGAACTATGGTGGACAATGTGCCTCAGCTACAGGAAGACGTCCATGTCCTGGGAAGCTAGGGGACATGCAGGGGGCCCTCCACCACTTGGAGGCACTGATGGGGCGCCACCTTGAGAACCAGGTGCCGGCTCCACCGCGACGGGAGTTGGGGCGTGACAGGGAAAGACGGGAATTTGGAGTCCCCTGACCGGGGCCGTGGACGACATGAGCACAGGGGAAGACGCCTGGAGCTGCCGATTTTCTAGGGAGAAGACCCCTACGGGTGGGTGTTCCGAGCGGAACGCTATTTCGCCATTAACGGCGTGGAAAGGGAGGAGAGGGTAATGGCGGCGTCGGTGTGCATGGAGGGGAGAGCCCTCGGGTGGTTTCAATGGCTAGACTCGCAACACCCCTTCACCGATTGGAGAGAACTGAAGGCCGCCATCCTCCACCGCTTTAGCCTCGCAAAAGACGGTGACCCCACTGAGCGCCTGATGGCTCTGCGACAAGAAGGAACGGTGGCGGAATTCCGCGACCGCTTCGAGGCTCTAGCGGCATCAATGCGGGGAATACCGGATCCTATCTTTCGTGGTGCGTTCCTAAATGGCCTCCGAGAAGACGTGCGGGCGGAGGTGAAACTACTAAGGCCCAATAACTTACAAGAAGTTATGGAATTGGCCCAGCATATTGCGGAGAGGAATAAAGCAATCGACCGGTTGAGGCGTGGTAAACTGGCCGGGAGGCGGGCTGAAACCTCGGGAAAGGAGATGGGCCCAAACGAGCGGCCCAATACTCATCTAGGTCATTCTGGAAGCTCCCTTCAATCCACTCCGGGTAAGGAATCTAACTCCTATTCCGTATTCGACCATGGCCTGCGCAGCAGACAAGGACAACCGAAGGGGGAGCTGGGTTCAAACGAATGACAGACGAGGAATACCAGCGCCGGCGGACCAAGGGTCTCTGCTACTGTTGCGACGAGAAGTTCAGCCCGGGCCACCGGTGTAAGAACCGTCAGTTACAGGTGCTCCTGGTCTCGGGGGAAGTGGGAGAAGACGAGGAGGGTCTGGTTGAGGAAGAGGAGCCACCGGCGGAGGAGATAGGAGAGATGGCTGGGCTTTCCCTCAACACGCTCATGGGAATAGCTTCTTCCGAGACTATGAAATTGAAGGGGACCATCGGGGACCGCGAGGTACTCATATTATCGACAGTACTCACACAATTTTTATCTCCGTAAAAATTGTGCAAGAGATGCGCATCCCGTTGTCAGCCACGGGAAGCTATGGCATCCAAGTAGGAAACGGGGCCTGTGTCAGGCAAAAAGGGCTGTGTAAGGGGGTGGAACTGGCGGTCTAGGGGTGTTTCGTGCCGTTCGAGCTAGGCTGTGCTGAAGTAGTGCTTGGCGTTTCCTGGCTGCGGACATTGGGTGAAATTAGGGCTGACTGGCGGACATTCACTCTGAAATTCAGGACAGCCGAGGGATGGATTTGCTTGAAGGGAGACCCCACCCTACGATGGGAACCGGTAAGTTTTCGTGCCCTCTCTCGAAAATTTCAGGGAGAAGTGTCAGGGGCCTTGCTGGAAATTTGCATTCTAGAGGGCAAGGAAGAGGCTCGGGAGGACATGCTGGAACCCGCCATGATCCAAGGGGTCTTGACACAGTTTACAGACGTATTTGCGACACCGGAAGGGCTTCCACCAAGACGTGCTCGGGATCACCAAATTGTCCTCAGGACCGGAGCTGAGCTTCCCAACATCCGGCCCTACCGATACCCTCAAGTGTAGAAAAACGAGATTGAAAGATTGGTGTCTGAAATGCTGTCTTCCGGCATCATTAGGCCGAGTACAACCCCCTTCTCCAGCCCGGTGCTACTGGTTAAAAAAAAAGGACGGAAGTTGGCGTTTTTGCGTCGACTATCGCGCCCTAAATCAGCTCACCGTACCGGACAAATTTCCGATTCCGGTTATCGACGAGTTGTTGGACGAATTGCACGGAGCCGCCGTGTTTTCAAAACTGGATTTGCGGGCCGTATACCACCAGATACGAATCAGAGAATTCGTCATGGAAAAAACAGCGTTCCGAACACACGAAGGCCACTATGAATTCTTGGTCATGCCGTTCGGCTTGACCAACTTACCCGCGACATTTCAGGCGCTTATGAACAAGGTATTCCAACCCTATTTGCGTCAATTTGTGTTAGTATTTTTCGATGATATTTTAACCTATAGCCGGACACGGGAAGAACATGAAAAACACCTTGAGGTAGTCCTGGGCGTTTTAAGGAGGGAACAGCTATTTGCGAATCGAAAAAAATGTGTTTTTGGACAGTCACAGCTAGAGTATCTAGGCCACGTGATTTCAGCGGCAGGGGTGGCCGCTGACCCGGCCAAGGTGGAGGCCGTTCAATCTTGGCCCACGCCAAAGAATGTAAGGGGTGTTAGGGGATTTCTTGGGTTGGCTGGTTATTACAGGCGTTTCGTTCGGGATTTTGGACAGCTGGCAAAGCCCATGACTGACCTCCTCAAAAGGGGCGAATTCAAGTGGACCCCGGAAGCGGAGGCTGCCTTCGGAGCATTGAAGCAGGCCATGACAACTCTCCCAGTACTGGCTATACCGGATTTTTCCAAGCAGTTTATGGTCGAAACAGATGCGTCAGGTTCGGGAATTGGGGCGGTGTTAATGCAGGGAGGCAGGCCCATCGCCTTCTTTAGCAAGGCTCTCTCGGAGACTTCTAAGCTCCGGTCGGTCTATGAGCGGGAACTTATGGCGGTCGTGTTGGTTGTCCAAAAGTGGTGCCACTACCTTCTTGGTGGGCACTTCGTGGTACGCACCGACTAGCAGAGCCTCCAGTTCCTCATGGATCAGCGGTTGTTACCTCCGGAGCACCTTCGCTGGGTTATTAAGCTCTTCAGGTATGATTTCGAACTGGAATACAAGCAGGGGGCGTCTAATCGAGTGGCGGACGCACTCTCTAGACGAGGAACAGACGCAGCACTAGAATTGGCAGCCATCTCCATCCCATAGCTAGTCAGTTGGGCTGAGATTAGACAGGAACAGCAGCAAGACGACGAATGCGCTGCTTTGTTAAAGAAACTCGCGGTAGGTGAGGAGCTGGCTGCGGGCTGGTCTGTGCAGCGTGATTTATTATGCTTCCAGGGCCGGGTAGTCCTTCCCATGCATTCTCTGTGGATCCGGCGCATGACTCCGCTTTAGGGGGGCATTCAGGGTTCCTGCGCACTTATAAACAAGTGGCACATAACCTGTTTTGGCGGGGAATGAAAGAGGATATACGCCAGTACGTTGCTCATTGTGCCGTGTGCCAACACTCCAAGAATGAGGCCACGACACCCGCAGGGCTGCTCTAACCCCTGTCGGTTCCGGAGAGGGTGTGGGAAGACATTTCGATGGACTTCATCGGAGGGTTGTCGCGTTCACAAGGGATTGATACGATATTGGTGGTGGTGGACCGATTGTCCAAGTATGCCCACTTCCTGCCCCTTTCACACCCTTTCACGGCCAAAAAAGTGGCGGAGCTGTTTGTTTGCGAAGTAGTCCGGCTCCACGGCATTCCGGGCTCCATCGTTACCGATCGCGATCCACACTTCATGAGCTTCTTTTGGCGTGAGATATTCCATCTGCAGGGAACCAAGTTAAACCGCAGCTCTGCATACCACCCTAAGTCAGATGGCCAGACGGAAGTGGTGAACCGATGTTTGGAAGTGTACCTTCGCTGCTTTGCTAGTGATCAGCCCCGTTTGTGGCTTCGCTACTTATCCTGGGCGGAATTTTGGTTCAACACCAACTACAACGCGTCAACGCGGCATTCCCCCTTTCAAGTAGTATATGGCTGCGACCCTCCCACGATCCACCGCTTCCAGGACTCCCCGTCGGCAGTAGAAGACGTCAACCTCCAGCTGTAACAAAGGAACGAGTTCCTCGACATTCTCAGGGAAAATCTTGTGCTCGCACAGCAGTGCATGAAGAAATTCGCAGATGCTCACAGGTGGGAGCTTTCCTTCTCCCCTGGTGACCTCGTTTTGCTCAAACTCCGTCCCTATCGACTGAAGTCACTGGCTCGCCGACCCAACGAAAAACTGGCTCCGCGGTTTTACAGACCATTCGAAATCTTAGAGAAGATCGGACAAGTGGCCTACCGGCTCAAGCTGCCTGCGGACGCGCGGATCCACCACGTTTTCCACGTGTCGGTGAAACCCTTCAAGGGAGATGCCGCTGCGGCACCAACCTCTTCCTCCACAACTCTCGGATGAGATGGGGCTGCGGGTCGAGCCTTCTAAAGTCTGCGTGGCGTTGGGTTTCGGTGGGTGGGAAAGCAGCGTGGCGAAGTCTTTGGTCAGTGGAAAGACTTACCGGATTGGGAAGCTACCTGGGAGTCCTTGGAGGCCTTCCACAATCAGTTTCCTTATTACAACCTTGGGGACAAGGTTGTCTTTGAAGGGGGTATTGTCAGGCCTCCGATCAGGAAGGTTTACTCTAGAAGGACCAAGGGTATACTGAAGGGAGACTCAGGCCCAAGTGGTCTGGAAGGGAAAGGTTTAGGCAGGGAGATAGGCCCACTTGGGAATCCGGGTCTGGCTGAAGGTGAGAAGGCTGACGTGGGAAGTTAGTTAGAGAATGAGTGAGGTATTTGAAGGAGAGCGGAGGGCAGAGAGAGGATATCTTTTTGGCTAGCAGAAGTTGTTATTGGAGGTCGTGGGATTCCTCGAAAATCCCTCCCTATCCCTTTTCTATTATGTAATTTCCATTTCCATGAATTGTTGAGCTCCTATCTGAGCTTCCTTGTAATTTCAGAGTTCAAAAAATCTGACGGAAAGTCAACCATGCTTATTCTTGAAATCTTCCCATATAAAAGAAGGCGAGCCTAGACGTGTTCCTCAGAAACATGAGTGATTCATACAACCCATCAGAAACTCATCCATAAGTCAATCATTTCATCAATTTCAACTTGCAACAATTACTGCAACAGAGTTGAAAATTTTGACGGAAAGTCAACCACGCTGATTCTTAAAACCTTCCCATATAAAAGAAGGCGAACGTGGACGTGTTCCTCAGAAACATGAGTGATTCATACAACCCAGTAGAAACTCATCCATAAGTCTATTATTTCATCAATTTCAACTTGCCAAACATATCCAAAAATTATCTTCTACCAAATCAAATCAATTTGATTGATTCCAAACAGTTTCCATATAAACTAAACTTTCTAAAATGTTTTTAACAGCTACCAATCAATTCTGCAATCATACCATCATCAAATCATGCCCAAAATAATGGTAAAAATAAAAAACCAATCAAATCTTAAACTTTCCAAAAGGATTTCTGCAGTAAATCAATCTCTAAATCAATTCAATGCTGCAAATCAATCTCCATATCAAACCCAAAATCTTTCAATTTGCAAAATAATGCCAATATGAAAATACCCAACAACTATGATAAGAAGTTTCATTGGTGGAGATACTTCAGTTCCTCACAACTATCATGATGTGACTCTTTGCAGAAGGATTAGTGACTTACATGGTGAGAGCTCAGAATTTACAGACTTGAGAAACATGACTAATGTTAAAAAATTGTGAGCCATCTTTATATTCTAGTATGCGTTGTAATTAGGACAATTGACAACTTGATTGGAAGTGCTTACAGGATTTCTTGAAATTGCAGGATGTTGAGAAGCTGTAATATAAGAGGAAGAATTCCTGAATATTTATCCACCTTCACTAGTCTCACAACTTTGTAATGTTTCTTTCTTCTTTTTCTCGAATTTTCAGTCCGTGAAGCTCTTATTAGTTGAGAAAAAGATGAATCAACATATATACATAGGTGCCCGTGGGCTTGTGCACACATCCACACATGATTCGTATTAGTTTTTAATTTTATTGACTGACACTTCTAGTAGAGTTCGTGCCTGATTTGGTTCTTTAACTTCTAGTTAGCAGCACCATAAAATGCTGAACTGAGATTGTTCTGTAGTAATAAGCCCTCATGTAAGTAATAAATTTTCAATAGTTTGAAACATTTATGCAAAATATTACTTCAAACATATACATAGTACCAGCAACTAAGTACTAAATTTTTTATTAGCTGATTCATAATGTAGATTCTTACTTCCTCGTGTCTTAATTGTAATAAATCTGTATTTTTTTTTTAGTGTAATAGCTGTATTATTGCTGAAGCATATGTTTTACGATTCCATGTATCTTAGAAATCTCTATTGTTTATGCCATGCCATCTGAACTTTTATTTTGCAGAGATCTTAGCTTTAACAGATTGGAAGGAGACATTCCAAATCTTGAAAATTTAATGGGACTAAGCACATTGTAAGTAATGTAGACTCCTTTTCTTAGAACGATTGCTTAATACGAGGAACAGGAACTTTTTCCATGCATCTACGTGTAGCATGGAAGTATCATATAGTAAATTATACGAATGGTGTTAAGTTTTCCTTTGAAGTTAATATGGAAGCTCACTTGTGGATAATGCATGCTCTGACAGAATCAGAACAAACTTAGCATCCACAGAATCTCGCTTCCTCGTGATCCCACCTCTCCTAGGTCCTAATTACTATGGACGAGGATGATATAGGGTAAAATAACATTGTTGGAAGGGTTTTGAATATAATATGCATTTTAATAATATTGGTTTGTTACCCATGGGGTGTTGATTGGAATGGCTAGGCCTTTGGTTTGCTACCATAAGGTTTGGTTGTTCGAACCACCTAATAGGCACCTACATGAAAAAGGTCAATAGTTTCGTGCCTTCCAAAGATTGTAGGGTTTAGCGGAAGGCTACATTTTCAAACTATGGCTTAAAAAGTGAGTTCAGGGGACTTCTGGATATCAAAAAAAAATAAATAAATATTATTGGTATATTAAGAAAGTAAAAGTCACCAATATGAGAGAATGAACACACAAAAACACACACACACACACACACACGAAAACAAACTTTGACATCTTCTCATTTTATTATATTCCCCCTTACAGATATCTGACAAGTAACCTACTAACTGGGCTTATTCCAAACTGGGTCAATCTCAGAGATAATCGCTAGTATGTTTTCCTCCTCATATGTAACATGAACTTCAATTTTTTAATTTTTTATTTAATAATTATTATTATTATTTTGTGTTTCCTTTTACTTCTCATCAACTTTGATCATTGGAATCACATTGTCTCTTATGTGTGATCACACATAAACACACATACAGTCCATCTTGTTGTTATGCACTGGTGCTTTTGAGGCTTTGACAAATTCAATGTTGTAGGGTTAAATGGGAACTTGGTAAAAGGTTAATAGAGCAAATCTAATTGCATGAGAGGTATGACTTGAATGATTTGAAGGGTTGGACATATAAGCTATATATCTACATTTTATACCTAAAAAGAAGGCATGTATCGAGCATATTGGCATTCAGTTAGATATCTCATCTATGTAGAAACATTGGATATTTTTCTCTTGAACTATATTTGTGAATAAGTCAAATAGGGTGTGTTAAAGTACATGAAATTATTACGTCCAATTTCTCTTTTCTTAGAATTGGCCAGTCAAAAATTTCATGTTTGTGTACAGCGTTATGGATCTTTCTTACAATAATTTTTCTGAGGCTTCTGTACCACCAGCTTGTCGAGAAACCTAGTAAGAGTTACTCTGTCTTCATTCTTTTCTTTTTTACCTCTGTTTTCTCCCCCATTCTATAAATCGCGAGCGTAACTGCATTTCGTTTCATCAGCAATCTGTTCCGGAGCTTTCCTCACCACAGTGACCCGTAAGCTTCGAACTTATAACTAAAATGAGAAGTGCATTCCTTTCAATGATAAATTTAATATAGTCTAATGATTTCTTCCTTACACCGTACTAATATAGGTTACTTAGCCCGTGCCTTAGTCCATGTCCAAAAGGTAATCAAATCCCACTATTTGTTTTTTTGCTTCCCCAATAACTAAGATAGATATAGCAAACAAAAAATTATTTTTAGTCCCATTTATGTTGTTATCTTGGTCTAGACCGATATTCACTGCATATTAATTGTGGCGGAAAACAAATCACCATTGGAAACATCAAGTATGAAGGAGATGAAGACCCTGGGGGCGCAGCAAAGTTCGTCCATAACACAGCGACTTGGGGATTTAGCAGCACCGGTGACTTCTGGGACATTTGGAGTAGCACAAAGGACTATATAGCAAATAATGTGTCTGTACTCAGGATGAACAATTCTGAGCTCTACACAACTGCACGTCTCTCTCCTCTTTCACTAGCATATTATGCTCGTTGCTTAGCCAATGGCAATTACACTGTGAAACTTCACTTTTCAGAGATACTATATAGGGACAACAGATCTTATTACAGTGTTGGAAGGCGGATGTTTGATGTTTATATCCAGGTAACCATTGACATGCTCTTAAGCACATCTCTTATTAAGCTAATTCCTCCATCCCTCTCACTACCATTTGTTTCGTGCTGTAATATAGTTTATATCATTTCACATGTTTTTTAAGGTTTTTGTTGCTTCACAATTTCATATATGATTGTTAGTCTCTTTTTGTTGTTTTTTTTTCCCGCATTCTAATTAAGTGTTATTTCAAATTGTAGGGAGAGAGGGTGTTGGAGGATTTTAATATCGAAGAGGAAGCAAATGGAGTCGATAAGGAAGTGATTAAACTATTTAAAGCACACGTGAATAATAAGACATTAGAGATCCGCTTCCAATGGACTGGAAAAGGGACAACAAATGCTCCAAAGAGAGGAATGTACGGTTCTCTTATATCAGCTATCTCAGTGGAAGCTGGTAAGTAACTTATGTTCCTTGTTTTTCGTTAAAAAATCAACTGCAAAAATCAAATCGATTATGTTATCGGTTCTCTATCCTTTGCCTCACATTAATTTGAAAAACAAAGTAACAACTGTTCACAGTTTCTTCTTTTGGGCGTATTCTTTTATCTTCAAAATAATAGTCTTGCAAGTAACTTATGTTCACTAAAACAAAAATGCAATATTGCTAGTTTAGTTTCATCACCATCCCATATATTCATTCTTTTCCTATATTTTGTAGATTTCAAACCTCCAGATGAAAATAAAACCAAGAAAATCATTGTGGCTGGAGTTCTTTCTGCATTATGCCTTATTTTCATGATCTTGGGCGTTCTCTGGTGGAAAGGATATCTTGGAGGTAGGCCATCAAGGGAACAAGGTAAGCTTGTACTTTCAAAATTTTGCTGTAATTTAGATTCCCAACTTCTGCTGTAACAATTTCTTTCTAGTATTGTTGATGTGGTCTCTACTGACAAACTCTTTGTAAACAACAGCCTGACAAATGTTATAAACTTATTACTTTGACAGTTCTTAAAGGACTAGACCTGCAAACTGGTTTCTTTACGTTCAGGCAAATTAAAGCTGCCACTAACAACTTTGATGCTGCAAATAAGCTCGGTGAAGGTGGATTTGGATCTGTGTACAAGGTATTTACAACATTTTCCCCCTTTTTATCGAATCATATGTTTGTTCACAACATTTACATATAAACCTGAAAAGACTGCCATTTTCATCACAGGGTGTGTTATTAGATGGTACTCTTATTGCAGTCAAACAACTTTCTTCAAGATCAAAACAAGGCAATCAGGAATTTGTGAATGAAATTGGCATGATTTCTGCCTTGCAACACCCAAATCTTGTTAAATTACACGGCTGTTGTATTGAAGGAAAGCAATTGTTGTTGGTATATGAGTACATGGAGAATAATAATCTTGCACTCTCTTTATTTGGTGAGCTTAACAAGTTAAACTCCACTGACGCATCTAAAGTACTAGTTTGATTAATTTCATTGATTTGGTTGTCTTTGTTGATAAAAAGGTCCAAAAGATGGCCAGCTTAAATTAGACTGGCCAACAAGGCAGAAAATTTGTGTCGGAGTTGCTAGAGGCCTCGCTTTCCTTCATGAGGAATCACCACTGAAAATTGTTCATAGGGATATTAAAGCGACGAATATACTGCTTGACAGGGACCTTAATCCCAAAATTTCGGACTTTGGTCTGGCTAAACTGGATGAAGAGGAGAACACCCATATTACCACCAGAGTTGCTGGAACCATGTGAGCCACTTTATTTTTATTTCGTTCATTTTGGCTACTAACTTCATTGAAATCAGCTTAACTTATCGTTATAAAGTAGATGGCAGGATAATCACAGATTCGAGGAATTTAATTTAGAGATATTTTGATTGCTCAAGCATAAAGTTTATCCAGAGTTTCCCCATACTTACATAACATCTAAAACTTCTATATGAAAGATTCTTTTCATTGATGCAAACTACTCGCCACACTTGACAACAATTGGATCCTTTAAGGAGCTATAATGAGTACACATGTCTAAATTCTGCCCTTCAGGATATTATATCAATACAAAATATTATATCCATCATGCAGGTTCCACTCCTTTAGCTGTATAAGGCAATTGCAAAATATGGATGAGATTAATGTTATTTAGCATTTGTTGTGGGTATATTGGAATAAAGAGTTTGGCCAGCTGTTATTTTCAGATTTTGTTAGGAATTGCACTCTTTTTCCTCTTTGATCCAGTTTTGATTCTGTTTTTTGTAATTTTGAATTGGATCTGTTAGAGGAAAACTCTTCCTCTGCTTTCCTTGTTCCTTTTTCAGATTAATAAAGTTCCCTGTTTCTTTCATGAAAAAAAAAATAAAAAAAAAAAAAGGAAACCGGTAGATTAAGCTAGAAGTTATAATATTAGTCATTATTTTGCAGAGGATACATGGCGCCAGAGTATGCATTATGGGGTTATTTAACATTTAAAGCAGATGTTTACAGCTTTGGAATTGTTGCATTGGAACTTGTGGCCGGCATAAGCAACACAAAATTTGGCGCAGATGAGGATTATGTTTGCCTCCTAGATTGGGTAAAGATAAAAACTCTCATCATATTTTTCTTTAGACATGCCAAAAGATTTGTATTTTATTTAACTTGTTGATTCGGTTCCCCTACATTCACTTACATCTCCATGCTTATTGCAGGCTCTAGTTTCACAACAAAAGGGAAAGTTAATGAGGCTGGTAGATCCAAGGTTGGGATCCGACTTCAATACGGAAGAGGCTGCCAGAATGATCAAAGTAGCTCTGCAATGCACTAATCCATCGCCAGCACTTCGACCTACCATGTCTGCAGTTGTGAGCATGCTTGAAGGACGGACTCTCGTCCATGAGTTGGTTATGGATCCAAGCGTTTATGCTGACCAGTTAAGGTTCCAGGCCTTAACGGAATACATCGATCACCTCAGAAGTCCAAGTTCAAGAGAGTCTGCGAGTTTCCTATATTCATCAAGTGCCACAAGGCCCAGCTCTTCCTCATAATCCCTATCTGACTCACTTTAGCAAGCGGCTCGGCACTTCCCTGTACAAGTAAGCAGATAATTAGCTCCTTCATTCTCTTATTATGCGAAGCAATAATACTTAAGCCACCTACATTGCTTATCAACAAACTGTATTCTTGTTCATTTGTACACAACGAAATCGTTTTGATAATGATTTGTCTGTTGTATATCCGACTTAATACCTTGGAGAAGATGTATGATATAACGTTTTGAAGTGATTCAATACCTTGGAAAACATGTATTATATTACGTTTTGAAGTTAGTATTCTATGCAGTTCATCTGTCTCTACCTCTATGGCTCTATCCTGGTAGATTACTCATATGTGCACGTTGGTATTCTCCTACAGTCGAAACAGCAATTAGCGGTTAACAACATGCGCAGTGTAGCAAGTATTTGCATTCTGGATTCGTTTGACCTTTCTAAATAAATGTCTACAGATTAGTACCTTCTAGGAAGAAAAATGTTATTTATGCCCTCATGGTTATTGGCGATGCAATCACTAAATATGTGAGTGAATCAAAACTGTCACATTGCAGCGTGAAACTTAATAAATTTATTCTTTTATATGGCGGTTTTATTCTATTGTGACATGTGTTAGTGCATTACTAAGAAAATAATGTTGAGTAGCAGCGGTCTTATAGAAAGTATCTACTGATGTTTGTTTCCTAGCTTGTTAGTGGGTCCAAACTTAGAGAGACGGAATGCAAAATGAAAAGAAAAAGGCTCAAATGGCCTTAGAGCGCGTTTTTCCTTACTATCATTGATCAACACAAAATGTCAATGATACAAGATTATTTAGCTCATATCTATTTATAGAAATACATGAAGAGATAATTTAGCTCATATTATTATTATTATTATTATTATTATTATTATTATTATTATTATTATTATTATTATTATTATTAAAACTGATAATCCTGCAAAAGAAAACACGTCATAATACTTCATGAAATTATATTTTTACTTAACCATACCTTCCTATTAAGGAGGAATAGTTTTTTTTTTTTTTTTTTGGGCATTTCGTTATCCTTGTTTCGGAAATTTTTTGTTTTCATAATTCCCACCCCTTTTTTTTCTTTTTGCTTTTTGCGTCTTTCTTTTGTACTTTTTTTTTTTTTTTTTTTTGAAAAAAAAAAAAAACTTTCCCTCCCTTTCCCTCTTTTTTTTCCCCCTTATCTACTGTTTCACTTTTTCACATTCTAATTTTTTTTTATCCTATCATACATTTTCCTTTTGTTTGTCTTTTTTTTTTCTCATTCTCATCCTTTTTGTTCTTTATACATTTTTTAATTTCCCCAAATGAGGCTCTAATAAATTTTATTTTATTTTTACGTACACGTGCATATACGCAGTTTCAACTAGTTCCAGAGTAAAAATACAAAATTGTGAGTTTACTTTTTCTATTTTCGTAGGATTTTGACATTTTTTCTATCATGGAATTCTTTAGTTATGGATTAGTGTCATTATATATATATATATATATATATATATATATATATATTGAACTGTAATATCATCAGTAATCCTTTGTACTAAAGTTGGAAAAAAGAGGCATGTCAAAAGAAAAAAAAAAATGATCCGTGTAATTCTAATCTAGTTTGTTCCTTTTGCGAGACAGTTCGGTAACTAAGAAAGCGACGTAAAAATGACTTATTCGAAATGCTAAAATTGTGATATGCGTTGTGCAATAACAGTGTCGGTCCAACAAGGCTGCTACCAGTTTTAGGTATGTATGGCCACTACAACTCATACATCACACACACTATTAAATATTATCTAATAGAGAAAAGATCTTTCACACTGGTTTCTCCAAAAACAATGTCCAAAATAAACATAATTTTAAAAAAAAAAAAAATCCATTTACTTAAAAACAAATGTTGATCAGAAAAAATGGTAGGAGGGAAAAGTGGGAGAAAGAAATAGGGGTCAAAGGCTAGAGAGAGAATAGTATGACCGAGATATTTCAAATCCTTCAAAAAGTCTTAATTTTAATCTCTCCATGTCCATCATTGATAATATCCGTAATTGACTTGAACTTCTTATACATGAACTAGGGATTAGTTCAAGTGTGGTTGAACTTTCTTAATGCTTGCATGAGAAAGATGCTGGGCACACCAAAAATAATAATAATAATAATTGACACAGAATTTTCCGTCATTCAAAACTCAACCACCAGAAACTGTTTATTAAAGTTGCCTGAAAAGCCTTACAAAAGAGACAATTCACAATTTCATTAAGTTCTGGCCGGCTGAAAAACAAACATGGCTATGGAAAGAGGAGATTGTATCATCAATACAAAGACCATAACATTGTTACTGTTTGTGTGCACTGCACTGATCAAAGCCGAAGCACAAGTTGGTGGTACTCTTCCAAATGATGAAGGTAAACAAACTTCTTTTCTGGTCTTTTCTTAGTAATGAAGATTTTGTGTGGGTGCTATGTGATAATATTATTGATTTTGTGGGCAGTGGAAGCAATTAAAGAAATTGCTGAACAACTGAATAAGAAAGACTGGAACTTGAGTGACCCTTGCAACAATAAAACGACTATTGATAAGCCACGTACGGATCAGTACAGCAATATAATTGACTGCAATTGCTCAATCTCTGCTAATGTATGCCATATCCAAAAGATGTATGCACCTTTTCCCTTTAGCCTTTTTTTTTCTTTTATCCGTCTTGTGTTTTTTTATGATCATGCTTGGATTTGAAGCTTAAAAGTACTTGGCTAATGGATATTTTCCGTGTTCATAATTTGGAATTTTTGAATGAAAATTAGATTTTTTTTTTTTTTTTTTTACTTAAGATTTTTTATATATATATATATATATATATATATATATATATATATATATCATGCAGAAGTTTTACAGGGCAGGATCTTGATGGTGTGCTTCCGCCGTCACTGGCAAAGCTACCTTACCTTAAAGAAGTGTATGAAAGATATCCAACTTTCCGATTTTAGTTTTCGTAATTAGTTTTTTTTTATATAATTATTGTTATTTTTCTCATGCTAATAGCTTACTAATCTATCTTAAACCTTATAGTAATTTAGTCAGGAATTACCTTAGTGGTTCGATACCGCGAGAGTGGGCTTCAACAAAGTTGGAAAGATTGTAAGTTTTCAGTGACCCTTGATTTTAGATGTTAACCTGTAAAGGCTTATGGTAATTAACGGCATCGAATGAATCCACTGCAGAATCATTAGTATAAACAATTTAGGAGGACAAATTCCTGGCTATTTGGGAAACATAACCACTCTAAGATCTTTGTAAGCTCTCAAGTCTCAATCGCTCTCTTTTCTCCCTTAAACGTGCTTAGAATTAATTTGAGGATCAATATGACCTTCAGGTCCGTGGAAAGCAACTTGTTTAATGGAACTGTTCCCTCTGAGCTCGGAAAATTGGTGAACTTGGAACGACTGTCAGTTTGCCATTTTCTATTTCATGTTTTTTTTTTTTCACTATTTTACCATTTGATTGGCTTCAAAATTAAATCTTAATAAGTTGAGAGTTATTTAGTGTTCAAAATGGTGTAAACTGCAGCATTCTTGGTGCTAACAATCTCACCGGACAGTTTCCTCTGGCTCTCACAAATCTCAGTAAATTGAATGAACTGTAAGTGTCACTACTATTCTAACTAATAATTTTGACTGAAAAGTCTTCTGCTTCATAAATTTTCGATCTTGATGCATTTCGGGCCATTGCAGTAGGATCAGTAGCAACAACTTCACAGGTAGGATGCCGGATTTTGGCGGTTTGAAACAACTTCAGAAATTGTAAGAGCTTGTTTCTAGTATGTTTGAAATTATCTTTAGTTTCTAAATTTCGAAAGCAATATAAATTAATGTCAAATATCTACTGCTGTTAACAGAGAGATGCAAGCAAGCGGTTTTGAAGGGCCAATTCCTTCTAGTCTTTCTCTTTTGAGCAATTTAACTGAATTGTAAGTCGTCTTCTTACAAGTATCTACTTTTCTGAGTAGATAATTCCATAAAATCTCAATATTCTTTAACAGCTGACAAGGCTTGTATTCCTTATAATCGTCATGTTGTTACTCTTTGCAGAAGGATTAGTGACTTAAACGGTGAGAGTTCAGATTTTCCGGACTTGACGAACATGACAAATTTGGAGACCTTGTGAGACATTTTCAAGTTTTATAAGCTTTCTAGTAAAGATGAATCGATCCACAAGAAAACTTCAAAAGATTTATTTTAAAAGGGCTTGCTTGAAATTTCAGGATGTTGAGGAGCTGTAATCTAAGAGGAAGAATCCCGGAAAATATACGTACTTTGGAGAGTCTGAGTATTTTGTAATTCTCCTGTTCACTTTTCTCAAGTTTCTACTACTACTCTTTCTAAACACCCTATTTTCTGTAGGTAGCTTTATTATTTTGCTAAACTCCTTATTTCATGCTATGACATCTGAGCATCTGAGCTTTTACTTTGTAGAGATCTTAGCTTCAACAAACTGGAAGGAGAAATTCCAGATTTCGAAAATATAATGCGTTTGGACACATTGTAAGTAATAGAAAACTCACATGTAAATATTTCATTGAGTTAATATGCTTCCTCAAATGTCAATATGCTATTATGTTGCTCACTGAATAGGTATCTTACGAGTAACTTGCTCAACGGATCTATTCCCGAATGGCTCAAAAGCAGAGATAGTCGCTAGTACGTAATGCGTCTGTAATCCATCCTATATTTTGCATCAAATTTTCTACTTGTGTGCAGCTAAATTGATATTTCTTCTGTTCACTTTAGGATAATTAGCTAATAATAAACAACTTTCTAATTTTCTACTTGTGTGCAGCCAGATAGATATTTCTTACAACAACTTTTCAGAGACATCCGAACCACCTACTTGCCGAGACACTTTGTAAGAGCGTCACTTTTTCTTTGTATCATTGTTGTATTTACGTTTTGGATATTCTTTTTCCTTGGTTGTATTTACGTTTTGGATATTCTTTTTCCTTGTCTCTTTGGTGCATATTGATGAAATTATGTGTACTATTTGTTTTCACCAGCAATTTCTTCCGGAGCTCTTCCGCACTGAACAACTCGTAAGATTTGAAAGAAAAAAATATCAGAACAATAACAGCATTCTTATTGATAATAATCATTTCACTTTAGCTAATGAACCCCTTTACTTCATTACTGCAGAATACTCAGCAAGTGCCTGAGTAAATGTTCAAAAGGTAAATAAACCTCCCTTAACCTTACTAACGTTTGGAGCGTGCAAATATAGCTATCCTCTTTTATTTAGTACTTACTGATTTTTCTTTCCCGCGCAGATTACTATTCAGTGAATATAAACTGTGGTGGAAAACAAACCACTATAGGAAACATCAAGTATGAAGGAGATGAAGACCCCGGGGGTCAATCAAAATTTGTCCACAGCGCCGCGGCTTGGGGATTTAGCAGCACTGGTGATTTCATGGACGTTTGGTCTACCACAAAGGACTATATAGCAAATAATGTGTCTGTTCTCAGAATGAACAATTCTCATGAGCTCTACACAACCGCACGCCTCTCTCCTCTTTCCATAACTTATTACGCTCGTTGCTTAGCTAACGGAAACTACACTGTGAAACTCCACTTTGCAGAGATAGTAATAAGAGACAACAGATCTTATTATGGTGTTGGAAGAAGAATGTTTGATGTTCATGTCCAGGTAGTTATTACCATGATCTTCATTGAGCAGTAGTGTAGTTTTGTGTAAGTATATACAATTAAAGGTTATTTCGTTGCAGGGAAAACTGGTGTTGGAGGATTTCAATATCGAAGAGGCAGCAAATGGGGTTGATAAGGAAGTGATTAGGGAAGTTAAGGCAGTTGTGAGCAATAAGACACTAGAGATCCGCTTCTATTGGGCCGGAAAAGGGACAACGAATGTTCCAAGGAGAGGAACATATGGTTCTCTTATATCTGCCATCTCAGTGAAGTCCGGTAAGCAACTTTTGAGCATCTCCAATGCATGCCAAATTTCAGTTAATACAATGTTATTCTTGGTGCTATATTTTGCATATCCTATATACTCGGTGCCAAATTTGACACCAACATTGTTATTAGTTGATGTATTAACTTTTTCATTTAATCATTATAACATTGTTATTTTTAAATTATTTTAAAATTAAAAGTTTACTTTTATAGGTCCAAGAACTGATAATTATGATCAAAAGTAGATGTAGTATTTCAAATAGCATTATGCATTGGTGTATAAAATAGAGTAACATATCTATTATATAGCATTGGCATTGGCATTTACATTAGAGACGATCTTGGTTGAGTTATTTGTGTCGTCATAAATGGGCATTTTACTGATTCCTTTTTCTACTGCCTATGTTACATATTTGTTAAAACATATCTAATACGTTTTCTTAGAAGGAATAGAATTTTACATCCATAGTTTTGTCGAAACTAGGTTAACATTGCATGGACATTGTCTCCAAGCGTAAGAGAGTACTGTCCAAATATTTCTTGCAGGCTCCCTTTTTTTTTTAACTTTTTCAGTAGATAACAAAATGGTGCTTGTGAGTAGTTGTCCTAACTCTGTTTCATTTTCTAGATTTTGGACCTCCTGACGAAAGCAACGGGAAGAAGTATATTATCATTGGAGTTGTTTCAGCAGTATGTCTTCTTTTTATAGTTTTAGGCATTCTTTGGTGGAAAGGCTATTTTGGAGGCAAGACATCAAGGGAACAAGGTAAAACTTACACCATCATCAAATTTTAGAGCTAATTCTTTCGTCCAAGAACTTTAGAAGGTTCCACTCAACTAAAAGAATCGAAATAAGAATATTAAAGTGAGTTGTGAAGCAACTACGTGATTCATTACCACTATGAATCATTTTTCTGAACCTTTTTGTTTCCTTTGCAAATTGGAAAAAACAAAATCCTCAGTGTTTATTAGAATTCCACATTAGCTAGAGATATTAGCATGATCCACTTAACAAGGTTAGGGCAATCCTTCTAAGGGGCCCGGTTTTGCTATGGTGAGTTAGGCCCAATATCCTTTGATTTCTGTAAAATTAACCTATTGGATTTTGAGTATTTCCATGTATATAAACCATTCACATCTTCACCCACTTTCTATGTGGGATAACACACACATGCACCTATATCAACAATCTCCCCTAACTCAAAGGCCCATATCCTTTGATTTCTATAAAGTGCATGTGTGTGTTGTTGGGATGGTTTCCCATGTGGTGTCTCTTCAACAAGTGGTATCAAAGCCACAACCGGCTTATTAGGAGACAATTGCCCTTACCTTATTAAGTAGATCATGCAAATATCTCCAACCAACGTTGGATTCTAATAGTGTTCTCAAGTCAAAGTTCAGTTCAATGTTTCATTTAGAGGAACTAAAAGAATGGGATTGACTTAATTATGTATAAAAGCAGATCTTTTCTTCTAGTTTGCTCAAATTAGTATGAATAAGTTGTCTAACATGTGAACACTTTGCTTATACTGGGACAGTTCTGAGAGGATTGGATCTTCAAACTGGTTTCTTTACATTCAGACAGATTAAAGCCGCCACTAACAACTTTGATGCTGCAAACAAGATTGGGGAAGGTGGATTTGGATCGGTCTACAAGGTCTTCACTATTCAAATTTTTATTCTGCTCTTATGAAAATTTTTTTTTTTTTTTGAAGGATCTGCTCTTATGATTTTACATACATGCTTTCACTTGTTTTCTATATGTATAAATGTCATATTTCCATTCCAGGGTGTACTTCTAGATGGCACTATCATTGCAGTTAAGCAACTCTCTTCTAAATCAAAGCAAGGAAATCGTGAATTTGTCAACGAAATAGGCATGATTTCTGCATTACAACACCCAAATCTTGTCAAACTGCATGGATGTTGCATTGAAGGAAAGCAACTGCTGTTGGTTTATGAATACATGGAGAACAATAGCCTGGCACACTCTTTGTTTGGTAAGCTTAATGGCCTATGTGCAAGACCATCTACAGCTAAATAACTAGCTAGTTGATAAATTCTTTTGATTATGTCACAAATTTTTTTCTATCTGATGGAAATGTACAGGAGAAGGTGAATTGAAATTAGACTGGAAAACAAGGCAAAGAATATGTATTGGCATTGCAAAAGGTTTGGCTTTCCTGCATGAGGAGTCAACTCTGAAAATTGTTCATAGAGACATCAAAGCGACAAATATACTGCTTGATGGGAACCTCAATCCTAAAATATCGGACTTTGGATTGGCCAAACTAAATGAAGAGGAGAACACCCACATTAGCACCAGAGTTGCTGGAACTATGTAAGTTAATTTTCTTCATTGTTTGCAGATCCTTGCGCTCCTTCTGTCATTTGTGGACTTTCTTCTCGTTATCATGAGTATCAGCTTGCCAAGATTTTTACCTCTTTGTTATTTTGTTCCGTTCCAAAGTGTTTGGAAGACTAATTTATCTCTGTCTAGTCCTTTTGTTATGTTGTTGCAGCATTATGATTAGATTGCAAATTGGCAGTGAGATAAACTAATTTTTCTTGTACCAGACTTAGTTAATTGAATAGTTCTTATTTTGCAGAGGATACATGGCACCAGAGTATGCACTGTGGGGTTACTTGACTGATAAAGCAGATGTATATAGTTTTGGGGTTTTAGCATTGGAAATTGTGGCTGGCAAAAACAACATGAGATATCGCCCAAATGAGAACTTTGTATGCCTTCTAGATTGGGTAAGACAAGCACAGACTAGAATGAATTCCAAGTGAATTTTGAGTGAAAAGTTGTTCAACAAAGGAGCAAAGACTTTCATCATGCATAAAATTCATGTCTTTTCGTCATTGTGCTTATTGCAGGCTATATTCTTGCAACAAAAAGGAAATTTAATGGACCTGGTGGATCCAAAGTTAGGGTCAGAATTCAACAAGGAAGAGGCCAATAGAATGATAAAGGTAGCTCTATTATGCACAAATCCATCTCAGGCGCTTCGTCCCGGCATGTCTGAAGTGGTGAGCATGCTTGAAGGCCGAACTGCTGTTCACGAACTGATCATGGATCCAAGTAACAATCATGATCCGTTGAGGTTCAATGCCTTAAGAGACCAGTTCGATCAGATTTCGCAAAAGAGCTCTGGTCAATCTCAGAGCGTCAGCACTCACTCATCAAGCGTAACAAGGACTCAATCTTCCTTTACATCAGACTCTCATTTTCAGTGAGTTTGCATTGTAGTTTTCGACTAGATTTTTGGATAATAAACAATGTACTTCTTTTCTTCAAAATGATGCAGTAGTTTTGTACAAATTTTTTGTACCCTATGAATGACATTGTAAAGGATGTACCATAACAATGGTAATACTAGTGATTTTCAGCCAAAAAAAAAAAATGGAAGTACGAAATTTTCGGTATTTGATATATTTGAATGCTCCTCCTAATTGATATTTGTGGAAACGAGTTTGTTTCAACTCCATAAATAGGAAGAAAAATTAATGGCTCCGAATACGCAATGACATATAGCTACTAAATGGTTACGTTAAACATTTCTACCAATTGAAAACACTCCAAAACAACCATAACTAACCTTCTCCTTTCGTACCACAACTTTTCTTTTCCAAAACAAAATAAAAGGCAAAATTAACATAAAGGAAAGCCAAAAAGGACAAGTACTTAAACAACAGCACAGCATAAAACAAAAGCAAACGCCTCACAAAACCATCAAACTGACATCATTCTATCCGAACACTTTCTAATCACCACAAGAAGTGACTCGGTCCATGATATTGGCCAAAACACTCTTGCACTCCTGCAGCTTCTTGACACTTCCACTCAGTTTTGACCGCTTTGTTGCGACGGAAGGCGATTCCTCCATCAGCCTCTCAATGCCACCACCATGAGGAGCCATCAGATCAGAGATAATGTCCATCTCCAAATCATTATTGACAAGGTTGAAAACACTCAGCTGCAAATGTAAAGCCATGCAATCAACAAGTCTTCGCAGCACAATCTTCCAATAAGCAATCATCCTCATCCTTAGATCAAAAGCCTGATGAAGAAGATGCGGGTGCTGCCTCAGATGCTCCACATCGATCTCTCCGAAGCCTTCCAAATTCACCCTCGGCAGCCTGTTCTCATCGTGCAAGACGCTGTGTAAGAATCCATCCTTCAGAGTCATCAGCCTAGTCCATTCTGTGGAAAACTCCGGGTTACAAGTGTAATCAGTCAGCTTCTCCATCTCCACCACCTCCATTATCCACTTAATCGATCTTTCTTTCATCTTCGCGATCAGGCTGTGGCCAGAGCGTCTTGTGGACAGCTGCAGCTGGTAATAGTCCTCGACATGCTGCATCAAAACCGTGATCACCACCTCCCCAATGTAGTCCCACAGCCTCTCAACAAAGCCTATAGGAATGCTTGAAATTCCATTAACTTTTCCTTGCAGGACAAAGAGAAAAGTCGAGCGAGGAAGGAAGTTAGGCAGCGCAATCTCTTTCGCCTCCTCCAAGTTCCTGATCTCCTCCATCAGAAAGTTCCTTATGGGATTGCTCTCCTCGCACTTGTGAAGCTCATCCGAGTACTGATTCAGCATCTCAACCAATCTCGCCGTGCAATGCATGCGCTTTTCGTTAGGATACTCATTGATTTCCCCTCTCAGAAGAAGTTTCCTCAGAGATTCCTTCACACACCCAAGAATTCTCATGAAAGCAGTCATGGCTTCAGCAACCGTGGACATGTTCCTCGGCAACTTATTGAGCTCATTGAGATTTGAAGTCAGCTTGTCATTGATCTTCTTCACAATCTCAGGCAGGTTTCTAGCAATACTAGTAGCTTGAATCTGCACCAACTTCTGGGCCAAAACAGGAATCCCGACAATCGATCTGTCGATGCTCGAAAGCAAAGGATGAGCTCCGAAAAGCCGAGCCTCCTCTTTCCTTGCCTCCTCATAGGATTCATCACCAACCCTGTTCCTAACACAAACATAACCAAGTCCGATGTTAACATCATCAGCCGTTACCTTTTCTAGAAGCCCTTCGGGGGCCTTATCCGCCTTAGTCACCACCGCGAGCGTCCTCTCTCCGGTCTTGTCCACCGTCTGCGACATGTGAATCGACTCACAAGTCGGAAAATCTACAGTTGCAGACAAAACATTGAGTATAATACTCTCCTGAGGGACAATATACTCCATAATAATATCCCTTATCTGATCATAAATATTCTCAGGCTGTCCATGGACCGGAACTCTAGTGATTCCGGGGAGATCAACCATTGTCAAATCAGGAACGCCTTTCTTTTTCACAACAAGCGTCAAAGGGGTGTTGGATATGCCTTTTCCATTGCCTGCAATCTCATCAGTGCCCTGGTTTATGGCCTCCGAGATGTTCTCTTCGTCGGTCGGGACAACTTTGCCGTTGAATTCCAAGAAGAGCTCCGGTTGAGGATTGGAGTGGTGTTGGAGCCGCATGATGAGAGGGACCCTGGTGCAGATTCCTTGGCCGCGAGGGAGGCTGATTCCAGCGAGGGATTCGAGCACGCTCGACTTTCCGGAGGACTGGTCTCCGACGACGACGATGGTCGGGAGCTGAATTCCTTCCTCCATTACTCCGAGGTTCCGAAGCCGGTCGACCGCGTTGAGGAAGGGACGAATCCGGTCGTTGCAGGACGAAACGATCGGTGATGAACTGAATTCAACTTGGGTCAGTGCAAGAGAGTGTTCCTCTTGGACTTTCATAGAACCGAACTTTTTGACCAGAGAAGACGAAACCTTAGGACGAGCCATTTTCAATCGAGTTGGAGAGTGTAAAAGTGGAAGAGAAAGTGAGGTTGGGAAATGTTAATGGAGAAAATGAAATGGTGTTTATTTATAGAGGTCTTTGCATGCATGATTAATAAATAAGCATTAAAGACGTTACGTCAAGGGTGGGAATTATTGGAGGGACTCTGCAAATTCACGACGTTTGGATTCCAAAAGAAAAGATTTATGAAGGCTCCGTTCATTTCGCTTATTCGAGTTTAGAATTCGAGTTTTGCTACAGTAAAAAGCTCTCACAAACAATCACATCTAACTTTTTTGTTACAGTAAAAAACTCTCACATAAAATCAAATCTCAACTAGAATTAAAAACTCGAATCAGCGAAGTGAACGGGCCCGAAATATGATCTGAGATTCTGAAGAATGAGAATGGACATATAACACGGTTTTCGATGGGGACTCTTCCACTTCAGTACGTACCCCCATAATTGGATTCGCCCGTTCTTTATTTATTTTGAAATGACTATGCTCTTTAATCTGTATTCTACCCCTAAATATAATGTATTTACTAAATAGGTAAAATAATGCCAATTAAAAAAAAAAAACGAAGATAATTTAGTAAACATTAGCTAAATAATGTATTTATTAAGCAAATAAAATTATGGTAACAAAAAATATTTTTACAAAGTAAATAAATTGATAAATTTTCGAAAAATAACCAAATTTGTAAGTTTAGAAAGGTTTTTGAAGAATATATTTTCCTTAAGAAAATGAATAGATTAAAAAACATGATTTATTCGGGGCGTGGCAGGCGGTTTAGAAGATAGGAAAATTTTCAAAATCTCCTCCCATGATCATGGATTAAAATATCGATGTAAACAGGGTTATATAAATTACAATTCAAATATCATTTTACACACTAAATACAAATAAGGCAAAATAATCCAATATATTACATGAAAATTAACTACTAAACATATTAGAGCACACACAGACTCAAAGTGCTTTTAATACTAAAACGAGTTTTAGTATCCTTAAATAATATTACATATTATTATGATCTTTATCTAAATAATATTACATTTGCCATGATATTATCCTTAAATAATTCTGAGAAAAATATTATTAGAGAAAACAAAGGTCTCTTTTTTAGCGGAAAAAAAAAAAAAAAACAAAAAGATTTCAATCGTTTTGCACTTTATAAGGGATATTAAATTAGAATTTTGAAACTTGAAAACTGAAAAGTCGCCATTGTAAATTCTACCTTTCCAATTCCATGCAGTTGTAATATATAATATCAATAAACTATAATCTGCGAACTTTAAAAAAAAAAAAAACAAAGAATGTGTTGTTTTAACGACTAAAGTTATAACTTTAAATTTTTTTACATGAGAAAAAATACTATAATAAAAAAATTAAAATTAATTTTTTATAAAAAAAAAATTAAATTATAATTTGAGCTATAAAAGGAGTTTTAAAGAAAAAAATTATTCACCCCAATCTCCATTCTGCTCCCATCCGCTTAAGAAGGTAGGTGGGTGATGATGTGGGCCCGCTTCAACGGGTAGGGTGGTGGCAGACCCCTAGTTTGAGTAAATCGGCAGATTGGTAAGCTATCTTAGATTTATTTATTTGGCTGATTTTAAATTTAAAATTTAAATTTTATTATAATAAAAAATTCTCATAAATAATTATATATAATTTTTTTTGTTTTAGTAAAAAATTTTCATATAAAATTACATCTCAATTTAAATTAAAAACTCAAATCAATGAAAAAAAACAGTTATACACTCAAGTTTGTTCTTACTAATCAACTCATAAAAATCAAGCAAATATAATATTAATAATAATGAAGGAGTTAAAAGGAAAGATGGCGCAAACATAATTTATAATAGATCGATAATATGTCTACATCTATTGTCTCTAAGCAAACCACGATTTGACTTTTTCCACTATAACGATCGACTTTTATGATGATGATACCAAGTACATTGGTGATTTGTTATATCTGAGGATCACTACTCCACACCTTCTACAATTTGTCAAACTTTAACCGAAGATGTTTGCTATCATATTCACACCACATCACAAAAGGATTGGCAACCTGTAATCTTGATTTTGGAATAATAACGAAGAATGAGAATTTAGGCTGAAAGGGTTTTCACATAAAGATTTAAGCCTCGTTCACTTCACCGATTCGAGTTTTTAGTTTTAAGTTTTTACAGTAAAAAGTTTCCAGAAAAATGTCACATCAAAATTTTCTACTACAGTAAAAAACTCTCAGAAAATGTCACATCTCAGCTCGAATCG
The DNA here is from genome assembly GCA_012066045.3 of Morus alba. NCBI lineage: Eukaryota > Viridiplantae > Streptophyta > Magnoliopsida > Rosales > Moraceae > Morus > Morus alba. The sequence continues at coordinate 8,056,058 of CP050227.2, forward strand.
AAAACTCAAATCTGTGAAGTGAATGAGACCTTAATAATACAATGCAAGCCTTGGACATGTCACATGTAAGAGGTCACACACTAGATTTGAAACAAGTTTGACTCAACTATAACTTTCCTTTCTTAAAAAGGCTTTAAAATAAATTGAGGGCTTGAGAGATTTAAAGGAGGTTGGGTATATGTTATTCCCATGTTTCTATATGTCAAAGCCTTTATTAAAACTCGAAATTATGCTTTTTTACCTAAAGACCTCAAAACCAGCCGTAAAACGTGAGTTCTGATGGCTATTTTTATAGTTGTTGCTGTTGATAATACTGGTCGACCAGTCTTCTACCAACAAATCATAATTTAGCGAAAAAAACCGGTTTTGGCCATATAACTCATTTTTTTAATCAAAATTTGATGATTAATCTTGAAGCGTTGTGAAGTTTATCTCATTGTTTAAGTGAAATTTAGCAGCCTATAGACAAGTCAAAGTTCGTCAACGATTTAAAACTTTGATATACATATTGAGTATAAGGACCAATGTCGCATTGTTGAGCTATTTATAATATTTTTACACCAAAATACTAAAAATATACAATTTTAATTTTATTATTTAGAATTTTAAAAAAATTACTAAATTTCTTATTTACTGTTATTCTTTTTTAAACCTTTTGATAAGTATTAAAAATATATGAATAAAATTTAATATAATATATTTTTTTAAGATTTTCAAAAGTTAATTGAATAAAAGTTTAAACATTATTATTCAATTTGATATGAAAAAAGTAAAATTGGTAGATTTAAAATTAAATTCTATTAAAATTATTACAGTAAATTTGGATAAAAACAACAAATGCTGCTATGAAAAATGATATACTTTTCAAATTCTGATGTTGGACAATAATTTATAGAAACTACTGGATAAAAGTAAAGTTTACTAAATATCCTGACATGCTGTAACTTTGTTAAAAAAACGAAAAAAAAAAGCTAAAAGACTTTTTCAAATAAGAATTAATGAATAATTCGTTTTGAGATCTCTAATAGACTTTGAGAAGATTTAGAAATGTTTAAAAAAACTATTTTAGCAAAGTTAATTAGTATACAGTATTTGTAAAAATTCAATTGATATGATTCTTTGAAAACCCAGCTTCTTAAGAAAACCTTGGTGAGCTAAAATCAAAATCATGCAATACTCAAACATACATATAAGATAAAGTTGAAATAAAACCTATAAAAGATTAACTCCGGTGCATGTCATCTTCATTCTTCAATCAACCTCTTGAATACTTGAATTTTAGTCTTTAGGTTTCTGCTCTTTCTAATTCCATCTTAAACGCTTTAAATCTCAAGAGCTTTCTTGTATCCGTCTTATCTATTTGGACGTTCCATAAATATATATATATATATATATATATATAAACGCATGTATAAATGATCTGCTATAAACTTTCTTCAAAAATTGTCATTTTCTTTCTCTGTCTTTAACTGCTTCACTCGGCTTTGATGGTTAAAGTCCCCTCCATTAAAGGCCTCAGACTCAGTAAGCTTATCCCTCAAATCATTGCTTTGTGTCTTGTTATTTAAATCCCCTTTAAATTAATATATATATATATATATTGATTTTTAGGACGTCAAATATTCGATTTAAATTCCAAATATTTTTCAACCAAATAAAAAATTATTTTATCTTCAATCGAGTTTAGTTAGTTTTATTTTTCTTTTCAAGAAAAAACCAAATTAAACTCAATTTTATATAATCACTCTTTTGTATACAGTGTAGACTTATTAGCAGAATATATATTTTTTTTTTTTTTTTTGCTTATGTTTAGTAAAATTCAGTTGATCATATAATATATATATATATATATTGCTTTAGGATTTTTAATTAGTTGAAATTTACTTAAATCATAAAAATATAAAATAATTGAAGGAAAAATTCATCAGGTACATGTATGTAATAGTCCATGGTAGTGTTGGGTTGGATCTCCAATTCGACACTAATACAGAAGTCGTCACGGTATAGTCTCATGATGATCCAATCACGAACATGTTTTAATACTAAAAGTCACGATCTTCCATGAACACATTCATCACCACTACTTGATTAATGCTCACAGTGTTTATGGTTATTACACAATAATACTCGAACAAACATGAAAATTCATTACTGAATAGCTCAATGGAAGAATAATAGAGATAGTAATTTGACAGAAATTCAACGTATTTTTGTATATTGCTCATTGGCATGTCTTGTTATCCAACTATTTGTAAACTCACCTACTATAAAGTGAGTAAGCACATAAACATGAAAAGTATCTCTCATAATATTTCTTAAAAATTAAATAATCCAATTAATATTGAAAATATTTCATAATATATTCAAAGAGAAATATTAAACTATTTATAATATAAATACTAATGCCAATTGCATATATTTTAAATATTTTTTTTTTATTTGTGCTACAATACATAGTGCTTTTTCAGATGCTAAGTATACTTTTTTGCTATAATTATTAAGCTTTAGAGTTATAAAAGTAATCTTTTAATTCTAAAATAATTTGACGAATGTAAATATTTATTGAATGAAAAAGTAAGCATATTAACCAATAGTAATTAAATGTCAATTTTATTATATGACATATTTTGTGTTAAAGTTGCCATAAAGTATAGCAAATGAAAATTTTAGCACAATATATGACATTGCATTAGAGAGTTTTATACACTCAAATATTAAATTTACCATTGACACATTAATTATAACATTGCATTCGAGACGTTGTTACTTTTTCATTTAATTGTTATAATATTTGCAATTCACATTATATTAAGGGATTTTTTTCGGTACGCTATTATACTAGTAGGTCATGTTTTATGTCTGTCGAATTTGTATAAAATCATATAAAAATTAAAAAGTATGTAAATATAACGATTAAAAAAACTTGATCTACCGGCACACAAAATGTGCTAGAGAAACTCTCTTATTTTAATATCTTTATAACTTTTAAAACTTAATGATTACTTTAAGAAATGTAAATTTAGCATTTAACATCATGTGTTGAAACACAATTAAAAATAAGATATTAAATATATTATTATCATACCTTTTAGTATCGAATATGTAGTCAACATTAACATATAGATCGGAGATGGTCATATTTTCTAACATGCATGTATTATTATGTTGTCCACTACTATCTTTGTACGTTATTATATTAATATCTGAGTAGTCTTATTTGCCCCGATATGAATATATTCCCTCTCTCTCGTAGAGAATGGACCCCACCAGTAGGTTCTACATGGGTCCCACAAGTGAAAACTGTCTCCGTGAATGAAAGAGTGTGGATATATCCCACCATATATCAGACTTCTAGGTAAAAAGGTCAAATAGGTTAAAAGTAACAGCCAATAGAATTGTTCCCTTCCAAGAGAAGGGTTATATTATAGCCAAAAAAAAAAAAAAAAAAAAAATAAAAGAAACTATCCTGTTGTTCTTTCGATTCCCAAACGGCCAAAGCCTCACTAGCGTTTAGAGATATCTTTCAAAAAAGAAGGGGAAAGAAAAAAAGCGTCAGAGACAATCAGTCGAATATAAGAAAGTAAATTCCTAAAAAAAAAAAAAAAAGAAAAAAAAAAAAAAAAAGAACATACGAAGACACGCCCAGACTCCCCCAAATGAAAGAAAAAAACACGTGATCTCGTTTACTTTAGAATTTAAATTTTATTATAGTAAAAAATTATTAAAAATAATTATATTTAATTTTTTATTATAATAATAAATTCTCACATAAAATTATATCTTAATTTAAATTATAAAGTCGGATCAGCTAAATAAACAGGCCGAAGATGTACCAACTTTTTTTTTTTTAATGCAATTGTGAACATACTCACTTATAATACATGTAGTTAAGACGAATAGAAAATGCGTGGCCAATATCAGTAGTAATCCTCTGAGAAGGGCAACACAACACAAATGACAAAATAGATTCAACCTTAAAAATACAATAAAAATGTAAATAGAAAAGTTCACATTGCTTAATACTCAGATAGATATATGATCACACAATAATACTAAATTAACATAATACAAATTACAGCAAAAGGACTAGTACAATAAAAAAAAAAAAAAAAAAAAAAAAAAAAAAGCAAAAACCACACTAAAACACATAAACTAAACCATCATAACTAATAACCATAAACCAAACACTTAGTAAATTAATTATCTTAATTAGAGCCAATCCTATCCATGATAGTAGCCAAAATCTCCTTGCACTCTTTAAGCTTCTTGACACTCCCAGTCAGCTTAACCCGCTTTGTAGAAACCGAAGGCGACTCCTCCATCAGCCTCTCAATCCCATTCCCATGCGGAGCCATCAACTCACTCACAATTTCAAATTCCAAATCCTTATTCACCAGGTTATTAACACTCAGCTGCAGATGAAGCGCCATGCAATCCACAAGCCTTCTCAACACAATTCTCCAATACGAGATCATTCTCATTCTAAGATCAAAGGCCTGATCCAGGAGATGCCTGAACGGCCTCAGATTCCCCGTCGCAATCCAACCAAAGCCGTCGAGATTGGTTTGATACCGCGAATTATCGTCGATATCTTTCATGAATGCCTCCTTTTCCGCCATCAGCCTGTTCCATTCGGATAAGAATTCCGGATTACAAGTATAATCCGTCAGCTTCTCCATTTCCACAACCTCCATGACCCACTTCATTGACTGCTCTTTCATTTTCTCGATAAGATTAAGCCCCGCTCTTCTTGTCGAAAGCTGAAGCTGGTAATAGTCTTCGACATGGCTCATCAAGACAGAGATCACCACTTCCTCAATGTAATTCCAAACTCTTCCGACGAACTCGGTTGGAATATTCGAAATTCCATTTACTTTCTCTTGTAGTATCGCGAGAAAGGCTGTTCGGGGAAGGAAATTAGGGAGTGAAATCTCCTTGGCTTCCTCCAAATGCTTGATCTCCTCCATTAGAAAGTTTCCAACCCGGTCGCTTTGCGGAGAATTTTTTAGTTCATCATTGAAATTGTTAAGCATTTCCACTAACCTTGCAGTGCAATGCATTTTTTTGTCATCTGGGTACTCGTCAAACTCTCCTCTTATGAGAATTTTCCGCAGCGATTCCTTAACTTGCCCGAGTATCCTCATGAACGCCGTCATCGCCTCCGCGACAGAGGACATAGTTTTCGGTAGCTTCTTGAACTCGGTGAGATTGTGGTTTAGCTTGTCGTTGATCTTCTTAACAATGTCCGGCAAGTTTCTCGCTATGCTCTTCGCCTGAATCTGCATAAGCTTCTGCGCCAAAACCGGCACCCCAACAATCGATTTATCGATCTTCGAAAGCAGAGGATGAGACGCGAAAAGTGCGGATTCTTCGGTCCTCGCTTCCTCATAGGACTCATCACCAATTCTGTTTCTCACACAGATATAACCAAGACCAATATTCACATCATCAGAAGTCACCTTCTCGAGAAGTCCTTCTGGAGATTTATCGCATTTGGTGACCACAGCAAGCGTTCTCTCTCCGTTTTTGTCGACACTCTGCGACATCCGAATCGACTCGCAAGTCGGAAAATCGACAGTCGCCGACAAAACATTAAGTATAATACTTGCTTCCGGCTTAATATACTCCATTATAATGTCCCTTATCTGGTCGTAGATGTTCTCCGGTTGACCAAGAACAGGGACTCTGGTGATTCCAGGAAGATCCACCATCGTCAAATCAGGAACGCCCTGTTTCTTCACCGTCAGAGTCAGGCGGGTTTTGGATATTCCCTTCCCGTTGCCGGCGATCTCCCCAGTAGCCATATTGATGGCTTCCGAGATGTTATCTTCGGTGGTGGGGACCACTTTGCCGCTGTACTCCAAGAAAATTTCGGGTTCTGGAGAGGAGTGGTTTTGGAGCCGCATGACGAGGGGGACTCTGGTGCAGATTCCCTGGCCGCGAGGGAGGTTGATGCGGGCGAGAGACTCGAGGACGGAGGACTTGCCGGAGGACTGGTCGCCGACGACGACGATGGTGGGGAGCTCGATGCCTTCGTCCATGACGGCGAGGTTGCGGAGCTTGTCGACGGCGTCGAGGACGGGGCGGATGCGGTCGTTGTAGGAGGAGACGATCGGTGCGGCCACGACGGCCAAGTGGTTGGTTTCGTCACCAGCAATTTCAACATCACAGTCGAGGTTGAGAGGTGAGAGTGAGAGGATTTGGGAGCAAATTGGGTCTTTGAACTCCATTGTGTGTGTGTGTGTTTTTTTTTTTTTTTTTTGTGGCGGATTGAGAGAGTACAAGGTTTCGCAGAGGAGCTGATCAAGGAAGGAAAATGGCCAAGTGGTAATGTGGGTGGTAGTGGAGACTCTGGAGAGTAGAGTGGAGGGGTGTGCTTTATATAGAGCTTTAATGGAGGTAGTGAAGTAGGAAAAAAAAATAAATAAAAGAAAATAATAATAAACAATGAAGAAATGCGTAGACCAGAGAGACTTCGGACATTACCTGGAAGTCGGAAAAAGAGGAGAAAAGCTTCGTGCTAGGTCATGTCCGCACTGTAAAAAGCAATTATTAAATTAATCTAAAAAATGGTACACGTGACCTCGTACAATTGTCCAATTTAAATTTGTAATTTTAATTTATTATAATAAAAATACTTATAAAAAATAATATTTAATTTTTTTATTATGATAAAAAAAATTTTATAAAAAATTACATTTTAATTTAAATTTAAAACTTAAATAGAAAAAAAATGAAGGACACCATTCTTGAGAAGGCAATGATTTCCGAAAAATATATTGAATTTGCATTCTACTTCTCGGGGAAGTTAATGTGGCCCACTTGCTGGAGAGATATTCGATTGCGGATGTTTTGATTGCTGCCGTACATCATAGGACGTACAAGCTTTCGGCGGGACCTTGAGACTGCAGAGTAACAGCCAATGGCGTTGTTTCTCTTCCACGCGAAGGATTTTATTTAAATATTTGATTTTTTAATTTAAATTGAGATGTGATATTTTTAAAAATTTTTTATTATAATAAAAAATTTTAATATAATATTTTTTTAAAATTTTTTATTATAAAAATTTAAAATTAAAATTTTAAATCAATATAGTGAATGAGATGTTTATGTACCATTTTTCTTCTCTTCTTTTTATAAAAATTCTCAGAAAAAACAAATTGGAAAAGTCTCCTGTTAGAGGAACCCACTCTCCCTCCTAAAACAAGGACGTCATAAAGCAAAAGCGACGAAAAGAAACAAAAAAATAATAGAGAAAAAGCACGTCAATATTTGAAGATCATTCCATGACACGTGACGCAGGAGTCAGCATAATTTCCGTCCAAATTCTCGTGTTGATTTCGCGTTGATTCATCAGTTAACTTGTTCAGGTTTCCTCATTTTACAAATTTAAATTTTTAATTTAAATTAAGATGTTATATTTTTTAAAATTTTTTTATAATATAAAAATTTAAATATAATATTTTTTTAAAAAAATTTATTATAAAAATTAAGTATTAAAAATTTAAATTAATAAAATAAATAAGATCTTAATATAAATGTCTTGTTCCTTTTTTCACAGTCGATATTAATAATTTGAATGTGAATTTACTTACCAATTTATTGATAATCTTTAGTTTTATATTCAAGCCATAAATAGTTTATTTAAAATTTATACTTTCAATTTTTTATCTCATTAAATATATACATTTGAATTAGATTTCATATATAAATTTTTGCCTTATCTTGGTAAATAATTGGTTTTGACTTTTAAAATGACCAAACAATAATTAAGAAAAAAAAAAAAAAAAACTAAAACTTTCCAATATTACAAAAAATGAAAATTAAAAACATTAAAAACCCCATTTCAATGGTATTTTGCATATTTTTAAGGTCAAACCCATAAGTCTATAATTTTTTAGTTTTTTTCTTTTCCTATCATTTTATTCAAGGGTATTTTAGGTATTTTTAAAGTTAAAATCGAGGGGGGTTCTTGTGGTAAGGTATAAATTTAAATATTAAATCTAATTTAAAGGTATAAATTTGATGAGATAAAAAATTGAAGGTATAACTTTTAAATGAATCTAACACATAGGGTATAAAAAATAAATATCCCTAACAAAAATTTCAAATACATTTTCACAAAATCTAATATTAATTGATTTTTTTTTCTTTTTGGTTTTCTTTTCTTAATGTTCTTTTGATATTTTCTATAAAATCTTATGAATTTAAATGGGCCAAATTGATTTTTTTCCTAATTTATTCTCATGAGAACTTTTTTCTTTCAAAATGGTCCCTTCTAAAATATCTTTTCATATAATCTTTATTAAATCAAAAGTAAGCCTCATAGAATAAGGTTTTAAACGGCCCATTAAAATGATATTTTTTAAATGTGTCCCTAATTTAGTTTTTTTTTTTTTTTTTCAAATAACACTTTCTCGTAAACATATTTTCTCTAATTTGATCGTGCTAAAGTTATATATATTTTTAAATATGTCTCTGCATACTTAGACATTTTTTTTTTTGTAGCGCTCTCAACTATTTTTTTTTTATGTATTATGTGTCCCTTAAATAATTTTTTTTAATCTAATTTACTTGCTATAAATTTTTTTTAATCTAATTTACTTGCTAAAATCTTTATTGCTCAAATACACTCTCCTTATCTATGCATACACCATTCATCCAAACACATATTGTATTTGAAACATGCATTTTAGTCCATTTTACTCAAATTATTACTAAACTAAACTCTTAAAAGAGTAATAAATTCTAGTAAAAGAAAATAAACTTTCAAAATTTTAAATTTACCTATCAAGAAGTTTAATAAACTAATCAATGTGCACATGCATAATATGTTTTCAACTAATTAATAGTATGTCAAAAAACAATAATAAAAAATAATAATAAAAACAAACTAATTAATAGTATTAGGAGTTAAATTTGTTGGTGCTTTTAAAATTCAAACATTTTTAGTTTATACTTCCCTAAATAAAATCATGGCTTTATCACTGGTTGGATTTAGTCAAAATTATAATAAATTAAAAAAGTACATAGAACTGATAATTTTTAATACATATTTGACGACTGATACTACCAGAAAAACTCTTTTTTTTAACCGTTTTCATAATTTTTGTTGAATATTCACGTAAATATTAATTAAAATTAAAAAAAAAAACCCTTAGAAACCTATAACAGGTGTCAAAAAAAGAAGAAAGAATAACCAAAAGGAAACTAAAAAAGATAAGATAAAAACAGTAATGAACCAAATCAATAGAAAACGTTAAATATTTTTTCAAATTAATTTCCTCTATGAACCCTAACTTGGTGAGAAGAATTTTTCTTCTCAAGCTCTTTGTTCAATATTTTTTTTTTCCCCAAAATATCTGAATCTGCTAATTTCTCCCAAGAATTCAAAGCAACAATTTTCATCTCTTTCAAAATGCGTATATAATTGTATCTTGTTAATGTATTATTCATTTTGATGCTTCTTTCTCAAGAAGAGTCTTCACCTGTTATATCCGCTCAAGATTATCTTGGCGTTTTGGATGCTTCAAAATTTTTCTAAGACGATATCTTACTAGATCACTATCGCCGAATCATCCAAATACTTAAAAAGATCCATCTCTAGATTTAGTTATCCTAGATCTTATAGTTTTCATTTTATTTAATTTACATTTGTTAACGATTATTCTTTAAAAAAAATATTTGTCCATTTTTACCTTTATTTTTAGATAAATAATTATAATGAATCGAGTCAATCTCGTGTTATTCGAGTCATCAATTTAAATCATCGATTTCGGTTATCAATTTAATTATGTTTCCAGTCAAATAAAAATGCTATATGAAACATAGTACATTTGTTTTTAATTTAGCCGTTAACACCAACAAAAGTGAAAGGGAAGATTCTAAAAACTTTGAGAAACAGTAGAGTCATACCGGACAAAGATTCACTCAACTCTCTTTTTGTCGCTAATTACGATTGAAAATAAGCAATTCATTCAAATATGGTTCAAATTGTGTATTGTAGAAATATTTAGATAACTAAATTTTTAAAAGTAAATATGATTTAGCAGTAACACAACTATCACACTCAATAGACGGGCTCAGGCATTTTTTCGAAGCTCACATCACGTAAACCGCCTCTTAAGTTCAAATATATTTTTCCTTCCTTAGAAAATGCCCCCTTCAAGGCGCCCTTATGAAGACTTGAATTTGAGATCTCCTTCTCTAATACCAATTGATGTAGGAGTAACATAACTATTCTTTCTGAAAGTTACAACTAATGGGAGAGACACAATTAAATACTTTAAACATTATCTAGAATAAGATTCGGGAATCCACACAAAAAATTACTTGTTTAGGCCCTTTTTTCGAAAAGTCTCTTAAGAATTTGTTGACACACTCAACAGACGAGTCTAAATACTTTTTTGAGGCCCAGGGCCCAGGCCCTGCATCAAAATCTCATTGACCAGATTAATAGTAACATAAGTAGATAATCTAAAGACGTTGGTGAAAATAATCCAAACTAAATCAATAGAACTTGTCGAATTTTCATTTGGACAGTCACATTAAGATACGATAATTGTCGGTTTCTCAAACCGGATTTTTTAAAAAAAATTGTGCGAAAGCGTAGTATTGATCGAATTATATAAATTAAAATTTAATGAGATTATTATTTCATATTAATTTAATTACAAAGATATTAAAGAGAAGAATGAGAATTTTATCGTAGCTTAATTAGGACGGAAATTTTGAACTCCTCCAATACCATCTTGAACTCTTAAATTTCAAAAATACCATGATTCTTTCTCAATATATTTCTAGATTAACGTGAACTCGAATGTGTGAACGTTTTAATGAGTTTCTCAACACATAAGATTAATGAATAAGGAATCCACCTATAATTATCACTCACCTGTAATTAACATGAAATTTTCTTTGGTTTTTCTTTTATTCTCCCGTTCTTCCTTTTGTTTTCTTTTCTCTGGCAAAAAAAAAAAAAAAAACACTTTTTTTTTCCTCTAAGAAAAACAGAACTCATTCCCGTTTTTTGTGTAGCTGCACATTTACTCCATTTCCTCATGGTGAGGAAAATAATTTTAAATTAATTAATATATGTGTATTTAGAATTCTTAATTCTAAATTAATAATCATAATTCAGTATGATATATTTAGTTCACATTAATTTTATGGAGCCATTGAGAGGAACTATGGATATTATAATTTTAAGCTCCAATAATTTTGACAATTAATTAATACCTTAATTAATATAAAAAAAAATTAAAAATTTTCCACTATAAATTTAGAATTGCACTATTAAAATAATAAAACAATTATGTTCAATTTGTGTTGTCCATTGATATAGTCACTTTTTAAGGTTAATTCTCCATAAACGGTTCATAATTTTAGGTTTTTTTTTTTTTAACCTCTTTAATTATATTTTTTCAAAGTACCATTAATCCTCTAATGAATAATATATTTTATGAACCAATCATAAAATTCGCTCTTATTAGTTAAGCCCCGAATTTATGGGAACCATCCATCTACTTCATTTGAAGGAATGGATTTCATCTTGTAAATTAATAGGCTATTTATTTTACTATGCTCCTAATATATCAAGACTTTGACACTATTCACATGTGTCATTACTCAATATGTCAAAGAACATAATATCATAAATAAGAGTTTATTAATTATAAAAATTAATTCATATATGACCATCATTGATTAATATTGAATACTCTATTTAATAACGGAATTTATTAAATTCATAATTAATAATTCGTCCTATTAATCATATTACATAAAATGCTTTCATTCAATAATCTCATTATTAACAATCTAGGATAAGATTGTTTCATTCAGAATATAATGAACCGCATTAGTAATTTTAAATTAAAGATCTCAACTTCAATTTATAATTACGAATAAGTTTAGATTATTTTATTTCAAACATTATCTTCTGCATATAACAATTATATACAATGTTTAAAGTTACATCTAAAAATAATCTAGGGATTTTAATATTTATAAAACATCAATGTATGCAAAATAATATTGAAAAAATTCCTAATTTTATTGATAATTAACAAAATATTTACGTTTTATTTGATTTATGAGCATATATCCCAACAATAATTATATAGAAATTAAAAGAGAAGAATGAGAAAAGAAGGGGGGCCAAAAAGAGAGAAGGAAAGCACCATCGAAAGGCATTTCATTACAGTTGCATGTTTTATCCTTCTTGACGAAGCTAAGGAGGTTTCCCATTTCACTGTATGGCAAATTTATAAGAGTTGAGTTGAAATAATATAACAATTATTTGTTGAAAACATTTTAGAAATAACAAAAATCACCTGATAATTATTTTTAATGATATTCACGTTTATACTACAAAACTACGTAGCAATCATTTTATTGATATTGGTTTTTGTAATTTGTAAAAAAAAAAAAATTATTATTATTTTTTTCCATATTTCAACATGCATGGTGAAATTTTACTGTTTGTCTAACTTTTTTTTTTCTTTTTAGACTTTTGAACACATTTTAGTACAGAGTATCGATGAATGATGCATTGAAATTTAAAATGATAAATTACATATTTTAATTAACGAGTTATCCCATGGGTATCCCAAATCCATGATGGGTACTCTACAAGGAAAAAAAAAAAACAGTTTCTACGTAAACCAAAGCTGGAAGGTTTTATTTTAGTATTTTCTGTTATAGAAAAAAAATTTTAAAAATTTACAAGTATTTTTTTAATAATATTAAAATAGTACATTTATTTTTAAAAAAACTTCCTTTTAATATCCGGTGATTAATTTTTTAGACATATATCTAATTTATACTTTTCATTAATTACCTAGAAATTAATAACTTTAAAAAAAATTTCTAAAAACATTTTCACTTATTTTAAAATTTTAAAGTATTTCATAATTTTTAAAAAGATTATTAGTTTGTTGTTAATTAGTGAGAAGAGTAAAATGAATATTTTATGTAATAAAAATCGATAATAGTGTATCAAAAGAATTGTTTTAAAAAGTAAAGATAATGTTTTAATACAATTAAAAATACAAAATACTAACGAGATATTTCGTTATATTAGAAGGTGCTAAAATAATTTTATACCTAAAAAAGAGTATAAGCTACGGGACTGTCACTTTTTTAACGGTTTTCTAAGGCTTTTTTTGAATATTCAAAAAAAAAAATTAAAATTTTTTGATAAAAACTTAGGCTGTTATAAAAAAACTGAGTCAAAAAAACTGTAATTATCTTGTTGTGATGATTCTAAAATTAGTGTAATAATGTTTGGTAAATTGTGAGGTTGAATTGCTGTGGATAGTTAAAATGACCAAAATAGACATAGTATGAAACTTAAATATATATACAATTATTTTTGGTATTTAGAAATACTTGTTTAACTTAAAAAAAAAAAAAAAAAAAAACATGATGCTATGATTTTGAGTTTTCTAACAATAAATTTATGATAATTAATTCTTTTTTTTTTTTCATTTCTTCATTTACAATATAGTTACAACAAAATGAGTATTAATGAGTAATCAACATATACAATAAAAATATACATTCCATATTCAAAAACTGGTAGAAGTATGAAAGAATTAAGTCATGTTCATTAAATTTGCTGCAATTTGATCTTGTACTTCATCCATTTTCAGTGATAGTAAAACTTGATTTTCTTCTACATTGTCATCTGGTTGATTTTCTTCCTAAGTTCCTTCCAAAGTTTCTAGTCATTCTTCAAAGCATCCCACTTATTCTTCAATTTTTGTCTTTTATATACTCTTTTGGTTGCCTCATTAAATTTCCTCATCCAACTCTATCAAGATGAGTTTCAGGACGATATCCATCTTCCACCTCTTTGATGCACAAATGACAAAAATGATCTACATTTTCGGAGTCTCATATTACTTTAGCTTGTGGTATAGTACTCTCCATATGAGAAATGATAACTAAAAGTCTAAAATATATCTCTCTTTAGTGAGTAATGCATAATAATTTAATCACTTTCCAAAAAACAAAGAGTAAAATATCATGATTAATAAAAATCAAAGGAGAATCACAATCAAAAACAAAAATTAAGTGAAAAGTGAAAATCGAACTTAAGTGAAAATTTCAAGAGTTATAGCTTTACATAGTCATCATTTAAGGGTTTGAGCCTTGAGGTCTCAAAAAGAATACATAGAAGAGCAAGTTATTAGCAAAGAACAACACAAGTGTAATTTTTAATTTTATCAAAGTCCAAGCAAATCAATAAACACTTCCTTGTGTACAACAAAAACACTAAAATTTATACTGTCTAACAAAAAACATTTCAAAAAGTTGATTTTTTTTTTTTACTTGTTTATGACAAGATCACATCATAAAAATTCTCCAAAGCATCAAGATAACACAGAAAGGGAGTTTTTTTTTTTTTTTTTTTTTTAAAAGAAGAAAGTTACTCTTATCTTAACACATGCTGATAGCACACTCTCAAAAACCAACCTCCTACTTTGTCTTATACAACTCTATTTAACAATGCATTTTCAGAGCCATCATCAAATAAATGAGACAATATGTATACAAGTGAATTAAGAACCGAAAATAACTTAGGTAAAAAGTGAAAACAGAGATAAAAATGGAAAATAAACCGACCACAAACTACCAGCATACATATTAACCCAGGTATAAGCTTAAAAGTATGAGATCCTACTTACTCAAATGATGAAGGGAGTCGCGTTAAGCTGCCAAAGGGACACCAATGAACACCAAAGGACTGCAAAAAGAAAATGAAACCAAACAGTATTAGATCCGGATCAAATTCATGCGGCTTTCTTTTATCCATCTCTCTACAAAACAACGTTCATGCACATACCCAATAGAATGGTAAAGATGAATCCTATTGAATGCCTTTGGTTTACATACTTTGATGGAAACTACATCACTCTTCATAGAAAAAGCCTTTTAAACATAACTTCGGTTTACATACTTTGATGGAAACTACATCACTCTTCACAGAAAAAGCCTTTTAAACCTAACTTCTAATGAGCAATCAGCAATTAGAAAATCACACACATTCAAACCAAAATCTTTCCAATCGAGAGAAAAAAATAAAGAATCACATACATAACACGACCGGGTAACAAATAGAGTAAAGAAAAAAAAAAAAGGGGGCCAAAATCTTCCTAATCGAGAGAAAAGATAACTAAATCCCTACAAATGAAGATCAATCTGAAAACATAACAGTGAGTAATCTGAAATTCCGGTCAAAACATAACCCAAATGGGTGACAAACGGAGCAGAGAAAAAAAAACAGACCAAAATCTTCCCAATCAAGAGAAAACATACCAAATGGAAACAAACAAAGATCAATCAAATACTTATAGAGGCTATTGATCTGATGACCTCCAACCGCCAATCCCACAATCCGTAGGGAGAATGAGAGAACGAAAAGAGAGGGGAGATTGCGAAGATGAGAGCACAGACCGTGAACAACAAATTTTTTTGGAAATGAGTTTATTTTCATTCAGCGGGGTAATGGAATAATATTGAAAGTTTCATTAATGTGCCACAAGGGATTTCCACACAATCTACAATCAGAAACAGTTTTCTGATTTTATCCTTCAATTTTTCAAAAATTGTCCAAGAATCACTTTTTTGGGTTTTTACCAAACACACATGATAGCTATAGATGACTAAATAAGTGTTTTTGAGCTCCGAAAATCAATACCAAACTGAGCCTAAATCTCCTAAGGAATAAGGAGACTAAGGCCATGTCGCCAAGATGCTGTCACTTATGTAACAGGGTCTAAATTTCCTAAGGAGTAAAAAGAATAAGGACCTATTTTGGTATCGTTCGCTTCACAGATTCGAATTTTCAATTCGACTTGAGATGTGACATTTTCTGAGAGCGTTTTACTGTAGCAAAAAAAGTTAAATGTGACATTTATTAAGAGTTTTTTACTGTAAAAACCTAAAACTGAAAACTCAAATCGGTAAAATGAACGATGCTTAAATAAGTAAATGTTTAAAAATGTCATAAAAAAGATAATATTATGTTATTTCTGTTATCAATTTAAATCTATTATTTATGTCACTAAAAAATATTTAATACGTTATCATTCATATCTTATAGATTATTTTTCATCTTTTATTAATCTATACTTTATAATATCTCGTAGGTTATTTTTTATGTACTATATTTTCCTTTTACCTTTTCTTTTGTAGTGTAAAGAATGTTTTTATTCAACAATTTTTTTAATTAATAAATTCTCTCTCTCTCCTCATTTCTCTCTCCAACTCGCTTTCTCTCTCTCTCTAGTCAGTTTACTCTTTTGAACATTTCGTCGAACAGTTGACAGTCAAAAACTAACTTAACACCAACAAAAAATCCCACAAATTTTAAGTATGTAAAATTAGTTATATATAAAACCACATTACTCATGTCCCATCTCATGTGAGTAATAAGATTTTAACCTAGCGAGATGAATAGGAGTGATCGTTATATAAACACCAACCACCGGTACATGTGACCATGGCGGATCAGAAAGAACAAATTATTATAGGAAAACTCAGGTACTATTACTTTGCAGCGATATACACGGCTTCAGATCTCGCAACGCGCAAGGGTGGGATGAACTCCGGCGCGAACTCTGGCGCCTTAGGGATACACTCCAGCAATAAAGACTTGCAACCTTCTAAGCATGAACTATAGACTCTGCAAATCGTCGGAATTTGCAAAGATCGTGTGCAACGATCGTTGTAGATCCGACCATTACCGGAGAAGACGAGTTGCAGTAGCGAAGAAGACGAAGAAGGCCTCGTGCCGATAGGTTCGACATATGGCCGGACTCTGACGAAGGCGACAATGAGCTTTGGTTGCCGGCGCGATTGACGAGGGAGAGAAGAGGGAGAGAAAGACATAGAGAGACAGAAGATGATTGAGAGAGTGAGAGACAGAGAAAAGAGAGGGAGAGAAAAATAAAAAAAAATAAAAAATAAATCAGTGGGTATCAATTTTTTTTTCAATGCCAGAAATAATATGATTATTATAAACAATGGTGGATTATAAGTGACATTTTATTTATGAATTTATAATTATATTTTATAATTTTTATTTTTAAAATTTAAAATTTTTGTAAAATAAATACTATAATAAATTAAGAATTATAATTTAAAATTATATCAGAATTTTCAAAATAAATGAATTATTATTTTTTTATCAGGTAATTTTGAAAATATCTTTTAAAATAGAGCCATTTTTATTTTTATTTTTTAATATTAACTCATATATTTATACTTTTTAACTAGAATTAGTCAAGAGATAAATGACTCATTTAGTTTGTTAAGTTGAGTTTTTAATTCGAGTTGAGATGTGATTTTATGTGAGAACTTTTTACTATAGTAAAAAAGTTAGATGTAACTATTTTTAAAATTTTTTTATTATAGTAAAAAATTTAAATGTAACTGATTTTAAAAGCTTTTTATTATAATAAAAAAATTAAATGTGATTATTTTTGAGAACTTTTACTATAATAAAACTTAAATTGATAAAATAAATTAGGTTAAAATTTTTTAAAATGAGTATTTTTAGTAAGTTAGGTGAGTAAAATTTGTAATTTTCTCTTCCTCTTCGTCCAAATAAATCCAATCCTGGGCTCCAGGATCCTGGCCCATGTCCAAGCAAACCCAACCCGTTCGCTCTATGGAGCTTGTTTTGAGAAGTAGTGGATTTTATGTAATAATCACATTCGATGGCCAAACCGTAGAGTATAATAACATAAGTACTCCACATGAAAAAGGAAACTAACTAACACACATATCCCTCGTTCGAGGATCATGAATTAACCACCAAAATGAGATGATTAATTATTTAAACAAACCAATTTGGAAAGGATCATAAGTCATAACAATTGGTCAAACAAGAAGATACTGGCCATTGTTTTTCTTTAAAACAAATATATATATCCCCTTATTTGGTCATTTTGCGTATATTTGTCCCCTTATACAAACTCAGAAAACGACCATTTAACAGAATGCGGTCAAATTACAAGCTCAGAAAACGACCATTTAAATCCCAATTAGAGCTAGAAAGTGTAATTACGTCCATCTCATTTAAACTTTTAATTAGAGAAACTTGTAAAACATTCCCTTTTAATCACTAAATAACCGGGTTATTAAAATCAACTCTAATTATGCTAACTATTTCATCTTTTTAGTTAAAAAATAGTTAAAAATTTAGTTTTTTTTTTTTTTTTTTTTTTTTTTTTTTTAACTTTTCTCAACTCTAACCATTAACAAAATAATTAATTATTTTAAAAAATTCACTATATACTAATTAAATTTAACTACCATCAAGTGACTAACTATTTTATTTTTTACATTATTTTATTCCCTCAACCGTATTAATAAATGCACTCTGAACGGTTTTTTTTTTTTTTTTCATCTTCAAAATTATACCAATTAATCAACTTAATGTCCCTAACGGTCATTTCTCATTTTTGTCTTCTTCCGAAAGCTCTCTCTCTCTCTCTCTCTCTCTCTATTGTTATTTTATCCGTTTATTGTTATTTTATCTGTTTATGGATTATGAAAAATAAAAGATTCATATTATATAATCTTCTCCGTGAAGATGTAGAAATCAACGATCAATTATTGACAGATCAAAATCCTAGCCAATCCACGTTACCATCTCAAATTCTTTCTCAAACCGATTCGACAACCAAGAAACCTCAAAGGTCCCGCAACTTTAAGTTGAAGAAGGCTGTCTTCTCGTATCTGCATGCCTTAATATCCAGTGTTGATGCAATACAAGGTAATGATAAAAAAAAATCTGTGAAATATTGGCAAAGAATTTGTGATTACTTTCATCAGCACAAGCATTTCACATCTGAACGCACGGCGAACGCACGGCGAATTCACTAATGCACGGTTGGTCGGGAATTCAATTCTCAGTGAATAAGTTTTGTGGGTACTATGATCAAATTGATGCAAGACAACAAAGTGGTTTCAACGAACAGGACAAGGTATATTAATCACTTTTATGATAATTAGTTTATTTTGTATACTCTTATGATAGTTTATTTTTTATACTTCTTATTTTCAGATTTTTCAAGCAAAGAATTCTGCTCCAACAACTTCTTCTCCTTCTACCCCAGCTTCTGTGAATTTAGAAGAAAATGATGTGGTAGATGATACATTTGTCAACTTGTAGACCAATAGGCAGAAAGGCAGCAAAGGCTCAGATAAAAAAAACGAAAAGAAAAGAATCCAATCACACCTGTAGCACTACTTTTACAAGAATATTGGGAAGAGAAGCAAGAAATGGATAGCAAGAAAATGGAGCTGTATGAAGAAACTTTTGCTCAAGAACAAGAAAGGCTTATTCTTGATCAAGAGAAGTTTCGACTTAAAGCACAACAGGAAGAGGAGAGAATAATGTCCATTGATACTACTAACATTCCTACTTTAATTAAAAGCACAGCCTCCAGATGGAAATCATTGCGAAAAGAGGTAATGGTAGTTCTAATTAGTTTCCATAAGTAAATGTAATCATGTAGTACAATCATGTAATGCGATTGTGTAATGAAATTAGTAGCTTTTTCATTAGGAGATCCTGGTAATTAATCCAAAGAATGCATGCCATATCCAAAGATCATATGAAGCCACGGCTTCCAAAATAATTGTTGGCTCATGGATGTGACCAGAATACATACCTTGCCATGCAACAGGACAATTCTTCCACTTCCAATGCATACAGTCAATGCTTCCAAACATTCCAGGAAAGCCACGAGCACCATTAATCTTCAGCAATCTAGCAATATCATCAATTTGTTTGCAGATCTCAAATACTCATCCCCAAACACTGCAGTAATCGCTTTGACAAATTTTTGAAGACTCTCTATGGCAGTGCTTTTGCCAATCCGCACATACTCATCTACAGAATCTGCTGGTAATCCATAAGAAAGCATCCTGAAAGCAGATGAAATATTTTGAAGAGATGACAAACCGACAATTCCACAAGCATCCTTTTTTTTGGACAAAGTACGGATCATAAGCTTCCACTGCATGTTGAATGAGAAAAAAAGTGTGCGATTGATTGAAACCAAATGTCGGTGTTTCGGCAAAATGATCGCGATAAGTCTGTCACTACTCACTACCCTGAACTCTATCACGTTGAATAACAGCGTGATCTAGAATAGAACCACGATGACCCTCGTTCGCCGTTTCTTCTTCTTCAATGATTGTTATTGCTAACAAATGAAACTCATCGTCGGAATCATCTTCGAAAAGCATATTGACTAACCGATTACGAGCCATAACTATTGAAAATATAAGTCGTTGATAAATAAAATTTAGACGGGTGAACACGAGCAGATGAGGTAATGTTATTTATAGAGGTTGAAATATGGCCGTTGGAAATATAATTGCTGGAACTAAAATAATTCTTTATATTTTAAAATCAATAAATATTAAAATAATTCATATTTAATTAAAATAAAAAATATGATTGGAGTCACCGTTAAAAATTACTAGCTAAAATATAAAGAGTCCTTTAAAGATGGCCTAAGTAACATATATAGTTGTTAATTCCTTCATTTCTCTAACTCGAACGTCGCCCGATTAAATAGTTTTTTGAGAAAAATCATGCACATTATGTAATGAAACTAACTAGGAGCTAATTATTAAAATGGGTATTTTGCATGCATGTCAAAATTTCTTAACTGGTTGGCCTACTTGTGTGCTATTTATTTTTTCAGTTCATTCCCTCTTTTTGCGACATATATGCGTTTATTAAATTTGACATTTGAGAATGAGATATCCTAGCCTGAGAATGTATAAACAGTCAAATCTATGCAAAACTGATTATTTATGATAATATAACAAAGTTTTTCAAGACTTAGACATTACAAAACGAAGGAAGATTTCATTTCTGTGTAACAAGGTTCCAATTAAATCCCTGCGGGTTTTTAACACAATTACGCGCTGAACTTGTCGTGGTTTAACAAATTATCCTATAAAAATTTTAATTTTAACACTCAATTCCCTAAACTTGCAAAGCTGTGGCAATGTGCCCCATTATACTAAATTTGTTCAAATTTATTGTTTGAACAATTGAAAGATTTGTTTTACATTTGAATTGGGATGTTAAAATTTTTGGTTGAACATGTTCTTTCAATACTAATTTAACACAATTATGGATAAAATGGAGCATATTGTAACAAATTTATAAGTTGAGGTGACAACTTAACAAAATTAAAAATTTATCGGACAAGTTTGTACAAACTTAAGAGGTAAATGAGTAAAAAACCTAATCTGTGCCATATATATATGAATGTACCCTTTTTTTTTAATAGAATGTATGTATGTATGTATATTCATGTATAAAAGAAAAGGAAAAAAAAAATCAAACGGGCCATCATCACATGGGACTGAGAATCTTCAGCTTAATCCAAGATTTAGATATAACAATACAATATAATTAATGGGAGAAAGAGGAAAATAGGCTAAAATTTGAGATGAATTAAAATTAATAGGCTAATAGTTTACATAAGTTAATAAATAGGTCAAATTATTATTTTTATCCATAACTTGTCTGGTTATGAACCATAACTTGACAAGTTATTATTCATAATTGTCCATAATTTGTTTGGTTATGAACTATAACTTGATAAGTTTGTCCATAACTTATTTGGTTATGAACTATAACTTGACAAGTTATGACTTATTAATTTTTATAACTAAAAATTAGCCTATATACTTTCTTAAGCTTTTTATATTGGCCTATTTTCTACTATTTTCTTAAAAAAAAATACTCAATGTTTACAAATTTCATTCTGTCCATAAACTTCAGACCACATGGTTGCCAAAGGGGGAAAAATAAAGTCTATAAACTTCAGACCACATGGTTGCCAAAGGGGGAAAAAAAAAGTCTGACAACTCTAAGTTATTTTCCAAATTGATGGCCTTATGAGAATCTGACTAGTGAGTTATTTTTCAACTTATTACATAGTACTTTCGTTGTTGAAAAATAAAAAGGGAGCTTTTTAACTTTGAAATTGTCTCCAATGCCATGCTAATTAATGTGTCAATTATAAATATAATATTTGAGTGTAAAAAATACTTTTTAATACAATGCTATTTATTTTGTTAAATTTTTAATATGCTATATTTTGTATCAAATTTTTCACTAAATATAGTATATGTGAAATTTAGCATTTGATTATTATTTGTTAAAATGTTTACTTTTTCCATGTAATCAATGCAACTTTTATATTTTTTAATTATTTTAAAAATAAAATTTACTTTTAGAACTTTCAAAGCTTAATAATTATAAAAAAAAATAGATTTAACATTTTAAATAACATTATGTATTAAAACAAAAATAAAAATAACATATTATATCATATTTTTTAATGTTAAATATATAATTGACATTAGCGTTTATTGAATATGGTCTTCAGTATAATATATCCCCTAAGGCAAACAATGCATGCATATTGGTGGGGTTGGCCACCTTTAGCATTCTTCTTTGACCCGTTTAGATGTAAAATTAGATAGAAGGCCGCCCTTTAATTTGGAATCAACCACGATAACCTCGTTCACTTCGCCGATTCGAGTTTTTAGTTTTAAGTTTTTACAGTAAAAAGCTCTTAGAAAATGTCACATCAAAATTGTCTGCTACAGTAAAAAGCTCTCAGAAAATGTCACATCTCAGCTCGAATCAAAAACTCGAATCTGCGAAGTGAACGAGGCTCATATGTTACTCCTAAATCACGATCTAATCACAGTCTTGATGCATACAGTGTACGAGTGTTATTTGAACAACCACAAATTTCAATAGCTCAAAATCCCTCTTAGCAGGGAGAGCAAGAATAATATGGAAACTATCAGATAGAAAATAGAGACATAAATATTCTATGGTGACCTTTATTTAAGAAGTTACCAATAGTTATGTACTCCTACGTAATCAATAATCCTAACAAATATGAGATTGATGTTTATGAATATAATTCAAAGAGAATCTTTACGAATGCCGGCATGGGAAGAATTTTTTTTTTTTTTTTTTTTTATCAAAAAAAAAAAAAAAAAAAAGTAGAACTCTGCTACTCAAGAGAACCATTCAAAAAGTCAATAAAATGTGTTCTGCTGAAATTGGCCTGCATCTTTTGAGTAATATATTATTAAATTATCATCAGTAATCTACTAGGTTATATCACCAAAATCAAAGAGTAACACTGGTCGCCGCTGGTGACTGATTGCCAGAGTATTTTACTAGATTACCACTACAAATCTTTTGAATTATTTAGGTTTTCAACACAAATACCCCCCACACAGATAACCATTCTTATTGGTTGTTTTGCTTTTGCTTTTTGGTGGAGTAGGCTTGTAAGAACCTTATTTCTTTTTTCTTAATGATTTTTTTTTGAATGAAATGATTTTTTTTTTTTATGAGAATGATTTTTTTCTTTTTAGCAACAAAAAGAAATGCGAAAGGACTAAATAATACTTAAATTAATTTATTTTTTGTTAATACAATTATATGTAATATATTTATATAAAGACGAGTTTTGAAGATTTATTATTAAACATAAAAATTTAATGACATAAAACGATAAAAATCTAATTTAATTAATTTTAATTTTTTTGATTAATTATCTAATTTTTTATAATCATTAAATTAATATTTTAAGATTAAAATAATACACCTATTGATCAGTGAATACTGAATAACTATCAAAACTACACCTATTTATATATATAATGGATATATGTGTAATTCATTGATCATAAGAGCAATATAGAATTTTTTTTTTTAAATTACATTGATGAAACATTGGCTTAGTTCTTTGTTCCTTTATATTCTCATTATATATATATATATATATATATTTTGAAAGATACTCTATCAATATTTTATATTACAGTAGAAACATACAATATAATTAAATTCAAATGATCTTATTGAATCTTATAAGGTTATTGTTGTCACAAGACATGAGGGGATTAAAGAAAAGAGACGTGAGTTCTGAACTTTTCCTTTTAAAGTAGCTATTCATTTATTTTTATGTAGTTTTCTTTTATGTTTCAAAAAACGATGGATCATAATCTATTTTGCAGATATATTCCTACTTTATAGATATTGGTTGAAAAGTAGTATCAAAATTTCTCGAAGACTCGAAGGAATGAAAATATCTTTACCCTCATTTGTGTCGAGGATTTCGACATCATTATTACAGAAAACGTCGATGTAAGTATTTATGGTCTCGTTCACTTCATCGATTTAAATTTTAAATTTTAAATTTTTATAATAAAAAGTTTTTAAAAAATATCATAATTTAATTTTATTTTTTATTATAAAGTAAAACATTTTAATTTTAAAAATATTATTTATGGTTTTACTTCATCGATTCGAATTTTAAAAATTTTAAATTTTTACAATAAAAAGTTTTTAAAAAATATCACATCTAATTTTATTTTATTACAGTAAAAAATTCTTATAAAATATCACATTTTAATTTAAATTAAAAATTTAAATTTGTAAAATGAACAAGACTTATATGTATGTAGTTCTTGAACATGAAAATATCAGCATGTCAGGTTGTTATTTAACATAGAATTTTCTATTTTTTTTTTAATTTTAAAAACATAGAATTTGCTTTATCTTTTTAAACAATCATTTTCTTTGAATTACTGGTCTTGATTCGACCATCTTTTCCAACCTATAGGATTCAGAGAATATTGATCTTGGACTTCTTTTATTGAGGAATGTTGGGCTTCTGTGGAGATTTTTCTCCTTGTTGCAACTCGTTATTAAGAAAAATTTGACAATTGCACTTTAAATTTTAGGGAGAAAGAAAAAAATAGGTTAAAATTTAAGATAAATTAAAATTAATAGATTAATAGTTTACATAAGTTAATAAATAAGTTAAATTATTATTTTTGTTTATAATTTTTTTGGTTATAAATCATAACTTGACAAGTTATTATCTATAATTTATCTGGTTATAAACCATAACTTGACAAATTTATTTATAACTTATATAATTATGAATCATAACTTAACAAGTTATAATTTATTAATTTCTATAACTAAAAATTAATCTATATACTTTCTTAAAGTTTTCATATTAACCTATTTTTTACTATTTTCCTAAATTTTAAAGGAATTGTTTTCTTGCATAATCGAGTCCGAACTTTTAAATTTGATAATTGCACTTTTAATTTTAAAATTAGTATAGATACAATAATTAAGAAAAACAATTAATTTGACAGTTTAAAATACAAAATTCTCACATAAAAGAAAAAAAATCATCATTTTTAAAAATATATCACGTGTAAATCTCATATATTGAACTTAAATTGCTATTATTATGAAATATTTAGATGTAAGTTTTTAAAATAAAAAATCTAGAGTTTTTCATGTAAAAAAGTAATAATTTGAGATATAACAGTATAATTTGCTTAAAAAAAAAAAAAAAAAAGAACAATAGATAAAAAAAAAAAAAGGGAAATTATATCAGGAATAAGGAAAATATCAAAATTCACAGAGAAGACCAGTCAACTTGGAATCCGCCCTAGTTTTCAACGTTTCATATTGCATAAACACACGCAAAATAAATAAATAGAAATAAAAAATAAATAAACAACGCGTTTTTAGCCATTATTACAGTCAAAAGCTGCCTTTCAGAGAACAAGAACAAGAACAAAACATTGACAACTACTCCCCCACACTATTCAAAAAAAAAAGTCCAAGCTTCACCACTCCACTATTCAACGCCAAATTAAAACCCAAAAACAAAAATATATAAAAATACATAATAATAATACACAACCAAAAAAAAAAAAAAAAAAAAAAAAAACAAAACGAGAAACAAAACCACATTTGTGATTCTTGAGCCGAAAAAAAAAAAAAAAAAACGAAGAAATGAAATGAAATGAAATCTGGAGGCATTTGATTTGAGCTTGTTGGCGTTTTTTCTTCTTCTTCTTCTTCTTCTTCCATGGAGAACTCATCAAGGTCGTCGGGCGCTCTGACGACGACGCTCTGCAACTCAATCCAGGCTCTCGGAAGAGGCTTCGACGTCTCCTCCGATATTCGCCTTCTCTACTGCAAAGGCGCTCATGGCTCCAGGCTTGTGCAGATTGACGAGGCTCGGACCAGAGATCTCCCTCTCTCCGGCGGTCTTCTTCTGGCCGAATGTCTCCGTCGATATCGATTGCTCTCCGCAGGAAACAAGAACCGAGAGTTCCCGTTTGCTCCTTCCATGAGGTAACTGCTTGTGATTCTGTCGAGATTGAATTTTCAAGATAATTTGGTGATGTTGATTGGGGAATTTTTGCTCTCTTTATTGCGTTTCGAGGCTTCGACTTCGGATGATAAGATTTTGATGTCTCGCTTATTTCTAGAAGCTGTTGTGTCGATTAAATGGTATTTGATAACGTTAATTCTTAATTAGAAATTCTGAAAAGTACTATCTTCTTGAGATTTATATACTTACTAGTAGTCTTTTTGTTGTCAATGTTTTATGCCAGTTTCTTTTCTTGATTGTTTTTGTTAAAGTCCCTGCTTTTGATACTCTAGGTTGAAATAGGAATACCAAATGGTAAAACAAACTATATATTAGATCCTCAGTTGTTGAGTCCGTACGACTTACTAGTTTCAGACAAATAGGCTATGAACTTTGGTGATAGAATGGAGTTTAAGAATGCGCTTTGAGAGTACCCAATATGTTTCAATGTGTGTCCTGGCCAAGTTTTGGGCTTTATAAGGTCGATATTGTTTGTTAGTATCGTTTTTAAAGGTTGAGATATTACAATTAGTAAGTATTTTTGTTTGCCCTGGTCTTTTGGTCGTTTTTAAAGGTTGAGATATTACAATTAGGAAGTATTTTTGTTTGCCTTGAGGTTTTATTCGATAGGGATGTAGATTTATAAGCCCTGTTGGGGCTAAATGAGAATGGTGATAGACAAGCAATTGTGTAGAGAAGGAAGAGATAAGGCTGAATTTGCAAAGCTGCATTCTATCTGGTTTCAGCTACCTAATGCATCAAAGAAATTAGGATGCATTCTTGATGAAGTCTTCTAAAGTTTCTGGCATTGCTGTTTTTGAAAAGTTCATGTGCTTTGTATCACCCGGTCCTAGTTTTATTATCTTGCAGACTTTTGCTATCAGAATACAAATGTTGCACGTTGTTTTACCAAATTGTTGAACCGACATTTTTTTGACTTTATTCCTTTGGCGTTTGAATGACAGATGGCAGAAATCTTTAATAAGAGATCTGGTATATCAGGCATTATTCCCCTTGGAAGCTTTAATTCCATGTTCAATTTCACCGGCTCTTGGCAAGTTGATGCAGCAGTTACCAAATCACTTGCAATGGTTGGATACCTAATTCCTCTGTATAAAGTTAAACTAGAAAAGCAAAATTTAGTCTTGCATGAAGAAGTCAAGCATGCTGTTCCGCACACTTGGGATCCTGCATCATTGGCAAGGTGAGAATTTTTCATTCATGTTTCAAAAGACTTTGGCTGCAAAATATGTCTTTTCGAACCTTAATACCTTAAACGAGATATTTAACGTTGACTGAATTAGTGGGCTACTATCTCTCAATAAGTTAAGATGCGCTATTATGTTAGCTAATAGACTGTCAAGAGGACCTATGTTTTAACAGCACCAAATATCAAATAATAAATATATCAAGTTCCTATGTATTGCTATATAAAATGTAGTTTGTGATGTATTATCTGCACATATTTTTACTTTTAGATTCTAGTAAAAGGCTATAGATTATAGAAGACAAACTAAATATACCTCAGAAAATGGCGGAGACCACCCCCCTGAATGCAGTTCTTATTTTAACATGTTCAAGCGTCATATTATGGACATTGTTTCCCTATTTTATCTTGTAGTAGAGATCTAATTCAGCAGTGTTTGATATGTAAATTTATTTGCTATGAATCAGGATGGGCTGACAAAAATTTTCCACTTTTTTTTTTCCTATATTATTTTTCAGTTTCATTGAAAATTTTGGTACTCATGTTGTTACGTCTGCAACTATTGGTGGAAGAGATGTGGTTTACATCAGGCAACACCAGTCATCTCCTTTGTCAGCAATGGACATTGAGAATTATGTGAATGACATGGGTGATCATAGGTTTCAGGACTCCACAAGCCAGTCAAGTGCTGGCCCCTTAAAGTACAAAGATAAGGTTCGGGTGACAGTACAATTTTACATCAATTTTTTTTTGTTTCGGAAGAAAACAAAATCTTATATTAAGAAGTTATTCAATTTCTCAAATTTTCATCACTTTCTAAGTTCTGCGTGCTAATTGCATCATTTGCCTCTTTCTTGAAATAGTTTTGAGGATATCAATTGGTTTTTGTTTAGCTTTTTCTGTAAAGAAAAAAAATATCTGCTTTCACACAGTTACTTTCCATTCAGAATTCAATTTTCCGCTGCAGGGTGTAACAGTTATTTTTAGAAGACGAGGTGGGGATGATCTTGAGCAAAGTCATGCCAAGTGGGCAGACACAGTAAGATTAGCACCAGATGTGATCAACATGACGTTTACTCCCATTGTTTCTTTACTTGAAGGAGTACCTGGAATAAAGCATTTAGCCCGTGCAATTGACTTATATTTGGAGTGTAAGATTAATTTATAATTTGCTTCTACTGAAGATACATATTGTCCGCATATGATGATGCTAATATGTTTTTTTTTGCCCCTATATTCTATATTACATACCTGAGGTTTTCTAGGGGTTTACAATTGGTTGATTTTAGCTGCCCTGGGAAAAGTGTCAACTTGATATATGAACAATCATGTTCATCGATCAACCAACTACTGTCTAGTAAATAATGTTTTTACTTTACCACATGGGGTTGAAAGAAAAAAGTATATATACGATCAATTTTTTCACAGAGTTGATTTAGATGGAGCCTTTGTTGCCAAACTGTTCATTTCAACTTGTCGTTGGAATATTTCCTTCTTGATAGGTGAAAACTAAAACATTTGACTGAGACTCAACGAACCTTAATAATACCTACTTTGATTTTTCATTCTTGAATAGTTTGCCCTTTTTTAAATCCTCCTGACATGTTTTGCTTTATGAGTATATTGTATGCTTGGCATATTCTAGTCTTGTATACTTCCTCTTCATGATCTTTCTACTGCAATGTAGTGTAGTGTTCTGGCTATTGTAGATGATTTTCTGACATTTTTATTCAATTGTTATTGCTTTAACCAGACAAACCACCTATTGAAGATCTGCAGTATTTCTTGGATTTTCAAATTGCTCGAGCTTGGGCCCCTGAGGTGAATAATCTACAGAGAAAGGAACCCGTGTGTTCATCTCTTCAGTTCAGCTTGATGGGTCCAAAGCTTTATGTTAGCCCGGATCAGGTATTTCTCATGGTTTAAGGACTCCTTTTATACAAGTAATACTAACCATTGCGTGTGTGTGTGAGAGAGAGGGGGACGGGGGGGTGAGATGGTGGGGCTTCGTGTGGTGTGGAATTCAGAGTATGTTACTGTGGCAAAAGGGAATTATAAACAAAAGGAAACCTCAAACTAAGAACTGAGAGCTCAACCGTCAACAGCATATACTACGCAGTTTTTGATTTAGGAGTTAATAATGCCTAGGAAATAGATAATTGCAAAGCTATCTCGTTACAGAACTCATAAATAAGTGCAAAGCTACAAAGCGTAAATGTTCAGCCTTCATGATTTTCTCCATCAAAGAATGTATCACCTTTTGCTGTATCTCAAGCCTCTTGGTTGAACCATAATTGTTTCAGCTAAGTCAAAAACTGTCCATGTTTTTACAGGTAACTGTAGGCCGCAAGCCTGTCACTGGGCTTAGACTTGGCCTTGAGGGCATCAAGCAAAACCGGCTTTCCGTACATTTGCAGCATTTAGTGTCTCTTCCTAAAATCCTTCAACCTCACTGGGACATTCACGTGGCCATCGGTGCCCCTAGATGGCATGGTCCAGAGGAGCAAGATAGCCGTTGGTTTGAACCAATTAAGTGGAAGAACTTCTCCCATGTGAGCACTGCGCCAATAGAGTACACAGATACATGCATAGGAGACCTTTCAGGTGTTCACATTGTCACCGGAGCTCAACTTGGTGTTTGGGATTTTGGCGCCAAAAATGTCTTGCACCTCAAACTTCTCTTCTCCAAAGTTCCAGGTTGCACAATAAGGCGGTCTGTTTGGGATCACAACCCTTCCACCGCATCTTCTGTGCAAAAGCCCGATGGCTCTTCTTCATCATATGTAAACAGCAGAACCCCGGACGATAAAAAGGAGGATAGTTCAACCCAAACCGGGAAATTAGCGAAAATTGTAGACATGACGGAAATGTTAAAGGGTCCGCAGGACATTCCAGGTCATTGGTTGGTCACGGGTGCCAAGCTCGGAGTAGACAAGGGAAAGATTGTATTGAGAGTGAAATATTCCTTGCTGAATTATTGATCATCTTTTAGGCTTTCCCACTAGGAATTTAGTTAAGCATTCTTTGCACAGCCTGTCCCTGTTATTTTGTTTTGTACATTTTGTTCTTTTTGCTTGTGATGTCATCTCGGTTGCTAGTCACAATCATTATTTGTCTGAGAGGGTTTTTTTTTTTTTTTTTTTTTTACAAAATTTATTTTACATAATTTGTTCGTCACAAAACAAGATTATGCTTCTGAGTAATAATAGATTTGTCTTAGTTTTTATATATATACATCAATGATTCTCTGTTTCTAGACTGATGGACACTTATCCATAATTCACGTACACAACTTTTGTGCAAAGACATTTATGTTGTCGAATAATAAATGGATTTGGAATAATTAATATATAAATAAGAACGAAGTAGGCCCTCAAGAAAAAAAAAAAAAAAAAAAAAAAAAAACGTAGTAAAATTTCCCCAATGTGAAAACTGCGTGTTCATTTGTTGATTGCTTGTAATGTCTGTTTCCGAAAGGAAATATCCAATAACTGCATCAGAAAACTTGCTTTGGCTTCACTATTAAAACTCTAGAACACACCAATTAAGAATAGAGAAAAATCATTTGTCATTAGATTTTTTTATTGACAATTTTTGTCGCTATCAATATTACTCATATCTTACTATTTATTATTATTATTATTATTATTATTATTATAAATATTATTATAAATATTATGCCCATAATGCGTCTTTCAGGAGACATCCAACTAACAAAATGTTCACTCTCCTGTCGATTAGTCCGATGTTCAAATCCTCATACTAAAAACCAAAACGAAGAGGGAACAAAAAGATCCTCCGACCCAATTATCTGATCGGATCAGATTCCAAGCTGAGGTTATTGGTTTAATTGTTCGAGGCGCAAGTGAGTTTCACAATGAGACAAATTGTGGCTGCAGCCTTAATAGAGTGTAGCTATCAATAATGAGTGGGTGAAAATCACTAATGTCTTGTTATTTTTCTTCTTGCTCTTTTCTCATTATCTTTTTGCCAGAATCATTATAAAATTACTTGCAAGAGTGTATTCCCTAGAGTGAACCAAACCAAATATGGCTTAGAACATCATGTACGTGGTCCAAACAGTTAAGCCGGCTTACTTAGTCAAACTACTTCTTATGTTGGAACAAGACAAACAAATCGGAGTCTAAATCCGATTAGTATTACAGTAGAGCATATCGTTAAATTAGTGTATCAACGCTAAATTTTAGCATCTGAGCAGAAATATTATTCTTCAATATAGTGTTACTTTTTGTGCCAAATTGTTATATGCTATACTTACTACCAAGTATAACATCTAGTAAATTTGACATTTTATTGTTCTTAGTTTTATATGTTTAGAGCATTATTAATGTAATGTTATGATTTATGTGTGTCAATGACAAATTTCACAAAAAAATACTCACCAATGCAGTGTTGTTTATCGTGCTAAATTTGTCAAATACTATACTTTGCGATAAATTTACCACTAAGTATATAGTATATGACAAATTTAGTAGTTGATCACTATTAGTAGCTATATAATTTACCTTTTCATTTAATTATTTCAACATAAACATTTTTAAATTGTTTTAGAATTAAAAGTTTATTTTACTTTTAAAACTTAATGATTATGGTAAAACATAGACTTAACATTTGAAATAACATTGTAAAAATTAAAATAACATATCAAATATGTTGTATTTACAAATTTTGATGCTAAATAATCTTTGGCATTAGTATTTATATTGAAGTCGGTCTTAATAGTTGGAACCACACTTATATAAGGGATGCATAAACGACTTATATATGACATTTGTAACATTAATATGGTGCTAAGTAGCACCAGTGGAGCTCTCTACTGGTTCCGGTAAACAAAGGCAAATCAATCCAAGATTGAAGTACAACACCTTGATGTATACACTTATCACGTTAAAGCCATTGAGGGAATATTGTCACACTTGCAATAATATATAATAGAGCTTAGTATTCATGATTCAACTACTTCGTTAGCATTTTTCTCTATACTACACAAAATTCAACTTTATGAGGTCAATTTTTCCTTTTCTTAAAAGAAAAAAAAAAAAAAAAAAAGAGAGGTTATAACAAGGAAAATTATTACATCCCAATTTTGACTCCCACAAGAATTAATTAATACTATCGCAAACCTATCAAAAACATCCACACCATAGAAAGTCTTAAGTGTTGAATTAATGCACTGAAGCAGTCAAATTTTATGTGCAAAACAATGTGAATACTGCTTGAGCCATGAGTAACAAGTCCTAATTCAAGTGTATGTCAGCCTTCTTTTTTAATTTCCCCTAATTAACGACAACATATCAATGTGTCATTTTCTCTTGTGTATGTTCGGACCCACAAAAGGAAAACAAACCTATAATTTGCCTTAAAAAACGTAAATAAAAAATCTCATTATAGAGACATTTGCATAACAAACATTTATGTGACTTTCTGAAACTTTTTCAGACTCATATCATGACAATATAGCGTCTATATATAAATACCAAGTGCCGAATGTGATTGCTACTACGAGGCACATGCTTGTGTCCAAAAGCAAAGTGAGGACAAATTTTTAGGAACACTTGTTAATTTTGGTGCATATCCGATGATGCTATTCTATACACTGTTTTAATGCTTATCTCAGTTGCATCTAGAAATCAGATAGAGAATATAAAAAAGTAGTGTTAAAGACGCTAATTCTAATATGAGTTTTTATCCCAATTTTGAGTTAATATTTTTTTATTAGCAAATAATCAAATATTATCTCTTATTACTAATTAATGTGACAATTTCTGATAAGTAATAATAACTAAAATTAGGTAAAAAAAAGAAAAAGAAAATATAGTCTCGTATCCCTAATATTATTTATATATAAACAACAAAAGTAATAAATCTTTCTCACTCTTCACAAATTAAAAACTTTCTTTCTTACTCTTTACAAATTAAAAACTTGTAGGATGATATATAATATAAGGTTCCCTAACACATCCATGGTATCATCATTGTCGCATTTTTGTTTTGTTTTTATTTCTAATAAAATAACTCATTTACATTAGGAGTTAACCATATTAAGGCCTCATTTAGTTTGTTAATTTGAGTTTTTAATACGAGCTGAAATGTGATTTTCTGTGAGAGCTTTTAACTGTAGTGAAAAAGTTAGATGTGACTTTTTGTGAGAGCTTTTAATTGTAGCAAAACTTGAATTAAAAATTCAAATCGGTAAAATGAACGGGGTCTAAGAATATTTTACACACTTTTAACCTATAATTATTAATTCAAAGTCAGATGGCATTAACGTATGTGTTACCAATACCGGCTCTTTTTTTGTTTTGTTTTTCTTTTCATTTATTTTTCTTTTCTATTATGAAAAAGAAGAAGAAGAAGAACAATCGGTATTGGTACACAAATTCGGGGGCGGGAAGAAAAGAGACCTAGAAAGCTCTCTGTTGATAAATGTTGGTTGTGCACTTGGCAAGCAGTACAGAAAATTGAAATTCTAATTAATTTAAGCCCCGTTCATTTCACCAATTCGAATTTAGAATTTGAATTTCGCTACAGTAAAATTTTTTTAAAAACAGTCATATTTAACTT
The DNA here is from genome assembly GCA_012066045.3 of Morus alba. Taxonomy (NCBI): domain Eukaryota; kingdom Viridiplantae; phylum Streptophyta; class Magnoliopsida; order Rosales; family Moraceae; genus Morus; species Morus alba. The sequence goes on from CP050227.2 coordinate 8,090,117, forward strand.
TTTGTTATAGTAAAAAACTCTCACAAAAAGTCATATTTAACTTTTTACTACAGTAAAAAGCTCTCACATAAAGTCATATCTCAACTCAAATTAAAAATTCGAATCAGCGAAATAAACGGACCCTTAGAGTCCAATCAAGAGGTTAAAGTTTCAAGCCAATTACATGTAAAGTACTCAACGTCAACCCTTTTGCAAATAATCATGATGTTTTATTTTATGTGGAAAATAAATTCTTTGTGCATATATAAATGTTCTTGGCCTTTTAAAATTCCAAATAAAAGAAATGAGACGCATCATTTATTCACGAGATTATAAATTCTCATATTTTTATCGGTGGATATAATTTTTCTTTTAATATAAATCAGAATGTTAAGATCAACTAGTGCAATATGCATGCAGTAGAATTTTTAGCTAACGAGTTAATCCTTTTTTAACTCACGGTAAAGCTCCCAGTTGAACGGTATTAGGAGAGTAATTAATCGAATCTATTTGTCATCACGAAAGTCGGCAACAACGAAATTGATATATAGTGGCATCAAAAAACGATAAAAAAATGTATCATAGTCATGAGAAGAGGTCCTCGTCACCATCTACGTATCATTAGCGGCAACATAATATTCAATTCACTATTTACTCTTATATATACAAATCCATATCGTAGCCTCTTTACCAATCTCATCAAATATCTTACTAGCCATAGCTAGCATCTGAGGCCTGAAAGACTCTTTGTACTAGTTATAATGGTATAGCTAATTCTCCTTTTTTTTTTTTTTTTTTTTTCATTTATTCTCAACGGGTATTCTTTTCGTAAGTTTGAATAGAAAAGTTGATTTAAAATTTAAATTGTTGTGAGAAAAAATGTTGTAACAAAAAGATTGAATTGTGATTTAAACCTATAAAAAAAAAAGAACCCTAATTTCTCCAACTTATAATGAATTATTTTGATGCGATGTGTCTTAAAATCCTAATCATATTAATTCTTTCCGTTTGAATTACAGGATAAGAAATTACCTGAGCTTGTTGAAGGAAAGGTGGATTGGAAGGGAAGAGCAGCTATGAAGTATAAACATGGAGGAATAAGAGCTTCTTTGCTCATCCTAGGTAATTAATTAAATTCTTTAGGCATATCGCAAAGAGGTGTGATTTTAATTTTTCAGTTAAGTGTGCATGGAAATTATTTCATGTGTGTGTGCGCGCGCGCTTTTCATTTGATTTTTCTAAGCTTGATATTATAAATAAATGTTATAATTAATTTTATAACCATATAAGTGAGCAGCCAAACTATATTATCTTCTTCTTTTGTAAAACTATTTGTGTCACGTCCAATAAATGGATTAATTTGCACATATTTTTCTTTAACATTCATTAATTAACTCCAATATTATGGTTTATAATATCGTCTTATCATAATTTAATTAATTGATATCATGTGTTGATATTTACAGCAACATTCGGATTCGAGAACCTGGCAACTTTGGGACCGGCAGTGAACATGGTGACATACTTTATTGGGCTGCTGCACTTCGGCGTCGCAGATGCTTCTAACACTCTTACTAACTTCATGGGCACTAGTTATATTCTCAGCATTGTTATGGCCGTTTTCGCCGACACATTCGTCGGCAGATTCAAAATTACAGTCGCCGGAGCATGCCTTGAAATTCTGGTCTATATTTTACATCCTTTTCATATATAAAGTCTACAAGATACAAAAAAATATATCGATTATCAAAAGAAGAAACAAAACATTATCTACGGGTTAAACTCATTTTTAGTCCTTTAAATATATAATTCAAAATTCATTTTAATTTAAAACGACCTAAAACGAGTTTTCAACTTTTAAATTAATCATTTCATCCATCCAACTATAAAAATCTCAAAGAGAAAAAGCACGGCTTCTTTCTTAACAATCACAATTAAAATTAATATATATTACTTTTAGTACTTTTAACACTCGGATATATAGATGCGAGAAATGAATTTGAAAGGAACTTGTCCTGGTCATGATTAAATTAAAATTGACTATAGTTTGGACACTAAAAATTCGAATATCATATATATGTACATGTAGGTGTAACGTTGCATTTTTTAAAATATTGCAGGGACTAGGGTTGCTTGCAATACAAGCCCACTACCCCAGTCTAAAGCCAGCACCGTGCAACGCCTTCGACCCAACAGCTAATTGCGAGAAACTCTCCGGCAGCCAGAAGGCGCTACTTTTTATCGGTCTATACTTGTGGGCCATTGGTGGTGGAGCGACAAAGGCTGGTTTACCGGCACATGGTGCCGATCAATTCGACGAGAAAGACCCGAAAGAGGCGAAGCAGATGTCCACCTTCTTCAACTCGCTGTTGCTCGCCGTATGTATTGGTGGTGCTGTTAGCATAACTCTCCTAGTCTGGATCCAAGATAATAAAGGCTGGGACTGGGGTTTTGGGGTCTCCACAATAGCCATGATCTTGGCTGTCTTTTTATTTGTTGCAGGATTGCCCATGTACCGCCTGCAAATTATTGGAGATCATACTAACCCAGCTGTTGAAATTATACGGGTTTGTGCTAAATTAATGCTTCCTTTGTTTTTGTTGTTGTTGTTGTTGTTGTTAATCTTAGTAATTATATATTATAACAAATGAAAAAATATATATTCAAATATGATGAAAAATATACCATCATTATTAAACACCCAGAATTGACTCCTATATCTTCTTAATTATATGTATTGCTTTTCACGTTCCTTCAATAATATTATGCCATAATAATTAAAATACCCTATTAATTAAAATTTTATATTACGTTAATTAAAAAGTCATGACACACGACATGATCTTATTGAGGGACATGAATAAACACCACAGTTAATATAAAATAGGCTACATGTAATCTCTGGGATTGGGACATACCTTCCATGAGTGAGTGACCTAATTAACATGGAGTCAGCTAGATTTGGAATATATATTTTTTTTCCTTCTCCAATTGTGCTTATTTGAAGGCATACATATTATATTTGGAATATTCCGAGTATAATACATTAGTTCTCTACTTTTAATTTTATATGGTTCAAATTTTAATCTCTTTCATATTACGATTTGATTATTTAATGATGACATTAATATAAAACATATTGAATATATAGTTCACAATAGTTGACTTTTTTTGGTTGCTTATTTCTGTCTTTCAGGTATTTGTTGCAGCCATCCGCAACAGGAACCTTAGCCTTCCCGAGGACCCAACAGACCTCTACGAGTTAAACAAGGACAAAGAAGCTGCTCTCGAAACCGAATTCCTTCCTCACACTGATACTTTCAGGTTCATTAAATTTTCAACTCTCACTACTAGAAAAAAAAAAAAAAAAAATACACACACACCCCGGTATCGTCAACGCGTCGAAAACGCTCTCCAAAGTAGCGTTGCCAGCTTATAATTAATTAGTTTTAGGTAGGTTAAAGAAATTTTAGACGTGTTGACCGAATTAGTACGTATAATTTTTCTAATCCCATTTGATGTTACTTATTTTTTTTGTGTTGTGAAATGGGATTATATCGTTAGTTCTTTAAAAAATGAAAATTAATTGACCAAAAATATCCACCCATTGCCAAGAATTTTTTTTTTCTGATTGAAATTAAAGGGGATATTCTGATTCATACATAGAAAGTAAATACCAGAAGACATGAACAAAAGACCTTTCAAATTTCTTCTTGACATAACGTTTAATATACCATATCTTTTCATCTTACATGCATATATAAATACATACGTGATCCATTTCAGGTTCTTAGACAAAGCAGCAATAATCTCCGACGTTACCTACCAACCAGAAACTTCGCCTCCAAATCCATGGCGACTCTGCAGAGTAACTCAAGTCGAAAACGCCAAGACCCTTCACGGGATGATCCCGATCTTCGGCTGCACAATCATCATGACTCTCTGCCTCGCTCAGCTCCAAACATTCTCCATCCAACAAGCCCAAACCATGGACAAATCCATAAACTCCAACTTCAAAATCCCCGCGGCCTCCCTCCCGATCATCCCTGTCGCCTTCCTGATCGTCATCATCCCGTTCTACGACAGAATCGTCGTACCTTTCATCCGAAAATTCACCGGCGTCCCCACCGGCATCACCCACCTGCAGCGCATCGGCGTCGGCCTCGTCCTCTCCGCTATCTCCATGGCCGTCGCCGCCATTCTCGAGGTCAAGCGCAAGGCCGTCGCCCGCGAGCACAACCTCCTCGATGCAAACCCGGAAAAGCAGCCTCTGCCGATAAGCATCTTCTGGCTGTCGTTTCAGTTCTTCATATTCGGGATCGCCGACATGTTTACCTACGTGGGGTTGTTGGAGTTTTTCTACTCCGAAGCTCCCAAGGCTTTGAAGTCGCTCTCGACTTGCTTTCTGTGGTGTTCAATGGCGCTCGGGTATTTCTGCAGCACGGTTTTGGTGAAGATGGTCAACCGAGCCACCAAGGGGATTACGAGAAGTGGGGGTTGGTTGGCTGGGAATAATATAAACAGAAATCATTTGAATCTGTTCTATTGGTTGCTTTCGATTTTGAGCTTGATCAATTTCTCTGTGTATTTGTTTGCCTCGTGGAGGTATAAGTATAGAGCTCAAATTAGTCCAGTGGTGAAGAATGGTGATGATCGTGAGGAGAAAAGCAAGGCATAGTTAGAGAGAGAGAGAGAGAGAGAGAGAGAGAGAGAGAGAGAGAGAGAGGAGTAGTGAGAGAGGAAAAGTGATATTCTACATGTGGAATGAAAATTAGTAGAGTTTTTATTTGGTGTATATGAATGTCTCGCCTGTATAATTAGTTTGTTTTCTTTAAGTTAGATTAGTGATTGTATTAGGAAGCTAATTGGGAATAAAAAGAATATTGTTTTCTTCAGGTTTTTTCGTGATGAATTTAATTATTCATATGTCTCAACGGTTTATCTCTCTGTATTTTTTTGAGTGATTTCCTTTCAGATTTATAATTTCTAAGGACCAGATTGTGAAAATCTTTGCAAAGACTGATATAATAATTAAAAAAAAAAAAAAGAAGTTCTCTATCAATCAAAGCAAAGTGTCTTTTGAAAGACCTAAGCATACATGGTATATCAGCACCCTAATAATGACTGCTTCCTGCAGTGGGTTTAAAATGACCTGATCAAGGTGAAAAATGTATGCCTTATTTTGATAAAAGGCACACTAAGTTTCGACCATAGTACATATCTGGCTCTTTGAACAATACAACAATAAATTATGGAAGCAGAAACTGATAGCCCAAAGGTAAACTAATACCAAAATGTTTCCGCGTACATAAGTAGAAATCCTATGACAAAAAGTTCACACTATAAATTTATGACTAAATACATATTAATTATAAGGTTGTCACTAAAGTATGTTTTAATTTGTCACAAAAAATATTGTGAATAAAGGTGTTACAAAAAGTGTTGTGATTCAAGGTTCATTTTTTGCGGTGCATATAAGAGAGGGATATATATATATATATATATATATATATATATATATATAGCTTCTCCCACCGCTGTTACTTGTTTTCTATCCCTTTGCTGTTTATATATTGTGTTCTTCTAGTCTATGTTTTTTTTTCTTTAATATCTATAGTAGTTTTGAAATATATGATGCGCGTGAAAGGACAAAAAAGCAGACAAACAAATAGGAAAAAAGAAAGAAATAACATAAAAATAAGGGAGATTCTCTAATATATCTGGTGTATTAATAGGCAAGATTTTTTTAACCGTTAAATTTGTGTACTTTTTGAGTATATGTAATTTTATGTAAATTTTACGGATAAAAAACTTAACCTATCGATATGTTAACGTACCGGAGAAGATCCTAAAAATAAAACTTAAAATTAATCTTAAGGAAAAGAAAGTACATGAGAAAGTACTTAAACAAAGTAGACAAACTATAAGAAAAAAAAAAAAAAAATACATAAAAAAAGAAATTATGGGTGTTAAGAAAAACTGAAAAATACGGGAATCAATCAAATTAAATAAAATAAAATCAAAGTATTGATAGGTTTCAATATTTAATTTGTTTCATATGATAAGTTTGAAGCTGTACTTTTTATTATTATTTTTAAACTTAAGATATATAGGGGCTCTAACTTTACACTTAATTTATTAGTGAAATCATGTGTGCAATTATCAAATATATATGGGGAGATTCTCTAATATGTTTAATGTACTGGTAGGTCATGTGTTTTAACCGTTAAATCTGCATATTTTCTAATTTTTATATAATTTTATGCAGATTTGGCGGATAAAAAACTTAACCTACCGATATATTAAGCGTATTGAAGAAGATCTAATATATATGTTGTGCATGCAACCACCTACTTTTTCTTTTTTTATTTGTTTAGTTAGGATTCTTAAAATGAATATTACATCTCAATTTTATTAACACTCACTAAATGTTTGATCTTCTATAGAACCCTTTGTTCATACAATCTAAACAATAAAAAGAAAAACGTTAAAAAAATTAAACTAGAAAATAAATACATCTCAATTAGATTAAGACTCACAAAATATTTAATCTTCTATCGAAACCCTCCACTCATACAATTTAAAAAAAAAAAATAAAAAAGTTAAAAAAAATTGAAGTGCAAAGACAACACAGGAATGATAGAATTAAAACAATTTTGTTATAAGGATTTATATTAATTATCTTTTTGTATTGTATATAACATCTTCTCAAGTTTAGTGTCATTTTATTTATTTTTTATTTTTTATTTTACATTTTCATGTTTAATTAAACTTGCTACTTAAAAAACGTAGAAACCTTAGCAAAAAGTCACGTGATTTCTTCGTTGTCTTTACTAACATTTTATTTTTAAACGCACGCACACAAGAACTATAGGCTATAGCGCCTAAACTATTATATAGGAATCAAAAATTGTTGAGACATCTAAGAAAAACGATAGAAATATCAAATATTATTCAGTGGCTCTACACATCAAGCCCAAGTGTAAGTACCGTCTCCATTTGGCAACAACATTTGATAAGCCTCAGCCACCTCATCTCCCCATGCATGTCTACGTGCAACCCTCAAAACCCTCCACGTTTTCTCCACTCAACACTAAAGCCTCTTCCTTATGAACACTTCCAAAATCTACACTTTATATATGCATAGATACAAATATGTATCCCTTGCAAATTATTCAGCAGAAGCTTGTTGTTTGATATTACATATATAAACAATACACAACAATATTACATTATAGACTTATATGGCTGCAAGTGACACGATGCCGTCGCCGATGCCGGCCGGCGGAAACGTAATCCCGCCCGGGAGACCGATGTCGACGGAGCAACACTTGTTGGACAAAGGAGCTCAGATGATGCAGTCTCTTAAGCCGGTGAAGGAGATGAAAGAACACGTTTGCACTTTCGCTATTTACAGCCACGACATGACTCGTCAGATCGAGACTCACCACTACATCACCCGTCTCAACCAGGACTTCCTCCAGTGCGCCGTCTACGATTCCGACCGTTCCGACGCCCACCTCATCGGTAAATATTAAAACATTGTCGTTTGTTAAACTATGACGCTATAGTACACGCACTACCTATTATTAATAGATGGGTCCCGGAACAAGGGATGATGTGTAGTATCAGTGGTATGCTAATTAATCTTTTTTAGGGTTAAGTCTCCTTTTCTTTTGCAGGAGTGGAATATATCATATCGGATCGGATGTTTGAGAATTTGTCTCTTGATGAGCAAAAGCTTTGGCACTCCCATGCGTATGAGGTTATATTTATATATATACTCTTATATATGAGGGTGTAATTAATTTGGTAGTTAATGATTACTAAATAGGGGGAAATCAATTTATTTGGATATAATTGCTCTTGCTGCAGGTCAAGTCAGCCCTTTGGGTGAATCCCCGAGTTCCAGAAATGTTAGGAAAGCTAGAGCTCAAGGATATGGCTAAAACCTATGGCAAATTCTGGTGCACATGGCAGGTTGATAGAGGTACATATATATAACAACAACTATCAAGTAATCCTTTGTATTACTTTTGACTCAAATTATCAAATTTTTAGTACTCAAGAGTTATCCCAAAAAGGAGGAAGTAACTAAGAAACATGTCATTTAATTATCAGTTAAGATTTCAACCCAACAAAAAAAAAAAAAATTCACTTAAAAGGTGTACCGCTTGGCGACGATTATTGATTAGGTCACAAAAGGGAGGGCAAAAAAAAAAAAGTGCGTCGATACTCTTTTAACTATATATCACTTTATTATAGACTTGTGTGTTTGATGGAAATCATAATACTGTTAACCAGGCGATGCGCTTCCTATCGGTGCGCCGGCGTTGATGATGTCACCGCAAGCGGTGAGCCCGGGAGTGGTGAAGGCGGAGCTGGTTGAAGAGGAGGGACGAAGAGTACAACATATCGACGGAGGCGCTGAGGCAGTCGAGGGTCGAGATCGAGGAGCCCGAGTGGATCAACCCGCAGGCCGACTACTGGAAGCAGCACGGCAAGGGCTTCGCCGTTGACATTCATCCCACTGAGATGAAGAAAAGAGCACCGTTTCCTTGAATATTATATGTGTGCGTGTATATATGTATAAGTACATAATAGTGGTTGCTTTGCTTCTTAGGTGATACCAATAATTGCCTTTTGTGTACGCCTTTTGGGTTGTGAACAATATATGAGATGCATGCGTAAATATATATCTATAGATACATACATATACATATACACATATGAATGTATATGCTAATGTAAATTTGTGAAAGAAAGCATAGATGTGAAATGTGCTTAAATGTCTTAGGTTAAACGTATTGTTGCTCTCTTAATTTTCAAGTTTCGCTTTTGATCTTGTGTTTTTTAATCAAGCTGTTACATTTGTCTGATCATATTCGAGCTTATTGCAAATGTAGAATGGTAATATTATTGTATTATAAATATAGTCTATGAGGGACGTACATTACAAGTATATATGTATTTTTTTTTTTTTTTATATTATATATATATATATATTTTTTTTTTTGAGCTTTTAAGGAATCTGGCACAACGAACCGAACGCGCGTGGTAGGAAATTTAAAGACGTGGCACAACGAACCGAACGTGGTACGGTTAAAACGTGTTAAAAATATTTTTAAATTTATTTTTACGTATTTTTTAAAAAAGACAATTTTTTTTTTTTTTTAAAAAAATGTTTGGCATAATGAAAAATAATTTTTTTTAGAGAAATTTTTTTATTTTTATTTTTTTCTTGAGCAGAGAGATATTAATGAATTTAAATTTTTTTATATTGAAAATAATTTTTTGATAAAATTCTCAAATGCATTTTTAAAAATAATTTATGTTTGAAACATTTTTATCTTGATATAAAAAATAAAATTATTTTAAAATGAATTTTAAACGTGTTCAAAGTACTTCACCTTCAGCTTCAAGGCAAAAATACATCAAAATGCGCTATGGTGTTTGATCGGACACCAAATTCTATTTCCAACCTAAGTTTTTTTAGGTATGTGTATTTGTAACTTTTTATTATTAAGGACCGTGGCAATTTTTTAAGCAGCTATCAATAAGATAATTACCAATTAGTCCAAGCTTTACAATTTCTCTCTCTACTTCTAAGTCAACTATACATATTACAATGAAACAATCTGGTCTTTTCCATCCCCTATTTACTATTTCCTTGATAGTAACCTGTAATCTATTGCTTTTAGCTCCTCTCATTTTGATATACTCTCTCCAATTCGATTATGTTATTTGCGGTGGGGGCAATATGCTAAAATGACTACCTAACAAAGTGATGATGGGACAATGACTTAATGATGATTTAATGACTTAATGATGGGACATGTTACTGCATAGCATTCAAACTAAACATGTGATGCGCCCACATATATATAACAAAGAAGAATTATCTTAATTGGTATACTACAAAAAGAAAGCTTCATATATTAAGCTTTCTAATTTAGGTTTTCCAAAATAATAATAATAATAATAATAATAATAATAATAATAATAATAATAATAATAATAAATAAATAAAAAATCAATTTTAAGTGCCTTAGGGCACATAAGTATAATATGTTCCAAAACAAACATGGGATTGCTAGTACTTATGGCTTATCATGTGACATTGGGGTATCACTTTTTGATATAGGAAAACATCAAAGAAATATTATTAACTTCCACATGAATGGCGTTGAAAATCATACTTAAAAGTACAAAAGCAAATCAACATCGAGCATCCTCCTGTTTCTCCTCCATCCAAACTCCGACATTTCTCTTCACAATGTGAACTCGAAAAGCACAATCCCTTCCAATATTTATTTAGAATAGTACAAGGTATGCCATCTAATCATGACACATATTTAATTGATCAAAATATTAAAGAGAAACATATATAACATCCGAAGAGACAAATATAGAGGGAGATTCAATTCATGCAATAACAAAGGAAAAATAATTAGTCTGAAAATACACTATATAGAGAATCAATTTTTGAAGGGGAAAAAGACTATTTCCCTTATGAAAGATACAAACTCTTCTTTTTCTTTTATGGGTACTCATATTTCAGACGTTTGATTAATTTTTAAACGGTTTCATCTACTAATTCAGCAATATGTGCAATTCTTTGTATCATGCACTACAAATTTTTATCATCAACATTGTAAAATCCCAAACTTTAAATGTTAATCGAACCATAGGGAAAACGTAGGACATTTTCTTCTTTTAAATTTCTTATATATAAAAAAAAAAAAATACCTACCGAACTTCGTGGTGAACTACGTACCTAGCAAGTAGAAACGTACAATAGCTAGACCTCTGCGCGAAACTCACCTGCATTCGGTTTGAAGAGGATGACGATTGTAAGAAAAAGAGATTATATTTCTTTAATTAGTTCAAAGAAGAGTGTGTTGAAAATTATTTATAATCACGAAAACACTTGATTCATTTGAATAGTTGAATATATATAACTACAATTTCAATATCATATACACGTAGTATGCATATGCGTGATGACACACAAATAAATACGTATTGCTGAATAGAATTGGAATTGATATGTACGAAAAGGATTTTATTTTACAAAAGAATTTCAAATTTATTTCATGGAGATTTCTACAGCAAGTCTTGGAAAAATGAAGTAAACGAACTACTTGACAGTTTTATGTTTTTCTTACCGTCAAATTTATATCAATTGTTATTCTATATATTTTTTGTTTCCTAAGGAGAAAAAAAAAAAAAAAAAAAAAAAAAAAAAAAAAATTAACGGTATGAGGACGGCCAGCTACCGTAATGGGTTTGCTCCTACAAGTCCCTATAATATTTAATGAAGGTTGGGTTTTATTTTTTTAAGTCAATAATTAATTACTTTATTGGTGACGAGGTCAAAATTATTAACAAGCGTTTGAAATATAATAAAGGGCCATTACAAAGAATGACGTGGATGTAAACCCTTTTTTAAATGGATCAAAGGTCACCATTCTTTTTTTTTTTTTCTTCAATAAATCAAGGTTGCTCTTTTATAGGGGTTTTTTTCTTTTCTTTTCTTTTTGGTTTTCGTTTCATTTTTTTATGTTCGTTAAGTTTAGCTAGGTTTTTCTTTTTTCATTTTTTGTTTAGATCTGTATAGCACTTTATTCATTTTCTTTCAATAAAATTTTCACTTTAACCTAAAAAAAAGGGTGCGTTGTGTATTTTTTTGTAAATGACTCAATTATATTCAGTAGATCGCACTATATTCATTTTCTTTTTATTTTTTTTCAATAAAATTCACTTTAACCTAAAAAAAGGGTGAGCTGTGTATTTTTTTTGTAAATGACTCAATTATATTCAGTAGAGCGCGTTATGTGAGAATTTTTTACTGTAGTAAAAAAAATTAAATATGATTATTTTTGAGATATTTTTATTATAATAAAATTTAAATTTTAAATTAAATCGGTGAAATATCTCTGTTGAGACAAAGGGAGGAAATCAAAACATGTCTTGGCCTTCATAATAGCAATGTTTCTCGTGATAAATATTTGGGCCTTCCATCGTTTGTGGGAAAGAATAAACGGGCAACTTTTAATGCTGTTAAGGATTGCGTACTTCGGAAACTTAATGGTTGGAAGGGAAAGCTTTTTTCAATGGCAGGAAGAGACTCAAGCTACGGCTACTTACTCTATTGAGTGTTTTCCGGATCCCAAGTTCTATGTCAGGAGGTGCAATCACTTGTCGCGATCGGTTAGGAAAATCCATTGGATTTGTTGGGAGAAATTGTGTCGTCTAAAGTTTGAAGGGGGGATGGGGTTCAGAGATATGATTGCTTCTGTGTGTGCTCGCCTTAACTTTGTTGGTTATAGGGGCTGTGATCCGTGATGAAAGGGGCTGTGTTATTGCTTGTTCTGCAAAAAAAGACGGATGGTGCTTTTTCTCCTTTTGTGGCCTGAGCCCTCAGTGCCTAGCGCTGTTGGAGGGGCTGCTCTTAGCTCAGAGAGTTGGTGTTGTTTGGTTCCGCCCCAATTAGTGGGATGGAACTAATAATGGGCCTTAGGCCCAAGTTTCTTCTAAATAAAAAATTTTTTAAAAAAAACTAAGAAGCTTGCTTGGCAAGCTTTAGTCACGTGCAGCCAAAAGAAAAGCCAAGGTTTGGCTGGTGGTGAAGGGTAATCAGCGAACCCGAGAAAGAGAAGGGAAGAAAAGAGAGAGAAATGGAGAAAAATGGTAAGGTTTTGATGCTTGTGTAAGACGATTAGGTAGTGAAATATTGTCAATTTTAACTCAAATTTGACATGAAAAATTATTACGGTGAGCTCTTCTCATTTATCAAACTTAATTTCTCATTTCATTTTTCTATAGTACTCTCTTGAGTACTCATATTTTATTAAGACTTAAGCCTTTATTTAGTGATATTGTTATTATTCTTTTTTGACGATGAAGTCTATGTTGCTGGTGAGCCGAGAATACTTTTCTTAATGATATTATTATTGTGAGTATTTAATTTGTATCTAAAGAGAAACTTTATAATTTCATTGTTGATACAGTGAAAGTTTTTAAGTGGCATGCAAATCTCATAATTTTTACTTTCGATTTGAAAGAATTTTTCACATTAAAAGTTGATCACTTATTCGTGCTTGGTTGATTTGATTTGTTGTTACTTTGGTTGATTGATTTTGTTGATATTTTGCTTGAGATCCTCTTTTAATACAAGTAAAATTTATTAGGTGTCTCTATTCACATTGCAGAGGTGTATCTGTATGCAATGAAATTGGCCCAAGCCATTAACTCTGGGCCCACATTAGCTGATGCAGGAGTAGTGGTTTCGGACATTATTACTCTTTCTTTCCAAAATACCTTGGTTGGAAGTGTGCTTTCATTGCTAGGGAGGGTAATGGTGTACTGTAGCTCATGCTCGTGCTTCCTCTGTTGTTCTTCATCCTGACGGTTTTCTGGGCATTGATGTAACGCCTATCTTTGTATCTCCCTTTGTTTTGGCGGATTTGGCTATTTAATAAAGTTTAATCACCACAGTTTTATTTAAAAAAAAAGGTGATCGACCCATCTCAATTATCTTTGTACCCTTCTTTTTATGTTGGATACTGATAACATACGGTAATTGAAAAGAAAATCCACAAAAATAAAAAAAATAATAAAATAATAATAATAATAATAATAATAATAATAATAATAATAATAATAAAAATAATAAAATTGGAGCATCAAACCCTACAACGTTTTAGTTCAACGACCTCTACAAATTGAGTAATAATAATAATAAAATTGAGTCCGTTTAATTAGTTGATTCGAATTTTTAATTCGAATTGAGATGTGATTTTATATGAATTTTTATTGTAGTAAAAAATTAGATGTGACTGTTTCTGAGAGTTTTTTACTATAATAAAATTCAAATCGATAAAATGGACGAGAATGTCCATGATGATTCTTGTTCCAACCTGTAAAAGAAACCCTTTTTGTTGTTACAACCTGATCATTTCCCCATCATATTATGGAGTAAAAGTCCCAAATCCGACACATGGACCATGTTATTAATTATTGTAACATTGTTCGTACGTTCACATTGAATAACTAATGAAAGAAATCACAAATACCTGATTTGATAGATTTAAATGCCTAATTGGAGGCGTAATATATAGATCCATTTCTTATGTTAGCTTGATTTCCGATTAAAGCCTTGCTTTAATCACATGATAAAAACTGCTTCCTCTAGACCTATTCAAAGTGAGGAGGAAGACGACTTCCTATTGGCCGATCAACTTGTGAACAGATCCAAGTGAAGATCATTTATTATAAAAAAAAATGTTGCAATTTACGAATACGGAACTTTAACATGTATAATCTGTGGCACTAATAGCAATTAGTACTGAAGCTAACTTATAAGCTATTTGATTTTCTTCTCTAAAAGTGTGTTTGTCACACAAAATATGTTAAGTAGCTAGCCAACCATTCAATGGCACTGTCTTTGTGCGATTAATAATAACTATTTACTAATTAAAAAAAATGACAAATATAAAAAGTTAGAACTATAGTTAGTGTACCTAGCAGTCATCTTATCACAATATCTGTGTTCTTTTATTTTTTTTTTTTTTTTTGCTAATTAAACTTGTAAAAAATTTAGGGCGAGACCTATAAATTTACTCTCAATTACACTTTGATTTATGACTTTTAGCACATCTCGCATGTTGATTTTTGAGGTTTTATTTTGTTTCAAGTTTAGTCATTTTATCAACTAAGTGTTAAATATTTAATAGAATTTGTAAAAATTAGAGAAAAAAATTGAAAACATAAAGTATAGGGACTAAAAGAATAAAAAATAAAAATTAATTTTCACATGTAGTCCTTAAATGTTTATTGTTTTTAATTTTAGTCCTTAATTTACAGAAATTTTATTAAATATTTAACACTCAATTAATAATAAAATTAAAACTGAATCAGAATAAAACTTTTAAGACTAATTATAAAAATTTTAAAAGTCTGAGAATAAAGTGAACTAAAGGGTATAAACTTTAAGGATTAGTGATGAGATTAATCTAAAAATTTAATTTAGCCATTAATTAAATTAAAAAATAAAAAATTTATTCTTAAAAGTGTATAAAAATTTAAATTTTTATCATTTATTCTTAATAAATATATTTTTATTAATGTAATTATTTAATTAAAAATATTATAAATGAAGAATAAAAATAAAAATTTTAATATATATACTTTTAAAAGAATATTTATCAATTACCTCCTAAATTTGCCGAAGTCTCCTCCAAAATATCACTCTCTCCCAACACAAATATGACTTCCACCCAAGAACTTCTCAATTCCTTCTGGGATGATGAAAAAGCTTAAGGTCCGTTTAATTCATAGATTTAAATTATGTAATTTGAATTATTTTTAATTTATGTATATTTTTTTTAAAAAAAATATTATATTAATCATAAATCATGATTCGAATCAGAAATTTAAATCTAGGAATTAAACAAACGTTAAGAAACCGAGGTCCCTCTTTAACTTGTACCCATTACAAAAAAAAAAAAAAAAAAAAAAACATGTGCCCATTACAAGAACTTCACCAAATGCAAATCTTTTCCACACACCCAGAAATCAATCTGTTCCAATCGGTGCCATAACTAAGAGAAAACCTCTCCAACTTCAGATTACGCCAGCTCCTATATGCGGGTTTCCCTGTTCTACGGAGTTTGGATTCCTATTCATACACTGGTAAATCCTCTTTATCACGACTTCTTGTAAAACGAATCCCTTTATAAAGATATTCGAAGAATCTACCTTTGCTTTTTTTTTTTTTAATTATTTTTATTCATGGCCGAAAATAAATGAAATTTTCACTTCCACTACTCAAGCATGTGGGTGCCTTTCCACGCGTAAAGCCAACAATTTTTTATTTTTATTTTTTTACTCGAAAGAAGTGATCGGCCTCTTGGACTATAGAAGTAATCTCTAGAACTAGGCAATGTAAAAAGAGATTATTCAGGTTCGTTTATTTTATTGATTTAAGTTTTTAATTTGAATTAAGATTTAATTTTATGTGAGAATTTTTTATTATAGTAAAAAAATTAAATGTGATTATGTGTGAGAATTTTTTACTGTAACAAAATTTAAATTTTAAACTCAAATAAATAAAATGAACAGACTATTAATTTTTTATAAAAAATAAAATTTTATTCACTTTATTAATTTAAATTTAAAATTTAAAATTTATTACAATAAAAAAATTCACATAAAAATTATATTTTAATTTAAATTATAAATTATAATTTAATAACGAGAAACGAATGCAAAATATGAAACCTTAAAACATAAATAAAAGCGTCTTTACCGCACTGCACCACAGTCCACTCTCGGAAGTTGCGTAATGCCACGCCAACAATTTAACGCCTCAATTTCAATCTTTTTTTTTTTTTTTTCTCAATTAACCATTATTTTAACCCAAACCAAATAAAATATTATCACTATGGATTGAATTGATCTACAAAAAAAAGCTACAAAAGAAATGGATTTTTCTCATCACTCATCAACTCGCATGAATGTTGTTAATGTTCCAAAACCTCTACTTTATTAAATCCTTGGCCTTTCTCGGACTTTTGGGCTTCTCTCTCTTCATCGTCTTCAATTTCATGGCAACCCCAGAAACGATTTCCGACCAACAAGAAGTCAAGAAAGAAGTTTATTCTGTGTGGGCGATTCCACCGGATGAAGTTGGCGCCAGGCTGAGGAAGCTGATGGAGGGGCTTCGAGCCGAGTTCAATGGGCCCCAGTTCGAGCCCCACATCACCGTCGTTGGGGCCATCGGATTGACGCCTGATGATGCTCTCGCCAGGTTCAGATCGGCCTGCGAGGGCCTCGGGGCTTATAACGCTAGCGTGGATCGTGTGGCCACGGGTACTTTCTTTTACCAGTGCGTTTACCTTCTCCTTCATCCAACGGCTGAGGTAAAAAAAAAAAAAAATCATTTCTTGTTAATTGACTAAGTTTTTATGTTTTATATTTTCTGAATGTTGAACTGAAATGGTGATGTGTTAGGAATTCGATGCCCTTATTATGAAAAGGTTAAATTTAAATTTTTGTGGGAGAAAATACTTTAGTTTGCGTTTTGAAAAGAACAAGGCTAAATACCTCAACTTTCGGCTGCAGCAGAGTTTGACTATGATGAAGAAGAAAATTACAAGAGAAAATACATGCCTGAAAGGGGTTAATTAGGCTCATTAGGATTCATACACTCAACACCCTGAGTATTGTGTCTAAGTTTGGATAAGTTTATGACATTTTTGGTTGTTTTTAAAAACAAGAGTTTCCCTTATTCAGGTCAAAGGAAAATGTGCCTATTCATAGAAAGAGGGGAGAGGTTTGGTGCTATTTAAATGAGGTATATGTGACTTTGAGTATCACTATGGTTTGAAAAGTATGTGATTTGGTTCTCTTCATCATTGTTTGGGATGGAGGCATTGCGCTTCCTTTTGTTAATTGTCTTTGTTATCATGTTCTTATTGTTTTCAGATGAATTGGATGAATATTTGTTAAGAATTAGACGACCTTATCCTTTACCACCAGAGCAATAAAAGTCGAAGTAAAACAAACAAATGTATATGAGATTTACAGCGATTTTCTTTACTTTGAATGTGAGAGGTTAATCCTGTTTCGGCTGTCACAGAATTTGACTGTGATGATGAAGAATGTTATAAGAGATATTGCATCCTCAGCCATAGACGTTAGGACAATAATTAGGCTCCACACACTCGGCACCATGAATATTTGTATCCAAGTGGAAAATAGTGAATACAGATAAGCTTATGACACTTTAAATTGTTTGAAAACGATAGTTTCTCCATATTCAGGTCAAAGTAGCATCCCCCTATGTATAGACTTTTATGTGAATGTGGTTTGGGTGTAGGAGATAGTTTTCAGGCTAAAGAAACAGTGTTTGTTTTTTCTTAGTCTTCTTAATACGTAATGAGATTGTAGGGCAAAAGGACTAAAACAAATAATAATAATAATAAATAAATAAAAGAAAGAGAGATTTGGTGTCATTTAAACGAGGTATCTATGACTTTGAGGCTCACTATGCTTTGAAAGAATGCTTAGGTGAATTGAATTCTTCTTTTTCTAATGGCAATTGGCAAGTGACAATGTGTTTGTCAAAGCAGTTATCCCATGTGTGTTATGTTGGGCCGTTGTGCAATAGCCAATACATAATTCCGTTGAGCTTTTTCTTTCCTTTTTCAGGTAGTGGAAGCTAGTTCACATTGCACCGGTCATTTTGGTTACAAGAGCTCAACACGTAAGTCATGTTGGCAGTTGATTTTTTTTTTTTAAATAAAGAAATAATCTAGATTGCTTTTGAAAGGAAGAAACTAGGATGCAATATTTGAATTTTGAAGGAAAATGGAAAAGAAGATAAACTATAGAATGAGAGCTGTCAGCAGATTATGCCGCAGACTATCATTATTATGTACATCAACGCTAAAATTTTGCACACTTTGGTTGTGGATCAAGGGAAAAAAAAAATCGGTATACCCTTGTGGTTGAGAGATAGTAGATCGATTTGTTTTTCATTCCCGAGGAGGTGCAAAATTTTCATGAATCTTTTTCCATAATGGTACGAAACATAGTATTATTGGAGTAGACACAAGAATCACTTTAAATACAAGAAGTTGAGTAGGCGGGTTGGTCTGAGTGGAGGAGGAAAAAAATAAAAGGATTGAACTTAAAATCTTTTCTGGAGATATCCATTTTCTTGAACTAAATTAATAAAAAAAAAAAAAAAAAAAAAAAAAAACTTGGTAATAAAACAAAATGAGATTAGGGAAAATAATAAAATACAAAATTAAACAAAATGTAAAATGGGTGGTCGTAATTGGAATAGCTCTTCCCGTGAGTTAGATAGTTAGAGTAGGCGGTCATTGTTTATATGAATTTTCTTATAAGTTAATAAGTCAATGACAACGTGGGTGGTTTGATAAAGCTACTCACTAGTTGTTAGATAACAAAAGATTTAAGGAAAAAAAAAAAAAAGAGTTTATAATATTGTTAAAAGGAGAACATATATATATATAGACTTCCGTGATTAAGATAATATATATGTTCTTATGTATAGATATATGTATTTTATGTTTATGTATCATGTATTATATTGAAAAGTGTATCTGATGAAATTCTAAGTGCGCATTTGGGATTGGTTATACATTTTTTTGTCTTCAAATTATTTTCACGGACATAATAAAATAAATGAATAAGCATTATGTTGCAAAAAATTTCATAAACACCCATATCATATGGACCCTTGATCATAGTACACCAATTCTCAGCCATTAATTTATATATAATCACCTGGCCAACTTTCTTCTTTCTTTCCCTTCCCAGTTTTGTCCTTCTTGGTTTCTCTTTCCAGCCAACTTTCCGAGAAAACTTACAACCCATAAAAACTCTCTACGAAAGTGTAACGACCCCTCACGGACCGTCACAGTTATCTTAACTTTTAAACATTTACCTCTTAAAGAATGCGGAAAATCGTTAAACTTGAAACACTTTACTTTGAACGACTTTAAGAAAAGTGTAGATTTTTTTAAAAAAAAAAAAAAAAAAAACATATTATCTTTAAAATTTTTGAACTTCCTCCAAGAAAAATAAATAACCTTTCAGTTCAACTTAATTATCAAAATCTCTGCCGTGAAATAAACTTAAAACAATGTCTAAAATATTCTTCAAATCAAAACCATCATAAACCAAAGATTCAAAACAATAAAATAAAAACTGAAAACCTTGTTTAACATTAAACACTTTCATCCCATGATCGTTTCTCCCGTTTTCCTATCATGCATAGCTCGCATCCGCTCCAATATTCTCCATGGCTACATCTTACCCTTTAGATTGTCTGCAACATGAAATAACTTATATAAGCAAGGGCTTAGTAAGACACTTAATTCTCACAAATTTAAAATGAACATTTTTATTCATCAATAATAAACATCATCTTGAGAATAATTATTTTTGATCATATTTAAACTTTAAAATCCATCATATGTTGGGCCCGGCGTTGTACCATCATAGCGCGCTAGCCACGGAAAGCATGGGGTAGCAAATCCCATACCAACCGTGGCAATAAGACCGCTCACCGGTCACATCAAGGGTGTACAACGCCATTTAAAAAAACATAAAAATACATATATACATTTTTTCTTCAAAACGTCATCATAAGAGGATTATTAAAAACGTCATAACATCATCATAAACATCAAAATCATATACTTCTCAATTATTCAATTCATGTTGCAGGTGAGAGTGTACTTACATGAGCGCCTTACTTAACCTCTTTAAATTTGGCAACGGTGACGCAACTAATGAGGTCCTCGGGTGCTCGCCTCTAGAACCATTGATGCCATAAATCATAAATAAGATTACTAAAAAGTCTTAACATCTCATCAAATACATTAATCACATTAAAACGGAATTTAATATACCATTTCACCATTCATTAACATCAAGATATAAAAACCCACTGATTACACAAAACTACAAAACCTAATAGAAACTGGCAGCCTGACCTTTACTCATTTAAAAACTCATAATAATTCACATAGAACTCCAAATGACCTGAAACCAATTTTAAATTAAAGTAGACATCTAGAGCTTTCTGATGGTATCTAATTTGTTAAAAACGGAATTCATTTGCTCCCTCAAATCCTGTTTTAAAATCAGACATGGAACCTGGAGAAATTCCAGCACTCAAACTAGGACGAAAATTCACTAAAAATTCTATAAAATACAAAACCATCATCCTCAACATGTATAAACGAATACTCCATCTATTATTCAACCTTATGACATATTTCAATTACACGGAAACATAGTAGTATGCATGTAATCACTCCTAGACACGTCCAAAATTTTTGACTTCTTAAACTAGGGTGCAATAAGGCCAATGAAATAAGAGATCCTAGCATTAGACGCAATATATATACAAGTCTATAAATGATTCCTCTAAATAAAATCGACAATTTGAAAATGACTAATTAAATAAATAAGAATATAGAGGTCTGAAAATGATTAAAAAAAGAAAACAAACACAGCCACCCATCTACCCATATACGTAATACCATAAGCAACATAGCAGTGGTATAGCCTCACTCAAACATCATCTCATATCTCTCATCTTTCTCAAACAAAAATCATCATTGACAATCAAATCCGTATCCTTAAAGAATTTGAAACTAAAAGAATAAATAATAAGAGGAATCATACCTTAACGATTTCTTTTTATCTTGATTGCTAGGAGAATTCAAAAGAAAGATTAAGAGATGAGCTTGACTACTGATTATGGAGGTTCTCTTGTGATTTTTTTTTTTTTTTTTTTTTTTTTTTTTTTTTTTTTTTTTGTCGTGAAAGAGAGGATGAGGGAGAGAGAGACGTGAAAGAGGTATGGAGAAAGGATTAGGAAACGAAAAAAAAAAATAGAGTCGGTCGCTTAAAAGAATAAGATTTCATTGGTCAACATGTACATAAAGAGAAATTACTTACAATTTGATTCCAAATGAATTTCGGGATTAACTTGAATGTTAATTGGTTTAATTTGGGTGATTATAGGCTGTCATTGAGGTGGAAAATGAATTGCAAATCGTGATCAAAGTTTCGTTATACTATCATTGACTCAAAAGACATAAAATAATTCCTCTCCCTTAGCTATTCGGCATAGAATCAATTATCAGCAATAAAGTGCAATAACTCACCTAAGGTTGACTATTGATGTTTATGTTTGTGTGTGTATATATATATATATATAAAATTGAACGTGTAAGTATATTTGTTTCTTAATATAACATATAACCAATTTGTATTTAAAACTTGACATATATATCTAATATGTATTTTGTAATACTATATATTTGTATAATCTATTAATGGTATCAAATCAACATACATATCCATCAAATCATCATATAAAATTTACACGACTTGGCATGAACTTGTTCTTACACCACGAGTCCTCGTCGCGTTCACACAGAGAAATAACTCAAAGTGATGTTAGAATTCACTAAATATAATACCATATGATTATTCAAGTAAATTCCTAACATCTATTTCTAGGAATTTTGTCAGTTAGAAAAATGGGTGTTACAGAAAGACTTTTGCTTAATCATCAAGCCATTACTATCACCATCGCAAAATACGACTCGACTCGTCGGAACTCCGCAAGCTCTACGACGTGACCTTCTTCGACGAGGAGATTGAAACGCTAGTGATTGACAGAGCCTCCATGGTCATCACTTGGATTGGAAACACTGAATTCGTCCACCGCCGCAGACTCCACAAGCTCGTCGTCAACCTTGACATCGAGTGGCGTCCCAACACCCACCCCGGCTCCTCCAACCCCGTCGCCACACTCCAGCTCGGCGTTGGCAGATCTTGCCTCATCTTCCAACTCCTCTACACGTGCAAAATCCCAAAATCCCTCATCGATTTCCTCTCCGATGACGACTACACTTTCGTCGGAGTTGGAATCGAAGACGACGTTGAAAAGTTTGAGGACGATTAATCTTCCCTCATAGCCACCTTCCACCAACTACGCCCCCAACCTGAATTTGTTAGTGTTAGCGCACCATGGTGAGCACCGAAGATCCCTCCTAGCCGCCGGCAAGCCTTCCTCAGTCGAGCCACCAATCCTCGCCATCTTTGCCATGTGAAGCCCATCCCCACCCGAGGTGGCGAACCCCGGGCGCATCTGGAGGAAGCCGCTGGTGGCGGCGCCGGCGATGATCGAGTTCTAAGGATCTTCCTTTTGGCGGATGTAGACCATGGTGCGACGGAGAACGAGAAACAACGAGGAAAGAAGGAAAGGAGAGTAGGAGAAAATGGAAAATGAGTATAAACCATTTTCAGAAATGTATACAAAATATGAAAAGGGTCAAAAACGTTGACAACCCAAACGCGTTTTTGAAATTATTTTCAATTTTTGTTCCTTGAAAAACGTGAAAAATGTTTTTGAGATTGAAACCAAACGCGCTCTAAGAAATGAAGGCGTGTGTTAATACATAGAAAAAAAAAGAACAGAAAAAAAAGTGAATGATAATATAAAGGCAGGAAATATTTTAAAGAGACCTA
Organism: Morus alba; assembly: GCA_012066045.3. Taxonomy (NCBI): domain Eukaryota; kingdom Viridiplantae; phylum Streptophyta; class Magnoliopsida; order Rosales; family Moraceae; genus Morus; species Morus alba. The sequence continues at coordinate 8,113,184 of CP050227.2, forward strand.
TTTACTATAGTTACACTACTATTGAAATGATACAAAGTTTAAAGGTTATTTGATGTTATTCAACACCAGTTTCCTGAATTTCATCTTGAGGACAAGGTGACTTTTTTGGGGGGCGGAGTAGTTGATAGGGACGGGAAGCCGTTATTGAGGAAGGTATATGTTAGGAGAAATAATAAGGGATGACGTGGACTGTTGAGTTAGTGTATTCTTGTTTTTAGTTCTTGATTGTATTTTAGTAGTGTATAATAGAGAGAAGTATAAATAATGAGAGGGAGAGGATTAAGGTAGGAAATTATTGGAGTAGAAAGGAAGTCTCGGCATTGGCTGAGCAGGGGAAGGAGAATCCTTCGGTAGTGTAATCCTTCGGTAGTGTAATTTCTCTTGTGAATCAATAAAGAATTCTTCTTTCATTCTTGAAATCATTCGTACTAGTGTAGATTCTATCATTTTGGTATCAGAGCGTCGATTCTGGCAAGAATGGCGGCTAGGAAAACAGAGGAGAGGTTCGAATTGGTGGAGAAAGAGATCAAGGAAGTTAGGGTTTTCATGGAGAAGGGGATGGGCGATATGGAGAAAGGTCTCGGGGAAATTAGGGTGGAATTGTCCCAGAATAGGACTGATATGTCAGAGATTCGCCGGTTAATGGAGGAATAGATGAAACTTCTTTCATCTGCCGCGTCGGTGCCGGAGAAGACGGTCGCGACAACAGCCGAAGTCGGACAGGGATCAAACGGCACCGGAGAAGTTTGCGAGTTGAATCACGCTGGCGATCGCGGACCCGATCGCATCGCTGAAGATCGGGATGCGATTCGCGATGAAGATCGCGCGGGATTCCGTACCGGTGAGACTCGCGAGGTAAATCGGGCCGGTGAAAGGGGAGAAATACGTCTGGGTGAGGAAAGATCACTCAATCCTAGGGTTACTCAGCCGGTGATGTGTCCGGCGGGAGATTTGGGTTGGCGAGACCAAAATTCCGATCGAGCGATGGAGGCGAGGATTCCACGCAATCCAGGTCGTGAGATAAGAGATGAAGGACGAGGAGGAACGAGAGGGGTTCCGTGGGGATTTCAGGGAAAAAATGTGAATGCGCCTAGAGTTGAGGGGCGTGGCCCGTACATGGAGGGTGATCCTCCGGAATTTGATGACCGGCGTTTTGGGACAGGATTTCCTGTTCATCGAGGGGTAGAAAGAGGACGTTACGGAGATAGAGGCAGGGAAAATTGGGAAGGCAGGGGAGTGCTAGAAGAGCTGCCGATTAATGAGGATTGGGCGGGAATTCGTAGGAGGCAGGTAGAGTGTCCGATTTTTGCGGGAGAGGATGCGGATGGGTGGCTGTTCTGAATGGAACAATTTTTTTCCATTAATCGTTGTTCGGATAGGGAAAAACTCATCACAGCGGGAATCTCGTTGGAGGGGGATGCTCTATCGTGGTTCCAATGGCAGATTGGCCGTAGGCCTTTCCATAACTGGCCGGATTTTAAGATAGCTCTTCTGCAAAGATTCCGTTCTTCGCAGGAGGGTAACCTTTGTGAGCGGTTTTTGGCAATTAGGCAAGGGGGAACGGTGGCTGATTATCGCAGGCAGTTTGAGATATTGTTGAAGATATGAATATTCGGTATCAATTATACCGAATATGGAAGATATTGGGCTGATCATAGGAGATTAAGTCAAAGAGCCTAATTGAAGAAAATTAGGAAAGTAGAGATTAGGATTGATTTTTGTACAAGAATTAACATTCCATGTTTACTAGTCTTTCCTAGAATAGTTTTTCCTCTGTAATTAGTATTTAAGGATGTGTTGTACACTTTCAAATACACAATAATATAATTCTTTATTCTCTATATTTCTCTACATGGTATCGGGCGTTGATCCTCTTTTTTTGCTCAACCCTAGCCGGTCCTCTTACAACCTTAGCGACCCTTTGAACCCTAGTCGTTTCCAACCTTCCTTCCGATATGTCCGAAACAATGTCGAGTCCACAAACACCACCGTAAACCGGTCAAAACCCTTTGAAATTGATGCGTCCCGGGCCTCATGTCCCCGCCCATGATTCCCGATACGTCCAGATTACTACAATACGATTGAATGGGGAAAACTTTCTGCGTTGGTCACAATCTGGGCGCATGTACATCCGCGGAAGAGGGAAGATTGGCTACCTGACCGGAGAAAAGAAGGAACCAGCCCTGGAAGATCCTTCTCATCCAACTTGGGACGCTGAAAACTCTATGGTGATGACGTGGTTGGTGAATTCTATGGAGGAAGAGATTAGCTCCAACTACATGTGTTATCACACCGCTAAGGAGCTTTGGGACAATGTCAACCAAATGTACTCAGACTTGGGAAATCAATCCCAAGTGTATGAATTAACTTGAAACTCGGAGAAACCGCCAAGGTGAGGAAAGTGTCACAAAATACTTTAATTCTTTGAAACTTTTATGGCGGTGATCTAGACCTATTTAGTGATTATGAGTGGAAATCTCCGAGGACGCAATCACTATAAGAAAACTTTGGAGGATAATCGTATCTTCAAGTTCCTTATTGGACTCAAGGTTGAGTTTGATGAGGTTAGAGGGCTTAATAATAGGCAAAAAAAGCCCTTCCATCCCTTGGAGAAGTTTTTTTCCGAGGTTCGTAGAGAGAGGAGAGCCAGAGATTTGTCATGCTTGGTAAGAAAATACCAGGCCATAATGTCGAAAAATTCTGCTCTTGCCTCTACCATCGCCGAGGCACATGCCGGACGCTTTAATCCGCGGAAAACTGAGGAGAAACCTCGGGTGTGGTGTGATTACTGCAACAAGCCACGCCATACACGTGAAACATGCTGGAAGCTTCACGGGAAACCATAAAACTGGAAAGGGAAACATGAAGGCAGATTCAATTCCTCACCTGCTGCACATGAAGCTGCGGCTATCCCATTTAGCAAGGAGCAGGTTGATCACATTCTTAAACTGCTGAAATCCAACTCGGGATTATCGGGTACTCCTAGTGCTTCTCTTGCTCAAACAGGTAGAGAATCAATTGCCTTATCTTGCTGTTTTCCCGATTCTGCTCCTTGGATAATAGATTCAGGAGCTTCTGACCATATGACCAGTTTTTCTCACTTATTTGACACTTATACTCCTTGTTCTGGTCATGAGAAAATTCGTATAGCAGATGGATCTTTTTCTCCTATTGCCGGCAAAGGTTTGATAAAATTATCTAGTTCCTTAACACTTAAATCTGTCCTCCATGTACCTAAACTTGCATGTAATCTTCTATCAGTGAGCAAGTTGTCTAAGGATTCTAATTGTCATCTCACTTTCTTTGATTCTCATTGTGTGTTTCAGGAGAGGAACTCGGGGAGAATGATTGGCAGTGCTAAGGTGATAGATGGCCTTTACTATTTAGAAGATGGAAACTCCAAGAATAAAAAAGCTCAAGGCTTAAGTAGTATTAGTTCTATCTCTGTTAAGGATCAAATAATGCTTTGGCACTATAGACTAGGACACCCTAGTTTTTCCCATCTAAAAGCATTATTTCCTATGTTATTTCGTGGTGTGGATTATTCCAAACTTTATTGTGAGAATTGCATCTTATCAAAAAGTCAGAGGACTAATTTTTCCTCAAAACCTTATCAATCCTCAAAACCATTTTATTTAATTCACAGTGATGTTTGGGGTCCTTCTAGGATCAAAACCCTTTCTGGTAAAAAATGGTTTGTAACTTTTATTGACGATCACACTCGTTTATGTTGGATCTATTTAATGAGTGAAAAATCTGAAGTTGAACATTTGTTCAAAAATTTTTATACAATGGTTGAAACTCAATTTCAAACTAAAATAGGAATTTTGCATACTGATAATGGCACTGAATATTTTAATGAAGTCCTTGGAAATTTTTTAAAGGAAAAAGGGATTCATCATCAATCCACTTGTGTTGATACACCTCAGCAAAATGGTATTGCTGAGCGAAAAAATAAACATTTACTAGAAGTTTCTCGTGCCATTATGTTTTCTATGAATATTCCTAAATACCTTTGGGGTGATGCAGTTTTAACTGCAGCCTATTTAATTAACAGGATGCCTTCTCGAATTTTAAACTATAGCACTCCTCTTGAAAGTTTAAATTTTTTTTTTTCATCTACTCGTATTCAGTTAGATCTACCCCTTAAAATTTTTGGATGTACTGCTTATGTTCATTTAGCTAGTAAGGGGAGGTCTAAACTTGATCCACGGGCCGAAAAATGTGTTTTTATAGGCTATGCTCCAAATAAAAGGGGATATAAATGTTTCAATCCCACTACTCGGAAAATTTTTGTTACTATGGATGTTTCATTCCTTGAACACCAACCTTACTTTCAAAAACAATTTTCTTGGGGGAGAAACTAGTAAAGAAGAAAATTTTGGGATGCTATTCCTTCCTCTACCCCTTTACCTAAAATTGTTGATACAACACCTAATGATAAAGATAATGTTAATAATACTCCTACATCTATTTTGCCAAGCATTGTTGATACTTGACGGGGAGAATACTACCGGCTATTCCTAAGAATAGCAACTTAGAGCTTCAGGTTTACTCAAGGAGGAAGACTCGGAAGACAAAGAAAGAGCCTACTATTCCCTTGGTGCAAGCTAAATCGATTTCTGGGATCCGAACCTACAAATACTCCGGTACTCTTGATAATGCTTCTTCTTTAGAACCAACAAATGAACCAACTAATGTGACCGTTCCTATTGAGTCTTCGCAGACAAAAACCTTATGACCTTGATATTCCTATAGCCTTTAGAAAAGAGAAACGTTCTTGCACCAATTACCCAATAGCCAATTATTTGTCCTATGACAGACTTTCTCCTAAACATAAGGCCTATACATCTAAAATCTCCAACTTGTTTGTCCCGAGAAACATCCAGGAAGCACTTGATAATCCTAAGTGGAAATTAGCAGTGATGGAAGAGATGAATGCTCTTAAGAAAAGTGGAACTTGGGTGATTGAGGATTTACCTAGAGGTAAAAAGACTGTTGGCTGTAAATGGGTATTTACTGTGAAATGCAAGGCCGATGGGAGTATAGAGAGATATAAGGCGAGACTTGTGGCTAAAGGATTCACGCAAACTTATGGTATTGATTACCAAGAAACGTTTGCTCCTGTAGCCAAGATTAATTCTATCCGTGTGTTGTTGTCCCTTGCAGTGAATTACAACTGGCCGTTATACCAGTTAGACGTGAAGAATGCCTTTCTTAATGGTGATTTGGAAGAAGAGGTGTTTATGAGTCTACCTCCTGGATTTGAAAAGTGTTTTGGTCAAGACAAAGTCTGCAAACTCAAGAAGTCCTTATATGGTCTTAAACAGTCTCCAAGGGCGTGGTTTGAACGCTTTGGAAGGGCTGCAAAAAACCATGGCTATCATCAGAGCCAAGCAGATCATACCATGTTCTACAAACACTCTGAAGGGGGTAAACTTGTGATTCTAATTGTTTATGTGGATGACATAATTTTAACAGGTGACGACCTTGAAGAGATGACCAGACTAAAGAAGAAAATGGCAGAAGACTTCGAGATCAAAGATTTGGGAACACTAAAGTATTTCCTTGGCATGGAATTTGCAAGATCGAAAGGAGGAATTGTTGTAAATCAAAGAAAGTATATTCTTGATTTACTCGGCGAAACAGGTTTTCTAGGATGTAAAACTGCTGAAACTCCAATTGAAGCTAACTTGAAGCTTACTCCAGCAAAGCCAGAAGATGTAATTGATAGGGAGAAATTTCAGCGACTAGTAGGTAGATTAATCTACTTGTCACATACCCGTCCTGACATAGCTTTCGCTGTAAGCATGGTGAGTCAATTCATGCACTCACCGGGACAAGAGTATTTTGATGCACCTGTGATTTTGAGGTATTTGAAGGAACTCCCGGTAGAGAGGACCGATGTTCAAGAAGAATAATAATCGCAAGTTGAAGTCTATACAGATGCGGATTGGGCTGGAAGCACGGTCGACCAGACGATCAACTTCAGGATCTTGCACTTTTGTTGGAGGAAACCTAGTAACTTGGAGGAGTAAAAAACAAAGTGTCGTAGCAAGAAGTAGCTCCGAGGCTGAGTTCAGATCCCTAGCACACGAGATTTGTGAGGTAATATGGATCAAAAGGCTATTTGAGGATCTGAAGATCTCGGTTCCACTCCTTATAAAGGTGTATTGTGACAACAAGGCTGCCAACTCAATAGCTCATAATCCAGTTCTTTATGATAGAACAAAGCACATTGAAGTTGACAAGCATTTCATCAAAGAAAAAATTGAGAGTGGCCTAATCTGTATCTCATATGTACCAACCATTCAACAGGCTGCTGATATACTTACAAAAGGACTACAGAAGAGACAGTTCGAGTTCCTAATAAGCAAGCTAGCTATGGAAGACATCTACAAGCCAGCTTGAGGGGGAGTGTTGAAGATATGAATATTCGGTATCAATTATACCGAATATGGAAGATATTAATGATCATAGGAGATTAAGTCAAAGAGCCTAATTGAAGAAAATTAGGAAAGTAGAGATTAGGATTGATTTTGTACAGTAATTAACATTCCATGTTTACTAGTCTTTCCTAGAATAGTTTTCCTCTGTAATTAGTATTTAAGGATGTGTTGTACACTTTCAAATACACAATAATATAATTCTTTATTCTCTATATTTCTCTACAGATATCTACGGCTCCACTAAGAGATGTGCCGTAGGAGGTATTGGAGGGAATTTTCGTGAATGGACTCAAGGCGTCAATTTGGGCTGAGGTGAGGCTCTTGAAACCGGTGGGATTAGGGGAAATCATGGAGATTGCCCAGAGAATTGAGGAAAGGAATGATTTGCTGCGCAAGGAAGGGGGTGAAGGGAGGTTTTCCCAATCACAACTTCAGAGTTTTCCGAGGACTGAGTCGGCTACAACCGTGGTACGGACATTGCCGGCGGTAGAGAGGCCGCTGTGGGTCCCTTCAGTGTTGGAGAAATCGACACCACAAAGAAGGGATTTTCCTTTCCGTAAGCTTTCCGATTCGGAGTTGCAGGAAAAGCGGGACAAAGGACTTTGCTTTAGGTGTGATGAGAAGTTTGTTTATGGCCATCGTTGCAAGAAGAATGAGCTTCGGATAATGTTGGTTAGTGATGAGGACGTCATCGATGGGGAAGAGGGTGAAACCAATGTACTAGAATCGGATTGGGAGGAGGGGCAGCCGGAGCTTATTGAGTTATCCTTAAACTCAGTGGTCGGCCTTTCGACACCAAAGACAATGAAGCTCCGAGGAATGATTGCTAAGCAAGAGGTAATAGTACTTATTGATTTCGGTGCAACTCATAATTTCATTTCATTGAGTTTTGTGGAAAAAGTTAAGATTTCTATTACGCCTACTGCGGGTTTTGGAGTACAATTGGGAACGGGTGAATCGGTTAAAGGGAAAGGAATTTGTAAGGAGGTGGCATTGACTTTAGCACACTTGACCATAATAGAAAACTTCTTACCGCTTGAATTAGGGGGGGTGGATGTTATATTAGGTATGCAATGGCTGGAAACGCTAGGTGGAGTGCATGTAAATTGGAAATCACAGCTTATGAAATTTAGGGTGAGAGGGGAGACGGTTACATTGAAGGGTGATTTGAGTCTTTCTACCGCATTGATATCGCTTAAGGCCATGTACAGAACCATCAAACATGAGGGCCATGGCATCTACTTAGAACTAAGTGCCTTAGATGCCAATAAAAGGCCGGAGGAAGAAGGTAATCTGGATCAGCAGTTCCAGGGGGCAGTTAGCGGGGTTTTACAGCGTCATTCGAAGGTTTTACACATGCCGGAGGGCCTGCCTCCCCAACGTATGCGGGATCATCGCATCATTCTACAGGAAGGTACCGGCCCTATCAGTGTTAGGCCTTATAAATATCCTCATTTTCAGAAGAATGAGATTGAGAAGTTGGTGAGAGAGATGCTTTCGGCGGGTATTATTCAGCCGAGTAACAACCCATTTTCCAGTCCCGTTCTTTTAGTAAAGAAAAAAGATGGGAGTTGGAGATTTTGTGTGGATTATCGGGCACTCAACAAGGCTACAGTTCCCGATAAATTCCCCATTCCGGTTATTGAGGAGTTATTGGATGAGTTGAGTGGGGCTACTATATTTACCAAACTGGATTTAAAATCCGGTTATCATCAAATTTGGATGTGCAAAGAGGATATTCCAAAAACAGCCTTTCGGACGTATGAAGGACACTACGAGTTTTTGGTTATGCCTTTTGGGTTAACCAATGCTCCAGCCACTTTCCAATCCCCTATGAATGAGGTATTGAAACCTTTTTTGAGAAAGTTCGTTTTAGTATTCTTTGATGACATATTGGTCTATAGTAGAACCCTTGAAGACCATATCAATCATTTGGATGTGGTCTTGTCGGCCTTGGAGGACAATCACTTATATGTGAACCAAAAAAAGTGCATTTTTGCTAGTGGCAAGTTAGAGTATTTGGGCCACATTGTCTCAGGAAACGGGGTGGCAGCGGATTTAAGATTCAAGCAATGGTGGATTGGCCTACACCTCGTTCGCTCAAAGAGTTGCGGGGTTTTTTAGGGTTAACGGGCTATTACTGGCGGTTTGTGTCGGCGTATGGACACCTTGCTTGGCCACTTACACAGCAGTTAAAGAAAGACAATTTTCGTTGGAATAGCGAGGCGGATGATGCTTTTCAGAAATTGAAGCGAGCCATGACCACAGTTCCGGTTCTAGCATTGCCCGATTTTGGCCAGCCCTTTGTAGTGGAATCGGACGCGTCAGGTGTTGGTATTGGCGTAGTCTTGATGCAGCATCAACGGCCCATTGCTTATTTTAGTCAAGTGTTGTCACCTCGTTCTCAAACTAAGTCCGTTTACGATCGTGAGCTCATGGCCGTGGTCCTTGCCATTCAAAAATGGCGTCACTACTTATTGGGGCGCCATTTCATTGTCCGAACGGATCAAAGGAGCCTAAAGTTTTTGTTGGAGCAAAGGTTAGTCAGCGAGGACCATCAAAAGTGGTTATGCAAGTTGTTAGGATATGATTTTGAGATCCAATACAAGCCGGGATCCGACAATCGCGTGGCTGATGCGCTTTCGAGGTTGCAACCGGGGCTGGAACTGGCTCATCTCACCACCTCGGCCGTTTATGATGGGGCTGAAATTTGTCTCCAAATTCAGAAGGATCCTCGGCTGGTTGCTATTCGTGATTCTTTGATGGCTAACTCCCCCACGACGAAAGGGTTTGCGTTGTGTAACGGCATGTTGTTGTATAAGGGCCGGGTGGTCTTACCCAGACATTCTTCTCTCATACCAACCCTATTGGCTAAGTTCCATGGTAGCAAGATTGGGGGCCACTCGGGAGTGCTAAAAACTTTTAAAATGCTGTCTTCTGAGTTTTTCTGGTATGGCATGAAGGGAGATGTTCTAGCATTGGTGGCTACTTGTCCGGTTTGTCAGCAAAATAAATCCTCCACTTTATCTCCGGGAGGGTTGTTGCAGCCGCTACCACTTCCAAACTTAGTGTGGGATGATATTTCTATGGATTTTGTGGAGGGACTTCCAAAGTCAGCGGGCCATGATTCCATTTTGGTGGTTGTGGATCGGCTTAGTAAGTATGCCCATTTTTTGGCCCTATGTCATCCGTTTTCGGCAAAGTCGGTGGCTGCGTTGTTTGTTAAGGAAGTAGTCAGGCTCCATGGGTTCCCTCAAACCATTGTGTCCGATCGCGACAAGGTTTTTCTCAGTCATTTTTGGAAGGAGCTTTTTCGTTTGCAGGGGACTGCGTTACATCACAGTACAGCGTACCATCCTCAATCGGATGGTCAAACGGAAGTGGTTAATAGGTGTTTGGAAGCTTATCTACGTTGCTTTGTGTCTGGGAAACCTACTCACTGGTTTTCGCACCTTGCTTGGGCTGAATATTGGTATAATACGAGCTTTCACGTTTCCGCGGGAATGACTCCCTTCCAAGCGTTATATGGTCGCGATCCTCCCAAGATAGTTCGTTTTGAGTTAGGGTCTACAGCTAACTCATTATTGGAACAACAAATGCAATCCCGGGATGACATTTTGGATGAACTTCACGCGCATTTGTTGCAGGCCCAGCATACAATGAAGGCGCAGGCGGATCAAAAGATAAGAGACGTATCCTTCGAGGTAGGGGATTTGGTATTTTTGAAGCTGAGGCCGTATCGCCATCGTTCCTTAGCTAAGTTTCCCAACGAGAAACTTTCTCCGAGGTTTTATGGGCCCTACAAGGTTCTCACGCGTGTGGGATCCGTGGCATATCGGTTGCAACTTCCTGCGGATGCGAAAATCCACCCGGTTTTCCATGTGCCGCAACTTAAGAAGGCCATTGGCCTGTCTTTACCAGCTCAGGAAGTCCCACGCAGCTTGATCGCTGATATGGAGCTGCGTGTTGAGCCAGAGAAGCTCTTGGCTACGCGATTTTCGCCGGTATCCGGGCAGTTGGAAGTTTTGCTACAGTGGCGTCACTTGCCGGATTTCGAAGCTTCGTGGGAATTATTTGATGTTATTCAACACCAGTTTCCTGAATTTCACCTTGAGGACAAGGTGACTTTTTTGGGGGGCGGAGTAGTTGATAGGGACGGGAAGCCGTTATTGAGGCAGGTATATGTTAGGAGAAATAATAAGGGATGACGTGGACTGTTGAGTTAGTGTATTACTGTTTTTAGTTGCTGATTGTATTTTAGTAGTGTATAATAGAGAGAAGTATAAATAGCTGAGAGGGAGAGGATTAAGGTAGGAAATTACTGGAGTAGAAAGGAAGTCTCGGCATTGGCTGAGTAGGGGAAGGAGAATCCTTCGGTAGTGTAATCCTTCGGTAGTGTAATTTCTCTTGTGAATCAATAAAGAATTCTTCTTTCATTCTTGAAATCATTCGTACTAGTGTAGATTCTATCACTTTTCTCTTTCTTTCTTCCTTTCCCTTTCGCTCTCTCTCTCTCTTTCCTAGTTGTCTAGATAGTATTTTGTTCTCCAATTTTTTCAACCCCAAACAGTATTCCTTTTATGATTTTTTTTAAACTTCTCTGCCCCAAATAGTGTGCCTTCTACATATTTATCTCTTTTTGGCAGCAAATGTTACATGCACCTAAATGTTGACACGAATTGGCTTCATGCACATTTTTGTCTCCTGAACTCTGATGAAGCAATGGCATGCTTCATTAGAGTTCATGTATATATATTCCTTCAAATCTTACACCGGTTGCATACAATGCCCCCTTGAAGTTGTAAGTTATCAGTTTTGGAATTTCATTTCATGATGTTTCTTGAACGTGAAGGATCTTTTCACTCTAAAAATGATGTGTCGCTACCTTTCATGTACTTCTCTTATTGATGTACCAAATAATGTGGCATCTCTTCCTCCTTCTACTGTAGTCTTCAGGAGCATGGAGCATGTTGGTATGCTGAGTTCTCAACTAAACAAAATGGGATTGCAGGCAAAGTCTGAGTTAGACTATTATTCCCTTAGGATTCAAGAGCTAGAGGCACAGGCCAACTTGGCCTTCGAGTGTTGTGATATGCAAGACTACGTAGAGAGTAAGATCGTTACTCTTGAATCCAATATGACTGATACTAAAGTGCACCTGCAACATGTTTTGTTGGAGATCAACATGTGGCGCAACCTGTACCTGGATTTTAGGAATTATGTTATTCCAGAGTCGGTTATCGCTTCCTCTGTCGTCTCCACTTCAAACCTGCACCCCTGAACTGCCAAACTTACCGGACATCTAAGAACTACCTATCTGAGCACACCAACGTGCATGTAATCTCATTTCATTAAGTTGAGAACTTAGCACACCAACATGCTCTTGAAGACTCGAGATAGTATTTTCTTCATGGGAGGTCGAAGGAGGAAGATGTTTTAAATTATTTGCGACATCAATAAGAAAAGTACGCGAAGGTAGCAACAAATCATTCTCAAAGTGAAAGATCCTTCACGTTCACAGGAGATCATGAAATTGAGATACCAAAACTGATAACCTACAATTTCAAAGAGAGGACATTTTGTGTATCCAGTGTATAGATTGAAGGAGTATATATCAGTATCATAATTTAGGGGGCTAACTGTGCCTGAACTAGTACGTGTCAATATTTAGGTGCAGTTCAAGTGTAACATTTGATGTCCAAAAAGCATAGGGATGTGCTGTCATTTATGTATATCAAGGATAAGCGATAGAGGTGTACAAAAGGCACACAGTATGGGGAAGAAAAGTTAGAAAAAAATTAGAAAAGAAAAATATTGTTTGGGATTGAGAAAATCAGAGAACAAAATACTGTTTATACAGCTAGAGAAGTGAGAAAGAGAAAGAATGAAAAAAGCAAAACCCATAGCATAAAAGCTGTCATCACTTATAAACTGTCTCATTTGAATAGTAGTTATAGTAAATAGGTCTATATCTGTATAGAATTCATTTACTTTTATTTTTTCCTTCTTTTCTTTTCGTTCTACGCATTAATCCAGACCTCTATTTCTTGGACTTTCATCAGAAATACTTTTCAATATAATACATGATATATATATATAATACACATTTATCTATATATATAAGAATATATATATAAATTTCCTCCTTTAACAGTATTATAAACTCTCTCTTTTCTTTTCTTTTTTTGTCTTTTATCTTACTATTATCTAACAACTAACTTGACTTGCGGGTAGTGTTATCAAACCACCCACATTGTCATTAACTTGTAGGAAGAAAAATAGTTTATTCTAAATGATTAACGTGCGTAGTTTGTATAACAAACTAAGTGGATCCCTGACTTTTCTCCTTACTGCTTACTGTGTTTAACAGAACTAAGTTAAGGATAGCAATGTTGCTTGTTTATGTTGAAAGAAGAACTGTCAGGTCTTCATACCATAGTTCCTTATCTCATATAAGCTCTGATTTCTTCTATCTGACATTTCCTGTAGCGTATATGCCACATTTGAGCCTCCTTTACGGCGATTTAACGGAAGATGAGAAGAAAAAGGCTCAAGAAAGAGCTAACGCTCTTGATGACAGCATTGGTAGCCTCAGCTTCCCAATAACTCGTCTGGCGTTGTACAAAACGGACACAGAAGACAAATCTCTGAAGTCATGGGAGAAAATTGCGGAATGCAGCCTTGAACCCAAGTAGCTTTTTCCTCTTGTGATTCTCATCAGCTTGCAACAATGTTGTAATAACGAATAACTAAACCATTTGATCTCTCTGCCAAGTAACGGAACAATGCTCATTATGACTTTTAGTGTGCTTTCTGATGCTGGTTTTGCTTTTTAAAAACCCATCTTCTTGACATGTTGCTTGATGCTTACGGATGAAAAATGAATTACGGCCACTTTTTCACAAGTGTGAAAGTGAATGTTTTATATATAGCAAAGCTAAATATATATATATATATATATATATATATATATATTGGGTGTATTAGTTCTACAAATGTTGTTGTATGTGATGAAACTAGGAGGGAAATAATTCTAACCATGATCCTTCAACATCATAACTAATAACTTAACGTCTATAATCCAACTGATGAAACCATGTCTGTGGAATTGCCAGGAAAGTAGCATTTAAACAAGCGAAAATTTAAACTTTAAAGTTGTATGTTCATGTTATAGCTTCTTAAAGTTCAATCGAAAAAGGGAGTCCCTTTAAAACTACCGAAAGGAAACTTACGGTCCGCTTGTTAGTGCTTTGAAAATTGTTTTGTTTTGGGAATGAAAATAGAAATGAGAAATTTTGAAAGTTACATTGAAATTGTTTATGAAATGTAACAATATAACAGGTCAGAGGTGGATTTATGAATATGTATTTGCTAACTTCATTTTGGGATTTTCTCTAGTAGTTTTTGTAAAAATAGACTACTAGTAGTTTTATTTTTTTGCCATCAGATTTGTATTAAAATTTATTTAATGTGATTTTAATTATATTTAACGGTTAAAAATTGAGACTATCGATAAGACGGACAACCGGAGAAACTCTCATTTTGTTTATGAGATAGAGATTTTGTCCACGAACATTAATGGTTCCTCATATAGACGTCAAAGGGCTATTTTAGTTACAATTATGAACTTCAATGTCTATGAAATAGTTATTTTTATGCCCACTTTAACAGATGTTAACCTATTGTATGGTATAATAAAATAATTAAAGGAAAAAAAATACATGGTTTTTTATGGTTTTGTATAGATTTATTATTTATACCATTTTAAATAATTGGGTGGCAATTTCTTTTTTTTTTCCTTAATATTAATTGTAAAAAAAAAAAAAAGGCAACATTTTAAGTTATCAAATTTCATCTTTGAATGATTCAGAACAACTAGAGAGAACAATGACCAATGGCACTCCCATTGTAGAACTTCCGCTTTGTATGTAGAATGGTCACCCATTCAGATAAGATAATACTGAAATGACATTTTTCTCACTTAGATAGGTTTTAAGAGGCAATAAGAATTTGTCAACTTTTAGATGCTGAATTAACCAGGGTTTTTGGCTTGATAGTCTCCTGTATTTATTATGGTTTAGGGAATTGTTTCTTAAACTTTTAATTTTAATAAGTTGTCTTCATAATAAATAAATTTATTATAAAGTGCCACATTTAACTAAATTTATTTAAATTTTTTAGTAGATTTATGGAATTAAAAATTTAGATATTAAAAGATTTGTGTTATATTTGAATTGAAATGTTAAAATTTTAATTGAACATATGTTTTTTTTTTTACACTAATTTAACATGATCTTTGTTAAAATGGAGCATATTGTAATAACTTTATAAATTGAGGAGTTAACTTGTCAAAATTAAAAGTTTAAAAGGTAATTTATTAAACCATGACAAATTTAGGAGATAAATGTGCTAAAAACTCAATTTACAAATGTCAACTTGAACTTGTTTTTGGCAGAAAAATGTCAACTTGAACCCCAAGGAAGCTGTCAAACCTTTTTTATTTTGGGCGAAAAGGATATAATTAATCCATTAGCTTATTACTTCCCGAAATTTTGTTCATAGTTTTCTATAAATATAGGATCAATAAATACGTTGAATGCATTTATTTATATGCATTAATCAACATTTTGGAGCATTCTTTGCATTGAGAAAACCTTTTAGCATTTCATGTATAATAAACACCTGTCGTTTTATGTCCTAACTTTACAGAAATTATAGAAAAAGTTATAACAAATATGAAAATTAAAAGAAAAATTGACTTGAATTTAAAGGACTGATTTCTTCAAACAAAAGACAAAATGACAAATAATTGCTGACCGAGCGTGTTCTTATCCACAAAAACGAGGCTGCGAGTGAGATAAACGTGGAGAAATTTATAGCTAACTACCAATCTCTATATGTTTACCATTTCAAAGTCTCATGGTAATAATATTTTTTTTAGCAGGATCTTGTGAGCCCCATTCGTTTCCCGTCAAATCCTCATCACAAAAGTCATTATTTATCACCATCCTCCTATCTTGAGTCCCCTAAGTTATACTTTTCAAAGTATCCACCAAATATATAATATAAATAAAGAATATAAATCTATCCTTATGGTAGATTCCTTCATTCCTTTATTTGTTTATTTGTTTCTATAGACCTATTTTGTCGCTTCTTAGCAATATTCCATTTTCTATTACTAATTCTTGAATGAGAAGATTTTGGTTTCCTTTAGTTTTTGAATTTGAATATATTAAATTGTAATTTTATGTGAGAATTTTTTACTATAATAAAAAATTAAATGTGATTATTTTTAAATTTTTTTAATATAATAAAATTTAAATTCTAAATTATAATTTGTGAAATAAAGATTCTTTACTTTTTTGTATTCAGGTATATATTGGTAACCCACTTGCCAAATATAATAATTTTCTTGAAGTGAAGTAAATGACACGTAAGACCTTGATTACAAAAGCACACGCACAAACATAGAAGAGAAAGACTTTGACTTTTTATTTTTTTATTTTTTTTATCTCTGAATGATTTTGACAAGTGGCCAACTTTCTTTTTGTGCTTACCAACTTTGTTTTTAATTAAGATAATGCTACTTAATTAAATCCATCCATTACCCTTCAAAACAGTCACTAATAAAGGATAAAAGACACTTTTAGTTCTCCTGATTTTGAAGTTTTATTTTTTTTTTTCTTATTAGTTTTGATACACTTGATTCCACAAGCATAAGAATCATAGAAAGCACGTGAAGAAAAAGTGTCATGAATGTAGTGAAAACTTTTGATTCACTACTTTATGAAAATTAGTTCATGTTCAAATTTACCAGAAAAATGGGACGAAAAATAAAAATTTTAAAAAAAGTTGGCAGCGGAAACACTTGCAATTACAAAGGTTAAATCATTTTTCTTTGAAATTCAAAGCAAGACTGAAAAACTATTCTTCATCCCTTAAAAAAAAAAAAAAAAGGATTATTCGTGTGTTAACATGGAAAGTAGTGCTAGCTTATCAGTCATCAATAAAGAATTTAGGTCTCATTTATTTTATAGATTTGAGTTTTTAATTCAAATTGAGATGTAATATTTTTTAAAAGCTTTTAAACTGTAAAAACTTAAAACTAAAAATTTAAATCGGTGAAATGAACGAAAGCTTAATTCATTACCACAGTGAAAAAAAATTTAAAATTATTAGGACCCGTTTGGTTTACAAGTTCAAATCAGAATTCAAATAAGGTTTTTAATGATGATTTTTAAAATTTAATTTTTTTTTTTGAGAAAAAAACACTATAATAAAACTAAAATTATGAATTTGCATTGTGATAGAATTTATATACCAAACATGCATTAATATCAAAATTTATATTATAATTAAATTATAATTCATAATTTATTATAATATTTTTTCTCATAAAAAATATACATAAATTAAAAATAATTTTAAAATCATAAATAAAATGTCGGTTAAATTTATAAGGGCATTGTTTTTCGGCGGCTCGCTTCCTTGTGACAAAGATATTTAGCAATAAATAAATAAATAAATAAATCTTCTACAGTAACTACAAGAACCGTGCCAACTGTTAAGTGAACTATAAACGTTGACTGTTCATTCCCCCTATTTTACTGCGGCGTTCCGCACCGACGACGGACTCTCAGGTGCCGTTAAATCACGGTTTCACCGTTAGTCAAAAAGTCAACAAAACACTTTTTTTTTTAGATTTTATTATATTCACCTCAAGAAAAAAAAAGGTTTTATTATATTATCATCACCACACGCGCTTCGTCGGCCTCCGTCGAAGCTTCTCCCAACGCGCCTTCCAAATATTTTCGCGTGGACCCCACCGACCCACGTTTTCTCCTGCGTCACTGTGTATATTTTCCAACAAAATCAAAAGATACTTTTCCCAACAAAACCGACGCGAGAATTTAGTATAGAAATTACTACTATTACATTATTATTATTATATTTCGATATTCCCTATTTTTATTTTCTTTCTTTTTCTCGATCTGTCTGAAAGTTGAAACTGAAACGACACGAAAATGGAGGCGACGAAAATGGCGCCGTTGAGATTCACTCTGGGAAAGCAGTCGTCGATGGCGCCGGACCGGGACTTGGAGCCGCCGGGGAAGACGGCGCCGGAGGAGGACAACTCGGTGGAGGTGGATCCTGGAGTGAGGCTTATGTACTTGGCCAACGAAGGGGATTTGGACGGAATCAAGGAGCTCTTGGACTCTGGGATCGACGTCAATTTCTGCGACATCGATGATCGGACGGCTCTCCATGTCGCCGCTTGCCAGGGCCTCAACGACGTCGTCGAGCTGCTTATAGACCGCGGCGCCAAGGTCGACACCAAGGACCGATGGGGTAGCACTGTAAGAATCGCCGATTTTTTTTTTTGGAAAAAAGCTTTCGATTTCGTTGAGGAATTATGTAATGTTAATAATGTTGGTTGAACGATGAACAGCCTCTTGCGGATGCGATTCATTACAATAAAGACGATGTTATCAAAACTTTGGAGAAACATGGCGCCAAACATCTGGTCTGTTATTTATTTATTTTTTGGGTTGTTTTTTTTCCCCCTTCTTTTTATAGTTTTATTTATTTAGTTATTTACATTTTGTTGTATGATTTTCAGATTGCTCCTAATCCTATGTACGTTAGACATGCCCGTGAGATTCCCGAATACGAGATTGATCCAAAGGAGCTTGATTTCACCAACAGTGTTGAGATTGATAAGGTAAAAATTTTAATTGATGTTTTCCACATTGTTTTAAGTCAATGTTCCGACATTCCGTCGTTTGAGAGAGTAATTGTCAACGAGAAATATAAACTTTTTATTTTATTTTATTTTTATTTGATCTTGACGTTTCTGCAATTAACGTGCTGAATTTCTTATATTCATACGAAAAGCAAAGTAATCTGTGTAGTCTTTGAAGTTGTTCAGTTATTCTAATCAAGCTCCTTTCTGGGTATTGAATATCCACCTTCCACTGGTTTGAATGAAAGTGTCACTCTCTTTATATTCCAATTGCATTTTCTATGTGTGGTAGGACATAATACTATAATACTCAATCAATTTCCTTGCTCAATTTGCTTTGACACCCTATTTTTGTTGATTAAGAGGATACTGTATGTATCTCATTTGTCTTAAAAAATGCCTTTGGTTTCTCTTTCATTTTGAAATGCAACCTTGTGGGATGCCTCAGGGGACCTTCCGTATTGCGTCATGGCGCGGAATAGAGGTTGCTGTGAAGAAGCTCGGGGATGGCTTGATTTGTGACGAGAATAAAGTGTTGGTTTTTCATAAACCTCTTATTATTTTTATGATTCGGTATTTTTTAATTTTTGTTACGGTGTTTAAAGCATTTCTCTTGTCCCCTGCAGGAGGGCATTTAGAGATGAACTTGCATTGCTTCAGAAAATACGGCATCCAAATGTAGTCCAGTTTCTGGGTGCAGTGACTCAAAGTAGTCCCATGATGATTGTGACAGAATATTTGCCCAAGGTTTTTATCATACTTTTGAATTGTGTGGAATAAAAATAGTATTTTACTGGCTTTTATACTTCTGGAAAGTTAATAAATATGTGAGGTTATTTAGGTATTATACATCTTAGTTTGCGCTGCTGCAAAATTACTTTTCTTCTTATGTTCGGGAAGTGAATTAGAATTTTGGTTGTAGATGGAAATTACTCTACTTTGTCCTCTACTATGCTCTGTTCGTTTTCCTAACCCTTTCATCATGTAGAGTAGAGAGAAACTCAATACTGTGTAATGCTCAGGGCAATATGTGGTTGGATTGGTCGATACCATTTATCTGTTCTGACCTTTATTTGCTTTATTTGTGGTGCAGGGAGACCTTCGTGCATTTTTGAAAAGGAAAGGGCCACTTAAAGCAACAACAGCTGTTAAATTTGCACTCAATGTTGCAAGGTCTCTTACTCTTTCTAACCAGACTGGCTTATCAATTTGGAGAAATCTTATGCCAACAATAATCAAATATTTTCGATGTTTACAGGGGAATGAGCTATTTGCATGAAAATAAGCCAGAACCAATAATTCACCGTGATCTTGAGCCTTCGTAAGTTCTTTTATCGAAGCTTATTTTACCATTGAAATTTGGATCAATTGCCATATGCCAATATTTGCAATACATATTGAACAATATCTGCATCTTCCATATAGTCTAAATGGCCAGCGATTTTATTTTATTTTATTTCATTGCTTACCTTCAAGAGAACAGAAATATATTGAGGGATGATTCTGGACATCTGAAAGTAGCGGATTTCGGAGTTAGCAAATTGCTAACAGTTAAGGAAGATAGGCCTCTGACTTTTCAAGAAACTTCCTGTGAGTGTTGCGTCTAGTTCAAATATCATGATTTCCATTTTATTTAAATGTTGCAAGAAGTAATGTGTTTTATTTATCTGAAGTGAAAATGTATCTGGATCATCTTCATGCCTTGTTTCATGTTTTTCCTTAAATTTCTTTTATTTAAATCAACATAATAAGTTACTAATTTGTAGTTTCTAAATGGAATATATTTATTGTCACTGGCAGGCAGATATATGGCTCCAGAGGTTTTTAGAAATGAAGAATACGGTACCAAAGTGGATGTATTCTCTTTTGCTTTAATCCTGCAAGAGGTAATTTGTCTCATTCTTTTTTTTATATACAATTTTCCTTGAAAGAATTGCTCTCTCCAATCTAGTCCATGTCCCAACCACAGTTCTTTCTAACATCCACTGTTCAAAGGAGATTATGCATTTGGAATTCTTCTATAAACTTGTTAGTTTCAAATTTCAACTATATTGACATTCACAAAAATGTTACAATAATTTGATTTGAACTGGCTGAGATTTTATACATTTCCAATAACAATCCGTTGTTCTTATGGTCTGAGTATGAGGTCCATGCTTATATTTATGGTTTGGCTAATGCATTAGGTTGTTCCAACATCTAATTTGTTGTCTTCAGGGAAAGCTCACTCATATCAGGCTTGACCGATTTATTTTTTACTATGTTGCAGATGATAGAAGGGTATCCACCATTTTCTGTTAAGCAAGATAATGAAGTTCATAAAGCATATGCTGCCGGTGAACGACCACCTTTTAGGGCTTCTGCAAAGCATTATGCACACGGTCTTAAAGAGTAAGTACTCAAAAGTTTTTTTTAAGAATTTTCCATATTTGATTTTTTTTTTCCTTACTATTTTGTTCATTTGTTTCTTTTTTAAACTTTTTATTTTCTCAAGTTCCAACTTGGAAAATAAGAACGTAAATTATTAAAGACATTTTGAGCTCTTTTCTTGAACATGAAGCTTGTGCTATACTTTTATCTTTGTAACTGTGCTTGTCTAATTGTTTTCTGAAGAAGCAAATAGCTTTCAAGATGCTACTGAACTTGTTCACCTCTCAGAAATATGATTTTATTTGTTTCCTTTGTTTTCTTTAGGTGCATTTTGGGCCTCAAAATTTAACTGATCTATCAAATTAATGCCTATTTATAGGTTGATTGTGGAGTGCTGGAACGAGAAGCCGGCTAAGAGGCCAACATTCAGGCAAATAATAACTAGGCTCGAATTCATATACAACCGTGTTGGTCATAAGAGACGTTGGAAGGTTTGTTCTCTAAATAATCCACTTTCGTCGTGTATAGAACTATGCACTCCTGCAAGTTTTTAGATGATTATATCATTCCAGTGAACAATAACGACAGATGTATATCAGAGAATATCATCTGTTTTTATAGACTCGATAAAAATATTAAAATCTCAAGTTCTGGATGGTAAGTTTTAGAATAGAGTCATAAGATACCAGCATTCACCTGAAAGTTGTGCATGCTACATATTTGGTAAATTTAGTATTGGTGAATTTCCCCCGAAATATATATATATATATATATGTATATGTATATGTATCTGTTGATGAGTTGCTTTTTTAAGTCCTTGAATAAGTTCATATGAATGTTCAATCTTTTCAAATAGACACATAGGAAAGAGGGGACTGTTGAAGTATGGTCGTTTAGTGGCATTTTGTCTTTGTTTTCTTTTGGATAGCTCTGTGGATTAATGGTCTTTATTTAACTAACGACCTCCTTTTCTCTCTGGCTTCATTTAACACGTACAGGTTAGACCATTGAAATGCTTTCAGAATCTGGAAGCCATATTGAGGAAAGATCATTCCAGTCCAAGCAGCCGCAGCCGTTCATCCCGATCTTCTGCCGGCGACATATAGATAGAATTTTTTTTTTTCCTTCATTCAATGCAACAATTAACACTAGATTTTCCTGTTTTTTCTTTATTCAAAAAGCAAAAAAGGAAAACGAAAACAAAATTTCCTTTCCAGCACTGTGGCAAAAGCTTTTTTCCCAAAATGGTAGCAAAGTTTTCTTCTGTGTAATCCCACTGATGGTTCATGTTAAGAAATAATGCGTCCATTTTTCCTCCTCTGAATTGATTTCCGAATCACTTGTAGCACACCCTGTTTATGTACATTGCACGTGTAATTATGACAATTATTTTCTCACAATTATTATTATTTTTTTCTTTCGCGTTATGAGCTTAAATTTGGGAACCTGATCAAAGGTCCAGTGATGCACATGTTGTAATTTGTGAGATTGGATTATATTATTTGAAACTTTGTTGCACATTCTTAGTATGTTTGATATTCTAGAAGCAGAGGGATTTGTGGATGTTTACCGAGCAACGAATAGAGTTGGGAAAATTTTTTGGGTTTAATTTTTTTTTTTTGAACTATAGTTTTAATTCCATTTTGGTCTGGACTTTCAAAACATCCTAGAACACGTTTCAGATCCACCAATTAATAGTTAAGGTTAGTTTGATAGCTTTTAGTAGTTATTGACTTTAGGGATGACAATTTGTGTTAGTGGGTCGCATTTGTGTCAACTTATTTATTAATCGGGTCAGAAAATATCAATTTAAACACGACCCATTAATTAAAAGTATTAAAAATATTAACTTAAACACAACTCATTTATTAATCGTGTTAATTGTGTGAACTAGCATAATCCATTTAAATTTATACATTGAATAAATAATTAATATAAAAATGATTTATTTAACACGATTAAGACACATTTAACATGTTTATTGGTTGTTGATGATTGTTTTTGTATCAAGCCCATACAAAGGTCCAGGCCCAATG
Source organism: Morus alba (assembly GCA_012066045.3). Classification (NCBI taxonomy): domain Eukaryota; kingdom Viridiplantae; phylum Streptophyta; class Magnoliopsida; order Rosales; family Moraceae; genus Morus; species Morus alba. The sequence goes on from CP050227.2 coordinate 8,135,782, forward strand.
ATTCTGTCTCGTGACGAGATTGGGCTCAATTCGTGGACTCAAGCCATGTGAGTTCTATGGGCCAAGAGAAATTGAACAAGCCCATTTATTTCTTAGTCTGATCCAATTTTAAGTCCCGCTTGGGGGTTTTAAAATAATTGGGCTAATGAATGAATGAGTGATGGAGAATCCAACCTCAAGATCCTTTGTTTGCCTTTTAAGAGTCTTAGAAACCCTTTTCTCAACCTTCAAGACTCAAAAGTCCAAAATTTAAGTTGAGGAAACTTCCCCTCTGACACCAGATGAGAAGTTTTTCTACTATGGAGCAGCTTCCTTTGGAGTTAGCAAGGATTCGTCTCCATGACAATTGTTGCTCCGAAGGTGTCACTGTGGACACCCCCACAGAGGCATCACTGCAGATGCCACCATGGATATACTTCACATGCTATAAGAGACTCCTCTGTGACCGAAGATACCTCCTATGCTCTGAGAGACTATCCTGTGTCCGAAGTTTCTTCCTGTGCTTCATAAAGATTGAATGTGTCAGGTGCTCCAGCGACGACTACTTAGTCAAAATTGGAAGGCAGAGCTCTAAAGTTGGTTTAACTTGTGTTTAGACCTACGAGAATAGAAATGTCCATGGAGCACTATATTTAGTAATACACTCCATGATCTCTAGACTTGAGGAAGGTCAAATGTCAGTAAGAATTTCGAATTTGGTCTCCAAATACAATCATTTTTGGCTAATTTGTTTGTCAAAGAGGAATGTCACCTGATGTAGGTGCTCCGGAGGGAAATGGTTGGTACAGGCCTCTGGCAAGGCATGCTTGTACGGCTTTGGAGCAACCACCCAAGACTCCCAAACCTTCTCCTATAGATACCCCTTAACTTCTTCATTTAGGAGACATAGACATTATACTTTTGAGACCCTTTTTGACACACATTTTTTTTTTTGAAAGATTACAACTTGAGATCATCCCTTTGATTGTTGTTCTTCAAACTTGTGCTTTTCGGGTTTGAAGTCCTTCATAGAAATTTCACTCAAAAAGTCTCAAAACACATCATTTGATATATCCAAACTCGCCTACAAGCTACATTTGAAATTTTTGAGGTTTCTCCGGAGGTCTGAAAATCCGCCTCCATGGCTGGACTCCGCCGTCTTGGAGCACACTTTAGAAAAACCATAAACTTCATCTGTTGATACACAATCATGGAGGCAACATGTGTTTGTTCTCCGAACACTCCTCTGAACCAACCTTATCCGCACTTTATGAGTTAGATAGCCACTCCGGAGGCAACACATGCTTGTCCTCAAAGCATTCCTCATTTGAAAGAGCCTTATCCACACTCTCTGAGTCAAACCTCCATTAACTATTCGGTTACTCCTCCCACCATACTTCGCCTCAGCAACTTGGCAGCAACGTGGGTCCTAGAAGCTAATTTCTTCAGCTTACTTTGGGCCTAACCAATCCCCTCTTTTTCATTAGAGGTCATGCTGTACAAGCTTCTCTGTGAATGCCACGTGTTTTGTCGCGTTAGCATTGACACCATCGAATCTGGTACTTGCACATGTATACTTTGTACATGTTGTACCTAGCAAATATATCAGGTCCTAACATTGGTCAATTTATCTTTTTCTTTAAAAAAAAATAAATGAATTTTACCTACAAATATTAAAATTCATATTATTTGAATTTAATATGTCATATAAACTTTTATGTTATATCACATACCATTAGATTGCAGATAACACATATAGTTAATTGTGTCAATTCATATCACGTCGTGTTCGGAGGTTAACCCTAACCCAACCCATTTATTAATCGTGTCAATCTAATTATGACACAAATCCATTTATAATAAATTTAAACCCGTTAATTTCATGCGAATTTTAAATCGTGTTTCGTATCATCACCTAAATTGCCACCACTAATCGCACACAAGCAAATTGGTTTTCAGTTCAAGCCAAAAAAAAAAAAAAAAAAAAAAGTTTTCAGTTTTCACTTTTGCACCAAAAAAGAAAAGAGAAGATAAAAATGGAACACTCTGTTAGGGTGTTGTGCACGTAAAGAAGAATTTAAAGCAGACAGAAAATGTATACTTGTTAATGATTGTCTTGTTATTTTTCAGAAAGCAATTGTCTTGTCATTCAGTTCAAGATAATTATTTTCTAATATGGGTTGGTCAAATACGTTGTTTACGTCGTACTATATAGTATACCAGTTGCCTTTGTTGTATTCTTACCAAAAAAAAAAAAAAAATGGTGCATTTGTTGTACGATGCTTATTTGGTGGCATGAAGTATAGATTAATTTGGTATGTTATCCTATCTGCAACTTGTTAGCACAACTAACCTAGATAACAAGTAAAGCAGCACGAGAAAACCTAAAGAACAAAATATGATAAGATACACGAATGGCTGTAAAGAAGAAACAAATGTTATAGGTGTATATATAACATATAAAATTGTTTATACGGGGCACGATCAAAATTTTATGGTAAAAGTGCAATTTATCCTTTTGTGAATGTATAAATGGACATATTAGCCATGTTTGGAGTTGATTTTATTTTTATTTTTCACTTTTTTTGAGAAAAAAAATAAAAACATGAGAGAAATATCGTTTAACATAATTAAAAATAAAAAACAGAAATGATAACGATTTTTTGATTTAGTGTAAAATATGAGAGAAATGAAAAACGACTTTTAGTCGTTTTTATTTTTTATTTATGTTTTCTCCTATCTAGAGAGAGAGAGAGAGAGAGAGAGAGAGAGAGAGAGAGAGAGAGAGAGAGAGAGAGAGAGAGAGAGAGAGAGAGAGAGAGAGAGAGAGAGAGAGATTAATTGATTTTTTATACTGAAAATAATTTCTTGATAAAACTACTAAACACATTTTCAAAAATAATTTCTGTCTGAGATTGAAAATATTTTCATTTATATTTTCATATAAAAAGTAAAATTATTTTAAAACGAGTTTCAAACGCACGTATTGTTCTTGTTTTAATTTTTTTCCCCATTAACTTTGCATGCCTTCGAAAATTGACAATTTAAAACTGGTTTATTGGTGAAATGACGTTTTGTTTCATTTTTTATTTTATTTTAGAATGGGGGTGAAAAATGGATGATTTTTTTTAGAACAATATATAAAATAAAATAATTTTCACGTTGAAACACCGACAAATACTCATTTTCATTGTGCATCGGATAAGTGACCTACTGAAATTGCGAATCGTCATCAACCCTCCGCCTTCAAACTAAGGAGCTTCGTGTCAGATACTAACCATTTGACGAATCTCCGTGATCGTCGCTTCAAGATCGAGGTTCATCATCGAAGCTGGTAACCTCTCATAGTGACAAGAAGAAGTAGTGAAGACGCCAACATGGAGAGAGATGGAAATTGTAATAGAAAGCAGTGTTAAGAAAGAAGTTGAAGAAGCTAGGGTTTCTCCATTTTAGGGGCAATGCTTGATTTTAGATTTTTTGGGGACATGGCATATAATCATTTACTGTCAAATTTGTACATCCATAATTTATATTCAAAGAATATTTTTATTGTAAATATGGTATTTCTAGCTAGCCAAATAGATTTACAAATTTGTAAAATGAATAAATTCTTATTCACAAAATGACTACGATTTTTACATTACGCGCCTAGTAAGGGCGCAAATCAAATAAAAAAATGAAAGGTCATTTGTCTAATTTCTTTTTCTAAGATTGTCAACAAAGCAAATTTCTCTGAATAAATTTAGTAGATGGCCATTATTCTCTGAGTAAATGTAGTATTTACTAACCAAATTAATTGATAAGTCTGTTATTGGCAGAAATCTAATTTTACATGGTAAAATAAAATCCCACCCCAATTACTCCAAATTTGAAGGCCTTAAACCTAGCTAGTTATCCCAAAATAACCCTACTACACTTTGATTTAAAATTTCCCCTGCCTCGGTCCCACCTCAATTGCCGTGGACCGTTTTGTCGCGTCACTAATTCTCGCATGCCTCCATCGAGATCGAGCTAAAAATCAGTTTATCTATTTTCTGATTGGCGACTGCCAACTACTAAGTACAATTCCCTCAAAACTCTAACTGTTTGGTGTTGCAAAATATATATAAGACTTGTTAATTTACAGTCATGTTAATAGAATCAAGTGATAAGTACAATATAATTAATATGTATTTCATATAACACTTGTTAAACAAGTGTAAATCCAAAAAAAACCAGTCATCCAATTGATTCTCTTTCTAATGTCTCTATATATATATGTATATATTTATTATTGATGGCTCCGTTTGCATATCCCTCAGTTTTCAAACATGGATTGTTTCTAACGTCAATGTTACCTTGAATGGAAGTCATGTTACGTTTCTCATTTTATATGTACGTGCGATCCTATTGCAACAGTGTTATAGATACAAAAAAATGTATATATACATATTATGAATTTTGTTTACACAACAACTGTACTATTTATGAAACTCTTGGTCTTAATGAATGATGTAAATAATCGATTTACGGACATAAAACAAAATTATAGTAAATATGACAAACATGATGTTCATAACAATAATATTTCTAACTATCATTAGATGGCGCCTTCTTCCCACGGTCCCATCCCCACCCCTGGTTGAGAAAATCAACAGCAGGCTTTTAGATAATGCATAATTTTTCTTCGCGAAAACTTTTGAAAAATTGTACTAATATGTAATTTCTACAAGACTAGTCACGAGACCCATCCTGATCCCGCGTGAATCTGGACCCGGTGCTTTGTTACTAGCCATCTAAAAAAGAGCCCTCTTCACATCTACTCCAGTAAACTCAGTCATCAAAGCTGCATTCATGTCTGCATCTATAATCGGTTCTACAAACTGGGTGACATGCTCAATAACCTCTGCCGAAGGATTACTAGAAGAGAATATCGCGCCAAAATAATCTTCTATAATGGCAGACAGCATCTTCATTCGTATGCCACCCTCCCATCGCATCTTCGAGCCCTTTAATTTCATTTCTATCATACCGACGAGATGCTTTCGAATGGACAAAAAGCTGTGTTTCTGTCACCCGCTCTCAACCAATCTGTCCGGGCTCGTTGCTGCCAATATGGCTCTTCCGAAGACAATAGCCTATCTAACTTGAGTCTCAAGCTCACGCTTTTTATTCCACGTAAGACGAGGTCCCGAGAAACGAATATCTATCAAACCACAATCCAAAAGGGCCATCCGAAACTGTGACATAGAACCAAAAGATCTATCTACACCTCCTACCTTTTCTGAAAAATATGATATTTCATTGAAATCCCCTCCACAAATCCATGGAAAATCTGAGAGAGTGTGTAATCTTCGCATAAGCTCCCAAATATGTCTCCTATCTAGCCTGTTTGTTTACTAGTAAACCTCCATTTCTTTCCCTCCATATCCGTAACAAAAACATCAATGTGAGCTTTGGAAAAATTATACAGAGAAACCTGAATATTATCCTTCCATAGTAGCATAAGCCCCACCTTTTAAGCCTTCGGAATCAACAATAATAAAGCTGCTATTAACAAAACCCAAACGACGAGATTTGGTTTATCAGCCACACACTTTAGTTTCTAATACGAACATCAAATCAGGGGATTTTCCGCCGATAACTTTCCGCACTTTCTTGAACGAACGGGAGCTCCCCAGACGCCAAACGTTCCAGCTCAAAATACTCATTGAGGTGGGCGAGGCTGAGACTCAGCCGCCGCCAATCCCCCCTCCAGAACATTCGAAATTTCAGTAAACATTCGAAATTCAAAATTTCTTGTGGTTCGTAAAAATATAATCCAATATTATTCTCATTAATTCCTGATTAATAAAATGTATAATCCAATATAATTCTCATTAATCACTGATTAATAAAATGCATTTCATCATCATAATATATATCATTGCAAGCCAAATCTCTTGGTGGGACCGTGGGATGAACTTTAAACATGCACCTCATATGTACACCTAGTTTTGGCAAAACTTGTCCAAATACAATCCCATTCCCTTTTGTTTTCATTCTCTAACTTTAGTTATTGAAGAAATTGTTTAGCCTCTTTTTCTCTCTTGCGTCTCAAGGCACGCTTTTGTTGTCGCAGACTATTACGTAATTTGCTTTAAAGTTGGATTGACGCAAGATATTTTTGACCTCAACCCTTCTTAATATATGTCGGTGGCATATCATTTTGACTAATATCACAAGTAATTTTTATCCTTTCTAGTCTTTTTATTTGGTAATATGCTAAAAGAAAAATTGGTCCTTATCGATTTTTATTGTGCAATGCACAACATTTGTGGTCAGAAGAATCAAAATCCCCTGGCCTATTTTCCTGTTTTGTTAGTTTGTTACTCTAATTAAATTTTGACACTTCATGAATTTTTTAAATAATTCTAGTATTGATTCTCATTTATGTGAGCACAATATTATTAAAAGTAAATGACATAGTAAATAAGTAGTGAAAGGGCATCTAATGAGAATTTGGGACAATAAGTATGGACTCAAGATAAAAAATGGTAAAGTGAAAAAAGAAACAGAGACAAAAAGGAGAGAAGGAAAGAAAGCTCAATTAATACTCTTTTATCCCTACAAATTTTTGTATATTCTTAAAGGTTTGTTTTTACGGTAGGTGTTACAGAGAGTGTTGTAACATTTTTTAGAACGCTAAATTGACTATAATGATTATGCTTTGAGACGTTAAAGTAATCAAGTAAGAAATAAAGCAGGAAAAATAGAGAACACTAAAAAATGATATTGCAATTCGGTTAAACAACCTACATTTGCGGGACCACACTGAGAATTCAACAATCCATTAAGTTAAACTAATTACAATCACGACTCAGACTTATACAGCCAAAGACTCTCTCCTTGATGTTGTTACCGCTGTGATGAATCTCTTTAGTAGCTTTGTCCATCGAGCACCACTCATCTTTGATAGCTTTCAACTGAAAGCAATACGTTCTCCTCTCAAAGAACACACTTTTGCACTCACAAATCAAAAGTTCACATACAAACACTTTTTCGTAGAAAGTTTCTCTCAAAACACGTAGAATCATAAGCACAGTCCTCACTATCCGAAAAGTATTATCTCTCAATACAAAAGGCCAACGTGAACTCACCCCACTTTTCAAAGTCTCCTAGCTGCCACGTTAATGATCTTAGCACCAAAAAGTAATCAGTAACATTTCTTTCCCAATTAGAATCAATCAAATAAACATCAAACCATAGCATCAAATCTCTCAAATATTTTCTGAAATTTCCTTGCCAAAAATTCCAATTTTCATGAGCAAACCATTCTAGATTTGGATCCAGTTAGCAAACCATTCCATATTCGAAACAATCAAGCAACTAAAATCATTTCTAATTTCCATTATAAACACCAGTTGCTAATAATACATGTTTTTTGAATTTTTTATACAACAAATTACCAACTAACAAAATTCTAAAAAAAGTTCTAACATATTTAAAATGCACTATAGAGTTGTGATAACTTTCTTTGGATCAGTGGATGGGCCTATTTGCTTTACATCTATTTAAGGAAGTAGATGTTTATGTATCCTTCAACTGCATTGCACAAGAATCAATCTCTCGTTATTGTCCACAATGAAGAGCCAACTTTACTTTTCAGAAAACAGGTCCACAAGAAGATAACAAGAACAAATGAAACCATTTTAACATGCCCAAAAAGAGAGCTTTATGATTTCTGATAAAAAGAAATGAAAATAAACATACATTTTGTAATAAAGGACGTCGATCCATTGTGGTCAACTTGATTTAGAACTTAGCTAGGAACTTCTATAATTACAAGTGAATCATGAAATTGGAAGTTGAAATAATAATTGCACTTTCAGCCTTCAGGGCTTCCTACCGGAGAGAAAAAGAAATAATAATAATGACACTTGAATTAAACTAATAATAATTAAAAATGCAGTGACATTGTTAATGCCGAACTTATCCCTCGTAATAGCGACAGTTTGCCAGTGCGATATATATCTTCTACCATGCCCTAATGGTTGGAATTTTTATGTGTAAAGAAGTTCAACAATATGGTGAATCTGTAAAAAATTTATCGTTGTAACTTTTATTACACCAAACATAGGGTGTTGAATTAGATTTTTAAATTCGTTTTTTTTTTTGTGATTTGAACTAATTTAGGTATTTTTTGTGGGAAATTATTTAAACTTAATATGATTTGAATGGGGAATCCCCCAACCAAACATCCCCTAAACTCTATATTTTGTCGGGAAATCAAGTATACATTTAGTGTTAATTTATGTTCAACTACTAGAATCAATTGTAAATTTACTGTTAGTTTATGCACAACTACGTTAACGTAAAAGCTTTTATAATTAAAGATTTCGATACGCATATATACCCTTAATTTTTTTTTTTTTTTTCTATTGAATGTACTAATTACGACAGATGGTGATATATATATATATATATATATATATATATATATCTTTTGAAAGTTTAAAATGAAAGAGGATTTGCCAATTTGGATGGTGGTACTTTAAAACAGGTAAAACCATTTATTTCTAATTAGAAGCCGCACGAATTTATATGAACGGATAATTTTGACAAGTATCTCTTAAAATGATATTATTAAAGATTTTTAAGTCTCGATATTAACCTATTGAATTTTGCCATTTTATTGTAAGTAATTTGACAAATTATTATTTATAAGGGTAATTAACACAGATGGTCTTTAACCTTGAGTAGATGACAATTTGGTTCTTATTTTTTTAATTTTGATAAAATGATCCTCAACCTCTTTAATCTGGTGCAATTAAGACCTTTCTGTTAAATTCTGTCAAATTTCTCACGGTAAATCGTACAAGGACCTCACGTGACCTTTTTACTATGAAAAGACCAAAATGACCTTAATTTTAATTGGGTCTTAAGGGATTTTTAAAAAAAAAAAAAAAAAAGAACGGGGAAAGAGAATAAGCACAAATTGTTATCAATAAATAATATTTTCTCTCCTTCTTCTGCAAGGCTAATTATTAGGAATTCAGCCATGGAATCAAGCTCTTTGCAGACGCATAGAACCAGAAACTTCAATTTCAAATTCAACGAAACAAAACTCTCACCCACTTGGAAGTTCCACCGACTCTCTCTTCTGCTCAAGCTTCGCAACTTCTCCCTCAAACTAAATTCACATTCTTCTCCTTCAATCCCTACCCAACTGCAACAGCAAACCCTAACATCAAAATTATGCAAAATCCTCAACAAAATCGGATCCAAATCGACAAAGAAATCGTCAAATCGTGGGAAATCGGGAGCTAATTCATAAGGAAAACTCATCTCTTTTGCATCAATTACGAACAAAATAATTTGAAACCTCAAAAACAATTTGAATAAATGGAAAAGAAAATCCACACCCAACCATACCTGGACACCAAATTCGCAGGTTCCAATGATGAAGTTCTCGGGAACGTCTCCATGCTAAGCTTCCTCTTTGAGAAGGTTTGACGACGGCAGCGGGTTTTTAATCATCAAAAAGGTTGGGATTGTTTTGCCAAAATTAAAAAAATAGGGACCAAATTATAACCTACTTAAGAGGTTAAGGACTATCTGTGCTAATTACCTTATCTATAATTTGAAAAATTATTTGAAAAATTATGCTAGCAGCTCATGGCGGGTTTTTGATCACCGGCGGAGGGCATAATTTGATAGATTATTATCTAAGGGATAACCTATCACAGCAAAATAGTAGAACTTCAGAAGGATGTGTTTAAAGGTCAGTTTTTACAATTTTCTTAAAACACGTAAATGCAAGCCCAATATTTAAATTTTCTCCACCAGGAAATCAACTAAAATCAATTTTGGAGGAATTATGCTTCATCCACAAAGTTAAATTTTGAATTGTCCCTCTTAGCACGAGATCATATTTACTGAAAAAAGCAAATAATTACCGAATTTGAAGAATTTGAACGTAGGAGGAGGTGGGGCAAGGGGCAGATGCGCATGTGCCTCTAAAAAGAAACAAGAAGACATATAAAGAGAGTCTCATCGACATAAAAGGATACAATATTATTGCAAAATTGGCTAGTCACGAAGAAATTTCCAAAAACAAGTCAGATCTAGTTGATCACAAGAACCATAAGATCATGATCATTCTTGATTAAGCTTCAATAAATTAATATATGCGCAAAAATTAGACACGTGACAAGAATCATAACATTTTTGGTTTATCAATATGTCATATATAATTCATTAGGATGATAGATTAACACTCCTGAAAGGGAAGATTTAAGGAAACGTAGCTATAGAGAGAGTATAATAAAAGGGAATGTCTCAGGTAGTGTTATATATTAGTCACCCTAATCTTTTTCAAAAGAGATTAATGATGTTAAAAACAAAAAAAAAAAAAAAAAGATAAATGAGCATACACAAGATTTATAGTGGCTTGCCTTTAATATAAGAGTTATATTCAATAAGAACTTTACTATATAAAATCAATAATATAAGAGAATCTCATACTTCTGTAACTTAAAGAAGAAAAAAATTAAAAGGTCCATCCAAAGGCTTATCATTATTCAATATGATCATTACACATTAACCTTCATCTTCATCGTCGTTGTTGTTTTGTGAGTTATCTCTACTCCAAGTGAAGAAAGGAATTACAAAAACGAAATTTAAACCAACATGAAAAAAGAGGATTATAAGGAAAAAAAAATATCACTCACAGTTAATTAAAATGTCAATGATACAAGATTATTTAGCTCATATCTATTTATAGAAATACATGAAGAGATATAAAAGTTCATATTATTATTATTATTATTATTATTATTATTATTATTATTATTATTATTATTATTATTACATGAACATAGCACACAAAAATCGCGGATGCAATACAGTACAACCGATTATTTAACGAGCCCAGCCCTAACACATATATATTTTTTTTTTAACAGCCAACACGTTATTAAATTGACTATACTTGATGTAATTTTTAGGTATAAAACATGCCATGCACGTAACACATTAGTAGTCGGACATGAGCACGGACATGAGCATCGACATATAAATAAAGGCATGATAATGGAACGCGATTGCTGCGCTTTTTATTATACATTATTTTCATCATTCTGTTAATTTGAAGAACAGAAATTACTTCATCAATGGCTCGTGACAAATAAACTAGGGGTATCTTGATAAAACTGTACATATTGTAGGATATTTGTTGCATTTTAGGGCTACATAAAAAATGAATGAAAAAAAAAAACCTAAACTGTTTAATGAAGCCATTTTTTTTTAATGGGTTTTAAGACCAAGAGAAACTAAGAAAATTGAGAAAAAAAAAAAAAAAAAAAGACTGGGCTTGAAGATCCATTTTCGGTGGCGGTGTTGCAGATTGTTAGTTTACCAATCCATCCCAAAAGCTTAAGTTTTTAGGAGGTGAGCAACAATAATTTTATACTTTAACACTCTTCCTCACATGTGGGCTGGACAATGGGCAATCATGTAGGTAAATTAAGGGAGAAAGAGGAAAATAGGCCAAAATTTGAGATGAATTAAAATTAATAGGCCAATAGTTTACATAAGTTAATAAATAGGCCAAATTATTACGTCCATAATGGTTTGAACCATAACTTGACAAGTTATTAATAATTGTCCATAACTTATCCGGTTATGAACCATGACAAGTTTGTCCATATCGGTTATGAACCATAACTTGACAAGTTATGGCCTATTAATTTCTATAACTAAAAATTGGCCTATTTTCTTTCTTAAGCTTTTCATATTGGCCTATTTTCTACTATTTCCCGTAAATTAATTGGAAAGCCCAACATGTGAATATTTAAGCCCAAAATATATTAAAGATCCAACACATGATAATTTTAAATGGGGATAAAGAGTGCAATTACGGGGTTTGAACTCAGGACCTCCCGCTCGCTGATACCATGTTAGTTTACCAATCCATCACAAAAGCTTAAGTTTTTAGGAGATGGGTCAACAATAGTTTTATACATTAACACATATCCTTTATTATTATTTTTTTTAATCACAATTTCTTCATTTTAACATTGCATATACCCTTGAATCTTATGTTCATGTTAAATTTATATCTTATCTTTTGGTCAACTATTAATTTTGACAACTTAAATAATAAATTTATTTTTTCATATAAACCATATAACTAAATAGTCGTAAAAACCATAATTGTGAAAAAGAATTAGAGACAGGAACCTTTCGCATTTATAACTAAATATTCCTAAACACCATAATTGTGAAAAGGAAAAAGATATAAACTGGAGATATGGAGAAAAAGTTAGTGGAAAATCTTTCATATTCGTTTATAATACATAAACAATAATACTTTGTTGATGTAAGAGTATTGTTATTCAAGACAATTTTATATGATAATTTTCAAACGATAAAATCATCACTTGAGTAGTCAAAAATTAATGGTTGCTTAGAAAATATATCAACTTTTTGGTTGGGGATTATTCATGGTTCATAGTTCGCTACAAATTTTTTTTTCACAAAAACACACGTAAATCGAAAATAGTTTAATCACAAAATATATCAACTTTTTTGAAATTTAAATTCAAGGGATTACAATATTGAGGACATAGAAAATACACATTTATTATGCAGGGACTGTACTAATTTTCTCTGATTTTTCAAATTTTATCAGATGTCCCCCAAAGGGACAAACATCCAAAATACACGTTATATTTATTTTCAAGGAATAGTTAAATTTATTTATCCCAGCCTGTTTAAATTAACTCTTCCACAAAAAGAAAATGTTGAAAAATATATCCGAATGCTAAAAATTTATTGGCGTCAAATTCGAAAAACTCAAGAACTTTAAAAGAGCAACCAACGAAAAGAGGTGTGCTTCCTTTCCCAATCTGGAAATTCTAAATTAATAACATCAAGTTATTGTTCATATAATTGGTTTCTTGTAACTGGTGGGGTCACACCATAACTAGGTAGCTTGAGTCAATAGGCGGGTAAGAGTTAATTTATTATCAGCACATGATTAATCTCCGGTAATTAGCTGTTTATTGGCTCATCAACATTAATTTATGTTCATTGAAACTGAAAAATTATTTAACACTACGCATTCATAAATATTTTTGGGGCCGTGCACGGATTAATAGACTATATTTTCATGCAATCAGAAAAAAAAAAAAAAAATCACTATATTTTCATGCAAAACCAAACATTTAATCAGCCACTTAGAAGATTAATGCGTAATATAGACTCTAATCATCTGTCCAATTGTACAGTCCATATACGGTAAAATAATTCAAGTGGTTTGAACCAAAAAGTTGATTCAAACTCGTTTGGTTCACAAGTTCACATGCGGTTTGAATCTTTTAGTTTAAAATATGGGTTTTAAAAATTGTGATTTTTAACTTTGCATTCAAACCTTGAAACTGAGGGGTTCAATTTAGAAATACTCAAAGTTCAAACTACCTCTTATTTTTTTCAACCAAACGTTGGTTTGAACTTGTCTCATGGGTCAAACCATTTGAGGCCTTATAGTCTTGGTCCAAACCATCGGTTTGATGTTAAAAAAAAAAAAAAAAAAAAAAAAAAAAAAAACTGTATAAATTTGAAGTTTACAGCACCTTCTTTTCAAGTGGTTTTGAACGAAAACTTGAACTATAGTTTTTGTTTTTTCAAACTTTCCCTTTCAAACAAAAAAAGTCCCAAACCACCACATTTTGAATTTGTTTACCAAAAGGGTCATTAATTATCTAAAATTATGTCTAACCAATCATATCATGCCACATCATTTAAAAACTTAAAATTATATTGTTTAGTTGATTTAATCGCGCTTGTTAATCATTACATGATATGATAAAATATGATTACAGATATACCGTACCATTTGTATTTGGGACACTGAAAATTGAACAAGTGGTTTGACTTTACGTAGTACATATATGTTTAATTATTAATTAGCCCCATTTCTTATTAGCCCAAATTTTCAAGCAGAAACTGAGAGTGAACACAACTGGAAGCTTCGCAGAATTAGCAAAACAATTTATGAGCATGGTGAAGAAATAAGGTGACGTTTTCAATGGCCTGTATTGATATGCATTTATGTGATTAGGTTTTGCATTGAAGACCTACATTAACACCCAACAATATACAATAAATCAAAGTTCCTAGCTAGCTAGAGAGATAATTTTTGTTCTTTTTGTGGTCCCTTTTACTTACAGAGAATATTTATGTTTTATTAGATTTGGGCATGAATTACAGAGTTGATTGATGACCAAATTACATGTATATGAAGTTACATATATACTCTATGTATCAAACTCTTCTGTTTAGTCATTCGGTAAAATAGATCTTACAACTAAGTTGATATTTACAACTAAAGTGGGGACAATTATCATGTAGAAATCAAATAGCTGTACTTCCTTTCCTTTCTTAGCTAGACAGAATTAAACCTGTCCTTTTCTTCCTCTCTAGAATTTCAATGGTTTGGGGACTATTTTTGTGAAATATAATATTATTCGTTAAAGCGTAAAATGCACTTAAACCATTCGGTGATGAAATAATTGTGTGTGTGTGTGTGTGAGAGAGAGAGAGAGAGAGAGAGAGAGAGAGAGAGAGAGAGAGAGAGAGAGAGAGAGAGAGAGAGAGAGAGAGAGAGAGAGAGAGAGAGAGAGAGAGAGAGAGAGAGAGAGAGAGAGAGAGAGAGAGAGAGAGAGAGAGAGAGAGAGAGAGAGAGCTTTCCTTTTTTTTTTTTTTTTTTTTTTTTTTTTCAATTTGATGATCATGACTTAATTTGTCCTTTGGCATATGGTGTTCCTTTCATGGGGAATGTCAAGATTGATATATATATATATAAAGGCTATAAATTTTACCAAAGTCTCTTACTACGTAGGTTTATCTTTTGTATACTACTTTTTACACAATAAAGGAATTTATCGTCCAGTTTTATAACATTATTTCAATTTGCACTGTCAAATAAGAGAAGGAAAAGCAACTGGCTAGCTTTCCATCATTGTTGCAAGATACGGCGAAGATTTTATTGTTGGAAGGCATAGACTTTTGATCCCTCTGAGGGCGTGGAAGCTTATTTTTATTCAGAAGTAGATATATTTTGAGAAACTTTTTTGAAATATGCGTAATGAACTGCCCTATATGGAAGCTTAATTATAGCATAATCCAGGTTTTAGATCCATCAACTTGCCCTTGATAATTTTGAGACACTTGTGGAATAAGCAAATTTTGAACTGAGTCCTTATAAATATTATTGAAATGCATGTGCATATATATGTCTGTTTTTAGGTTTATATGAATGTAGATAGTTAATGGATTCGACTCTTGTATCCTTTTTTTTTTTTGTCTTATTTTATGTCACTCTAATAATATTATGTCATGTCAGTTAAAATATCATATCAGTTAAAATATCGTATCATGATACATGGATTAAAAGGTTACGTCAGTTAAAATATTTATTGTGGATCATTGAGGGTAGACAAAAAAGGATAGAAAAAGTGAATACCTGAGCCAAATCCATCATTGAGCTTATAAGCAGGTAGTCTGATCCTCTTTAAAATATATCAATGTCTATGGAAGCAATAAGACAATTAGCATAATATAAATGAAAGTTACTATGTTTCCTGTTTATTTATTTATTTTTTAAGTGAATTGCAAGAAGAAAATGAAATAGCCTCTAGTAGAAACGAACTCAAAAGATCAAAGCAGAGTTCTAGGCTTCCAGCCAAATTAATCCTCAATTATACATATTATGAATCCAAAACAAAACTTGATATAACTTCATTTTTCTTGACTAGCGAGCATTAATAACTTATAACAAAGTTAATAAGAAATGCTTAATTAACTAATACCTAATTAAAAAGTTGATAATTTAATCGCGGAGATGATGCAATTCAGAAACATAAATTTAACATCACTGGGCGCTGCTGGTCCTGATCATGTTGCAATCTAATTTAAGTTACTATAGTTAATAGCAGTGTTCAAAATATCCACCAAACTGCTAAAATCGCTTGATCCAAATCTTTAATTATTTTTAAATTATTGGGCAGTTTGGTTGATCTTTTAATCTAATTTTTTTGGGAGTTGCCAAACCGCCCAATAATCAACCAAGAAATATAATCATGTAACTTTTTATTTTTAGAGTATTTTTATTTTAATTTTTATTGGTCATAATAAACGTTATATATTTATAAAATACACCTTATCATATTTTTGTTTGTTTGCATTAAAATTTTAAATGGTGAAATTTTAGACATTTGCTATTTTTGAGTTGTATTGTAAACCTAAGTCTTTTTTTATTTTATTTTTACGAATTAACAATTTTATAATTTTTGTGAATTATTGAAAACTTTTTGTCTTTTACTCAAAAAAAAAAAAATTTAGTCTTCCAAACCAATCCGCCCGAACTGCTCATGAGTGATTTGTTTTAATTTTATTTTGTCAAAAATATCAAACTGCTCATACCACCTAAAAAAATTATTTTTAATTTAGTGAGTAGTTTTTACCCAAAAAAAAAAAAAAAAAAAAACGCCCAAACAGATCACAAACCCCCTCAATAATTAATGTTGAATTCGTACTTTTTTTGGGGATATTTGTTGAATAGTACTTTGGAGAGAGATGAATATAAACCAAACCCCCCACTAAACCGCCTAATTAATGATGCTCATCACTGGGGTTTATAATTATATGTGCTTAATTAAGTATCAATTACGTACGAGATATACCATATTGTGTAGCCCATGCGCATGAAAATTCATTCATTCTTTCCTTGATAAAATGTCGTCCTTGATTGCTAGCTATATGTGTGTGTGTGTGTATATATATATATATATATATATATATATATATAACATGTGTACGTTTGACATTAATATGTTTCAAAGTTTGGCTAGGAAAAGCGACAAGTACTTCTACCCTCCACAACAAGAAGTTCACATTATATGGCATATATATATATATATATATATATATATATATATATATATATATATATAATAAGACCAAAGTGGTCAACTGAAAAATATGATCGACCTTCTAGATCGATGATGAGACTAAATGCCCGGACGGGAATGCAAAATTGGAGAATGTGGTCAAGTAATGCGAGTTTGGTAAAGTCAATATATATATATATATATATATATATATATATATATATATATATATATATAGTTCTCACAAGAACAAAAGAAAGAGTACTTTTGCCAACTCCGAAGGGTAGTTAATTATTTTATTTTTACTTGTACTGGGAAGAAAGCTAGTGAGATCAGCCCTCAGGCATGAATGAAGCTAGGAGATATATGCCTGTTATATAAATATGGCCATCACTATATAGTAGAAATGGGGAAATAATGCAATCTAGCTCTAGAATGTCAAGCGCTCACTTTGGATATGACCTCAAGGTTATGAAGAGAAAGATGGTAATTGGGGGGCCTGGATTTCACATGCCGGCCTGCATGCTTCACTTTTTTCAATATTGCCCCCACTGACAGTTATTCCATGAATTATATTTTAAGATATATTGTAATTAACCAAGTTGAAAACAAAAACAGAAAGTGAAAAATATGTGTGTGTGTTGAGAGAGAGAGAGAGAGAGAGAGAGAGAGAGAGAGAGAGAGAGAGAGAGAGAGAGAGGTGGGTCCACCAAGTTGTGGGTAGGGTATTCTTGAGTGAGAAAGGGGGAGATGAGTCCAATGGGGTGGGTGGGGTCTTGTAATAAAGTGAAAAGAACTCATAGTCTCTAATGGTTAATTCAATGGTCTCTAATGGTTAATTCAATGGCTCTCTCTCTCTCTCTCTCTCTCTCTAAAAAGAAAAGGCAAAAAAAAAAAAAGAAGTCCATTAGCTGCAAGTAAAGAACATGAAAACAATCTTTTGGTTACTATAGAAGCTAACTGAAAGGTAACCTAACAAGCAAAAGAAAGGTTAAACCAACATAATTCTAACATGGAAAATTGGAGATCTAACCGCCCTGCCCCCTTTTCTATTAGACTTTAGTTTGGCAAAAACACCCTCTTTTACAACTCTTTTTTTGCTATATGTTGATTTGCTATAGCATTGGAGAGTGAGTAATATTCATGAATCTTTATATAAACCAAGAAAAATAATAAATAAAAAAAAAATTGTAGAACCATATTTTGGATTAAATTAAAAAAAAAAGATTACATTTTTTTTTTTTGTCTTGAAAGGAAAAGGCTAGACATATTAAGGCATGAATAAGCAGTAAATATACCAAAATATGTGTTATTATTCTTAAGGGCAGAGGTCTAAATTACTTCCAAAACGTCACATTCAGCACATTAATAATCGCTTCCAGAAGTCGCTTTCTCTCTCCTTCTCTCTCTAATTCACATGAAAGGAAAAAAAAAAAAAAAAAAAAAAAAAAAAAAAACAAAAAGAAAAGTAAATGAAAAAAGAAGGGTTAATCGAATCTGAATCAAATGAGTGCTGATTCCCATCTTTGGCCTTCTCTTTTGCTTCATCTCCAACGCCCACCACTCAAAAGTAAACACCAAAAAACAAAACTTTGATGAGAAAAAACAAAAAATAAATAATAATAATAATAATAAAAATGTAGATTAAATAGAAGTATATATGTTTTTATTTGGCTAAGTGGAAGTATGTTGGATTTTAGTGTGATAGATGAAAAGTCATTTTTACTTTTAACTTTATAAATACCTATCTCTAACTCCAAACCTTCCTTCCATTCTTCTATCTCTCTCCCTACTTAGATTTCTGGGACCAAGAAATAATTAAAAAAAAAGCTCAACCTTCTGGCTCATCTTCTTTCCCTTCTTTTTGTTTCACATTAGCTTGGCTGGTGAGAAAACTCTTCTAATTACATTACTGATCATAATCATTTACTCTACTTCCTTTTGGGTAAATCTTATATTGTTCTATAAATCTCTTCCCCAAGAAAATTGAAGCTATATATGTTGTCAACAGATTTATAAGTTTATAATTTCATGGATCAAGCAAGACTAATTAAAAAGAGTTTAACTTCTCTGTTTTTCTTTGTGTTCATATTATATATGCTGATCTGTGTAATGATCTGCTTGGAATTTCAGCTTGTTATTGAGTATGGCGTACCAAAACAAGGCCATGATGTCAATGGATTCTCCGCAAAGGAAACTGGGAAGGGGGAAGATCGAGATTAAGAGGATCGAAAACACGACGAATCGTCAAGTAACCTTTTGCAAGCGGAGAAACGGCTTGTTGAAGAAGGCCTATGAACTCTCAGTTCTCTGTGATGCTGAGGTTGCTCTCATCGTCTTCTCTACCCGTGGACGTCTCTATGAGTATGCAAACCAGAGGTATTGTAATTACTTTATTATTTTTTTTTTTTTTTTTTTTTTAAAAAAAACCTTAATTTCTTGCCCCCCTTAAAATCTTCCTAGTTGCATCTTAATTAGGGTTTTCTAGTACAAGCCTAAGTTTTCTTCTTTTAAAAATTTTGAACATCATATGTGTGTGTGTGTGTGTGTATATTGTATTTCTGCAATGAGATCTTTGTTTTGGGTTATTAAATTAGAACAAAATCATAATCATTTTTTAGTACACAGTTTTCACTTCAGTTGAACTACATATGTATAGTTTTTCCTGATTTCCTCTACTTTCCCTGAGTAAGTTTGATTTTTCTTTTTCTTTCTGTTTTGTTTTCTTTCCTTATACGATCAGCTTTATGGTTCCTCATCTTTCTGTTTATGAGAAAAGTTTTTCACCTCTTGGTTTTATAGATGTGTAGATCTAGTGTTAATAGATGGAAATAGAAGCAAAGTATTGTTGTAAATAGCAACAAGTAGACACTTGGGAATGTGTAACTGGCCACTGATTTAAGTTCCTTTACCTTCCTCCATTGTTGTTAAATTTTCTCTTTCTTTCTTTTTTTTTTTTTCAATTTTGTTTCCTTTTCCATTTCTCTTTTTCTATCTGTCTCTCCATGTTATCTGGGAGGGCTAAAGGGAAAGGCCTAAACGGAAAACCTGTCACACACTCTTTAACCAAAGCCTTCCATATCTCCTTAGCACGTCAGTTAGACACCAAGAAAGCAAAGATACGATTTGAAGGAAATAAACTTATCAAAGTCCTCCTCAGAATTTTTTATTTTATTTTACTTTTTAAAAAGAACAACATATAATAATATTATTAGGTTTTCAGAATTTTCAGAAACACTGAAATGGGTTTTTACTTGAAACATGTTGCCACTCCCTTTTACAACCAATCA
Organism: Morus alba; assembly: GCA_012066045.3. Classification (NCBI taxonomy): domain Eukaryota; kingdom Viridiplantae; phylum Streptophyta; class Magnoliopsida; order Rosales; family Moraceae; genus Morus; species Morus alba. The sequence continues at coordinate 8,155,964 of CP050227.2, forward strand.
CACCCAAATTAGGGTTTTTCCCTTTTCTTTTCCTTTTTCACATTTCCCCCCTTCTCTCTCTGATCCAAGGGAAAAATTTCCCAAATCATTAGTTTCTTACTTGCATCACGTGGAACAACATTTCACATATTTCTGTAGTCAAACATAACTAAATTAGGGTTCATAAGTAACTACATGATAGATGATGAAATTTGTCCAACAACCTTAATGGGCAAGCCTTAAATCTAATAAAAAAATATTGGAGAAGCATCTGGGACAGACAAATCAAAGCTCAGTCCGGTTTCAAAGCGCTTGTGTTTTCTTTCAAAAAAAAAATTTAACACTTGTTTAGGAAATGGGATGCGATCTTGTTAAGGATTTGGTTGTGGGTTTTTCTTGCCTTGGGCAACAGAATCTTTGGTCACGTCACACATGATTTTTCAGTTCTTGACCTTCTGACAAAAGGGTTTAGGTCATGATTCCTATAATGGGTTTTCTTTCTTTATCACCTCTTCAACCCTAATTTTATCTTCTATGCTTCAAATAGCTCACTCACGCCCATACATACATACATATATATATATATATATATATATATATTGTTTTTTTTTTTCTTTCCTAGAGGTGAAAATTCTTTCACAAAGGTCCTCTAAAAGCAAAACGAGCAAAGATAGTTCAAAAGAGTGAAAAAAGAGAGTGAGTGAAGAGCCAATCAGAAGAGCTCAACTGGGTTATCACGATAATGTCTCTGTAGAAAATTGCATTTGCGTTTGTCCAAGATCTTGCACACATATATTTATGTAAGTTTTTAGAGAGAGAGAGAGAGAGAGAGAGAGCTGACAATAAAATGTACGGAAACTGAGTGAACCAATTGGAGAGTTCTGAGTGTTTTGCCGCTAGTGACAGCTGAATGGACGACTGTGATATACGGATCAGAGTTTCAGAACTGAAAAGACCAATCTTTATAATAATATTTTCATTGGACTTGTTTGAAAGAATATTAAATTATTAGGTTGTAAAATCAAGTGGATTTCACGAGGTGGTTTATAGGGTGATGATCAGGTGATTATCCTCCGTGTAATTTTGTGATTGACGCCTTTCTATTCATATGACCCTCGAAATGGTTAGACCTATCAGATGTGAAAGCCTGGCCATCGTGGCAAAAGACAGCCACTCACAGGCTCGACGAAATTAAGGTTTTAGTACTGCCTCGAAAAGTGTGGGATTTTTATTTATTTCTCTCTGTTTAAAAAAGCTTTTCTTAATTTACTTTTTGTGAATATTAATACTTGTCTCAATTAGGAAGGCAATAGTTTTCTATTTGCATTTTCAGATCGTTTTGTGTTTTCTAGGTCATATCCGTCAATTTTGAGTCTGACTAGTTCTGATACGAGGAAGTCAGATGTTTACCCTTCACTTTGCTTTAGGATATTAGAATATTGAGGTTTTTTTTTTTTGTTTATTTGTTCATTTATTTTTTAGAAAGTCTTTTAAAAGTTGAAATGCTTTATATAGAAAGATTAAAATCATGATCTTTTTTTTTTTTTTTAAAAAAAAAAAAAAAAAATCATGACTGAGTGAGGCTGCCAAAATTATACTTTTCTAAGATGTGCAACAAAAAATCTTAATTTTCAGTGAGACCATTTAGTTCGCCTATTGATTTTGTTTCCTTTATATATACTTTTATGGAGTGAAAGCTGACATTTTATTTATTTTTTTTTAAACAGTTCGTTTTTTTTTTTTATTTTAATCATCAACATTGAAAATTGTGATGTATATATATCTTAAAAGTTTGAAATGTAAAATTTGTTCCTACCAAAGATTTTGTTGAGTTGGTTCATCGGAGTTAAGCAATATATGTAGCCTAATTTTGAAGGCTAAAACACTTGTTAGAATCATCTTTTTACGTTAATTAATGTGTTAATTCCACTGTTGTTATTAAGATTTCATTTGAAAGAAATTAACATATGCATTCATTCACTGTAAAAGCAATAATGAGCTTAACAAATTAGCAGACCTTAGTCCTTAGAGCACTAACCTTTATTTTAATTTATTTTATTATTATTTTCCGGTTTGCTCTCTTTGACTTGGAGAGTATTCTCTTTTATAGTTTATACTGTAAAAGTTATGGTTCATAAAATTTATATATTCCCTAACATTAGTTACATTATGAATATTGCAGCGTTAAATCAACAATTGACAGGTACAAGAAAGCCTGCGCTGATTCTTCCAATACTGGATCTGTTGCCGAAATTAATGCTCAGGTATGACAATAACTTGTTGAGTTTATTTCTAAAATAATGATTGAACAATTTGGATTTGGGAAGGCTAACCGCTTTATATACATATGTGTGCACGATTATTAGCTTTATTTATGGATTAAGGAATGGTTTTGGTATAAGTCACCTTGTCAAAGTTTTAACACTTTTTATTGCCTTTAGACCATTTCCGTGTTATATTATTTAACTTTAATGTTTACTCTAAAAATATAGCGACTCGTGTAAACTTCTCAATAAACCCTCCATAATCTATTTCTCTTTTTCTCACTAGAACTCTTTACACACACACACACACACACACACACACACACACACACACATTTTTTTGAGATAGGAAAGTGAACTCAATCAGGTATCAAAATGCTTATTCTTGTAACTACTTATTAAGAGTTCAAGTTAGACTTTATTTATGCTTAATCATGAACAAATTTTTCTCTCTTTTTATGTATTCCACGGACGTCCAAATTAAAAAAAATGAGAACATAAAGTGGTTGAACTGTATGTTTTTTTCCTGAAAATAGAACTCACAGATTTATTATGGATGTTAATATCTTCTCAATGAGATCATGTCTTCAACTTACTCATTTACAATAAAATGAATCTCAGTTCTACCAGAAAGAATCTGAAAAAATCCGTCAACAAATCGAGGCTACGCAGAAAGGAATCAGGTAATCAATGAAGCTTAAATGTTAATCCCATGCTTGCAAAATCCTGTGATCTCTTTAAGTAGCTTAATTTTTCTCTTAAGTTATATTATAATACATCTGTTCCTGGCTTAACGCCTTAACCTTATTGACAGCTTTCCTTGTCACTAACAATGTCAATATTGCCAGGGAAATGCTGGGTGATAGCGTGAGCAGTTCAAGTAACAGGGAACTCAAAAACCTGGAGGGTAAATTGGAGAAAGCAATTACAAAAATCAGAGCCAAAAAGGTCTGCCATATATTTGTATTTTTTTCCCCCTACATTACAATTATTTGATTCTAATTTATTTGGTTTGTTTTTCCATTAGCCAATAGCCAGACTAACAAGTTTTCTCTTCTTTTTGGTTTTGTTTTTGCTTCTTCTTTCCTTTTTCCCCCTTTACTTTTCTAATTTCTCAACTGTACCAGAATGAGCTGCTGTTTCGAGAAATTGAGTACATGCAAAAAAGGGTAACTGATTCTCATGCATTTCTATTCATCTCTTCATTTTACACAAATTTTACTCTACAAATTTTATATAATGAGAAATAATGAGAGTTATGTAAATAAAACCCCTTAATAATTACCTAAAGAAAATTTGTACCATATAATAAGAAGTTTCTTGTTTCATAAAATAAAAAGAATTGGATGGTCCATTTTGTTTCTTAGACAAAGATTTGAGTTTCTTAAAATAAAAAAGAAGATGGTCCATTAATATTTAGTTTCTTAGACAATTTGTACCATTTAAGTTGTTTGATTGTGATTTGAGGACATTTTAAATCTAAATATGTAGCATTTAAATCTATATGTAGAGCTGTATTATTGTTTATTTGTTTTGATTGTATCACTTAGATTGTTAAATGTCCGTAACTCGAAATTTAGACATAAAAGATATACAAAGTATTTTAATTAATTAACTTTAAAAATGTGGATAGAATATTGTAAAGGAATATGCTTCCTGAACTCCAAGCCAGAAGAATCATTGGAATAGTCATTCCCATTGCTTTCATTTAAACTCATTGAATTTTCTCAGCAAAAGATGTTCTGCCTCCAGTACTTTTGGATAGATACCATGATTATAAAAGAATTTGGACTAGTACAAAAGGACTTGTACCGGTGTAAAATGACTTGTACTACGTAAAAAAAAGTCATGAAAACATTTAATGACCAAGTACTACGTGAAAAAAATCATGAAAACAAAGCTACTAATCTATTGGAGGATATGCATTTCCATTGAGGTTCAAGTTCCTCATCATTTTCTCAAAATTAGATTTTAAGATATTCCTTTGTTGGTTGAGTCTTGAGATAAAAGCAATTAGTGTTTATATATATATATATATATATTTACACTAGAGACTATTATTTTTAAGGTTGATACATCACCAGAAAATTTGAACACCTTCTGCACCCAGACAATGATATGAATCATTAGTTAGGGACGATAATTTTTTTACCATAATGTTAAAAATTGCAGGAAATCGACTTGCACAACAATAACCAGCTTCTCCGAGCAAAGGTAATTATTATTATTATTTATTTTATTTTTTTTGTTTTTGGATCCTCTTTCTCTGTCTAAGATGCAACCATTTATATATGTTGCCACACATATATACACACACAGAGAGACTTGTAAAGTGACTGAATTGTGGAATAACAAATGATGATAGATAGCTGAAAATGAGAGAGGCCAGCAGAACATGGACGTGATGGCAGGAGGTGGAAGCTACGAGCTCATGCCGCAGTCACAGCAGCAGCAGCAGCCACCGCCATTCGACTCCCGGAATTATTTTCAAGTGAATGCCTTACAACCCAATCATCAGTACTCTCGCCAAGATCCCATGGCCCTCCAATTAGTGTAAGAATCTCCTTGTTTAACTTCAAGTAGTTATGAATAACCATTTAGATAATATCTTTGTATCTGTCAATTCTCATAACATAAATTTGATTATATAACAAACCGGATCAAATTAATGAATGCTATTGAGAGGTTGCATTATACTAGAGAATATAAGGGAATCTCCTTCTTTAACATCAAATATTTGTTAATGACCAGTTAGATAATATCATTGTATCTGTTCATAACAGAAACTGATTATATACTCAAAAGGGAATGTTATTGTGCTTTATGAGGTTTCATTATGCAACAGTTCTTTGGTCAAAATTTCAATCCTAATCCTTTTTCTTCATGCATTAAGAGACTAAGCTTATAAGAATTTTTCTTTGGTCAATCAAGTATACAAAAGCATAAGGGACAAAAGGTATTTACGATGACCTTGAGACGCGCTGTATTAGATCTTCTGTATCAAAAGGTCACTTGTCTTATATTGACTATGTCAGTCTATATAACTGTACACTTTCGACCGACATAATCTATATAATTGTACGCTAAAGGTCACTTGTCTTATATTGACTATGTCAGTCTATATAACTGTACACTTTCGACCGAAATAATCTATATAATTGTACACTATCGATCATATATAGAAAAAACTTTGTACACTTTAACGTTCATTGACTAGATTGAATGTTAACTTAGAAAACAAGCATTCATTGCAATTACGTGCTTTAGTCCTGCATTAGACATGCATATCGCTAAGTAGACGGCAAGCAATTAAGCAAAGTTTTCTGAATATAACTGTAATTACGTTAATTAGAACCTTTTGGGAGTCAGTTTATGTAGAGCTAAGAAATATCAGCGCATCAAACGTCCTGTAGCAGTACTTTACACATAATTTCAAGACAACAAATGCTTCATCTTATTACGTTCCTTTTTTTGATTAGAGGTTAGATTAGAGTTTGACACATCATCAATCGTACATCTTAGTTTCATAAATTTTTATTAGAAAACGCCTATAATCTGATTACTACCATTTGTAACAATACAAGAAAACTATCATTTAACAACGGTCGATATACGTTGTTAAATGTTTGTTACACTAGCATTTTAACAATGTACATGTAGTGACCGTCGTTGCCTATTTGTGTTACTAGATATAACCAGTACTTGAACGAGGTAACGATCATTTTTTTACTACATTTATAATTGCACGTTGTTCTATCCATGTTGTTAAATATCATCATCATTATTATTATTATTATTATTATTATTATTATTATTATTATTATTATTATTATTATTATTATTATTATTATTATTTTATTATTATTTTTTTTTTTTTGTAGTGACATGACTTTATCTAACAGTTTCTTCGTTATTATTCCTGTGCAGCTAAATATGACTGGCCGGCTGGTAGTGTCTACTTTGCATGTTCAAGCTAATTCTCTGTGAAGGGTGTCTAATTTGATGATGCCAGATAATATATATAGTTAAGTACTACAAGGTGTATTTTTCAAGTAGAAGTAAAACTACTCCATCTTATAATTAGGGTGCTAAAATGAACTTTGCTGTGAACTTTAATCATAATTAAGTAATTACTCTACTGCCAAAGTTAATCCTAGTGGGGCTTCATGCTGCCACTTTATAGGATTTCGATCGTGTCTGTATAATTATTAATGATTCCAGTCCTTCTGTGAGACATATATAATATTGTGCACTAACAAATTTTAATCGACCTTTTATTATAAGGTCTGATGATCATCAAATCTTTTGTGTTATGATTAATTGCTGGCCTGTTTAATTAGTACAGAGTAGCCTGTTTGTTATATGATATAGAAGAAACATTCTTCTATATATATCTTCTATTTATATGTAACTTTTCTGGATTGTAAAAATCCGGAAAGAGAACTAGTTTTTATATACATACATATATATATATATATATATATATATATATATATCTGTAGGTTGTAAAAAGCATTATAATTTTCCTGATTACATAATTCACCAGACAAAAGTTGCAGAAAAACTTTTCATACCTAGCTAACTAGAATCAATATGAATCTATGGTCACATGGTCACTTTTACTCTATAGATTTATTCAGTTAATATAGTGTCATTGGCTTGAATTAGAAAATGATTATTTAGATAACTAGATATATGCTAAACTTAGTCTTGAATTAGGCGAGAAGGCTTTTATATATCTTTGGCAAGAAGAAAAAATACATATGTGTCTATGTACTAATGAAATTAATTTACAAGTTATAATATGTCACTGAAAAAAAATGAATAAGGCACTGAATTGATCCGCGCAGATTACCTTGTTTATTTAACTGCCTGCTATCGTTTTTCATACGTCCGTGGATCATCAAATCAAAAAATATAACTTCAGATTAATTTCTTCCAAATCAGCATTATTACACTTCACTAGCTTACCAATATAATAAGACAAGTATAATTTCATAATCTGGAGAAATTTATTGTCCATGATAATCAAAATAGAACAATAATTACTAGGACACATATATATATATATATATATATATATTTATGTATATAATATAAGACTGGTAGAACTAGAGGTGTAGTTAAGGAAGAAGACTAATGTCAATTGAAAGAGTGTCTGAAGACAGCAAAGTTGCATACAATCTGGTAGCACTGTATGTATTAACAGTCTCAGTTGGGTGAATGGCATCCCAATACACATGCAAGGCTCTGTTCAAGCATGGAGTTCCCAAAGGAATACATTGCCCAATATCATTCACTGGGCAGCACCCAACATTCACGACACTTAATCCTGAAAATTTATTTGAACAAAATTAGATAATATTACAATAATATATTATACTACTAGCTAGCTACTGCTACAAGATTCTTTAACACCGAATTAGCCAGTAGTTTCATTTCGAAAAACCTTTGTGATTAATTTCTTTTAGGGAAAAAGGGATAATTTCAAATTATTACATGGTATTTCCCTTTTACCTATATATAAGAGATAAAAAAAAAAAATACATGTAATGTTGTTTTTTTTTTTTTTTTAAAACCATGATTAATCATCTGAAATCACCTTGTGATTAACTTCACCACATAATAATCATGGTTTTGGGAAAAAAAAAAAAAAAAAAAAACAGAGAAATATACATAGCACATGTAATTTCTTAATATCTTATGGGTAAAAGGGAACTAGGATATGAAAAGTTGATACCTTATCATTGGAGACTCATAATGTAGCCGTCACCAAGCATATTAAGCATGTGATTACGTAAATGTTTTGAAATGTGAATGTTAGAGTTATTATTAATAATGTTATTATTATTATGACTATTTGGTAATTGAATATAAAGTAAGATTTATGTATCTATATGTAATTACAATGCGTTGACTAGCATCTTTTGTAAAGTAAATTTTGTATTCATTATAATATAAGCAATATTATGCGAGTAAAGAAAAATAACAAAAAAAAAAGGTCGAGAACAGTGTATACCAAGAGATGTAATTAGATCATCCAACGTCCCCAATATTCCGAAAGGGTTCACATAAATAAATTTGGTGTCAGTGAAACTCTTATTCAGTTGATCAACAAGTGCTATAAGCTTCTTGTTAAAAAGTTGGATCGCATCATTGATTTTTTCAACGCACCCAAACCCATTTGTGCTGAATGAGGAAATTGCATATGGAGTGCACCCAATTGGTCCCAATCCTGTCAACACAACCTTCCTTGCACCATAATTGTATAGCCTCTACAAAATTAATCCCACAAAAAAAAAAAAAAAAAAACGTTTAGTTCATAAATTTAAAATCATAATTTAAAAAAAAAAGGAAAAAAATATATTGCACTTAATCCTTTCACTACATGTCTTTTGCATTATTGTGCCCCCAACAACGAAAAATTAAACACATGCTCCCCAAATTTTGTAATATAATTGAATATTCCAATATTCTCAACTTCTTTTTTTTTTTTTTTTTTTTTTAGGCGCAATATTGCAACTATTCCTCAACATCTTTTAATTTTTCTCAAGGGTTTCCTAATGTACGCAGATTTTTTGAAGTCGAGAATTAAATTCGATCCAACTTTCAATATTTAACGTTTTTCATCCATTTATTTAATTGAAGGACTAATTTGACACGTTTACTTAATTAGGGTTAAATACGACACAATTTTCAACATATGAACTATTTCAAAAGAGAGAGAGAGAGTCAAATTTGGGTATTAAAAATGAATTTCAGGAGTAGATGACAGTGAAATATACCGTTATTTGATCACGATATTGGTCGATGAGAACTTGAGCGTATTGGTCAGGTGTATAAAGATTGCTTGTTGAGTAAAAGCGTGGCACGAAGTAGTTGTTAAGGTAATCGTTACTGCCCATTCCAACGTAATATAAGCACTTAGTTAGGTACTTTTGTGCCGAGTCTCTATTTCCTAAAATCTCTATCATTTGCGACACTGTAATTTCGTGGTTCTTCAACTGTCCATCCATGCTGATATGCTCACCCTGCAAAGAAAATGTCAAACTTTTAAGTCATCTCCTACATATACAGCCAAACGCTCTCCAACTATCTATATTATAATATGATTTTTATATTTATTTATGGCATATATGAAAAATGTTAACGACACCAATTCTAATTTTAATTTTTGTACCAATTGTTGCCCAGATTCGTCACGAATTCCGGCCGCCCCAGATGCATAGTTGACACCTCTGAGTATGGCATTCCCCCTAGCAGTGGCAAATGGTGGAATGAAGTCAGAAAAGCCCAGAAGTTGACCTGGCACAATTTATTTATTTATTTATTAGCAACAGAAAAAAGAAACTCACTAATCTGATTGTTTTTTTTCCCCTTCCTTGACAATTATTGTTTCATGATTTATTTTTATAGAATCACTTCACAACTATGTTTTCGGAAACCTGTATCAACAACCACATAGGCTGTATAAAAAGTTAAGACATACATTTATGAAGTATGTGTGCGTGTATAAAATCTGTATTAGTAACTACTGGTCATTGTTAGTTTAACATAATTTACATTAATGAATTGATATATATCAAATGAAACATAATCATGAGATCATGGCTATCAAGTTTTGTTAAATTATGATGTTTATTTCAACGTGACTTGTATTTTTGGATTGTTCTTATAATCTATAAACTGAAAACTTTCCTTCAATGGGATTCTGGGGAACTTTTTCCATTTAGGGTTCATATAGTACCATTAAGTGCTTAGATTCTTGTTAACCAATAGAAGCCAAACAAATCACTTCCTACACAAGATTCCATGTTGCAGATAGCCATGTCCACATGACCGAAACACCGACCACCCAATATGCCTAGTTATACCCGAAGCTTGGCCATGGAGCATAATTTTTTTTCTTTTAATCTTGATCGGGTATATACAAATGATCAATTCTGACGGTTTAAACTGTGCCTGATAAAGTAATTTTTCATATTCTATCATTCATTACAAGTCTCATATATATATATATATATATATATGTATATGTATATGTATGTATATAAAGACAACATATATGCACATAAGACAAACTGTAAATTCAATGACAAATTCATTATGCAGTCCACATAATTAAGGAGAGCACCAACAATCGAGATAGGAATCAAGTATAAGTGATCAATTATTTTTTTTAATATAAAGTTAGAATGATATTGCAAAGAGAGCACAAACCAAGTATGTCAGCTGTTGTTCGACCATTAGTAAACCTTCCGGTTGGAGTACCACGTGGGAAATCAATCCCATATGGCTTGTAATTCACTTTGGCTAGTGTATCAAGCTGGTTGTTGTTTCCGCTATCAGCAAGAGAGTCGCCAAATATGAAAAAACATGGTACTCGGGGATCTCCATTGACGCCATTAATACTAATCTGGATGTAAGCTACAACAGTCATAACAAATACAACTGCCTGCGGATGTTTTATTTGACCAGCCATTAAACGGAAATTTGTAAGATTTTGTTATTGCAAAATGTGATATCCAAAAACCAAATAAAAGTTAAATGCAAACTCTCACATCCAGAATGAATATATATGTATGTATGTATGTATACATGTACTTATAAGCTTCAAAATGAATCACAATGCAAGGCAAGCAAGCTAGCTAGCTAGTGCCAGACTTGCACTCGCATAAAATAATGCAATTTAAATATAGATATCTATAATCTATATAAAAGTCACGATGAAATATGGATATCATATCCATAATATATATTCTATGTTCTATAAAAGTCACGAGGGTAGTGATAATGTTCAATAATTCTCCATTTGCTTGTATGCCTTTTGGTTTATCATTTTTCTTTCTTCCGGTAGACTAGAGGATCATGATGGGTATTTGACTTTCGAATAGATGGCTTTTAACGGATGCCTTTGAGTTTGATATATATGACGAGATCCACCATGTACAAGTGGTGTCCATGTCCAAATAACATAAATTGGAAATATTTCTATGAGCTGTCCAGGCGTAGCAGTTTTTTTTTTTTTTTTTGCTGCAAAGACATAGTAAATGCTTAAATGTAATTTGTCCCCACATAAATTAATCTTGGATAGTGACCTCATATGTATGTGCCAAATGGAGTTCTTACAAGAAGAAGGGCATAATATTTGAGAAAATGTTTCAGAACTTTTAGTTGTTAATTGTAAGATACATATTTAGATCTTCTAGCACTTATAGCTTATAATGGATCATACAATTACTTCATATATAATTAACAAAATTATAAACATCATTTTTTAAAGGTCTAGTTTTTTACATAGGTGTTATAAAGAGTGTTATAACACTTTATGTAACACTTGTGATTAATTATAACGATTATGTACATAAACGTCAAAGTAAATGTGCAGAAAAAATAATGAACACTAGGAATTGGTAGCGCAATTCGATAAACACACCTACATCTGCAGGGCCACACCTAGATAGTGAACAATTCACTAAGTCTCAAGATTACAAACACCAATCGGACTTAAACACTGAAAAACTCCCTCCTTGACGTTGTCGCCACCGTGCCAAATCTCTATAATGACCTTGTCTAGTGAGCACCACTCGTCTTCAAACTGTACGGTAAATCTCATCGGCTTGTAGTGCGTTTCCTCCTGAAAACTTCTAATCCTTTTCCCGGAGGACGAACTCAATAAACACTCTTGAAAACTCACACTCTTAAAGACTCACAAATGCATAGATTTTTTCTGAATATTTTTTGTAAAACCATACCCAAAAATATCCTTGAATTGCTCTCAAATCTCAGAAATACACAAGGTCAATATTTCCTATTTTTCAAGGCACCAAACTTCACGTCCACACATGCTACATGTATACTCTTTTATTTTTACAGAGCACGTGCACATCACTTTACGTCTAAAAGCATATGCTATTTGGCACAAGGATAAATACCATTTACACTCCAAATTAAATATATGTAAGATATCTCTTCAAATTAATTATACAGCTAATCCTTTTCAAATTCAAACTTGATCTCTACTTTTCCATATGAGCACATTATTTCTAACAAATTTGCAAATCTCCTTGAATATGACAATAAAATCTTCTTTCAAAATCAAATAAATAAGACAATCAATCTAATATTCTTTTCTCAAATAACTCTCTCATCAAATATATATTTATTTCCATGATTACCCCAAATTTTTCTTTGACCAAGTCTGCTTTCTTTCTTCAAAACATTCCATATGTGGAACAATTAATTAGACAAAATATCTTCATAATCAGCCTAAAAACGTCACTTATCAAAAGTACCTGTTTTTGAATTTTTACAACTAATGACAACAAATTGCCAACTAAAGTCCTAACAATTTTAAAATTTTTCATATTATCTATAGTAATTAATTAATTGTTAACAATTAGAAAATTTCTGCTTGCACGTCTTCGTGGACGCTAAATATTAATTATATGGGTGTATGCAACGTAAGGAATCAATAGTTTTTTCTTCTATTATTTTTCGATTATAATATTTATATATATGTAGTTATTGAATGGGGTTTAGGTCAATGGATAAAACAGTACACCTCCGATTTCTTGTGGGAATGCCCTTCAAGTTTCAGCTAATAAATTAAAGGTAGCTAGCAAGAAGCTGATAAATATTTTATTAATATTTTTTTTTATGTGACGCACAACAGCCTCATCTAACAATATGTTACGTTGTCATCCAATATGTAATTTCTTATTTTATATGTTGTAATATAAATAAATAAACAAATAAATATGGGTTATAATACTACGATTATTTGTTGTCTTTTTTCTTTTCTTTTCTTTTTCAAAATGTCTTCCTTCTCTAATATAATTAACTAGTTCTTTTGATTGACACGACAATGAGCCTATTATCGACGTTGATTTTTTTCTCCTCATAAGATCTTCTCTATTTAACACTCAAAAGTTACAGATCTTTTTCTACCCAAGAATCACAAATATTAAATGAGAGAGAGAGAGAGAGAGAGAGAGAGAGAGAGAGAGAGAGAGAGAGAGAGAGAGAGAGAGAGAGAGAGAGAGAGAGAGAGAGAGAGAGAGAGAGAGAGAGAGAGAGAGAGAGAGAGAGAGAGAGAGAGAGAGAGAGAGAGAGAGAGAGAGAGAGAGAGAGAGAGAGAGAGAGAGAGAGAGAGAGAGAGAGAGAGAGAGAGAGAGAGAGAGAGAGAGAGAGAGAGAGAGAGAGAGAGATTTGAAACATAAGAGGTATCGAGATGATTGAAATAATAAATTGGCCTTTATATAAGAAACCTTCATTGTATATCCCACTAACTTTGGTTACCCACTAAGTTAGAACATCCGACATGGGTCAAACCCACTATGAGCGTCCCAATTAGGTCATACTTAGATCCAAAGTCCATTAATCATGTTATCAAAAGTCCATTAATCATGTTATCAAAAGCAGCCGGTTCCTACAATATTACCGTCGATAACTTGACGGACTACCATGGAACTTTGAGCCACTCGTAAATTTGAAATAAAAGACAATTACGTATGCGAATCCGGAACATAACTGCTTGCCCTCATCGCTAGTATTACATATCACAATCATGATCATGCAAAAGAACATTCAATTACAAGTCATGTTTAGTTTTTTTTTTTTATTAATATATCCAAGTAAAATTAAGTTTGCAGTTCGACACCAATACAATTATTATTGATAAAGACATATATATATATATATATATATATATATATATTTATATATTTATATATATCATGATAAGGGCTAGCTAGAGCTGTAACTGGGCGAGGCGTTTGATATCAATTGGATAAGTGTCGGAAGGAAGAAAAGCAGTGTACGATCTGGATGCAGTGAGCAGATTCACAGCCTCAGTGGGATGAAAAGAATCCCAGAAAACATATGTTGTTCTGTTCTGGCATGGAGTTGAGAATGGAATACATTGACCAATATTATTCACAGGGCAGCATCCAACATTCAAAACCGTGAATCCTGAAATAATCCAAAAACAAAAATTATTCTAGATTATTATTACTATTGTTGTTGTTTGTTGTTGTTTATCATTATTTTACGATTTTTTTCCTCTTAATCAGGTGATCCAAAGTTGATAAAATTAAACCACAGGATATATGATCTAGTATTTTACGGTACATAATTAACAAAAAACGTGTACCTTTTTTAATTAGTGATTATTGATTAGTAAATTAAATGAATATGATGATCCAGGCAAAAAATAGCAAGAGATATTTGAACTTCAAATGATTGAAGTTAATTATATGCATATTTAGTAAGTTAGTTATACGCATGCATACTTATTGTATATATATTAGCGTAATCAAAATGTATAGACAATCGACTCCCACCAATTAATTAGTGGCCAAAACAAAAGGTTGCAAATGTCACATTAGTTACGTTTTTAAATAATAGAGTTTCTGACTCATGTTTCTTTTCTTTCTTTTTTCTATGGAGAATTTTTAAAAATGCCATCAATAATAATTAATTAATAATATTTTATTTCTACCACTGCTATTAAAGATATCTTATACCACTAATAACCTATAAATTATCTTTGCATAGTTTATAGGTTATCTTTCGTAACCTGCAGTTATCACTTTATATTCTAATGATATTAAAATTTTGTGTAATGACATAAATAATAGACTTAAAAAAAACAATTGTTAAACTTGAATTTTTTTTTTCTTTTTTCAATAGATTCAACTCATTTTAATACAAAAAGCTTTTCCTTAATTAGTTTGACCCTAAAAATGTTAACGTCATAGAGCCAGAAAGGAGCTGGGGACATAGATAAAATTTCCAAATGCAAAATTGGTAATAAATCACTTGCATGTCCTAATTAATGTAATAAAATTCCAATTAAAAAAAGACCAAAAAATGAAAAAAAAAAAAAAAAAAAAAAAAACCAAGAAAGAAAAGAAAAGAAAAGTTGAGAAATATACCGACAGATGTAGGATCCCCAGACCCTATTCCGAAACTATTAACATATATGAATTTTGCATCAGTGTATCTGCTATTGAGTTTATCAACAAGTGATATAAGCATGGTGTTGAAAATTTGTGCTGCCTCGTTGAATCTGTCTACGCAAGCAGACCCATTTGTGCCAAATGTAGATATTGCATATGGAATGCACCCAATTACTCCCACCCCAAATACGGCAACCTTCCTTGCACCCAAGTTATATAATCTCTGTTATGAAAAAAAAAAAAAAAAAAATTAATTAATTACGCATCAAGAAGTTTAATTAAGCAACCAAAAAAAAAAAAAAAAATTGCGTCACTTTTGCCTTAGCGAAATTGTAAAAGTTACACTTAGATGATAAGGAGCAAATCTTATTTCACTAATATTGCTCCGTTTGGTTTGTAGGTTGGAATTTATGAGATTTGAACCTTTTTTTTAATATATAAGTTTAAAATGAAAAAAAAAAAAATGCATTCTTTATTGGATGGAGGGGATCAAATGGCCTAATTGAGGATGCATGGTGGCCAAATTCTAAATTTGAGGGTTCTGAACATGATTGTTTCAATACAAACACGGACTAATCTTTTGTTCCGAAATGCGGGTTTGAATGATGAGCCTGATTGGGATTATACTGCATCCGGATTTACGAACCGAACACGCAGTACTAAACAAAATCTAGATAACATGACTTGAATATCACAAGCATTACCTAATTAGTTAAACACATTAATTAAGGTATTTAATGAATTTAATTAGCACTAATTTATAAAGTACGTACGGTTATCTGCTTTCGGTATTGGTCAATAAGCTGTTGAGCATATTGCTGAGGTGTATAAATGAGGGCTGTGGTGTAAAACTGAGGCAAGAAGTAGTTGTTAAGATAATCGTTATTGCCCATTCCAACGTAGTATAAGCACTTGTTCAAGTACTTTTGGGCTGCAGTTCGGTTTCTTAGCATGGCAGTGATGCGTAGGACTGTAATTTGGTGATTTCTTAGCTGTTCATTGAGTGGGATTATATCACCCTGCAAAGACAAACAATAAAACAAGTGTTTTCTTGGATTCACGAGTCCTATATACATCAATATATACACAAAAATGTTATGTTTCCTATAATTTTAGTTGAGGAATTTAAATTATATACCGATTGGTAACCAGTTTCGTCCCGAATTCCTGCAGCCCCAGATGCATAGTTCACACCTTTAAGTATTACGTTGCCTCTAGCAGTAGTATATGGTGGAATGAAATCGTCAAAGCCAAGAAGTTGACCTGCAAATTATAAATAAATTACGAAATGAAGTCAAGTCTATACTGATCAAACATGGTCCATGGATAATAATATAGAAAGGGAACGAACACCTATTACTAGCGGAATATTTTGTCTGCATGGCTACTGCTAACCAAAAGAAAGGTGACGACATATATAACTTATAATACAACTTATTTCTTTTTTTGTTTGAATTTATGTTATGTAATTAGACTCAAAAAATTTTCAGAATCTATAATACTTTTTTTTTAATATAAGATTTAGACATAAGATTGCGGATCCTATATCTAAATATCTACATATATCTTAGTCATATTTTCTTAAATTAATTATATTATATATATCAATAATTGTTTGATCATGTTCTCCTTAAAAATACTATTATTTCTTATTTATTTTTTTTCCATTGAAAACGACAAAAATTAGCTTAATTAATTGAAAGCTACGAGGAGTTGCTAACTGTTTAGGCTTCGTCCTAAAAGGTTTAACTTATTAATAGAAGTTATCCAAGTTCATTTAAACCGATTCTAAGTTCTATGTCTAACCAAACAACTTTTGTTCAGGCATTCTCAATAGGGGTGTTTGAAGGAATTAGCTCTCTTACAAATCATGTCCTTAACGTACACAAACACAAACTAATTAATCAACATAAAAACCATATATACGCACCAAAAGTGGAGTTAAAATTAGGAATAAGAATATTAACTTATCAAAAACTTTAGCCAGAGGATCATAGTACGGATAATTACACACACACACACACACACACACACACACACACACACACACACACACACACACACACACACATATATATATATATATATATATATATATATATAACAAAGCTAAGAAGTAAATATAGGAATAAAATTAAGAATAATATATGACTGCAAGTGATGAAAAGGACAGACCAAGAATGTCAGCCTGCGTTCGGCCATTGTTGAACCTTCCAGTCGGAGTACCACCAAAGTCAATCCCATACGGTTTGTAATTAACTTTGGCTACTGTGAGAAGTGGATTGTTATTTCCATTATCAACCAGAGAGTCTCCAAATATGAAAAAACATGGAACTTGTGGATCTCCATTGACACCATTAATCTGCATGTATGCTACAAGTGACATAGCAAATAGCACAACCAATACTTTCGTATGACCAGCCATTGGAATATAGGACAAGGTAATTTGAAATATATATATATATATATATATATATATATATATATAATTTCACTTAGATGATGAATTTGGTAGCTAGAGAGGTATATACATATATAAATAACGCGCGCGCACAACGAAATGAAGGGGGGGTGTGTGTAAACTCTAATGCAATGATATGCATTCTTATAGGTCCAGATATATTGGATACGTACCCAACTTGCAATATAAATTATTTATGGAGAGATAATATATAATATGGTTGAAACCGAAATTAGAAAACGAAACTAGGAAATGTAACGGAATGAGTTTTGGTCAAGGGATGAGAACCGTATTGGTGATGTGACTGGTGGGCAAGTTGCTGATAATAAATTAAATTAGCTAACGAATTATATTGCGTGCATATATTATATACAGCTTGACATAATGACGTACAACTTCGCCAGTCATATTTTTATTTTCTTCTCTGTCTAGATAGCATAATTCATCCATATTTTCTGAATTCATCAAAACTCTGGGTGGCCAATTTGGATTAATTTATTATATCATTAAAAATGAACTAATTTATCATGTTAATTATGGAATAATTTTTAAGATTAATTTACAATTAGTTTGTGTATATTTCTAAAAAAAAAACAAAAAAAACCCCTGGAAATCCTACAATGCATGCCTTAATTGCCTTTTCGCTTTACATTAATAATAGTCAAATGGAGTAAACAACGACTTGTGGAGTGAAAAAAAAAAAAAAAAGAAACGAAAAAGAAAAGATTCTAACAAATAATTCAAGTCATGTCAATTCCTAGTCAATTATGATCAGCTAGCGCTTAATATTCCCAATTCTTTTTGCACGTATAGAATTTAGAGTTTCTATTATTTGTGCACTAAGTCCCAAATCCAAAACACAAATTAACTAGGAAGTATTCTTCCATAACATGTTTTAGAGTTTAATGATACTTTCCTCATCATTTCAATAATATCCTAATTTTATCATATCCCTTGTATATGTGTGTAATGTCATTTCATGTGTGTATTCATATGCTTGGAGTTGTTTGTTATACTATTTAATTTTAGAGAAAACTAAATTGTTATATCACGCGCATATATAAATATCATTCGCTCTATGACTTATTTGCCAAAAAAAAAAAGGTGCATTTAGTTTGATTCAATGAACATTGAAATTAAAATGTCAACTTTAGGAAAATAATAATTTTATATTGTTAAGTTTAGTTGGAAGATTTTTTTTTTTTTTTTTTTTTTTTTTTTTTTTTTTTTACTTTTTTTTGATACCCCCTAATTTAGAGCGGGGGCAAGGTCGGAGAGGCCACCAAGTAAACTATTCTCATTACTCATTTATCAATTAAGAGTTAAAAAAGAAAAATTTATTGTGTCGCATTTAGTTAACAAATACTTTTAAACAAAAACGAAAATAAAAAATAGTGAAAATAAAATTTGTCAAGGAAGTAAAAAGTGGTTAAAAGTTGTTTTTTCCCTTTTTCATTTTAATTTTTTCCAAGTTTTAACTTAATTGATACATGATATTTAAAACATTCTCAAACACAATTTTAGTTTTTTATACCTAAAAAAATATCTAATAAATATAACCGAACGCAATTTCAAATATAATCTTAACACAATTCTCAAAAAAATTTTATTTTTATTTCCACACTCAAAATAAAACCATTTTGAAAATACTATAAAATGGGAACACTAATATCCTATATTTTAAGTAAAAGTACATATAATCAAGTGAGGGGACGGGGCTATAGAACCGTCCCTGACTCGGGAGTCAATTTAACCCCATATCCGTCCCCATTTTCATATAACACTACCCACCCTATTAATGGCATAGACAAAGAAGCCATAATCTCTAAGAAGTAGGATTTAAAACTAATTATTCCTTATCCCACCAAATGTTATATACATATATATTATCAAATGGACCACCCATTTCGTTCAAAATATGATGTAAATCACAATTATTTTATTATTCAATAAAATTATCTTACCCTAAATTACCTATCCCAATTGATGTTTACCTTAAGTTATAATTCCTACTATCCCAATATGAAACAACTAGTAAAAGATTACACCAAAGAAAAATATTTTTATTATTTTTGTATATTCTATAAAGTGACTAAGTTTATTTATTATTTTTTCTATTTTAATTTTATTATATTATTTTTGTCATAATTCACTGTATAATTTTTTCTAAGGGAAATTCACTGTATATTTCAATTCC
The DNA here is from genome assembly GCA_012066045.3 of Morus alba. Classification (NCBI taxonomy): domain Eukaryota; kingdom Viridiplantae; phylum Streptophyta; class Magnoliopsida; order Rosales; family Moraceae; genus Morus; species Morus alba. The sequence continues at coordinate 8,175,827 of CP050227.2, forward strand.
GCCAAACAAAGAGTCATATTTCCTGGTATGCAAGCAAACATTGTATGTCTAGTTTAATTTTATATATATATATATATATATATATTTCATTAGTTTGAATGCGTGTAATAGAACAAAATAATTTTTAAACTTAAATTATCCTTATTTAGCTTTTGTTTGCGCATTTACAGTATAATGACAATTATACACTCGATTTCACTTTAAAATGTAGGGTTCAAATCCCTCCATATATCACATTTTCTTTTTTAAAAAAAATTCTTCTTTGCTTTTCTACGATTAGGTTTTTTTTTATTAATTAAAATCCTGCGCATTAAACCGTTTTGGAATAGATTAGCAAATCTATTGGTTCAAAATTTCCACGGTTAGGTTTGATATCTGAGTTGAGGGGCTAGGTTGGGCGTACGTATGTTAATTCGTCAGTTGGTGTTGACTATTGAGATTAATATTAAGATCGTTTAAATTCCTATTATCTGTGTGTGTTTAGAGCATAGAAAAACTATTTTCATCTGCGTCGATTTATTCCATGCATAAGAGTTCTCAATTAATTTGGGATTGCACATTTATTTATGAGTGAGTGCTCATATGGATATTCTTCCTTAATAGAGCGGGTATGCCGGATGCAATTTGAGGGTGCGGGCAAGTAAAATATAGGCAAGTAAAATCTCTATATGAAGAGATAATTTTTGGGAGAAATAGGAAAGTGTGTTAAAATTTAAGATGAATTAAAATTAATAGGCTAATAGTTTATATAAGTTAATAAATAGGTCAAATTATTATTTTTGTCCATAACTTGTTTGGTTATGAACCATAACTTGACAAGTTATTATTTTGTCCATAACTTGTGTTATGAACCCTAAGACAATTTTATCCTTAACTTATCTGGTTAAACCATAACTTGACAAGTTATGGCCTATTAATTTCTATAACTAAAAATTAGCCTATATATTTTCTTAAGTTTTTCATATTGACCTATTTTCTACTATTTCGCATATTTTTTCCCTTAAACCACCGGTTTACTCTGAAGGAGACTACTGGTTTACTTTTTGCAATGTTGGTGCCAATCTCCTCCCTCCACATGATGCTAACATCAATATCCTTTACAATTTGGGTAAGAATTTTGTTCCCTCTACGCACACGGTCTTTGTCATCCATAACGCAAAGTTCATAATTTCATTATTATTAAATATGATGTAAGAGAGTTTGTAATAGATCTCAACTTAAAGTGTCAAAATCTCCCAAGTCTAAATATGATAACACAAGCAAAATAAAAAGCTCATACTTCATAGCATGAAATTCCTTAAAAACAAGACAATTCTCCAAAATATTCAAGGACATAAAAGAAAAATAGATTCTAAAGAAAAAGATCGACAGGCATGCGGGTTCAAGCTGCTTGCCAAAAATCAAAAGCCACACTTCCGCCTACTAAAAAACATGGGTGAATTGAAAACCCACCAAAATTTGACGGGTAATGATGTGCTCCTGTTGAGGGGCAGGGTGCATGAGCAGTTTGGGCGGGTCAACCAACCCGACCTTTTGGCTTGGACCACAATGTTTTGTCCTTGTAGAACTTACCAAATTCATGTAATGAATGGCCATTCCTCTAATTGGATCATTTCTCTCCACAATTGGATTTGTAAAGATTTTACATATAAAAAAATAGTTTCTATTACATAAATAATTTTTAAAAAAAATGAAATATCATACATTAAGCATTTTATTGAAACTTGTGACGACCCTTAACTTTCGGTCATCATTTCTATGTTCATACTTAGCATTACCTATCTTCTACTACTTTTCAATTATAATCTCTTAAAAATTCAGGCTAATTTTTTCATCAGTAGTAAAATTGATCTAATTCTCTTTGCGGAATAAATCATCGTTCAATGATTTTATAAAATTCGAACATCAAAGTTACTATCCCGAAAACATTTTCAAATTTTATTTTAAAACTTTGATCTTGTTCTTCTTATTCGTGGACATGTATTTAACATGTTATTCGCATATCATTACCATTTATAGTCTTAATGATGTAGCATTTTTAATATGCATTATGTTAATGCTATAACATTTAGATACATTAATCATACCTTGTGACTTAAGGTTACTATGCATAGCCCCACTATCTCGTAAACTCAACTTTCGTTACATAACTCATCTATATTCATAAAACATTATTTACTTTATACACCTAAAGCTCAGCAGTGTTTTCCAAAACACGTGATGCATCAACTACCCACTTGCCCACACTTCGCTGCTACATCCTCTCTGCATGCTCAGCAACAAGTTTCAGGGAGCCGGTGCCTTACCCGAGCTTCCTACAACACGAATAAACTTAATGAGCTTTCACTCAATAAGTAACAGTAGGTCATAATAAATGTAATAATTATGCATACCCATATATGCATTCATGTCATATATCCTAAGACACTCTGTACTTCTAAAACCTATATCACTTATGTTCTTCTTCATTCATTACATACTTTATTCAGCTTTCGTCTCTTTTTAGTCGTTCATATTGTATTCTCACATTATGAAACAACATTGATATTATGTTTTTTTTTCTTTTCATTCTTCTTTACGAATATCGTACCATTATATGGAATGAATTCATTTTTTTCATTTTCGCATAACCAATAAGGAGTGGGGTAGCTAACCAATCTAACTCAGTCATATTTTCACTTCTTTCATAATCATAATAACCTTTCCTTCGAAGGCTGGTACAGCCAAGATGTTAGATTTCTTACCGTTTGTCAACTTTCTCATTAAAACGGTAACTTAGTTAAATATTATGACTTTGTTCATTTTTCTACAATTTATCATGAAATTGACTTTTCATTAAAGTTTAACTTTTTCTCCTAACTGCACCTCGACTTGACGTCGATATATATTTTTTGCAGAATAAAATTCTACTGCTACTTAAGTCTTGTAAATACATGCATACTGGTGCATCCAATATACAGGAGACATCTTCCACATTCTAGCATGCACTTAGTCTACAATATACTCAGATTGAGCAACATAGAGAAATAAGTTTATTCTCGTCGTAGACAAAAGAAACTACTTATACTTACTGAAGTTGCGCTAATGTTACATCCTTTGTCTCACTTGATGCTTTCTAACTTTGATCGTTAGTCAATCCTATTGCATAAATTTCTGATCGTTAAATTCAAAATCTAAGATCAATAATTACATTAAAATTTAGAAAGATCTACAATCCCAAAATATTTCATATCTCAAGAATGTGCACTAAAATCGTACACCTTCCTCAGTCATGGGCCTAATTTTCAGTTTTGGTCCAAAATTGTGAATTCCCATTGTGTTCGGTTTCTATACATCACCGATTATCGGATCGACTTATTTTTCACATCTTAATCTCTTATTCCTCATGAAAACTGGTTTAGTTCAAAATGCTTAAACTAAATTTTAGTAGAGTTCCCCTATTTTTCTAGGTTTCCCGAGCTAATTTTAGCTCGTTTTATCCATTGTTTCCCCTATCAAACACAATTCTCATTCTTTCTCTTTCCATTACACCATCAATATCATGATGACTCTAGTGTTTCTCCATATCAAGATTTGCTAGAAACAAAAGGTCAATAACCTAGAATTTATCCTTAACTCACTAGATTTCAAGTTTCCTAACCATTACAAGCAAATCACCATTCTAAGTAAAAATTTTTCCATGCTCTCCCTATACTTCCACGACAACCAAAGAAGAGAAAATAAGAAGGAAAACTTAAAATTTCACCTTAGGGAATGAAGAACAAGCTTTAGTGGCGTTATTCCTTGGTAATTCCGTCTATTACCGCTTAAATCACACTTTTTCTCACTTTGGTGAATTTTTTTCTCTCATTTTCTCTTGGCTGGTACTCTTTGTTTTTCTTGCATGAAAAATGACAATTTCTTTGTGTTTCTTCATTAATAAACCGACCATCCTAAAAATCAAGGGTTCAATTTTGCAAGAAAAGTCAAATTTTTTTCTTTCTCCGTTAAGTCTTTGGCCAGCCACCTCCTATCTCTCACTTTCCATGTGTCAAAATCTCATCCTTCTATTTTTTTTATCACTTTTAATCTCAACATTTGACTGATTTAATAATTATCCTATTTTAGTTCAGCTTAATTTCTTGTCTAGTACGTGTTTTATCTGTGTTTTTCAATTAGTCAACTTAGTCAACTTTGACCATTCTTGACTAAATTTTTGAGGGTGACATTTTGATCGAATCTTGGTAAAATTTTTTTGACTCTATCCACTTAAATCAGTCAAAACCCCAATTTACGTGATTCGGCCTTCCGAACCCCTTTTTTCATCCATTTTTCGTTTCGATTGTTTCCAAAACCATAAAATTGATATCATTCAACTCTTTTCCATTTCCTAACCTTAATATTCATGTGTTTACCCACTTGTGGGTTTAACACAACTTTTTATACTCATTTCTTAAACATAGTTCAAAAATCCGTAATTACGTCGTAATTCAAAATTTTCTGATTTTTAACTTATAACTTGCTATTTAGTATAATTATTAACAAGTACTTGTCATAAAAATATTTATATTGATAATACAAAGGATTTTAGAAAATTTTATCTCATACAATAATTCCGATAAATTTTCCGGTCATGACAAAACATATAATGGAGAAAATCTTTATAAGGAGCTGTCTGAGGGCATCTGAATTAGCTGATTAACATCCATCGGATAGCTATCGGATAGGTCAAAAGCACTGTATATTCTACTAGCAGTGACTATGTTGAGAGCCTCTGTGGGATGGAAAGAGTCCCAAAATACATACTCTCTCCTGTTTTCGCATGGCTTCTCTGATTGAACACATTGACCAACTTCATTTACGGCACAACATCCAACTTTCCAATTTTTGAATCCTGAAAACCCATCGAGAAAAACATATAATATATACTTTTTTTTTCTCTATTTCTTATATACAAAACGACATATGATATAATATATATTTGCTTTGTTAGATTAACAATAAAAAAAAAAAGGGTGAAGTTTTGAGTGAGTGTATATGTACCAACTGCAGCCGGATCTCCACCGCCCATTCCGTAAGAGTTGATATAAATAAACTTTGCATCGGTAAGATTGGTATTGAGTTGGTCAACAAGTGTTAAAAGCTTGACATTGAAGAATTCGACTGCATTGTTAATGTGATCTACGCATGCAGATCCATTTGTGTCGTGTAAAGATAGTGAGTTGGGAGTGCACCCAATTCTTCCAATCCCCGCCAAAGCCACCTTTCTTGCTCCGTATTTGTACAACTTCTGCAATAATAATTAGAAGAAAAATTATAATCATAAATATCAAAACTAGGATTTGTTACATATTAACAAATGATCAACAAAACAAAACCCTCTTCTTTACCCGTTGTATTTCTATTCTTTACTTTTTCTTTCATTCTTACTAAACTGAGCATAAAGTTCCTGAAAAACATTGTTTGGTAACAAGACTAGCTATACAGTTATGAACATTATTTTTGTCGCTAAAATTTGAATTATTTCGATGGGGAGAAAGCGAAATGATCGGGATTAAAAGATCAACTGACCAATATTCGGCGACGATATTGTTCGATGAGCAAAGAAGCGAACTGCTCCGGAGTGTAGATTTTGCTGCTGTTGTAAAACTGAGGAGAGTAGTAGTTGTTGATGTAGTCATTACTGCCCAATCCAACCCAATACAAGCACTTTTTAGATGTCGCCTCCTTAATTCTTTGTTTCCTATTATCTCTCCCATTTGAGACATCACAATCCGGTGATTCTGTAGCTGTCTAAAGAAGTACACATTCTCGCCCTGGGAATATTGTTCATGGGTGGTGAAATTAAGATCAATTATTTCTCATGTGTTTATTTGTTTTATGTTTGAGTAATTAACTGGAAATCATTAATTACTTGTGTATAATGCATGGATTAAATACCAAATGACGCCCAGTTTCTTCGAGAATTCCGGCTGACCCGGATGCGTAATTCACGCCGTCGAGTATGTTGTTGGTGCCATCAGCAGTAGCAAAAGGTGGAATGAAATGGGTGAAACCAAGTAGTTCACCTGCATTTTTGAGATAGAAAATGAAAGAGATTGCTTAATATTAGAAAAGTGTTGTTTACCTTATGGTGGTTTACTTCGTATTTAATCTGATCATACTCCTAAGAATGTGAAATTATGAGGGGCAAAATTAATCTCCCTAAAGCTTAACAAGAACTAATAGGATTGATCCGTGCCTTCAATCTTTTCACAATTTTTGAAATTTCTTATTTTGACAACTAATTACCCTATAAATTAAAAAAATATATTAGAGAGATTCGTTAAATTTAGGACGACTTTAAAATTTGAATAGAAACACCATCGATATTATGTGTCTGAAATATTCAGATAGCGTCGAAGCACATAATCATATCACGGTATGATCAGTCCATCTTTTTCCAAAATATTAACTCCTTTACTGATATATAGGATGCTCTGTAGCCTTCTATTAAATTTAGGAAGTAATTTATCAAAATTAAAACTACAGATCACCGAAACTAAATTACCATTTTACTAAAAAATGATCAAGCAGCAAATATGCCAACAACCCAATATGAGATGAGATAAAAGTAGTGAATTAAAGGGTGACATATATATATATATATATATATATATATATATATATATGTGTGTGTGTGTGTGTGTTTAAGAGCAAGTACCAAGTATATCAACTGTGGTTCGGCCGTTGGTAAACCTTCCTGTTGGACCACTTGGCATGTCAATCCCATAAGGTGCGTAGTTAACTTTGGCTAATGTATTGAGCCGGTTGTTGTTTCCATTATCTGCAAGAGAGTCGCCAAATATGAAGAAGCATGGTACTTGTTGCTCAGCTTTAACGCAATAATGTTGTTGTTGCATGTTTGTCGTCAAACACGCAACAATCACCACAAGCCATATTTTCATCTCCCTACAAGCCAATATTGCAATATTGAAACTTTATTAATTAGAAGAAAAAGAAAATAATATTTATGTAGTTTTGAGCCTTATCAAAAACAATGTGCAACAAAAATTTAGTTTCCCCAAATAATAAAACTATAAAAAAAAAAAAATTTTAACTCTAATTAGAGATGGTAATGCCCATGATTTGTTTTGTTAAAACCATCAATAACTAGCATAATCCACATTATCATAAAATTTAGTTTGCACCAAAAGGGCTCACGTACAACTCAAAATATGTATAGATTAACCTCTTAAGATTGATAATCACCTAATATGGTAAAATTTTTGAAGGTGCGTGTTTCTTTACGGAGCAACATGTTCTGATATAATATGTACATGTGTAAATATATATATATATATATATATATATTTATATGCACATGTATATTTAAACATAAATCATATATTTCATACCATATATCTCAATCTATCGAAGTGAATCATCATTGTCAAAAGGAATAAAACAAGAACATGTACTTACCGGTACATCAGAGAATAAATATTACCGTCAAAAAGCTTGTGTTTTTTTTTTTTTTTTTTAAAGAATAAGAAGATTCAAGGATAAAGCACAGATAAATCCAAGGTGAAATATGCAGGACCCTCCAGACAGCAGAAATTTTAAGAATCAAAAGTTCGAGGAGAGACAAAAAAGAGATTCTAGTTACTCAGGGTGTCTTAATCCTTGTTTTGCCTGTCAAAAACAATGGAATGGAATGGAACAGTGCACGAACGCCACGGAAAAATTGTACGGACAAGTAGGGGCTTCTCCTCAGGGCAAGTTAATCCGTTGCTTAGGACCGCTCTTGTAGGAAGGCCTTAAATTTTTCTCTTTTGAAGCCTATATTTTAGCTTCTTATCATATTTCAAAAAAAAAATATATATATAATTAATATCATCTTATAATTATTTAATTTGTTAGATTTATTTTTGGGTACTCAAAAATACATTAATTTTGATTTAAAAAAAAAAAAAAAGATACATTGGTTTTGTGGTTCATAAACATACCCACGATTCCGGGTGGATACTTAAAACGTCAGCAATTATAGGGATAGGTTTTTCTTTTTATACGATATGATGATAAACTTGATCATAAATAATAGGGTTTAGTTAACTCAAAGTTCTGTTCTCAATAAAAAAGAAAAAAAAAATGCATGGCTTTTGCACTTCTCATTCTCTTTCTTCTTAATTTAGAAAACTATCTATTTTCTTCTTTTTCTTCTCGTATTTGCATAATATTTTTTTTCTTTCTCAATATAAAAGATTTCTCTTTTCTCTGAAGCCTTTCAACTTTCTGACGTCTCAAGACTGGGGCACTCTACTCTCTTGTCAATATGCGATCTATCGCTTTCAACAAATGAAAAAACTTGTATAAGAGGAAAGGAAAGAAAAATTCATTTGAAAATAGAGAAAAATTCTTTAGAAGGTATCATTTTGTAATTATTTTGGGTCGGTATAAGACCATTCACCTTGTTTTTATTTCAATGCATAATATTCCATACAAAAAAAAAAGAGAGAGAGAGAGAAATAGGGAAATAAGCAAAGATTTGAGATTAATTTAATAAATAGGCCAAATTACTATTTTCGTCCATAACTTGTCTAGTTATGAAACATAATTTGACAAGTTATTCATGATTTTTGTCCATAATTTGTCTGACTATGAATCATAACTTGATAAATTTGTCCATAACTTATTTGGTTATGAACCATAACTTAACAAGTTATGACCTATTAATTTCTATAACTAAAAATTGGTCCATATATTTTCTTAAGCTTTTCATATTGACCAATTTTCTACTATTTAAAAAAAAAAAAAGTCTGTTCAAATAAGCCTCTTTTACAAATTTGCATAAGGCCTCAAGATAGTACGAAGCAGAATATTCAAGGACAAACAAGGCAATTAATGTCGCTAAAAGGTGAGGCTATACATATTAAGCCAACTAACACCCCTCCTTATTAGGAAATCCTTAACTAATTGCTCATAAAAGTCTCAAAATGTTGAAGTAATCATCCCTATTAACTAGTTTCTTTTTCTTTTTCATTTTCATTTTCCTTTATTGTTTGGCAAACTAATTTTCCGTAAAACCGAATTCTAATAAGGCCTCTTGATTGCAATTTGTAGGTTTTGTTATTTAAGATTTATAGATTTATCTTAAGCAAATCCCATAAAATTATGAAAAGCCAGCATTAGCAAAGTTTTATTTTTAATAAATTGAATGCTAATTATTTCTTTTGCCTACTGAAATACTTGGCAATTTTTTTTTTTTTTTTTTTCCAATTTCAGAGTTGGGCAAGTCAACTCCATTTAAGTTTGAGTTTCCCTTGTCAAACACAAATTTGGGTTATGGGCTTATTCGGATAGGAAAAATTAGTCTAAGAGGTGAAACGAACAGGGTCATTGTTTTAAAACACTAACTCAAAGTACAAAAATGATATTTTTAAAAACTATACCTTTTTAATATTTAATATTTTTCAAAAAGTAAGATAGTAATAGGACGTTTCAATAAAAATACAGGTACTAAATGATCAAAACCTTTCTTTTCTGCATTAATAATGTTCTATTTTTTGTAGATTATATGCCAATCTAATTAAAATTATCTTTCTTTTCCACCGCGTGCTTTACTTGAGCTTAAGGCATAAGCACATGTTATATGATGACATTATTCAACGAATGGGTTTCACAGAGATGAGGCAAAAAAAAAAAAAAAAGTGTATAATAAGTTGTCCCTTTTTTAAAGGCGAAAAGAAAATGTATATATATATATATATATATATATATATAGGGATTGTGATTGTGTGTGATGTGTGTGTGTGTTTGTAATTTGTTGTTCTAAATTTTGTCAATTATTAGGGACTTGTGATTGACCGATGTGATGTCCGTGGCGAGTACTTTTGATAATTTGTTGAATTCCAAATTGGCTGAGTGATTTTTGGTATGTTTGAAAATCATCAAAAGACATTAATAAGAAAACGATGTAGTGCTGTTTCCCGTTGCTTTTCAAACTATGAGAACCGTTCGTTTTGTTAATTCGAATTATAATTTAAGTTTTTGTTATAATATTTTTTTTATAAAAAAATTTAAATTTAAATTTTTATATTATAATATTTTCTCTCATATAAATCTATTTTTTAACTCAAATTTAAATTTAATTTTTTATTTTATAATATTTTCTCTCATATAAATTTATTTTTTAACTCAAACTCTTAACTTGAATTAACGAAACAAATAGAGGTAAATAGAGAATTAGATCACACATTGTCATTCTATGCTGGCAAAAAAAATAGGAAAGAAAAATGAGAAATGAAAAAAAAAAAAAAAAAAAAAAAAAAAAAAGCTGATATTTTGATCATTAGGTACCAAAAATATAGGACCCCGAATTATTGTGGGAGCGCAATTCCCTTCTTTCCTTAGATTATTTTGTCAAAAAAAAAAAAAAAGATACTGCTTCTTATGAAAAGTAAATAATTAAATGAATAAAAGACAACTTTTTTTTTTTTTTTTGAATTGTTAGCTTTAAGTGTAAGACGTACGTTGGTCTTTATAGTCAATTATAATGCAACAACAAATATACACCAAAGTTTCTTCCGTGCAATAATTTTGTTTTTTTGCCTCTCTCTCTCTCTCTTCAAAAAAAAAAATCTGAACTTGTAATAATGAATGAACAATATTATAATTTTCCAATTCGATAAAAGTCGGCAGTTTTATTATTTTCATTATTCATTAACACAACAACATTATAACTTTCAATGATATTACTGAAAACTAGATAGAGAGAAGATATTTGTTTAGGAAACGTTAATTAATCAATAATTACCAGCACTGAGCCAAATCTGTAATTTGAGCACTAATTCCACCAAGTCCAAACAACTGAACAAGGCTAGAGATATCCATGGGATAGCAGTCTGATGGGTCATACGCATTGTACACTCTTTTAGCAGTAATCAAGTTTAAAGCCACTGTTGGATGGAATGAGTCCCAAAAACGTACTCATTCCTGTTCTCACATAGAGTTTTATTAGGAACACATTGACCAGTATTGTTGTTCACAGCACAACACCCAACATTCCAAACCTTAAATCCTGAAAAAAAAAAAAAAAAAAAAAATGTGCATGTTTAGCCCTTATTTCTAAAGAATGAATTGCACAATTATAACGTTAACATGTTCATGTTACAAATATTTACAACACATACATGTTAGTCATATGAAAAATATTCTTTTCTTGATATTTCTTTTAGTATTGAGGGATTAAAATGTAAGGTTCATACTAAGAGTATGTTTTACCGGCAATTGTAGGATCTCCAGATCCTATTCCATATGAGTTAACATAGATGAATTTCACGTCGAGTAAATCGGTGTTCAGTTGATCGACGAGTGCGATAAGCCTCTGGTTGAAGAACTGAGCCGCGTCGTTCATGTAATCCACGCATGCTGAACCATTTGTTCCGTAAACGGAGATGGAATTTGGAGTGCACCCAATTTGTCCCACTCCAACCAGGGCAACCATTCTTGCTCCATGACTGTACAATTTCTACATATAACATTATGTGTTACAAACAAAAAAGCTAGGTAAGTGAAAATTTGGTCTGAGAGATCAATGGACCAAAATAACCATTAAAGTTATTAAATTAAAATAGATAGTACTAATTACCATTACATGCCGCTGATAATTTTGGATAAGAATAGCAGCATACTGTTTAGGATTGTAAAGACTACTAGAGGGGTAGATTGAGGGAATGTAATAGTTGTTAATGTAGTCGTTGTTTCCCATTTCAACCCAATATAAGCACTTTTTTAATCTCTCTTTGGCTAATCTCTTGCTACCTAGTACATCAGCAATACGAGAGACTGTAATCCGGTGATTATTTAACTGTCTTCTTAAGCTGATATTGTCACCCTGCAAAACAAAACTAATTTATTCATATTTACATGTGAGACCCACTTTTTATTAGTGATGGTGCTCAACACCGGTGGTGTTATTAAATATTTTTCATGATTGAGTAGCGCATATATATCTATCATATAGAAAGATAAACATTGCAAAATTCCTATATACGTTTTATACTGTGATAAATGTAATTGGTCAAAATTACTTGTATGGTGAATCTTTTATATTACCGCATGTTTTCCTGTGGCTCTTAGAATCCCAGCTGCCCCAGATGCATAATTGACGCCTCCGAGTAAGTTGGAGCTATTAGCAGTAGCAGAAGCAAAAGATGGAATGGGATTTTCAAAACCCAGAAGTTCAGCTGTGTAATAATATCGAAAGAGAAACAAATCAAAGAAGAAGAAGAGGAAAAAGTCCTCCATAATTTACTAATATTGTGTTGTAAAACCATAAAATAAACTGAGAATAATAAGGTAAATATTAGAGTAACTATTAAAACCACAAGCATATTATATATTATATATAAACATATAGGAGCTAAAATTAGTCATAGATACATAAAAGAAAGGATGTAAAAATTAAGACCAAGTATGTCCACGGTGGTTCGGCCGTTGGTAAACCTTCCAGTTGGACCATCTGAGAAGTCAATCCCATATGGTAGATAGTTGGCTTTTGTCAAAGTAGAAAGCTGGTTATTGTTTCCATTGTCAGCCAGAGAATCTCCAAAAATGAAGAAGCAAGGTACTTGGGGCTTTGCACAAACACAAAAATCATGTAATTGCATAGTTGAAACCACCAAGCTCAGAGCAAACACTAACAACCATGTTTTAGCCTCACAAGTTGTCCCTGCCATTAATTATATAAGTTGTGGAAGATATTATTTGCTCCAGCAGACACAGTGAAAGCTGTGGAACACGAGTTATGGGCATTTATAGGCGCCAGGAAATGGTCACCATGAATTTCGTGGCTCAAAATAGTGCGTATACTGTTGCCAGGCAATGAATGAAAGAAATATGAAACCAAAAAAAAAAAAAAAAAAAAAACTTGTATGTACAAATTTGCATGTGTAATATTGTACTACTTTTATGAAGACAACATTATTTGATTTGTTTTCCGTGAAAATTATTCACTTAAGGGTCCGTTTGGTTGGGGGATTCGTCTCCCGATTCGAATTATGATTCGTGATTCGCCACTGATAATTTCTATAAATCGAAAATGGTTCAAATCACATGATTGAATCTTCGGACCCTTAGTCTTTGACTGACTTGTGGGCTACTACATACTCTATATATGTCTCCAAATACACGTACGGTTAGAATTGAAGAGAAACAACCAGCTAATAATAGTATGTCATTATATATGCATGTTAGTAACGTCATCTCTTTTATTTATGTTTTTCGTTACACAAGAATTGTACTATAAGTGCATACCTAACTAACGGTGAAATATTAGGATATACCGAAAAATTGCCATCAGCATAGTTCTATGCATCTATATATATATATATATATTTTTTTTCAGTTTAAGGGTCTGTCTATTTTTAGCTTTTTCAAAGAAGTTATAGCATGTTAGGGGTATGATGAATCATACTTTTGTTCAACAGCTTATAAAAACGCTGTCAAACAGCATAATTTGATAAGCATGTTAAGGTTGTTTTTGCACAGTAACTTCTGCTGTCATTATTCAAATTTACAAAAATAATCTTAATAATAAAACTTAATTCTCAATATACCTATTTTACTTCTTTAATGCCAAATTAAAAAATATATATTTTTGAAATAGTTATTTAAAAATTAAAAATCTATAATAAGTATGCTATGCAAAATTTCATTCAAATATCGTTTATAATTATCAAAATATTTAAAAATATAAATAATAAATATTAGTAGATGACTTATTTTTCTCCTTGAATAAAAGTAATTTATTTTTAAGAACTATTTTAATTAATAAATTTGAAACATATATTTTTTATATTATGAATATTGACCATAAAAAATAGAAATAAAACTAACTATAAACATGTGTGATAAAGTATGCCTACTTTCATCATTATACATTTCAACAACAATTTTATACACAGTTTACCAAACACCTAAATTTCTACTTCTGGTACTCATAACAACTTTGTAAATATATTTACCAAACACCTATATGTTTTTTGTCACAGCAACTTATTACTAAAAACACAGTAACAACAAAAAATTTCAACAGCACAATAGTGCCAAACTAGCCCTAAGTACCAATCAGAAATAAAAAAACGTAATATTTGACTTGCTTAGCAAGAAAGAGCTCGTATTAGAAAGCAAATTAAAAATTGGTCTATAATTAGCAAGTGTTTATAAAAATAGTTCAAAAATAAATAAAAATAGACAACAATCCAACACAAAGTCTCTGAATATGCATTTTTTGTTTATAAACCTCGCTTAATTAACACATTTAGGTCATGTGTTGTTTCGTGGTTTGGACCACAGTTTAATCCTTTCCACTACAGTATTGTTTTTTCTCACAAGAATTTAAATTTGGTTCAAACTTTCTAATCTGAATGTATGAACCAAACAACATCTTAACTTATCAAGAACAAATTTATAATTGGTATACTCATCCTTCTTACGACCATATGCTTCCCACTATGATATCACTGTTTTAAAAAGGAACCCAAAAAAGGCCTTCAAGAAAATAATTTTCTATATTCCTTGAAAATAAATTGTGAAAAAAATGAGAAAATTACAAAAAAAAAAATAAAGTTAGTGAGTGGTCAACCCAGGTGTAGAGCTACTATATGCCTAAGGGATGGCTTTCACCCTAGAGCTTAAAAGTTCTTATTGTTTGATTATAAATCTAATTGTAATATTAGGGGCTAGCTAAACCCTAAATCTAGTCACCACATTATTTTAAACCCTAATTGCTCTATCCATCTCTCTTTTTCTTTCTTCCTCACGAGTTGTGCTAGGGCTTTTTGTCTACTTTTCCTCTTACGGTCGGAGTCTAACGGCAACACTCGTCTGGCCTTCAGATCCCATCCCTAAAGAGTGAGTTCTTGGCGTCATGATGAAGCCTCTGGTGACGGGCTAGTCAACGTGATCAGAGGGCTTAGTATTGGTAGGGCACACTGGTTTTTTGGCCTTTTTGAGAGGAATGGATCTCTAGTGACTCTGTGTCTATTGGGTTTTATCCCCTTCATTGAGGCAAAGCAGGGAGTCAAATATGCTCATTGGTTGGGGCATGAATTTGGAGGGTACTCACTTTGGTGTAGGTTTTATCAATGCAAGATGAAGATTCTAGAGGGTGTGCACGATTGAGGGTTTTGTTCCCTATGTTGTGATAATTCTTTTAGAGGGGCATGTGTCGGGTGTGGTGGGCTTAGCGGTGGCACATGGCTTGAGGCGTAGGAGTGGTGGCGTTTTAGCTTTGATGTTTCTGCCTTCTTAAAAATTTTATTTTCAATTGTGTGAGTCGCCTTTGTGATCGGTTACTTTTTCTATTTTCGGCCATTTAGGTTCTATGTTAAGTTTGTAATAACATGGGTGATTTTTCATCTTTTGTTTTTATTTTTGTGTCTAACTCACTTGAGTTTGTTCTTATCAGTGTTGTACATATGTTACTATTGGTTTACAAGTCTCTTAGTCTTGATCCATCAGAGCTTTCTATAGATTATAGAGAATTTTTTTAAAGAGCCATTTTTATGCTTGATTGTCTATGTTCCTTTTCATATTTCCATTGTTGAAGCTTGGTGCATGTATATCCCCCTTAATGTTTTATTAGAACTTACTAGTGGTACTGATCAATGATCGGAGTTAAGTCTATTTGTAATGTGAGGTCATATATGTTAACATAAATGTCCGTATTGTTAGATCCTTAATCCAATATTGGGCTTATATGTGAATAATAATGTGTTGTCGACTGTCATATAAAGTTAAGCCCATTTAAAAGTGGTCTACTAAGGTTTAGGTAATTTGAGCTTTAATGTATCAGATATGTTGTAGGCCTTCATTGTGTAGAAACTTAAGGGTAATTTATATTTTTATGATGAGCTAAAATAAAAATACTAAAATATAACAGGAAAGTTATCTATATACAGTGGTTATGATCCCAGATCACACATAACATTCTATTCTTTCTGGCATCCTATCATTGGAGAGAGAGAAGTGAGAAAGCTAAAGGATTCTCTAGGAAAATGTGTTGATCTGGAAGACAAACCGCATGACTCTAGAGAGTAATTTATTATCATGGATTCAGGCATACTTCTACTTATTAATTTATTGATTCTTGGTGATCCAACATAAATATTTTCCTAAATTTTAAGAGATGTTTTATATCAAATGATATTTTCCAACAAGTGGTATTAGAGATTTTTCATGTTGAATCATTGAGAATCGAATTTATTTTCGATCCATGATTATATTTTTTCTCGAATTTAACAATTTCTGGTTTGGTGTTATTGGATTTGAGAACAATTTTGGTTGTTCTTCTTGTGGTTTTCTTCCATGATTCTGGATGAAATTTATGCAAAATTGGTCATTATAGCTTCAAAATTTTTTGGGCAATTGGGTTTAATTTTTAACAAATAAGTAAATTAGCCAGCGCTAACCTTTTTTGGCCGCGCCAGTAGGGACAATTGTGGTCAAGTATAAAAAAATAAAATAAATAAATAAAAGAATGGCAGCCTAAGGCTGCCAAAAAAAAAAAAATTGGTAGTTTTAGCTGGTGGCAACCCTTACCACCACTAGTGTCAGGTGTTACCAGCCTTAACGCATTCTAAAATTAAACATGTTTAATTATAATAAATTGTGAGTTATTAGTGTACCTAATTTGATTTTTCCAATTAATAAATAAACTTTAAATTATTTTCAGTATTTATGATTTCACCCCAAAAGTTTTAAAAAATACACTTAATTTTAATGTATTTTCTTTTTTTTTCCTTTTTTCTTTTCTTTTTCCTTTTTTTTCTTTTTCTTTTCTTTTTCTTTTTTTTTTTTTTTCTTTTCCCCCTCTTCCATCCCATGGTTACCCAGACCACTCTTCCTCTTTCTTTCTTTCTTTCTTTCTTTTTTTTCTCTCTTTGTCACTCCCCCACAGCTCTCTCTCTTTACCACCCCTCACCGGCCAGCCATCTCTCTCTCTCCCTCTCTCATCGGTTTCTCTTTCCCTTGCTCTCTCTCTCTCTTTCTCTTTCTCTCTCTCTCTCTTAGAGTCCCTGCCAAAATAGGGATGAGAAAAAAAACAATAAAAATAGAGATAAACGAGCTTCAATCACTTTGAGATAAAGATTTATTGAAAACCCATACTTGAATTTGAGTTATTGATTTGAGAATTTGTAATTTTGAGTTAGGGTTTTGATTTGAACAATTGTTGTTTGAACTGAATTGAATATGGGGAGTTTTCAGTTATTGGATTTGTTGAATTGATTGGAAACTAGTTTTGATGATTTCTGGAGAATTTATTTTGAAATTGAACTTGAATTACAAGTTTGACATTTTCCTTATTTCTATTGGCATGCTGTCAAAATTTCTTTAAAAACTTGTTTTTAAGTCAAAATTCAATGGGAAACCAAACCAATGAATTGGATTTCAAATTTAAAGAACCCTAAAACTGAATTATAAAGTCGTTTGTGAAACTCAGATTTTAGCCAAGGTACACTAACAGGAAACAATTAGACATAATTGAACTTGATTTGTTTTACGAATGAGGATTGTGTCCTAAAACTTTGTTTTGTGACAATGCTAGTTGATGGATCATAATAAAAGCTTTAAAGGCTAGTCACAGGTTTGACATTCGAGAGGTAGGATATTCTTGTCCATATCCTTGATAGCCATGATTTAAATGATTTTGGCCTATGAAAGTGTTTTCAAAAATAAAACATGTTCAAAGAAGAACAAAAAGGATTTTAAAGGAAATAGCTCGAATAATGCTATTGAGTTTCCAATAATTTGGAAATTAGATTTTAGAAAGCTTTTTTCTTAAAGTGAGATATTTTAATAAATGATAAAATAGATGATGCCCACAAAGATCGGGATATGAGAATCGTATCCTTGGAGGCAAGTCCTGAAACTCGTACGTGTCACTTCTTACTCAGTGGTGATATTATGGCTTTGCATATTTTTATTATTCAGATATTTTGCTACTATTTCGCGAGTATTTCCTTTCTTTAAAGGATGATCAGTTCTGAGTGTCTATTCAGGCTTTGAGTACTTTTAATTATTAAATTTTTTTATAAAATTATATCCTACTGAGCCTTCCGCTCATTTTTCTTATTTCAAATGTATTTAACCCCACCAAGCAATGCAAGAAGTAGTGTTGAATAGGTAGCCACAATCGGTGAGGTGAATCCGACTCTGAGAAATGAAGATTTGCACGTTCCTTTATTTTCCCTACCTATTTTCTTTAAGACATGTATAAATTATGGGTTGTAAACTCAAATATTGTTAAACAGCGGTTGATATCAACATTTACTTTCTTGTTTACATTCATGTATGTTGAACCTATCAGAATTCCTGATATGATACCAAGGGCGAGGTTTTGAACTTGTTTTGTTGGAATCTCCACCACTTTCCTTGAAACTTAATATCTTATAAATAGTGGGGTTTGTTTGGAAATACCTGAATATTTTGGATTTAAAATCTAATTTTGAATTGTTAATTGTTTAATTATTTTCTTAAGTAGGTTTAAATTTTCAAAAAAAAGTTTTTTGAAACATCACTATAATGTTTTAGGGCGTGATTTTGCAAAAAATGCGAGACATCGGATGGATGAGAAGAACAATTGTTTCTAGCATTAAATTTTTAAAATTACCATTTGGCTACCCTCATTTCCATCTCTATTAAGAAGAGACATTTAGGGTTAGTTAACTTAAAAATAAGATTTTGATATTTAGATACGCAATGATAATAAGTGTCAATTAATTTGACTGAAAGATTTAATTGTAATATTTGGGCTTGATATATATTTTATATTAAAAAAAAAAATTAGCCCTTCGGGCCATTGGGTTATCAATACTATCCTATTAATATTTCAAAATTCATAACATTTTTGGAATAAGGATTTTTTAGTTATGTTTACCTTTCGTTCCAACCCAATCAACAAGAATTGACTTAAAAAAATTTAAATCTAAATATTGGTATGTTTTATATATATATATATATATATATTGAGATTAGTTAATTGAAGCAACATGTCACTAAAGGGACCTCACTTGTGGAAATTAATTTGTTTTAAAATATAAACGATTGTGTGCATGCATGTAATTTATGTGATTATTGACTGGCACAAAGGAATGTCAATATTTAATAGAATTGCATGAGCACCTGTGCTAATAAACACGTGATGATTATTCAGTTTTACATGTGAACAATAAATTTGCCCAAAGGAAGAGTTATTGTTCGACATGTTCTTATTATTAGTGTTTATTACTACACCAATATATCATGTACAATTTAATATTTTTGTCCAAAGACAAAATATTAATGGAGTGCCCAATATCATAAAATGTGGTTTACCTTTATTTGAATTTATTGTTATTTTTGTTTTGAGACTTATGTGAGCTTGTTTTATAGTTTGTTTTTTGTTCTCAGGATTCAGCTACAAATACTCCTGCTAATATTACTGCCAACATCAATGATCAACTCTATTCCTTTGTTAAATGGCACTAACTTCAAGTCATGGCAAAAGAACCTCTTAATAGTTCTCAGAGTCATGGATCTCAACCTAGCATTAATGGTTGATTCTCCTGCACCTCTTACTGTTAAGAATACCTCTGATGAAAAGAGGGATATAGAAAGGTAGGAGAAATCAAATCACATGTGTATGATGATCATGAAGAAGACTATTCCAAAAGCATTTAGAGGCACAATGTCTAAAAAGATTACTATGGGTAAGGAGTTCCTTGCAGACATTAAAAAGAGGTTTGTGAAGAACGAAAAGGCAAAAATAAATATGCTCTTGACAAGCCTAATTTCAATGAGGATATTAAGTCCATGAAGGATAATGACGTGTATGATCTCTTCCCATGTTGCCAGAAGGTGTGAAATTCATTCGTTGCTAATGGATATTAAAGACCAAGATGGATTCGAAAAGCGATGTGGAGAGGTATAAGACTCGTCTTGTAGCCAAGGGCTTTACACAGAAAGAAGGCGTCGACTATAAAGAGACATTATCTCCGGTTTCTTTGAAAGACTCTTTCATAACTATAAAGGCATTAGTGGCGTATTTTGATCTTGAGTTACATCAGATGGATGTAAAGACAATGTTTCTAAATGGTAACATTGATGAGACGATCTATATGGTGCAATTAGAAAACTTTGTGTCGGGAGACCCAAATAATATGGTTTGCAAACTTAAGAAATCCTTATATGAGCTCAAACAAGCATCTCGACAATGGTATGTCAAGTTTCATCAAGTGATCATGTTGTTCGATTTTGAGATGAATTTGGTCACTGATTGCATATACCACAAGTTTTGTGGGAGCAAGTATATTTTTCTGGTTTTATTTGTCGATGACATTTTGTTTGCCAGCAACGATATGGGCTTATTGCACAAAACTAAGAGATTTTTAGCTAAGAATTTTGAGATGAAAAATATTAGTGACGCCTCTTTTGTATTAGGCATACAGATACACTGGGATCGCTATCAAGGTATTCTTGGATTATCACAAAAGAGCTATATTGAAAAGGTTCTCAAGAGATATGATATGAAGGATTGCAAATCAGGTGATACCCCTGTGGCAAAGGGAAACAAGTTTAGTCGCAATCAGTGCCCTAAGAACGATTTTGAGGAAAATGAAATCCAGAAGATTCCTTATGGGTCCAAAAGGGAAGTCTAATGTAAAATTTGCTCTGAACGGAACATAATCCGGATATTTGTACATTGTTGTTATATTGAATATATTTAAGTAACCTAAGAGTAGACTAACATGCCCTGAGTTTTGCAAAAATATACAGAGACATCCTTTATGTTAGTTGACCGTTAAGTTTCACCATCAAAGTTTTTAAAAAAAAAAAAAAAACCCTCATTTGAAAAATTGTAGATTAAGAAATGACATTTTCATCCTAAGTTAACTTAAAAATAAGACTAATTGATATTTATACACTTATAACAATAAGTTTCAGTCTGAATTTTTTTCTTCAAATTTTACTTTTAATTGTAATATTTTTGGTTAATATATATTTTTTATTTTAAAAAAATTATAGTAATAAACGACACCCAATATAATATACTATCCTATTAATATTTTAACAAATTCATAACTGTTTTTTTTTTTTTTTTTTATATAAAAAAAATTATAATTAACGCTTATTGCCACTTTGTTAGTAACACATATATTTCAAGAATATTTCACTAACAAAAAAATATATGTAAAAATAATCTAAAGACTTGAAGCCTGTTTCATGAATAGCATCACCATCATACCCGATTTCAACATATACAAATCTATGGTTCCGGATCTGGTATGGTGAGCAATGGGGATACAGCAGCTCCTAAATCTATGGTTGGTTTATTCCAGGCAAAACCATACAAGCGATCAAGGGTTAAGATTGAGTGACTTACATCAACGGTTGAAATTAATTGGATATTTTTGTCATTTTATCCGTAAAAGTTAACAGAGTTAAAAATGGGGGTGTTGATGTTATTAATTTGAAAAGTCTCTATTATTTTAATAAAACACAGAAGTGTATCAATATAAAAAGACCTATTATTTTATATGAAATAAAAAATGGTCGTTCACTTAACACTAACTATATTTAACGATCGTCATCATATGTATTGAAGAGAGATCAATCAAGTAAATAAGAGTGTCAAGATGATCTTAAGTTCGTAACGTATATGAAGATTTGAAGAAACAAACCCAACAACTCAAACGAAATTCTTCAATGCTCCACCCCCGGTTCACAAACTCGAGCAGCCCACGACGCCGCCCGGGACAACCATGCCGGCCCTTCTCCCTTGCACTCCACCAACCCCCTCCCATCTGTAAAAAGTTGGAATCTTTTTCTTGTCATAAACACTTCCTTTGCTTAAATTAACAACTGGGCAAGTTTCAAAATCGTTGATTTCTTTCTCAATTTGGGTGTAAATCGGGGTCCGTTGAAGATTATGGAGGAAGAGTTTTCTGGACCTCCCATGAATATGAGCATCTATTTTTCCAGTTTTTGTTTAGTGGGTTTGATCCATTTTTGTTCAATTTTTTGGGGTTTTTTTAAAAAAAAAAAAACAAAACAAAACAAAACAAAACAAAAAAAAAAAAAAAAACTTGAGTGGAATTGCTTGTAGAGACTACCTGGATGGTCATGGCTTTCTTGTTGACTCAATCTAGCTGCCCAAAAATCAAGATCAACCAGCACGTTTAAGACCCAAAATTGCCAAATACAGATCCACTTAATTTGACAATTAAAACTCCAAATTATATGTATATACATGGGATGTCTGTGGTCTTTGTTTCAGCCAAGTTCGGCCCATGGAATAAGACCGGCAATGGCTGAGTTTGGAATTATTTTGGTTTCTCAGTTCTGAGCTTCTCAAAAAGAGAGAGAAGAGAGAGCACAGAGTGTTTTTTATTTATAATTTTTTAAATGTTTAAAAATATGTTGTCAATGATGCTCATTTATCATGCGATCGTCTTTGTCGGATGTGTGATCTTTATCGTTATACCACTATCGCTATAGAATCATATGGCACTAGGCTTCTCACAGCACAACCAATGTCCAGGAACACAAAGGAGTGAGTTTTAAAACTTGGCCGGGTACACCAAGGTTCTGTTTAATTTGAATTTAAAATTTGAGTTTTATTACAGTAAAAAATTATAAAAAATAATCACATTTAATATTTTTACTACAGTAAAAAATTCTCACATAAAATCACATTTTAATTCTAAATAAAAACTCGAATCAACGAACTAAATGGACTCTAAAAAACTTCCTTAATCGCATTTTTTATTTTATCAATTATTCGGTAAGTTAAACGATTATTGGTAGGGCAATCTATAAATCTGAACAACCCACAAATACAACCTATCACATCCTAACTCAACTTGAAAAATGTAATTTATAGTATTATTTTTTATTTTTTAACCCGTTAAATATCTAATCTGAGATGTTTAAAACAGTTTGTGAATTAAATCTATAATAACCCGCATATTCTAACATAATCTGCATAAACATATATGATAAGGAGCCTGCAGAGCATACAATTTGTAGGTCTCTAATTTCTTTCTCCATTAATTACCTTCACCTATTCAACCGTTGCCCTTTAAATTCAATTCTTTGCTCAGAAAAAAAAAAAAAAAAAAAAAAAAAAACCTTCAATTCTTTTTATGCCACGTGTCATCTCTTGCTCTCCTGACACGTTGCCTTGTAAAAACAGCCCGGCAGCATAAAAATTTCCCTTAAGAGGCGGTTAAGTTCTCCTAAACCCAAAAGTTCGGGCGTCCAAGGGCTCAACCGAAGTCTATGTTTAAACTTTTAACAACCAAATATAAGTTTAAATCGGATAATGGATTCAAACCCACTTAAATCCATGAAACGAACAGACAACCAATTAGCAGATTTGCATTTGTTATTTTTTTTTGAAAAAAAAAATTCTTTTTAATGCTTAAATCCAACTATAAACCTCTTAAGCGAAATAAAAATAAGACCTAATTTTTTTGGGGTGGGATAAGAAAATATAATATGACTAGAAGATATTTTCTCGGCCAAAAAAAAAAAACGCTTATGAATCACGTTTTGCTTCCCAGCCTTTGAAAAGGAAAAAATAAATGCTAATATTCAAGAAAACTTCAAATTAAATGTACCTTAATATAGAATGTCATGAAAATAGGCTTGTTCTCAAAGATAAGTTATATGTACATGAAGCAATTTTCTAAAATATAGAGCAGATAGAAAAATTTTAATTGAATCAAATTCATGGTGTAAATTTTTTGAGAATATCATATGCACTATATTTGGTCCAGATTTTGGTCTAGGGATAATGTTTTGTCAAGAAAGTCTTAAGGCTTCGATTGGTAAGAAGGATGGAGAGGAAGAATGATGAAAAGAGTTAAAAAGATGGAAAATGTGATGGATAAAGATGATTATAATAATCTTTTATATTATTTATTAAAAGAGAAAGAATTAAAAGGATGGATGTATAAATATATGTTTAATCACTATCTTTTTTTTTTTATCAAATTCAAATAAAATTTTTAAAAGATAAAATAATCTTTTTAAATCTTTAGTGGGTGGAATTGTATAGATCCCACCATAAAATAATCTTTTTAAATAATCTTTTTAAAATAAAAACATTAAAAAAGGAAAAAACCTTAAAAAAAAAAACTTTAAAGTCACAATTTTAACCTCTAAAATATGTAAAATACCATTCAAATGGGTTTTTTTTTGTGTTATTAATTTTTAATTATCATAATATTAGAAAATTTTAGCATTTTTTTTCTCTTTTTCTTAAGGATAGTTTAGTCATTTTAAAGGTCAAAATCAATTATTGACTAAGATAAGATATATATTTGTATATTAAATTTAATTTAAAAAATACATTTAATGAGATTAAAAACTGAAAGTATAGATTTTGAATAAACGTAAAACGTGGGGTATAAAAATATAAATATTCCTAATTTATAGCTTAAAAAAAGTCTTTCTACTTTTAGTGGTGTGATCAATTTTTTTTTTTTTTTTTTTTGTGCTTTTGGGTTTTTGTTTACGTTAAATAATGTTTATATTTTCTTTTTGGTTATTTGTATTTCTTCACAACGTTATGTTTGTGGAAACATGCTAATATATATTTTTTTTTTTTCTATTAGTATGTTTGTCACGATACTCGCAAATTTAATAGTCTGTCCGGTCTAACCAAGTTCGATACTCTTGAGTTGTTTTGTAATATAACAATGAGGGCCTAACCTCTAATTTAATGCATGTACTTGAAAGTACCAACTCAACTCAAATATGTTTGCTTTTTGCTCTTATATAAGCATCCCGTTTATTTTACTGATTTGAGTTTATAATTTAAGTTTTATTACAGTAAAAAAATTTTAAAAACAGTCACATTTAATTTTTTTATTATAATAAAAAATTCTCACATAAAATCACATATCAATTTAAATTAAAAATTTGAATCAACTAACTAAACGGGTCATAAATTTATAGTCTAATTCAGCATTCCACATCAACAATATCGGAGCTCATAGCTCAAGTTAGCTCTAGCTCAGAACAGTTATGGAATATAATGTTCTGATAAATTTCCCAGCCTAAATGTCTACCACTCAATCCTCTAGCTCAATCTAGGGAGCTAAGCCAAGTGAGCTAATAAGTGTGTTGAGCTAGGTGGATTGAGTTGGACGAGATGTGTGTGAAGATTTGAGTGTGTACTAAAGTTTATCCATAAGATCATACCAAGTTTTCTTTACTTTCTAATTATTTTCTATTTATGTTTCATTTTTTTTTTGTTATCTTGATTTATTTTAATTTGGTTTTGAATTTAAAGTTTAGGTTTTTTTGTAGTTGGCAAAATTTTACCGTCAACATCTTTTGTTTTGGAACATATTTATGGGAAGAGGTTAAAATTGCTCATTTTAGTTGCAATGTCAAAGCAACTTTAGTTGCTATATATGTTTTATCAAGAAAGGTTGAATATCACTAATAATATTGAACTAAATTGCACTCATATATTAAATGCATATGCATATCGTGCATGTGCAAGAATAGTCTGTGATTGAATACAACTACTCAATGATATATTCAATAATTTGTCTATATATATGTAGGCCACATAGTTGTCATTATTGAGGCAGGTACACGAGATGGAGACTCATCACACTATACTCATTGCATCTTTCCCACAAGCCAAATTTTGGATGTGCTCTAAATATTACATTTTACGAAAGTTTAAATCCCAAGGGACCTAAAGTATTACACTTCCTTAAGAACAACTGCAACAATTAATAATAAGTAAAACAAACCAAAAGAAACGCATTCAAAAAAAAAAAAAAAAAAAAAAAAAAAAAAAAAAAAAACCGAGAAAACCATTCATGTCTCTTCAAGAATATTGATTTAATATTGCTAAATCTGAGCTAGCCTGCGAATATCAACTGGGTAAGCATCTGATGGGCGCTGAGCAGTGTAAGCTCTCCTGGCCACAATAGCATTCCCAGCCTCAGTTGGGTGGAATGCATCCCAAAACAGATAGACATTTCTGTTTGCGCATGGAGTTTGGAGGGGCAGACAAGTAATTTGCCCATTGTTCCTACCCACTCCACAGCAACCCTCATTGACGTTGCTAAATCCTGAAAATCAGCCACAATAATACACAAACGTTCATCAACACAACTTTGATAATTAATACGCGTATACACGCAGTGGCAGAGTCAACCTTCTATTTAAGTAGAGGCATGCATTTTTTTTTTAATATAAATAAAAGTAACACAGTATGAAGTTCAGTAGAGTGTACATATAAAGACCGATTCTTAATACGGGCAAAAACGGAAAAATCATAATAAAGTGGCTCTGCGATTGCCCATCATGTGTACGCAACATGTGATAGTATGAATGTTTAAAACTAAAGATTTTAACTCATGACTCTTGCTATTTTAGGCCTCATTCATTTTATCTATTCAATTTTTTAATTTTAATTTTTACAATTAAAAACTCTTAAAAAATGTCTCATTTAATTTTTTTTCTATTATAATAAAAAGTTTTAAAAAAAAATATCACATTTCAACTCGAATTCGCAAGCGAACCAAGCCTTAATTTATTAATTCTCTAAAAAAAAAAAAAATAAAACAACAATAAATATCCTGAAAGATTGGTTTCTTTCTTTCTTTTTTTTTTTTTTATTTCCTTTCTTTCTTTATTATTATTATTTTTTTTTTGGGTATGTTTGTTTCAATGTGTTGTTTATATAAAGATTATTTTGAAGTTAAATTTGATTGTAAGAGTGTTGATTAATGCTACTTACCATAAGTTGAGGGACTGGCTATTATATCCTGAAAAATTCCATAAGAGTCAATGTAGATAAATCTTGCATCTGTAAATTGATTGTTGAATTGGTCCACAACACCTTTCAGCCTTGCATTGAATATCCTATTTGCTGAGTTGATCTTCTCCACACAAGTTTTACCATCTTGGCTATTTTGGGCCAATTCATTTGGGCTGCAGCCTATTTGACCTATTCCATACAAGACCACCTTCCTTGCTCCATAATTGTACAAAATCTATGTAACAAAAATGTTAACCACTCAGATTTTCTCAAAAAAAAAAAAAAAAAAAAAAGGGTTAAACCATCAACTTTTTTATTGAATCAAAATTAATGAATTGATGTGATTTGATCTGGACCTATCTTAATGGGAACAGATGCAATAAAAGCCAGGAAGCTATGTCACTTAATAAGTTTTATTACACTTAAATGTGGAAGTAGCCCGTAGCATTCAATTGCCAGCTAAACGACAAGCCTGGTGGAACCCTATTTGACAAAATAAAATATAATGGCTTTTTTTGAAAAACATTTTTATACCCTGTATTCATGTTACATTTACATTTTAAATTTATGCTAGATTCTTATTTTTTTTCTCGATCAACAGTCTATTTCAACCATAACAAAAGACCTAAATGTACTTAAACGAAAAAATAATAAGAATAAAAAAAACAATAAAAATTAGAAAATGTGAAGGACATGTAGGTCTTTTTCATATTCAAAACCAACATTTGATTGAAAATAAAGGATTTCACAAGAATAAAAAATCTGAAGATATGAGTGTGTGCTGTCCGAAACGTACGATATGATTTTTGATTATCACAAAATGCAGGGTCTAAAAAAGAAAAAAAAATCCAATATAATAGAAATGATCTGTTCCTCTGTTTAGCAATAAGAGTATGCGAACTTAGAGAATATTAAGTGATATATCAAACTTTAGTACCAAACGATATTAATTAATATAACATGTTATCTTCTAACAAATAAAATGTACTATTTATCTTACATTGAATTAAACGACAAGTTACTTATTCTTATAACATTATCTGGGACCAAAAAAAAAAAAAAAAAATAAAAATTTGTTGCTTAATATCAAGTATCAACATCTATATTCATATATATATATATATATATATATATATATATATAGAGAGAGAGAGAGAGAGAGAGAGAGAGAGAGAGAGAGAGAGAGAGAGAGAGAGAGAGTGACCGTCAGTTGTTGAGTATAACGTTGAATGAGATCAGTAGCATATTCTTCAGGCGTGTATTGATTGCCGGTGTTGTAAAACTGAGGCATGAAATAGTTGTTGAGGTAATCGTTACTGCCAAGTCCGATTGAGAAGATGCATTTGCTAAGGTAATTGGCTGCTGTGTCCTCGTCTCCAAGCAACTCCACTACTTGAGAAACTGTGTTCCTATAGTTCTCTACCTGCCCTCTAAATGTGATCCGACCCCCCTACAAGAGTTTGGTATATAATATTTATTTAGCTAGTTTTCATACTACAACTTTAGCAAACCAAATAATCTATTTAATTTTCATTAGTGCACTAATTCTATTTGTCCTCCTCATGGAGTTTTAATCCCGTTTCGAATGTCTGACTTTTTTATATGCTAAAACACTTCTTTTTTAACTCTCTTTTCAAAAAAAATTGGGAGCTACAGACACATAACAACTTAAGAGAAATAGGTTTTGAGTAGGAATATGGTTACATGGAATTTCGCAATTAATTATTTTTGTGCTAAAATAGAAAAAGGATGATTAGGAAAGAAATTGTTTTTATAGAGATTTTGGCTTTTGGTGTCAAAAGTTTCTACACAACTAGTATAATGATGGTTTGGTCTCTAAACGTTTTAATTGATTCAGTTAGTTCTTGAACTTTGTATTTTTAGTTGTTTTTAGTCGTAATCATAAAATCCATTTGAAATTTTTAAGTGAGTCTATCATGTGATTACTTCATATTTTGTAAAAACCATTGCATGGTGCAAGATGTTATCTTCAACGCCATATCGAAAATTCTTTAAAATAATGATATTTTTACCAAATCATATGAGTATTTTTGTAAATTGTTTGACTACCTTTTTGCATTAATAGTAGATGGCTTAGATATATTGTTATTGGGATTGTATTATAAGTGTATTTAATTGTTAAATTACCAGTTGACGGCCGGTTTCCTCTCTAATTCCAGCAGCAGCGGATGCAAAATTCACTCCTCCGAGAATTTCTTGGCCGCTTGCGGTTGCATAGGGAGGAATATAGTCGTCAAAACCCAATAGCTCACCTGTACAACATGGAAGAAATTTATTTAGTAATGTATAACTAGCATTCTTACATAATAAGCAACTGATTAATTTGATTGCTAATTACTCCAATTTGTACAGTTTTTTGTCTTTTTTTTAAACGGATTACATAACGATCTCTTTCATGACGTATAAGTCTACAGACATTATAAATATATATATATATATATATATATATATATATATATTTCCTACTTGATTGTCCACTGATGACCAATCATATAATCGTTTATGTTTTTGTTGGAAATATTGATATGATTGTTCACTACACTAGGAAATGAAACTGTACAAAGATTCAGAGAAAGATAAAAGGGCCTGAAAATTATTAGTTAATAATAATTCGTTACCAATTAAGTTTGCATTTTCATTGCTAGCATGATGCGAATCACTAGCATATGTTCTTAGAATAATATTTCGGTAGAGCTAAAAGCAAGAAAATGCTTCAAATTGCCGCGGGGGGAAGATATAAAGGAAGCTTTCTGTTTTATTTAATGTTTAAATTTAGTTAAAATCAAACCAAAATGAAAAAATATTTAAACTAACAGAATTTGACACAAATTTAGTAGACGTTTGGGTTGTGGATTCAAAATTATTCTCGATTTACGTATGTTTTTAGTGAGAAAAATATTGTACCGAATGATCTAAACCATGATATGAATCCACCAACCAAAGTTCCTGCCCTAAAAGTCTCATTAAATTAATTATGTTCGTTGTTTGATATATTTTACATTATGCTGCTGGTAAAGCAATATATTCCTGAGGTATCTTAAATTGCAGATCACCAGTGCTGGCAAAACAAATTAAACTATGCGGATGTATATTTAACCTCACGGCACACGATCCAAAAAAGTTGGTTGTATGTGTTAAATACTTCACTACCAAAACTCTTTAATTAAAGTACTTTATGGACCACCACAATAGCAGTGAGGCTTTAAAAGAGAAAAGAAAAAAATAAATACTTAGTTCAGAACAAACCAACAAGTGTCACACTCCATATGCATGTAGTTGATCATCTTGAAATACATATAAATGTGTCGGTTCAAAGAAACACACTAATATGGAAAAGAAGAAGAGAAGAAATTATATATATAGCAACTGTGCGCAGAAGATCTAATTATTAGGGTTAGCTTCTTTATGTTATTATGTGCACGTTTTGCTAATTTATGGCCTTGAATGTATGTGACAATATTTCAAAATTGCTACCCTAAAGCTCTTAATGGCTAGTTATAAGAATATAATTACCTACAATTAACCATCTATTCTGAGGATATATATATATATAGACACACATGACCGGTGACCGTAAATTAAGGACTACTTAATTTAAGGACACCCGAACAAGGAAAAAGGGGCAAAATTTTGCTTTTGTATAGAACTATAGATCTCTTATTATTTTGCCTTTTAAAATAATATCTTATAATGTACTTTACTAAAAAAGACATATAATTAGTTAAAGTTAAACTTCACTCCTTAAGCAGATCTAGGAAGAAGACTAAGAATTGTGTTATATATTTCTATTATATACGCATGGCCCCTTCTTAGATATGTTAAGTTTGGAAATTGAATATAATCACTTCCATTAAGACAAATCTCGAGGTCCTACACAACAAATCATGAATAGTAGACATCTGAATGACTGACTTCTCGTAAAAGAACAAAAAAAATTTGATACTTTTTTTTTAATTTTAATTACACATATATTAGAATAGTAATAGTTTTTATCATCCCAGCATCTAATTTGTAAATGATTCACACTGACCAAAGGTCAAGAAAATTAAGTCCAAAGGTCTGCTCCTACAACTATGATTAGGACTAAGGAATAACATGAGTAGTGACCGTTGCCTTAAATAAGTATTCTATAAATTCCGATCTCTATAGAATAGAACCATGATTAAGCCATGCATGTGCTGCTTAATTCCTTGTAAATAAGAAATACAGAATAAAACCAAAAAGAAAAGACAAGAGAAATCTGGTGAGAAAGATAGATGTAGATAGCTATATATATGTATGTATGTGTGTGTGTGTGTGTGTGTGTATATATATATATATATATATATATATATATATATATATATAGACAGAGAGAAAGAAGCTAAGGTAGCTCACCAACAACATCGACGGTAGTTTTGCCATTGGAAAACCTCCCAGAGGGTCCACCGGGGAAATCGATCCCATAAGGCAAGTAATTAGCTCTAGCCAATGACTGAAGCTGATTATTATTCCCATTGTCCACCAAAGAGTCCCCAAATATGAAGTAGCAAGGCACTTGTGGCTCTGCCCTTGTCCCAAAACTCAACATAGTACTCATGACTCCCAAAACCACACACACAATTGCATTCCACATTCTCTTTCCCTCCCCCATAATATTATAATTCCCCACTTCACACTTTAGAATAATTTGATCAAAAAGCGAATCAAAAGAATCCAAAATGCTCAAAAAGCTCAAAAAGAAGAATGACCCAATTTATGCAAGTGTGAAGAGAATGGTTTGTGTGTGTTTTGTGTGAGTTACATAAAAGCAAGAAGCTCAAAGGGCTATATATAATAAAGAGATATATGTGCAGATGGCTTTGGCTTTTGCAGTTGAGAGAGTTGGTTAGAAGCATTAATTTCACGCGGAGATAATGTGAGCCATACTACTACTGTTAATTTTTTGTTTGCAAATTAAGGCCAAAGACCGGCGATCTGACAGCATCCACTTTTTGCTCTGAAATTCAATGAGGTTTTCTTTTCTTGATTCCAAGTAATGCATATAGGTGTTGCATGTGTTTCATCAGAATTAAAGTGTAATGTTGCACCAAAATGCATGCTTAGCCTTTCGGTTTTTTTATAACTTAATTATATATATGCTAACAAAAAATAGTATTCTCTTCATTTATAATATTGAACGTTTCAAAATGTGAAGTCAATAGCTTGTGTTAATCTATTAAGAGCGGACTATAGTTTGGATGTTCAAATGTACTCCTCACTATGACCATTGAGTAGGGTGGCCTAACGATAATGGACTACCATGATACGCTTGTGGTCAAAACTTCAAGTGCTATGTAGCTTTCTTTTTTTAGTCTTAAATGTGAAGGTTTACGCATGCCCACTTAATACTAGATTTAAAGTACTTAGAACTACATCTCACATGTTAGTACATTCCGTAAGGCTGAGGTGTTACGCTCCTCATCAAAAAATAGGATCTAATTATAAGGCATTCAATAAACATTCTTATCAATGTCTAAAAAAACCTCTTTAGTAACATCTACGAGGTATACTAATTTGATCGGCCCCTTCTCGAACTTTTTCTTCATTGAAAAAGAAGAAACAAAAATTACTCCTCAGCGTGTGACGAGTTATCATATATATATATATATAGCATGTGCATTCAAGATTATGTATACAAGTATTCTTCTTTTTATTAAGTAATTTTCAAGTTGTGTATACCGATCTTTGTGTGATTGTCTCCTGCTCCGTTATTACCCTATTCTAATAGCTCAAGTTTATTGGTCTTATTTTACTAGTTCTTCCTAATAATTAAAACTTAAGCCAATTAACTATATAGGGCTACAGCTAGGTTTTGCATGCAAATCAATGCTTCTCAACGCACTCATACTATGGAGAGCAATTTTAAGAGTTTAAATCAAGACAACTTGCTTAATTGATAGCTTATATATTTTTTTTTTTTTTTTTTTTTTTTTTTTAATCCTTTTACAAGTTTGGACTAATAATAATAGGAGGTGAAGTGAACTGCCTTGGTTTTTTTTTGTTTTTTCATATTCTAATAGTTAATTTGATGGTGGGAACAAATTTTCAACATTTGTATGTTGGAATCTGACTGTACTCCAGCACTTTCTGAAACAATATATGAGACCCTACCATAAATGATACCAATTATTAAAACTCAGTGCCCATTTAAGTTTAGCAACTGATCTTTAATTAAGGCAAAAGTTGACTTTTTCTTAATATATCTGGTATGCTCGAAAGCTTTTACTTGGTAAAACAGCAATAATGATGCAACGCAAAGAGTCCACGAAAATGGTTTAGTGTGTGCTTTCAGACCTACTTTTTTGCTTCTTAAATCAGTCAGTGGAATGTGAAGTTTTCCATCCTTTCTGGTAATTGATCTACGAAGAACAACTTACGATCATCTGATTATGATATATATACACATAGACACACACTCACATATATATATAGGCATTTGAATGATGTCAATTGCACGTAATAGTGAAGTAATACACTGTTGACCTTGCACCGGGAACTGTTCGGGTATTCTTATTTTCGCGTTTACTCTTATACATCTTCCAGACCTTTTAGTGCAATCCAGAAAGCTTAACTAAGAAACAGGTTGGTCTTGAAAGAGAAAGCTATATTAATATATGTACATGATTTTTGGAAATAGGAAATGATGAGTCTGTGCATAAAAGGGATTTAGACTCGCATCTGATCACGTTATGATATATTATTTTTTGAAAAAAATTGTATTTTAATTAACATTTCCGCACTTCGATGTCTTAGACCATTAAACAACACGTGTTTGGTTAAACTCCATTTTGTTCTACAAAAATGAAATATGATATTTGAATCCACGGTCAAGATTGACGATAAAAATGCACCCAATGGAGGAAGAGTTATGTACCAGTAGATTAAGAACAACTTGGTCTAAGAGTTGACACTTCCTGTATAGAGAGGAAAGCGCCAACTACATGCAATAAATGTTGGGGTAGTTGGCTAAATTTAATGTTGGCGACTCATAAGTCATACCGTGTAACATGGGTCTGCATGGTCGATTCCCTTTATGTAGTTAAAGCTTCGCATCCAAAAAACTTTTTCTTCTCTTAAAAAGATTATCAAGAAAAAGTGCATTATGAATGCAGTTATGCACCCTTTGCATGCATAATTAGCTGTCCTTGCCGACTTGCAATTGACTCTCGCGTCGGTGGTTACCAAGCATATTTCTAAATTAGATATTATATCATTATAGCATATTATTTCTTGTCAATTCATGTTGTTTAATAAGAACACTTTTCAGACTGCTAAGGGCAATGGATATATCTTTGTGTACATGCTCAAGAAAAGTTTTAGATCTAGAACTAAAACTATCTGCTGAGATATAGTATATTCTATAGTTTGATCAGTCAATAAAATAGTACAACCTCAAACTAGAGCAATTCTTTGTTTATGTCAATACTAGTCTTCTGAGATCTATTTTCGCTAATCTATATGGATACATTGCATTAAAATGCCTTGGTGTTTTATGCATGAAGAGCATTATCCTATTTAGCTTGAAATTGTGGTGAAATGTCTTCATTCCAAAAGCTAGGAATTAGTTTCTTTATTAGTTCATCAAAGGTTAGTTCTTGAAGTGGTTTTGGTGGGAAACTTTAATGCGATGTATAACACATTATGTTGTCTTTTTAGCATTCTAGCCAGCAACGATAATCAACAGTAGATCCCGGCTAGTCCATAAATTTATTTAGGCTAAGTTGTAACTTGTTAACGGTCAAATCAAATAGGGATATTTACCATTTAACATTTTGTGTTTTGAGTTTATTTAAAAATTATATATTTAGTTTTTGTTATCATCAAATGTATATCTTTAAATTATATTCAATATCAAAATTTATACATTTTTACAATCAATCCTCAATTTTCACCTTCAGCATACCTAAAATACCCTTAAATAAAAACATAGAAAAAAAAAAAAAAAACCTAAAAAGAACTTTAAACTCACAATTTTGACCTCTAAAATATGTAAAATACCATTCAAGTTTCTTTTGTGTTATTAATTTTTAATTATCATAATATTATAAAGTTTTAGTGTTTTTTTTTCCTTTTTCTTAAGTACAATTTAGTCATTTTAAAGGTCAAAATCAATTATTGACCGAGATAAAACATAGATCTAATTTAAAGGTATACATTCGATGAGACTAAAAATTGAAAGTATAAATTCTGAATAAATCTAAAACGCAAGGTATAAAAATATAAATATCCTAATCAAATATGACATCTTACAGAATCCAAGGACAGTTTAAATTTGATCACTAGGACAAAGAAATTAGAACATATTTGAATTACTCCTGTCTCTGACCATGAATATGGGAGGAATTAAAATGATACGGCAAATGAATTGCATTGAAAGTACGACATATTTTGCAGTTTTGTATTGCGAGTGTGGATGACTCCGGAAGTGTTAGGTTAGAATACATCTCGTTTTTTTTTTTTTTTTTTTCTTTTTATCCACGTGGAGTTCAAATCTCAACCATTGAATATTGAAGAGAAAAGATCTCCGCCGATAAAGTTCTTTCAACTTTTACAATATGGCCATTGACACCTTTTTTTGATAGCTCAGATCGTTT
Organism: Morus alba; assembly: GCA_012066045.3. Taxonomy (NCBI): domain Eukaryota; kingdom Viridiplantae; phylum Streptophyta; class Magnoliopsida; order Rosales; family Moraceae; genus Morus; species Morus alba. The sequence goes on from CP050227.2 coordinate 8,211,257, forward strand.
TTCTCCATCATCCAATGAGTGAGATTTAGAATATACGCATGTTTAAAAAAAAAAAAAAGCATCGAGGTTCTACCGTAAACTTAAAATAGTTACAAACAATTCAAAAGCTTTCCTTGGTTCTCCTGTGTAATGATTTACTACTCATTTTCAGAAGTTGTCCAACAACAGAGATTATATTCCATAGATTAAAACCGTAAACATTGCAAAACTGGAAACTTCACAAATTTGGAACAGAGTACCTAGAGACTAGTGCCTCCAAAACAAACAGAAACCCAGAGCATCTCTCTGCAGTCTTAAGGATACCATCCTGCTCTAAGCTATTATAATAATAACCACGCACATTTAATGCTTCATCTAAGACGAAAGTATTTCTTTCTATGCATTCTCAAGAACAATCACTTACCAAGAGGAGAGAACAAAATCCAAAAATCAACAATATTAAGAAGAAAGAGATACATGGTTAGAATTGTGTAAAGATCGTCCTCACATTTCAATTCCCATCCTCCATCTAATAAATAAGATCCTGTGACAATGAAGCAAAGATAAGATCGATCAGGAATTATGTATGCATTGCATTAAATCAACCATGTGATTTTAGCATAAGGAATAGACAAAATAAAGTATTTTTCGGTACCAAACGAGTGACATAATTGATGGAGAATGCCACACGTCAAAACACCACATGCACATTTGTACTCCAATCTCAGCCTCACTCACCACATGACATGTTTATGAGGGGACGCAAAAACAAAAAACTGGGGTTTCTGTCATTCTCAAAGCTCCATTTCAAGCAGCTTCTTAGTTGGCTTGGTCCCCCCCAGATCGGTCAAGTATTATCTCACTCCCTTGTTGGCCATGGTTTCTTCTTAAATGCCCTTTTCTTTTGTCTTTTCGGCTAAAACTCTTTGCTTATTGCAATGTTTTTGCCTCCTAACTTTTCGAGAAATTACACCAACATGACATATGTATTATATACCTGTGCATTTATACGTATTCCATAGTAACGAAGAATTGTTAAAAACCTAATGTTAACTCCAACAAACCATAAAGAGATAAAAATTGCAAGAGGGTTTACTCTATTCAGCTACAAGAATATTCAGATTGCTGCTAAACATAGAAAACAACTGAAACTCACGTCTTACATTCTTAACTCCCCTACCCGTTTCTTTTCCAAATACAAAACTTAGAAGAAACAAATTTTCTTGTTCCTAGGAATTGCAAATGAGGCAAAAGCTTACAAACACTTGTCAGTCTCTGTACGTATCTTGGAAGTAGTATATGAAGGTCAACTTAAGCATGATATAGATTACATCACCTGATTGAAAATGATAGAAAAATGTGTATACTAATTGTGACGAGTTCTTTTCTTCCCATTTCTCAATGTCATAAATCAGCGTGGCTCTTGTCAGGCGTTGAAACAAATTGCAAACCCAAATCCTTGAGTATTTGAATCAAGCCTTTCAAGTCATTGCTGCCCAATTCAAGGCAATCTCTCAATAACCCACCATCCACCACCTCTCTTTGAACTGTCTCCACCACTTCCCTCAACGTCCCCTGCAAGTAATTTCCAATGCCTAATATAGATCAACATAGTTTTGGTAACTTTAAGGAAAATTATACACTTTTTCCCAGAAAATGTAATGTACCATGATGATAAATTTTAATTTGAACGGACAAAATAATTGTGAAGTTAGCAACATTATTTTATTTTTATAAAGCTCATAAATTTTTGGAATCGTCCATGCAGTATACACATAAATTGTTTGATTTTTTATATGCATAAAAGCACATAAATTGGTTTGATTAAAAAAAAAAACTTTTGCACATTTACCTTCTAAACTTGTAATGTTTTAACAACTTACCGTTAAAGTTTTAATTTTAATAATAAATCCCTAACCTTGGGAAGGAGAAATGGGTCGCCGGATTTTGGGGTCTTAGAACGGAGGGGTTGCCCGGCGAAGGCGTGGGATCGGAGGTTTATGGACATGGTGGTGGTGATGGTGGTGGTGGTGGGGATGTGAGAGAGAGCTCGGAATCTGAGTGAGTTTAGAGGGAGAGAAAATGTTAATGATGATATTGATGGTGATGAGAGAGAGCTTGGGAAGGAGAAAATGGTCGCGGATTTTGGAGTCTTGGAACGGAGGGGGGGATGGGTGGGATCGGAGGTTTATGGACTTGGTGGTGGTGGGGATGTGAGAGAGAAGGAATGGGCAAGTTTAGAGAGAGAGAAAATGTTGATGGGATTGCAAAACTGTAAACAAAAGAATAACCTAATGGTTTTAATTTTAATAATAAATCCCTAACCTTGCAAAACTGTTCCAATGTGCTAAATTTTACTCTATTTTTTACAGATTTAAGGGGTTGACAAATTGAGATATCTGTTTTAGGTTTAGATTAGAATATTGAAATTTATCAAGAAACGTGTTTTTTCATTACTAATTTAAAACAATAACCATTGGGTTCAATGTAAAAGATTTTAAAACTCGGGGAATAAATACAAAAATTAATTTTTAGGGGTAAGTTTAGCGGGTAAATAAGGAATTAAAATAAAATCAACAAATAGGAAACAGACTAAACGACGACGTACCGACTGGCGAAACACGTTGAGGAGCCGAGCCAGCAGCGACCTAGAGACTCTGAGGACAGAGTGGTAACTTCGCCCCACCCAGGCGACGCGCTCCGAGTCCGACTCAAGCCGAGTCAACTCGCCCAGCCAACTGAGCAACTCGTTCGCGTCGGAAACGGCGGCGATCAATTCCGAGTAGGCGCCCAAGTCCCTCCAGGCGTAGTTCCTAACATAGTCCCAACCAGCGGACCACATGAACCGCCAGAACCCCATCCCCGTCGCCGGCTCCAGCTTCGCCGCCATGGTCCGAGCCCGGTTTGCGCCGGCGTAGTCCCCGCGAGCGGCGCGGAGGTTGGCCACGCGCGTGAGGAGCGAGTGGGATAGTGAGAAGAGCGTCCGGTATTGGGAGTACGAGAGAGATTCCGTCGTCGGAGCTCCAGCCAGGAGGAGGACGAGAACGACGATGGCGTGGGTTTTGTTTACCATTTTGATTTCGTCGGAGGTACGGCGGTGATGCTTCGGAAGGTTCTTTTTGGGAAGATCTGGTATTTTCTACGAATAGCTGAATTGCAAATGGGTTTGGGCCTAACCTTCGGTAACGTAGATAGCCCATATGAAACTAAAGGGGCCTAGCGGAGTCGAACAACAACAAGCCCAAAATTGTGACAATGGGAAATTTTTTTTGAGATATCAATTTTTAAGGTTGCATTGAGTTTTTGCCGAATATTAAAACTATTATAAAATATACGAAAATAGTAGAAAATAAGTTAATATGAAAAGTTTAAGAAAATATATAGGTTAATTTTTTAGTTATAGAAATTAATAGAGCATAACTTGTCTGGTTAACTTGTTAAGTTATGATTCATAACTAGACAAATTATGGACAAAAACTGTGAATTATGGACAATAACTTGTCAAGTTATAGTTCTTAATCAGACAAATTATAGACAAAAATAGTAATTTGACATATTTATTAACTTATGTAAACTATTGTCTTATTAATTTTAATTCATCTCAAGTCTTAGCCTATTTCCCTCTTTCTCCCTAAAATATACCATAGACATCATTTAAATTTTATATATTGAATAAAATTATACTTGTATTTTTGTATATTTCATTAGCATCATTAGATTTTGTGAGAATTTTGTAATTTAACACTAAATCCTCTTCTTTTAATTTAGAGTTAAATAAATCTCCTTTGCAACTAATGGGATGTTTGTTTTAATGGTTCGTCTCTAGTTCTTAATCATGGTTCTTTATTCTCTATAGTATTTTTCTCTTACAAAAAAATTAAATTTCAAAAATCAGAATCATGAATCATAATTTTGAATCCGTGAACTAAACGTCTCATAAGTGTTTGGAAGAAGAAAACTGAGTGTTGTTCCAACTAAAGTTTTAAAAACCTTTTTTTTTTAAGAAAAAACAAATTAAAAAAATTCTTAAATGACTATATAAATAAATTTTTCTTTATCCGATAAATAATAAATTCTTTAAGTGTCTTAACACGGTAATACAAAATACGTTCTAAAAAATAATTATTTCTTAAACGAATAGGTGAAGCACGTTCAAGGGCCTTTGTGAAGAACATAAGAATTGTTAATTAGAGGAAGAAGCGCATGATCTAGTACATTGAGCATGGTCGGATAATATATATAATTATATATATTATATGTATACATATACGAGTGTGGTTTTAATATAGTTACTCTAATATTTACTTATTAATAAGTATTTTTATTTTAGATATATAAGATATATATAAATCAGCCGTTATAAAAATTTGATAGTTGATAAAAAATTAATAATAAAATTAGATTCTTATCATCATTAAATTTTTATTGATATGTAACCAATATAAAAATGTAAATTTTTATATTTAATGAATATAACCATCAAAAAAATATAACTATTAAAAACTCGTCTATAGATGCATGTTTGTGTTCTTCTTAGTTTAGATATCATCATGATCTTCCTCTTTCCTTGTATTGCCGAATTTTCTTATTTCAAACTTAAGGTAAACTCAACATCTGAGACTTGCAATTTTTGAAGCACCATTTTGCATGCACTTTCACATATATATGTTACGTGGCGTAGGAACTTCCATGAAAATGTAATACCAAAAAATAACCATGTTTATCTTTTTTTTTTTTTTTTTTTGTTCTTATTTTTGCTAAAGACGTTCCGTTGATAGTACAAAGGTAGAAAACGAAAGGGATTGATGGTTGCAAAGATTTGTTGCAAATGTACCCTTCTGGAAGTCATAATGTGGTCCATATATATGAAAGATAACCCCGTCACCAGTTATCTACAAAGCTACATATTATTGGACCATTTCTTTCTTTCATTTATTGTGAAAGAGAGAGCAATCCAAACTCAATCTTATTAGCCATTGATAAATGTATGAATATGCACCTAAATTGTTCATAATTGCTAAATAAATTAGATTTTAATTAAATATTTTTATGAAATTAATATTTTGTGGAAGTATTTGATTTTAATTTAATTTAATTTATTTTGTAAGGAAATAAGACATTTAGGCTAAAACTAAAGAAAATGAAAACAAAGCCCATCAGCAGCCCAGCCGTCCGCCAACTGAGCCAGCCAAGCTAAGTCGCGCAAGCCTTACCTGCACTGCCATGTGTCGCCGTCTGGTGCGTCACAGGTCCGTGGGACCCAGCTGTCCCCACGCGTACGCGCACTTGGCGCGCACGGATCCTTCTCCTAGGCAAGTCTCCTCCACGCGCGCGTTAGGGCGTTCAGCATTCCTTTCCGCATGGGTCCTGCTTGCAGTAGCTGTCCAACCATCTCCCGCCAGGTGTTCCATGTGGGACCCTACTATCAGCCATTCTTGCTCTTAGCCCGCGCCACGTGTCATGTCCGAAGCTAGTTTTTATCGCATTTTTCAAGCATTAGTCCTGGACGAATCTTAGCATGCCACGTGGTGTTTTCTTACACATGATCAAGTTGTTCATGCATGATAATTGGGATTATTCATCAGGTTGTATCCATTTGTGATGGTTTTCCTTTCCACCATTATCAGCCTTTATTCTCAAAATTAAGCCTTGTAAATTCTAATTTAATTAGGATCCATTTTTGTTCTTTTTTTTTTTTTTTCTAAAAGTTTTTCTAGCATTCCCAAAACTCTATAAATAGGGTCTTTGTAAAGTGTATGAGGTTGTTAATTTTTAGCCTAAGTTTAGACATTTTTTCTTTTTGGTGAGGTTAGAGAAACACCTATATGTGAAGTGATCTTGAGTGGATTTTGATTCTCTATTTGTTCTTTAATGTTTATATATTTGAGTGATTAATTTTCTTCTATCTTCTTCTAATTTCTCATATTGATATATTCTATTGTCAACTTTTATATAAATCTAGTCAAGCTATTTTTATGTGATTGTTGCATGATACTGTATATTGGTAGGTATTATTTTATGAGTAATCTTTTACTGCAATATTGCCATCGGTATATTGTCGCTCTTAGATTTCTCATAAGATAACTTTTCTAATACTAAACGTAAGAATTTTACTCACTTGAATACATTTTAATTCACGTGTTCTTTAAATATTTATTTTCTGATTGTTAGTTTGGGATATGAAACTTTCAATTGAGTAATCTCAAAATATCAAAATCCATTCGGGTGAACAAAGCATATATGAGAATCTCGATACCTTACCGGTTTTAACTATATAATTTTCTCATACATTTTTCTTACACTTGAACTTCTCAACTATATTTTCATTATCTTTTATTTTTACTTTACTATTTATCTTATAAAGCTTTTTATTTTGCTAATCATTTCTTGTTTAATTTGTCACTTCCTCATGGGATCGACCGTCCTAATTGTGTTACAATTAACCGCTTATTTTGTACACGTTTGGACATAATCAGCCATCATAGACACATACCGATTTATCTTATCATCAAAATATAATACATAAAGTTATATAAAAATACACCTATATTTTAAGTTTATTCAAAACTAATATATCACATATTTTGAGGCTCGTTAAAAATATTTGGGGACATTTGAAAATTAAAATAAATGCATACCGATTTCATCAATGCTCAATTATAACTACAAAACTATTAGGTATTTTTATTAGTTAACAATTTATTGGCAATCTTTTAAAAATTTAAAAAACAGGTTCAAGAAGATTTCATATTGCAGAAAAAGATTCAGACTCAGATTTGAAGTTAAAGTTACAGATTTTGTTGAGTTGAGATTTGAAGAGATAAGGATAAAACTTGGTCAAAGGAAGATAAGACATTGGTTGAGATTTGGAGAGGATAAGAACCTGGTCAAAGGAAAGATAAGTCATTGGTTATTTGAATTTAAATGGAAGATAAAGTTGTTTTCATATTTGAATTCTTGGCTTAATTTGATTATTGTTTGGAGTTGTTCAAAATTAGAGTTTGCGGATAACGTTTACAAAAGAATATTTAAAATCAAATCAAGCTTGATGTATTGTTAATGTTGGAAGTTAAAGGAGCTTGGAGAAGAATGCCACGGGTGAGGTAAGATAGATTAGATTATGTGCTATAAAGGTGATGGTGGATGAGAAGGTTAAATCTGAATTCAAAGTTTAAAAGGATAATTAATTAGAATTTGATAATTTGTTGCATAATTCGAATTGAAGATTGAGAAGATAACGTAAAGATATTTTGCAGTCTATCTAGGAGAATGATGGAGATAATAGAGATTTTATCGATAGTGGATTTGAATGAGATTCTCCTAACTTTATTTAAAGGATTTATTTCAGAGCATATGGTAGTACATATTTAATAGAACATCTCCAAAGGAAAAAGTCTGTGAATTTGAGAGCTTATTACAAACAAAATATTCAAAGAGACGTCTATGAGTCATTGAGATCATCCTTCGAGAGAGGGATTTATTGCTTTCGGGAGGATGCCGGTCGAAGGGAGTTTGCCGAGTGGATAAAAGACATGTGGTGCATGCTAAATAATCACTATGGAAATTCATCATAGTAGCGCCATTGTCTAGAAGGAAGTCCTTGAGTGAATAAGTCTGTCTGGTATCAATAATTTCTAAAACATAATGAACTATTTAATGTCTGGGCATGGCCCTGCAGATGTAGCTATCTACATCGAACTGTGATATCATATTATGTGTTCTTTTGATTTCTGAACTTTATTCTGCTCGAGCAACTATACGTAATTAATCTGGATCTTAATTAATTAAGCCGTATTTCATACAGTGTTTCAACATCATCTGAAACACCAGACGTAATATCAAATCTAACATAAACTATTAAAATATCATTAATTCAAAAGAAAAATAAAAGAAAGGTTAAAGTCGAGAATAGGCGAAGCTAAGGTATACATTTGATGTAAACATAAAATGCCAAGCTTATAATTGATAAACTCTAAAATAGATTATATATATTTGAATTATAAACCTAAAGTAGATGATATATTTATATATATGTTTCAATAGGAAAATATTAGATGTAGATAGGAACTCTGAAATTAAAAAATTTACAAGAATTTGATTTCCAAAAGAGTTAAAAAATTTGTTAATTTTAAGGAGTTTTAATGCGTATAATATCCCATGCTCTTATCTCTTTTTCATGTTTGAGCACTCCATGGAAAGATTGTGAATAATTTGTTGTATAAATATCTATCAAATCATCCATCTAAAGAACGCACTAAAATTTAAAAGCTACAATTTAATTAGACTTGAATCTCTCTCTTTCCCATACAAACCAGAGAAAAAAGAATGAATGATGGCCGAAGTTTCAGGGCCACCTCTAGATGCACCACCGAACTCCCGGTCATGAAAATTGGTCCTTTGGTTCACCTATTCGTGAGCTTTTAGAGCACATAGATATGCACAAATGTAAGTTATACCTACGTTCTTACATCAGTATTGTTAAAATTAGAACAGAGAACTTCAAGAACAAAATCGACCATATCACAAGCTTGCAGAGCAAATCTAGAACACAACTCCGTGAATAAATCTCAGTAGAAAAATCTCTTGTATTGAACAGAGAACATTCAAGAAAGATTACACCTTCTTCTCTCTTCACTCTTGTTTTCACTCCAAGAAGTACAAGAAGAATACTCTCTCTCTTAAACCTCTATGTTTAAAATGGCAGAAGAAGGAAAAATACGCAACCTGTTTATTCTCAACTCCTGGTATGCCCTCTTTGTGCTTGTTGACCCACTTACAGCTTACCAATTTCTATTTTTATGGCCTCTTCACTAAAACCCATGTATTATTCTTCTATAAAGATTCCATTTCTTTCCTCATTGTTTCCTTCTACTTTATTTTGTTAGTGTAGCTCATGGCTTCCTTAAAAGTGACTGGTTCATTCTCTTCTAGATTGGAGGTCTCACATCTCTTCTAATTATGTCCCGAGCTAATGTATAACTATCTAGAGGATCTTCATCTTCTATTAGTTGCTTATTCACATATGTCCCAATAGATTTTTGTCCTAAAACTCCTCTTGCTACCTTAATGGCCTCCACCTCCACTTCTATTCCCTCGGTGTTTGACTCCTCTGCAAGCTGGACTCATAGTTTGTGGTTGCTTCTTGTAGAACTCATATTCTTTGAAAGTTACATCCCTACTTAGTATTACCTTTGGCTCCGTTAGGCTCAAGATCCCACAACCTGTAACCATTAACCCCTTCTGGATATCTCAAAAAAATGCATTTCTTTCCACTGGGCTCTAATTTTCCTTGCTTAACTTGAGCATAAGCAATGCATCCAAAAACTTTTAGATTCTCATATTTGGGTGGATGACCCGACAACCTTTCTTCAGGGGTTTCCAAATTAATGGCTATAGAAGGACACCTATTTATTAGGTAGGCAGTTGTTTTGACAGTTTCTACCCAAAATGACTTTGACATATTTGCATTAGAAAGCATACATCTCACTCTCTCTAATATGGTCTTGTTAAACCTCTCTGCCAATCCATTTTGCTAAGGCGTTCCAGTAATTATATGATGCTTAGCAATGCCATTTTGTTTACAATAGGCATGAAACACATCAGCACAAAACTCCAATCCATTGTCTGTCCTAAGTTTCTTCACTTTCCTACCGGTTTGATTCTCCACTAACATTTTCCATTCAATAAAAGTAGATAAGGCATGGTTTTTATTTTTCAAGAGAAAAACCCATACCTTTCTGGAGAAGTCATCAATAATGGACATAAAGTACTTGGCTCCACTATGAGACAAACTCTGGAAGCCCCCCAAAGATCCAAGTGTGCATAATCCAAAATCCCCTTTGTGACGTGCATTCTTGTAGAAAATTTCAATCTTTGAGCCTTCCCATAAATGCAGTGTTCACAGAACTGCAGTTTTCCAATTTTGTCCCCTTTCAGATACCATTTCTTGTCTAATTCTAGTAGGCCTTTTTCACTCACATGGCCTATGCCAAAGCATTGCCATGTCCCCAGCTTTCTTTATCTCCAGCAAGAGACACTACTTCCAGCTATAGTCTTTCCTTGAAAAACATATAGCCCATTTACCCTGGAGCCCTTTAACATCACCATTGACCCCTTTGACACCTTAATCATGCCATTATCCTCCTTGAAACTAAAACTTTTACATCAAACATACCCAAAGAAATTAAATTTCTCTTTAATTATGGGACATGTCTTACCCGAGTCAATTTGTGAACACACCCCGATGAGGTTTTAAGACAATTGTGCCCATACCTGTAACCTTACAAGCCTTGTTGTCTCCAAGCATAACCTATCCACCATCTATCCTTGAGTAATCTTGAACCCATTCTTGATTTGGGGTCATGTGGAAAGAACACCCCGAATCAAGAATCCACTTGTTTTCAGTGTTCTTGCTTGAAGCCATGAGAACTTCAATGCTTTCATAACCACTCTCTAAAGCAATGTCTACATCACCATTTTTAGACTTTTCATCCACAACTCTCTTCTTCTTTCGATCGGGAATCGCTCTTAAGATGCCCCTCCTTGTGGCAAATGAAACACTTTCGTTTTCCCTTGGATTTTGACCTTGCCTTGTTGTTGTGTCCTCTCCATTCCCTATTCTCAGACTGACCTTGAATAGTTAAGCCTTTCTAGATCCATGATCTGCTTCCTCTAATTGCCCTTAAGTTCACTTCTTCAATTCCTTTGACATGATCGCAGTTTGTACCTCTTCCAGTGAGAGACTGTCATGCCTAAAGATCAACGTGTCCACTAGTGCTTCGTATGAACTGGGAAGAGACCTCAATAGAAGCAAGGCTTGGTCTTCATCTTTAACCTTGATATCTATATTTTCAAGATTAAGGATGATTTTGTTGAAATCATCCATGTGGTCTTCCATGGATTTCCTGGTAGCCATCTTGAATGTATAAAGCTTCTTCTTCAAATACAATCGATTGGCAAGAGACTTTTTCATATAGAGATTTTTTAGCTTTAACTAGATTGCTGCGGCCGATTTCTCCTTTGACACTTCTCGGAGAACCCGATCTCCCAAACAAAGAATTATAGCGCTGTGAGCCTTATCAAGAATGTCATTTTTCTCCTTTTCTGACATAGTGTTGGACAAATTCTTCTCTCCCCAAGAGATTCTTCGAGCCCTTATTGCACCAACAATGCTTGAATCTTCAATCTCTAAAGACCAAAATCATTTTTCCCTAAGAACTTTTCAATGTCAAATTTCGCTATCCCCATCTTCTTCCTTAGGGCTCTGATACCAATTGTTAAAATTAGAATAGAGAACTTCAATAACAAAATCAACCAGATCACAAGCTTGCAGAGCAAATCTAGAACACAACTCCATGAATAAACCTCAGCAGAAAAATCTCTTATATTGAATAGAGAACATTCAAGAAAGATTACACCCTCTTCTCTCTTCACTCTTGTTTTCACTCCAAGAATTACAAGAAGAATACTCTCTCTCTTAATGACTATCTCTCTGTTTAAAATGGCAGAAGAAGGAAAAGTACGCAACCTGTTTATATCACAGCCAAAATAGAAAATTGGGAAATGTTCCTATTTTGACTTTTAATAACCACAAAAGTAAAAGAAAAAAAACTATCTCCCACATCATCAACATAAAGACAAAACAACACCACCACACCTTGGTGAAAAACGATAGTCAATATTAACAAGTATATATACATGTAAATGTATGCTGATCAATTTCAATTCAGAGTAAAAATTCATTCATTTTGCTCCTCCATTTTTGTCTCTTTTACTTCCTGTTTTCTCTCGTAATACACGGTCAGTGAGAGAAAGTGTATTAGCATAATTAGGCTACACACACACACACACACACACACATATATATATATATTGTAATAGAACAAAAACATCGTTTTTGGACTAGAACGAGATTTTTCTCAATGGGGTAATGCATGCTCGAAGTATGTATTGTACGTGCAACCACCAATCCAGAAAAAGTGGTGAGATAATGGTGGTGCCTTTCATTCTCACGTGAATATTATGAAACTTGGACTTTGTTTCTATTTAAAGAAAAAAATGACAGGAAAATCTTACAGCTTAATTCTCGTGAATCTATTGGCTTTTGTTTTTTTGTCTCCGGTTAGTTATCATTTTTTATAATTGCATTTTTTCTAGTTGTAATTTTCAATATTCATTGAAATAAATCGAATAAAGGAGAGAATATGTATTTCAGCTCCTAATGTTTCTAGTATGCTATAGTCTTCATTCCATCTTATACTACGGGAAATTGTTACTGATTTGATTTCAACCATTTTCTTAACAGCAATGATGGAGCAATCATGCAGGCGTGTATCTTTAATCTTTAACGTAAATAAAAGTGTCAAGAGTTGTTCTCTCCTTTTTACACAAGCATCACATTTTTATTTTGTTTTCTTTTTTCTTTTTCTTTAATCTTTAACATACATAAAAGAGCCAAAAGGTTCTTTTATCCTTTTTACACGTGACATTACAAGAAGAGTTATCTTTCTTTTTGACATATTAGTCGAGCCATGCGCATTATGTATATGGAGAATAACTTTATGAGTTTAATCTCACGTCGCGTAGCCTTCTTAGAAACTAAGTCCATGGAGCAAGAGAAGAAAAGTATATATTTCAAAAAATCACATCGAAAAAGAATTAAAGTTATATTAAAATTTTGACAATAATAAAAAAAAACTTAAATAAGGAGATATTTGAAAAGAATTATTTTAATTAAAAGAAAGTGAGAAAAAGAAAGTATTTCAAAAAAGATATTGAAAAAAAAAATAAACTATGAAAGAATATTAGAAGAAAAAAAAAGACAATAGGTAAAAAAAAAAAAAGAAAGTTTAAAATGGAAAAAGAGGAAATGATAAAAATAAACTATATAGGAGTTTTAAGCCAAAAATAAATCAAGAAACTAAAAATGAAAAGAATCAGAAAAATAAAATAAAAAAACAAAACAAAACATTAAAGAACAATAACATTAGGGAATAAATGAGAGCTTGACACATGACTCTTTTATTTTTGTTTAGATTTAGATGAGTGTCACATTTTTGTTTTCTTTTCTTTTAAAAAAAAAATTAATGATTTCTTTTATCTTTGTTTTTTTCTATTTTTTCCTAAGTTCTTATACAATTTAATTTTGTTTACGATGTGTTACCTTCAAATACTTAATTTCTCACTTTGTACTTACTAAAATAACTTATTTTGAAAATATTCCTATTTTTCCTTTTTGTTAAAGGTTGTTCTACAATTTAATCCCTTTTTATGTGTTTCTCAAAATACTTTTTCTTATCACCATATTTACATATATTTTTTTTTCTTAATGGTACTCTCTCTACGGTTTATCTTATAAATAAAACTATTCTAATTTATCTCCATTTAAATAGTTTCCCTCACACATGAGTCTACTCAATATTCTTTTTTAAAATATGGCCCTTATAAATTATATTTTTTTCCTAATTACTTTATTAATAATATATCTTCTTAAATGTGTCTCTAGCTGAATTTTTTTTTTCTTATAACCTTCTTAAGTACTATTTTTTCATATGTACCTATAAATAATTTATTTTCTAGTTTGCTCCACTAAATACTCTGCTTAAATTCTTTAACTTTTTTTTTTATGTTTTACCAAACTAAACTCTTAAAGGAATAATAACTCAATAAAGAAATTTGAAGAAAATTTTAAATCTTTATATTCATATATATATATATATATATATATATAACAACCCCTATGGAGTTTGTCATGACCTACTGCCAACCAGTTACTATGCTAGACCGGCGATGGATCGTGACAGGAAAACATGATGTACGTACATACATATATATCATACCATATTTGTAGATTTTTTTTCAAAAAACCATATATATATATATATATATATAATGTAGTCATAATAATGTTAAAATATTTAAACTTTTAATAGCTTATAAATCCTTAATCAAAACATAGAAACTCTAAAACTTGAAAGGAGAAAGGTGTTTCAAATGGGTTTTTAATTAAAAACATAATAATGTGGAAATCATATTGAAGCCATAAGGCCAACTCTCAAAAACCAATATCAAAGTTTGCCCACAATATGTCTCATCTCATATGCACATTCACTTCAATCTGCTTCCTTGATCACTGGACTTCTACCTTAACATTTTTCTTTCTCTTTTCCTGTAACACAAGGAATCCTTGTGAGCTAGAAAGCTCAGTAAGCGAGTAAACTAACTACTTTAAATATAGATGAAATGCAACACAATAATTCCTTAGCAGAATAGAGATATGAACTTAAATATAGACATAAGCGATATTAATTCGAATACCTAATTCAAGTCCTCATGATTTTTTTTTCTCAACATACATAATCCTATAATTCGTAATTTTTACCGACCGATAAGTAATCATAATGTGGGACATACTTCATACTAACTCCTAACATGTTTCATAAAAAAGTGTATTATACTCCAATATCCTATAAACTCATCATATTAAATATTCATATTATCAGTTGAATATTATTTTGACTTTCATAACTCATATTTAAATGTATAAGAATCATAATCTTAACATACCATAATCATAATTATATGTCATCATAAATCATAATCTTAACGTACTATAATCATAATCATACCATATTACAAAGCTTAATCAATTTCTTACTGTAACCAAAGCTTTACCAAGTAGTCATGTACTCTCATAAGCATAACGTTCATAGGATTTAAACAATAATAACACGTTGATAGTAGCTAAAATCTAAAACACATAACTACCCCTTTATTTGCCTTTCTAGTGTACCCATACTTGCCTTTTTATTAGTGGTTCACAACAACCAAGAAAATATTAGAAAACAACACAATCATAATATTAATCACATGTTCCCATTTAACATGATCATAATTAAATCTAACTAAGAAACATACATACTAAATTAGCATAATCTTATCATGTTATAGTCTTACCATATCGTATCATACTATCATATTCATGCATAACCTCACATCATACACTATTATGCACTAATCATTCTATAATATTATTATGTCTTAATAATGTACTAATCAGTTTTTATAAAAACTCTCACAAACAATCAATAACTTTTTTTTAAAATGTCTTAATAAATTGTGCCTTTAATTAAAACTTATTATATACTCAATGAACTAGTATCATAACGTGCACATATTAACGGACTCGTGGTATATGCATAGCACACGTAATTCAAATGGTAAGTCAATAGGCGATGTTCTATAACCATAAAATGACAGTGGACAATGGGCCACCAAATTAATGAATAACTGAACCTATAAATTAATCACAGAAACAAATGAAAATTTTAAATAAAAAATAAAATCTAGCTAGCTGTACTATTTTGTCTGTGGCAGCCCTACACTATATTACGTACGGAATATATCAGAAAAAAAAATAGTACGCACGGAATATTCCACCTTTGGGTCAGATCTGTCCATGTCAGCCACATAGTTTTCTGATATTTCAAATGTTCGTGACATGTTCATAGAATTTTGCTGAACTATCTACGGTATCAGTACTCAGTGGAAAATAATTTCTCATTCATTATTAACAAATAATCTATACATTTTTGCTTATCAAATTGACATAAAAATGGTAAAAAGTGAGTTTTTCAATTTTAAAACAAGACATTATTTTCATGAATCAAGACCAATATTATTAGATTTAAGTTGTGTTTATTTGACCGATTTAAGTTTAGAATTTGAGTTTTATTATAGTAAAATAATATTAAAAATAATCACATTTAATTTTTTTATTACAATAAAAAATTTTCATATAAAGTCACATTTCAATTTAAATCAGCGAATTAAATAGACTCAATTAAAATGCCAAAATCAACATCACAACACATCCATTATGAAAAATAAAACGGTCAAATCCTTTTTGCATAAAAAAATTTAAAGTCGTCATTCATCACAATAAAATAAAATTAAACTCTAAAAAAAAAAAATTTTAAAGTCCTGTTTATTTCACCGATTCGAGTTTAAAATACGAATTTTATTATAATAAAAATGCTCTCATAAACAATCACATCTAATTTTTTTATAGTAAAAAATTCTCATATAAAATTATATCTCAATTCGAATCAGCGAATTAAACGGATCTTAAATCTTTTAAAACCTCCTCTATCTCTATTGTAAGTTCTTTTACCTGATACAATAATATTTCTAGGCTGTGCAAGTTGGGTCCGGCCTTAAATCGCCAGAAGATTTTTAACAGGCTATTGTTTTTTAACAATTGAATCAAAAAATTTCGATGTAGACATGTATTGTTTTTTGGATTCAAATCAGGATTTGAAATTTTTCAAGAAAAAAAAACCATTTCATGTATTTGAATCATTTTGATGTAGAATTGTAGTGATCATGAATGATTAGTCTAAACAAACGACACCGTAGTCTTAACCGCGGTTTAGTTAAGATAAATGTGCCTCGAATTTATCCTTACCTTATTATTATTATTTTTAAAGGAAGGGATATCTAATTTAAATTTACCATTTTTATACAGAAAATTAAGCCTAATTTACCTATAAAAATAGTACGGGTAAATATCTGAACTTCATAAGTGGCACTAGACTTAAGTTTTATATTATTTATTTATTTTTTAAAATAGAAAGATATTCCAAGTCATTTTAATTTTGCATTTTATAAATAATTGATGAAGATCCCAATTAAATTATTAAAAGAAAACATGTTTGGGAATTGGGATAGCTAAGCAGAAACACATTATACAAAGACAAACAAACAAAAATGGCAAAAATAGTAAAACTTTGCATGGCCAAAATGCTCTGACTGGCTCTCTGCGCCGCTGATACTGAGAACATCCCAATATCTTAAGTCATCCTCAAAACGAGTACTCCCAAATATTTCTTTATATTACAAATAAATATATAATGCATATATATATATATATATATATGTATGTATATATATCATATTCAAGAATCATGAAATAAGAGAGAGTATATATATGTATTATCGGATTCTGGGGTGCGAGATTTTTCTGCATCTTTCGTGGCCACAGCCAGAAAGTCCCCCCCAAAATATCGGTTTCCTAACTTGCTCTTCCCTCCATTTGGCCTCTCTCCACCGCTTTTATCAGCGCTTCATTTCCATAAAAAACTTTGAAGATAAATACCAAATAAAAATAAATAAATAATAAATAAATCTTAGAAATTCACTGTTACACATTCCACTCCCGTTTAGAAAAGAAGACAAAGATCTGCATTCTGCTCTTTGATATTTGGTTAGGCTCCTGAAATGGGTTTTCCTTTTGCCTCTTTATTTTTCAATATATATATATATATATATATATATATATATATATATAAATATACATATAATTTTTTTTTTATGTTTTTGGCTTTATTTTATTTTATTTTATTTTTTATTGTGGTTCTGGGTTCGTTCGAGTTTGCGCCATTTATGTTTCTGTAATGAATTGAATTTTATTTTTGGGTGCTCACTTTCTATTTGAAATACATTTCTGGTTATTGTTTGAATGTCATGATTACTTGTTGGTACCATTTTGTGTTATTGTTTTGCTTATCTGAAATCTAGAGTATATAGACTGTAGAATAAGGACCCCAGTTATACACTTTCATGTTTATTCACCCCAGTTATACATTCTTATGTTTATTTATTTTTTGAACTCAGAGTGAGATTCGTAATCTACATCTTATGGTTGAGAGTCAAGTAAGAAATTACTGCGTCAGGATATGCCTGGAACTACACCCAGTTATACATGTTAATGCTCTAGCTTGTTTTCTTTATTTATTTTTAAACGTGAGGATAAGGATTTGAACTTTACACCTTGAGATGTAGTCAGGCGTGGATTTTCTGTTAGACTATGCCTGCAACCACACTCTAGCGTGTATTAAAGGTTACTTTTAGGTTATACCTTTACAATTCTGTGAACTTGCTGATCTCACTTTATCACCTTCCAAGACTCTCATTTAATCAAAAGGAATTACCATGAAATGCCGTTTTATAAACATATACCATTTTCTTCTCTGCTTGTTGGGCAAAAATTTTTCTATTGAGTACAGTTGATAAATATCAATATCTGAACTTTAAGCAATCTATCTGTGTGACTACACTGTTGATGCACAGTAACATATATATGTACATATATATATATATATTTGTATACTATTTGCTTGAGTTTTTGGAATGGTAATTGCTACTTTGTTTCCTTTAATGTATACGCTAAAAGAGCTAATTAACCTCTGAATAAGTACATGCTATTTCATAGGAGTGACACATGAAAAATCTTGGGAAGCTGCAGGCTGTTCTGCAGGACAATCATATGCTAGGGAACAAGTATAACTGCAATCCTTCGACACCCAGAACCCGGTTGGAAAGGCTTCTCAGGGAAAGAGAGTTAAGGAAATCGAACCGGTCTATCCATTCGAATGAAGAGGGAAGGGACAGCAGCAGATTGCAGGCAGAACTCTTTGGGAATGATGCAGTCATTATTGAGGGTGACAATTTGGGTTCGCCTCATGAGGAAGAGCTTTCAGAAGGGGCGGCCACAAGAGCTTTTCTTGATGGATGCGAAAGGCAAGAAGGGCGGCCTTTGAAACAACGTCTGTTGGTGGTAGCCAACAGGCTACCTGTCTCTGCGGTCCGGAGGGGTGAGGACTCATGGCAACTAGAGATAAGTGTTGGCGGGCTAGTCAGTGCGCTTTTAGGTAAAATGATTATCAATACTTCTGTTTTGAATGGTGCCTAGGAATCCTCTTGTGGTACTTTCCTGTTAATCTTTGTCTTTTGTCTTATGAATACATGTAAATCTTGCAATTATTATTATAATAAGATGCATAATAACTTAGATATATTCCAATAATGACAAGATTTTACACATCTTCTGGTTCTTTTAATTCACAGATTTCCTTTACTTGTATATGAAAACCTCAGTTAAACCTGGTTTATTCTTGAAGGAGTGAAGGAGTTTGATGCTAGATGGATTGGTTGGGCTGGTGTGAATGTGACTGATGAAATTGGACAAAAGGCACTAACAAAAGCTTTAGCCGAAAAGGTTCAAAATTTTTCAAATCTTGAGGTTTTTTGGAACTTAATCTTATCTAAAGCATAACGTCTTTTCCTTTCAGCCTTCTTCCGCTTCTCCCTTATTAGAACAGACACATTCAGACCAGGAGTGTTTTCGCTTAATAGTTTTTTATTTGTTGACTGCAGAGGTGCATACCGGTATTCCTTGATGAAGAGATTGTTCATCAATATTACAATGGTTACTGTAACAACATCTTGTGGCCTCTTTTCCATTATCTTGGGCTTCCACAAGAAGACCGCCTTGCAACCACCCGTAGTTTCCAATCTCAGTTTGATGCGTACAAGAGAGCAAACCAAATGTTTGCTGATGTTGTAAACCAGCATTATGAGGAGGGAGATGTTGTGTGGTGCCATGATTATCATCTAATGTTTCTTCCAAAATGTTTGAAAGAATATAACAGCAATATGAAAGTCGGTTGGTTTCTCCACACACCGTTTCCTTCCTCGGAAATTCATAGGACACTGCCATCTCGATCGGAGCTGTTAAGATCTGTTCTTGCTGCTGATTTGGTTGGGTGAGTCGTTTTATTTTGCTGCATGATAATCAGATAGCTAATATTTTACCTTTGAGTACTTAAACGATCTTAATATCTTATTCTCATGTTCTCAATTGTTTGGATTCTTTGACTCCCAGTTTCCATACGTATGATTATGCAAGGCATTTCGTGAGTGCTTGTACCCGTATACTTGGGCTAGAGGGTACACCGGAAGGAGTAGAGGATCAAGGAAAGCTGACTCGTGTTGCTGCGGTATAAATAGCTGGTCATTCCTTCTATGTCCTTTTGCTAACGTTTGGAACTCTAAAATAGCAGTTTCATAATGCAGTTTTCGTTATGTAATTTCTTGTGATTCCCACATTCTTTTCTTCCATTTTGTACCATGAACTTCAGTTTCCTATTGGGATAGACTCTGATCGGTTCGTACGAGCCCTAGAAATCCCGCAAGTCCAGGAGCACATGAAAGAACTGAAAGAAAGATTTGCTGGCAGGAAGGTAGAGCTTGTTTATTTATCTATTTCCTTTGAGAAAACCGCAAACAGATTTTTCTTCTTCATTAAAAGTAAAGTACAGCAAAATTTTGAACCAGTATGTCTAGTTTCTTTTTTTTTTTTTAAAAAAAAAAAAAGAAGAGCGTAATGAATATAGGATAGTTAGTAAAGTGTACATCCCATTGCTAGCTTCTTTGTCTGCTAATAGTTGCACTATTTTAAACTTTGAAACTTTTCCTTTCAAATTCTCCTGCAATTTCAAAAGTAAGAAATTGTCTTTAATCTGTTTTCATTGATCAAATTATGTTGCTGGAATGAGTTGGCCAATTGGTTAGCATGAAATTCTTCTCCCATACCGTATCAATAACTGATTTTCCACCTTTACTTAATTTTATTTTTCCTCATCTTTGCTAGATGGTTTTTTAACCACCCTTTTTGGTACTTCTCATATCTCAGTGTTTGCAATTTTGTATATGTTTTATTAGTGAGTTCGGCTGTTTTGAGATGTCGATGATCTTATGCTTCCACAAATGATTTGTTCTCAGTTTTGATTAATTCCTTGTATGGTCTTGAATATTTAATCACACTCTCCTTGATATTTTCATAAATCAGCTTATTATGTGTGCTACTTACTTACCATTGTCATTCAACTTTGGGAAGGTGATGTTAGGCGTTGATCGTCTTGACATGATTAAGGGAATTCCACAAAAGATTTTGGCATTTGAGAAGTTCCTCGAGGAAAATCCTAACTGGCGTGACAAAGTCGTTCTGCTCCAAATTGCAGTGCCAACAAGAACAGATGTTCCAGAGTGTATGTTCATTATTAAGATATTTTCCTACTTCGAATTTGGTTCTCTTATTTATGATTAAATCTTGGATTCCTGTGTGGGTTTCTAAGTCTCAGGAGGTCAGAGATGCTCCTTTGTCTTAATTTAGTCAAGTAACTTTATGCTACCTTGAAGAAACTATTCAGTTTATTTTATTTGTTTAAATGTCAGATCAAAAGCTTACAAGCCAAGTTCATGAGATTGTGGGACGCATTAATGGAAGATTCGGAACTCTTACCGCCGTCCCCATCCACCATTTGGTTTGTCCTTACATTAACTCCTGATTATACATTTGTCAGAACGTTTTCAAAGTGAAACTTATAAATTCAAGAAAAAAAAAATAAAAGAAGGTGATTTCTAGAGGTATTTAAAAGAAATTATTCATCGGTTCTTATCATTTTGTGAACTTTCTAAAGACATTTTTGGATGTGGATGACCACAACTAGAAAGATAGATAAACGTAGCATTTCATTTGAAACAGTGTAATATGTTATCTTGTCTTCTGTTGTTTGTCCTTTTCTGTAAATTGAAGATTTGAAACAAATATTTAGACAAAATGTTTTATGGGTTATATTTCTACATCTCTTCATTAACATTCCGCTGTTTTCAACTATTATTGTTCATCGATCATGTCAAGAATGCTAAAACATTTTATTTTGTATTTACAGGATCGATCTCTCGACTTTCACGCATTATGTGCACTATACGCTGTTACTGGTACTCATTTTTTGCCGCAACACTCACAGCCATTAATGAATTTTGTCTTTCGAGATGGATAAATTGTTCTCATACTTCTGTTGTGACTCCAAAATCAGATGACTAAGGTACTGCAACAAAAAAAAAAAAAAAAAAAAAAAAAAAAAAAAAAAGAAGAAGAAGAAGAAGAAGAAGAAGAAGAAGAAAAGAGAGAGAGAGAGAGAGAGAATTAACAAAAAGGCAATTGGATGGGAGGTTTACAAGTTAAGATGTCATCTAATAAATTAAAGCATTGGTCACTGATGTATTTCAGGATTTGGCTACTGATGCAAGTTAAAAATAAATAGGAAGTCTTTACAAAGTAGATTCACATTCCTGTTCTTCTGGCCCTTGGAAAAAGATTAAAGTTTCGTTTTTGTATTATCCAGATTTTGACTTTTGTGTTTTTAAACGTACAATTTAAGTTCTTAATCTAACTAGCATGCAGTAGGTTACCAGTCAAGATGCGTGTTGTTCCAACTTATATGTTTGTTTGACATTTTTCTTCTTTAGATGTGGCACTTGTTACTTCGCTGAGGGACGGAATGAATCTCGTGAGTTATGAGTTTGTTGCTTGCCAAGCGTCAAAGAAAGGGGTTCTCATTCTGAGTGAGGTAATTACAGTTATCCGTGTTTCTATGTGATTCTTTTTGGTCCATTTTGACAGAGTGAAAAGCTATCTTCTTTTCTTTACGAAAAAATCTTTGGCTACCAAATAAAGATCATTCTTATGGAAAATAAAACAAGGAAAAAAAGAAAAACTAGAGCTCTACAGGGCTCTCTGTTTGAAAGATACTGGGGGCAAAGTCCAAAGAGGATACCAGCAGAGTCCGACATTCATAGGAATATCAAACATCTATGAATATATCATTCACACAGCAGTACACATTTCTCGCTCACTAAATAATACTAGATGTTGAAATAAAAGGCTCAGAGACTATTGACTCATTAGACTCGGATTCTTCTCAAAAGACTTCGTTTGTTGAGCTTAGGAATAAAGATAAGTATAGCTTAAATAACATGTCGGCATTCTCATCCTTTCGATCTATTTTTATCACTGTTATGGAAGAGCATGCATCTCCTGCTTATGTCGGATATAGGACACAACATATTTCACCTAGTTTGTACTATTGGTAGAGCTAACCTTGCCTGATATCCGTGCAGTGCTTATACGCAGTAGAACACTTGAAAAAGTTTCAGCAGAGTATGCATTACTTAAGTGATGATTTTCTAATATTTCAAGTGAAAACATGGTGAATTAGCTTCATTTTCTGAATACAACATAGCTTATTGTATGAATAAAAAATTTATTGGCTTGTAATTTATCTTCAACCCACTCTTTCCACAATTCTTCTATCTTGCCCCTTCTTGCTTATTTCATTTGTACTTAGTTTGCAGGTGCGGCACAATCTCTTGGTGCCGGGGCAATCTTAGTAAATCCATGGAACATAACAGAAGTTGCTGCTTCCATAGGTTACGCTTTGAACATGCCAGCTGATGAAAGAGAAAAGAGACACCAGCATAACTTCATGTATGTAACTACTCATACATCTCAAGAATGGGCCGCAACCTTTGTTAGGTATGATCATAGCTTGGTGATGCAGTGGATTTTTTCTTTTTCTTTTTTTTTTCTTTTCTTTTTCATTCTAAATCCTGCATTCTTCTTTTCTGAAGTGAACTCAATGATACTATTGTGGAGGCTCAACTAAGGACTAGACAAGTTCCACCTCTGCTTCCAATGAAAGAAGCTGTTGATCGTTATTTGGAATCCAACAACCGATTACTTATACTGGTATACATCAATAATCAATTCCGGGCTTTAGCTTAGTTATCGAAGTTCTCAGTAGATCAGGTGAAGTAAAACTTTTAAGGTGCTGAGATGTGAGAAATATGAATATATAGTACATATAGTTTTTGAAGCTCAAATCAAATATTTCAATCTTTTATGATTAACCTACAGCTTCCTTTTGCAAAGTATTCAAGGTTTCATTCATCTTCTTCTCTCTTGTCTAATCTTTTGAATCAGGCCCTTCTCATTTCTTCACCATAGGTTGTGTTCTATCCATGTTATTGTCATAAATTTATCTTTAGAAGTTCATGAATTAGTGTTGATTTCCAAGGATTTTGCTTTTTGTTCTGGCAATTAAATTAGCTCGGGTTCTTAAGTCTTCCATCTTACTACAGGGATTTAATGCCACTTTAACTGAACCACTTGGTGCCCTTGGGAGGAGAGGTGGTCAAATAAGAGAAATGGAGCTTAAATTGCACCCAGATCTCAAAGAACCATTGAAGAAGCTATCTGATGATCCCAAGACAACAATTGTAGTCCTTAGCGGAAGTGACAGAGCCGTCCTTGATGAAGTACTCCGGTTTTTCTTTGAAAGTGCGTTATTCTGTGCCTTGCTCGTTATGCAATTGAATCAACCTTTTCTTTTCTTTTGCAGAACTTTGGTGATTTTCATATGTGGTTGGCGGCAGAAAATGGAATGTTTCTTCGTCTTACAATGGGGGAATGGATGACAACAATGCCGGAAAACTTAAACATGGAATGGGTTGACAGCGTGAAGGTTTGTTTACAAAACCAAGTGATGACATCCTCTCTCAACGAATTTCTCTTTCAACTTGGACTTCTCTTTCTTGTTTGTGATTATTTCAGCATGTGTTCGAGTATTTCACTGAAAGAACCCCCCGATCTCATTTCGAGCTTCGTGAAACATCACTTGTATGGAACTACAAGTATGCAGGTACCAAACAAACAAAAAGTTTCCTCTTTTCTCATCCTTCTCCAGTTGCTGTTAAATATTTGTGATGGTGTTGTACCTTTCATTTGTTTTAATAGTAAGTTCATACTATTAGATGTTGAGTTTGGAAGGCTTCAAGCAAGGGACATGCTGCAGCATCTTTGGACAGGGCCAATCTCGAATGCATCTGTCGATGTCGTCCAGGGTAGCCGATCTGTGGAGGTCCGAGCAGTCGGTGTCACCAAGGTACTATGCATTTTTTATGACGGACCTTGATAGTTTTTGTCATTGTTTTAATGAAAAGCATGGTAGCCAGAAGCTGAAGATTTCGATGGTCTAGCCCGTAATGGGAGTCACAAAGTTTTTATGTTCCAGATGTTCAATGTACCAAAAAGAAAACCCATTATTTCCTTCTCTTCTGATGTGGTCATCCCGTTTACAGGGAGCGGCAATTGATCGTATCTTAGGAGAAATAGTGCACAACAAAGGCTTGAAGTCACCTATTGATTATGTACTGTGTATTGGCCACTTTCTCCCTAAGGTGGTCTCTCTCCTCTCTTTCTCCCTCTCTCTTTTCCTGTTCATTTATTGCACTATAAGCAACTCTTTTTGTCACAAACATTACCTTTATCTTGATTAGAAAAAGAATTATTCTTATCAATTCTCCTCAAATTATAGGATCATTCTCACCTTACTCCCTGATCTTTAAAAACTCTCACTTTAACCCTTAAATTTTAGACTAATCTCATTTAATCTCTCTGTTAGAATTAATTTCATGTGGTCTTAGCGCCTCTTTTTCCGTCTGTTTCTAATAGAAATTCTAATAAAGATGGCTAAGTGAGACTAATTTAAAATTTAATTAATAAAGGAGAGTTAAAGAGTTGGAGTTTGAGGGAAAACTGGGAATTACCTAAAGTTTAGGGGGGAACAGATGAGATTAACTCTTAAGAAGAAAGAAAAAATGATTTCCATATCTTAAGACAAATGGAAACATATCTTAAGACAAATGGAAACAAGGGTCTTATGCATTTGGATATATTTGTATAGGATGAAGATGTCTACACATTTTTTGAACCAGAGCTACCTTCTGAGGCACCATCTACACCAAGAGCCACAGTGACGAACTCCGTAACTCCACCTATGCCAAAGTTTTCGGCCGGTAAAGGCGGGTCCAAGTCGTTACGCCTTAACAAACAACGATCCATGTGTACTCTAGAGAAGAAAGCAAACAACCAAGGGGTAGTACGAATGCTGCATGGAGGCCGAAATGGCGCGACAGAATGTCTCTGCACGAGGGTTCTTCCGTGCTTGATCTCAAGGGGGATAATTACTTCTCTTGCTCGGTCGGACGAAAACGTTCTAGTGCACGGTACCTCCTCGGGTCGTCGGACGATGTCGTTACTCTCTTAAAGGAGCTAGCTGAGCATAACTCCCTAATTGATTGTACATCCCCTGATCCCAGTGTTTCTTCTACAATGTAAGTGGATTCTGAAGCGCTGATATCTACATTTGTCACTTTCCTTTTCACAATCATAGAAGATTATTTTCATTCCTTGGATATACATCACTACGGTGTTTAAGATTTTTTCCAATGTCCACAATTCACATGACTATCTTGTAGCCACAGGAAAATTACTGATATTCTTTATTGATACTTGAACAACAATGAAAGAAACTAAACAAAAAAGAAAAAAAATATATAGATCTTGCTTTTACCTGCTTAATTCATTCCTAAACTTTTTGTCCCTCTCAAGTTTTTCTTTTTAAAGGATGATACTTTGACGCTCTATGTGTTCAACCGATACACTTTCTTGGTGAACACGAAATCTACGCATTTGACGTGCAAGCTTTAGTGACATTGGAATGAACTATTTAGAAGTTGATTCGAGTTTTTAAAGTTGAAATTGATTAGGAGCTTTTACCGCAAAAAAAAAATGACTGTTTTTAGAGCTTTTTTTTTCAAATTTAAAGTTGAGATGAAATTATTTCTTAGAGTTTGAGTAGATTAAACTACTATTTTAACTAGAAATTATATTCAATTTAATTGCACGAGAGAAAAAAAAATGTCACGTTTTCACCAACTGTTGTATTCACTTACGCATTGTTTAATTTGAAATCGGGAGAAAGAGGAAAATATGTCAACATTTAAAATGAATTAAAATTAATAGGCCAATAGTTTACATAAGTTAACAAATTAGAGTTTAACTTGTAGATTAAACTACTAGTTTTTAATAATTGTCCATAAATTCTATTCAAGTTTTTAATTGTTATGAACCATAACTTGAAAAAAATGGTCACGTTTTCTATAACTGTTGTATTTTCACTTTTCGCATTGTTTATTTTTGAAATCCATATGTAGGATGTTAATGGGGCGGGGAAAATGGTGCTCCAGCCCGCCCTGATCCTAATGGATTGGGTCTGACCTGCACTTTATGGCCAGTGGCGGAGCCATTCAGGCCCGGGGCAGATGCCGCACGGCCCATATGGCTCCTTTACAATTACAACTCAAGCCTAACTAAAATTCCTTTTTAGAAAGTTTCTCCTAATTTGCCCCCCTAAAATTTTGTATTTGCAATATTTGTATACGTATTTTTAGAAAAGTTTCAGTTATACCCCAAAAGTTTGGCTACTTATTCATATTTTACATTTAAGATACTAAATAATCCAAAAATCAACCATAATATTATATAAATCCACTGTAAAACTTCAAAAGTGTATTAAACTAAATTAAAATTATTATATTGTCGTTCTAGTTAAAATTTTAGTTTACTTCACGCCCCTCCGAAAAACATTTTCTGGGTCCGCCTATGTTTAGGGGTTATGGTGTGGTGCGGTACGAGAACCACTTTATGGGTTGCCCGCTCCTTTTATGATATGAAGTAATTTACGAGAAGGAATGCCCTACCACAAAACTCAATTCCTAGTAGTAAACAAGTGAGAACAACATGCAACAACATGCATACTAGAGGCTTCACTTTTGAGATTAAAAGAAGAGATGTATCTACATAAATTCTGAAGGAAAAAATGGAGAATTTAGAGTGGATAAATCTAAACCTTTACACTTTATTTTTAATAAATACTCTTTTATTTGTATAATTATTTAATTAAAAAAATTATAAATAAAAAATAAAAGATAAAAATCTTGACTCGTGGAGATTACTTCTTTTGAAATAGACATGACTTTTGAAGTTTCAACCACGTAGCAAAAGTGGAGAGGCCCAAAGTTTTGACAATCCTGAAATGGACGGATTTCATGTCGTTTTCTTGCATGCAGACATATAATATCAATTCTCTTCTTTTATTCTCTTATCTACAAATCTTTTTATTTTCATTATGCATGTCATGCGTCTAAGCGAAGGTATCTATAGATGAAAGAAATTATATTCCTTTTTGGTCAAGTATTTCGACACTGCCGATATAGCTGAGGTCCAAAATCAAGAATTTCTTTATCTTGATGCGTTGAAAAGAGAATAAAGAAAACTAGTGGGGAAAAAATATCTCAAAGTGGCTGTAATATCAAAGCAACATGTTGCAGCTGAAAAGTGATGACTGGTGGTTTACAACTTTCAACGTTCCCCTTAAAAGAAGATAAAAAAATAAATAAATAAAAAAAAAGATCTTCAAGGTGGGTTGTGAGATGTGATGATTGATTCATTCCGTTCGACTAAGAATGTTTTTACTTGGCATGAAAATGAAAAGAAAATGATCCTCTTTCTCAGTAACGACTGTTTATTGTGCCTCATTACAGTGAGGAACGAGAATTTAAGTAATGACTCCTGATTAAAAATATTTATATGTATAAGTTTATATGCTATAAATCAATAATTATTTAATTATGTAAAAGGATTTTTACTAATTATAGTGCTAAGATTTTTATTTTTAAATTTAGTAAATATTAAAAAGGAAATTGGATTCTTCCTTTTCATATAAATAAAAAAGAGAAAATTAAATTGTTTCATGTTACAAGGTTTAAAATCTTCAAATGAGGAAATATTCGCCCCGAAAATTCTAATATAACTTCTTTGATTTTTTTAAAGTGAAATTATATTTAATTAAAAATTGATAAACGGTGTCTCGATACAATGTTAATGACCCACTAAAAGGATGGACGCATGCCCGAGGATCGAAAATGAGAGAACGACTCAGCACACTAATAATAAGCACACAAAAATCGCGAATTGAAGAAACCCCTCCCATTGAAATAAACTTTTGAGCACTAGAGGGATAGATTGTCAAACCCCACAAAAAGTCGGACCAAGAAAACCCTAACATGAGACATACAAATGGCCCTAAATTGATTACCAAAAACTAACAACAAATAGCAAAACAAACGATAGTCGAATAGTGAAACCACTACCCTTATTACAAACACAAAAAAAAAAAAAAAAAAAAAAATCTATGATCAACGCCATTAGAAGCCTCCGATGAAAGGCAACCGACCAATAGGCCGTCAAGGAAGATAGCCGACTAAGAAATCTCAACCACCAAATGAGAAACTCACCTGGAAGCAAAGTCCATCCGTTCTGCTTCCAAGCTTCAAACCGGTTTAGATCCATCCATACGACACCACCATACCGTACACTATCAGCACCAATGAGAAGCTCATGACGAGGCGAGCCGGAGGACTAAGTTTCATGGCCGGGAGCCCAGTGACCCGTCCGGAGGCGGCCCGAAACTCCAACCATCGTTCACTCTTTTTTCTTTGGTTTGTGTGGGAGAGAGAGAGAAATCAAAACCTAATA
This sequence comes from Morus alba, assembly GCA_012066045.3. Classification (NCBI taxonomy): domain Eukaryota; kingdom Viridiplantae; phylum Streptophyta; class Magnoliopsida; order Rosales; family Moraceae; genus Morus; species Morus alba. The sequence continues at coordinate 8,240,358 of CP050227.2, forward strand.
TTAGTTGTGGATTTTGTGTGCTTAAGAAAACAAAGGCGGGATTTTCTTTTTGTTTTTCTTGTTTTCAAAATAATAAATGAAGATAACCTTGTTTTATCTTGTTATCTATGTTTTTTTTTTTTAATTTGGGGTGAGAGAATTCGAACTCTAAATCTTATAATTGAATAAGGTATGAAATTACCCTAAAGTATTCATGCAACCACAAGACACAAAAACGCCTTCATATATATATGAAAACATTATTTAATTCGTGATTAGTTAGGCCATATTTGGCATTAGATTGGTGGAAAATTGTCCTGTCATGAATTTTCGGATGAAAAACATAATTTCATTACTAATAATAAGAATCTCCTGCAAAAATTTTCCTAAAAAATGGGTGGGTTATTGTATTTTTCGGACGAAATCAATTGTTCTTCATAAGAAAAAAAAAAAAAAAAAAGATCTTTTTCCTTTCCATTCATTGGAAAAGATTTGTTGCTAAAAAAAAAGTTTTCTATTTTTATTAGAAGATTTTAGTAAATTAGTAGGGTTTTAATACCTAGAAAAATACTATTCATCCCAATAACTTGAGTTAGGATTACGCAAACAGTGAGCCCCATAACTGTCAACTCGGTTGAGTCGCTTGAAGCCCACTCCATATCTAAAGACTTCTCTAATTTCTAACATGAATAGTGAACGATTCCCTTATCCATGTGTATAAACCAAAGATAAAGTATCTTATTCAAACTAAAGTTGACTTTTCGCATGTTTGGACAAAATTTAGGCTAGAGATGCGAGGGCCATTGACTAACGGCTATTCTGGTACTTCTTTCTTCCAGAGATTGCGCTTTACTGATCGAATCATGCGTTAAATTTTGCATATACTATATTGCACAAGGATATTGATGAGAGGAAAGGCGCCACATGAATAATTGCTCGCATATATATATATATATATATATATATAGTTTGCTCAGATCAATCTTAACAAACATCAAGTGGTACGCATGGGGAAAAATAGCTCCTGTAATTGACACAAATGTAACACTCTTCAAAAGCATGGGATCCATATTGAGCATGACTAAATTAGAAAATGTGATAAAAAACCGTTAGGACACGTTGAAAGTCCAAAATGCTGACAAAATTTGAGGTCTACTAATAATTTTTCTTTCAAAGTGTCAAAACACTTGGTGCACGCTTTTGAGTTGCGTGGTCCTTTTAAGCTCAAATTGAGTTCGTTTAGTTCGTTGATTTGAGTTTTTAATTCGAGTTGAGATGTGATTTTATGTGAGAACTCTTTACTGTAACAAAAAAATTAAATATGACTATTTCTGAAAGTTTTTTTACAGTAATAAAACTCAAATATTTATATCATTCCACAACTTGTTTTGCTCCTAGAACTGCTCTGTATCTAGGCAGCTAGCTACAATCTACATTAATATGGCCTAATAACAAGTATTACTATATATACTTTGATTTTTAAATAAACCCCTATCATGATAATGCTTATTTCTTTGTAATATTTGATCATGTTGATTGATTGAAACCTGAGTTACTCCAATGTTTGAAAATTAGAGTAGATAATTCGTGTTAGTGGATTGAATACATATTCTGTCAAGCTTTATATATAACAACACGTCACATATATGTGAATATCATGAACACGGCCCATTTAAATTTTTAGGTCAAAGTACCTTAACACTAAAATAAACCAGTTATAATTGTAGTGACATGATACATCATGATTCATGCATAACCCATTCAATAAATGGATCATACTCATGTCATATCAACACAACATGACCCATCAATAGTTGAATTAGTATATATTAATCTATTTTTCTACGCAAACAAATCAAACTATCTCCTTTCAAATAACCTAACACAAAATCAAATATAATAAAATAACTCGAAAGCACAATGTTCCAACAATGTTTTGACATGTTTTGACTTTTTTAAAAAAAAACAGATTTAACGGCTCAGTTTTGAGTTGGAAACCCAATTTGAAATTTAAATTGTTATTGTTTTGAGTTAAACTGTTATTTGATTGTGCTAACAATGTGTTTATCCGAATTCATTTAAGGTAAACTGTAACTCACTGACTCGATGAAGGTATTAAATCGTATTGGCTTGTCAAGACCTAGAATACAACTACAATGTATGATGAATAAGTAATAGCCTTTCTAGCTATTCAATAGTTTAAGTTGTTTGCATGGTTTAATCAAAACAAAAACAAAAAACAAAACAAAAAAACAAAAAAAAAAAGTTGTTGAAGTCTTACAGTTTTGACCTTGGACATGTGGAAAGATATTTTTAAATTAGTGACTAAACAAACATTTTAAACACACACCAAAAAAAAAAAAAAAAATAATAAATAATATATTTAAATTTTAAACAACGCATATTATATCTCTAATTATTAATTTAATAATAAAAAAAAAAAACACATTTTTTTAAATGGGATAATATATTTTTTTTTCTAGTAGTTTTCTAGAAAAATTTATTTTATTTAAAATTTCTTTTTATATTTTAAATAGTCATCAAATTTATATTTAAAATTTTTGTTCCAATTATTACATAAAATTTTTTAATTATGATTAATTTTAATATTTTAAGTACACAATATATTTTTTAAATTGAAAAATCAAATTGATTTAAACTGGATATTAAAAACACTTTTATATATATCATAAATGTCAGAACTGGTATTTAGAATTTTCATTATCATAGTACAATGCTTTGGATTGATCCAAAAAAACTTACTCAAATTTATCACGTATATATTCCTTTGGAAGAAACAAAAGATAGTTTTGACCTTGGACATGTGGAAAATATTTTTAAATAGATAAACAAAAAAAAAAAAAAAAAAAAAAAAAAAAAAGTGATTAGTAAAAAGAAAATTGAAACAAAATTTAGCATTTATATTAAAATAAAAAAATAAAAAATAATAAATAAAAAAAAAAAAAAAAAAAAAAAAGGCACTTAAATGGGAGTTTTTTCTAGTAGGATCAGAAAAAATGAATTATAATAGTTTCTTATTGAACCATTAAATTTGTAAGTTATTATACATAATTTTTTAACTTGTTGATTTTGAACCATAACTTGTTAAAATTAGCCTTACTGGAGAAGAAAAACAATATATATATCATAATACTCAGAACTGGTGTTTCGATTTTCATTAGCATAGTGTAATGCTTTGGATTGATCCCAAAAAAAACTACTCAAATTTATCACGTATATATTCCTTTGGAAGAATCAAAAGATAAAACGAGCAGAAATATTCCTATATAGATAAAGGAAAAAAGAAAAAAAAATCTTCTGAAAAGGGTACATAATTTGGTTTTACTTTTTTTTTTTTTATAGTTATTAGTTATATTATTATTTCTTACAGCTGTTACGAACGAAATATGCACTGTCTATATTCAAACTTTCCCCTATTAACAAACAAAAGATTCTAAAGTAGGAAAAACTAGATCCTTTGGTATTTTATTCAAACTTTCCCTTAACGACGAACGTTTTTTTTTTATTATTATTATTATAATTCATAAGTCAATTAAAAGGACAAAAAAAAAAAAAAAAAAATAAAACTGATCTACTAAAACTAACTCAAAGAGTCCACTGGAAAAGAAACTCTATAACAACAACGTATAATATATGGAAACCATAACCATAATATATATACATATACATATATATTCCATTTATATTGATAATGTTAATATAGAATTTCAAATATTAAATCCCACCACAGAACAGATAATTTAAAAAAAAATAAAAAAATAACCCATCACATAATTTGACAATCTCTAATTATAGGTTCCAACCTGTGCAATTTGATTAGGACTAGGAAACTATATATATAAGGATAGACTGTTACCCGATATATATCGCCGTTCCAAAATCACAATTCTCCTTTACAATATCATCAATTCAACAACAATGAAGAAATCATCCACAATCTCCTTCTTCCTCTTTCTTCTCCTTATTCCTCTCCTAGCTTCATGCTCAGAAAAACAGGTTCAATTTCCTTAGCGTATTATAATATATACAACATTAATTTAAAACAAAATTTTCTTTTTGTATATCTTTTATGTATAATTATACGTAATCTTATTATCATTCACAGGTTTACATAGTATATTTTGGAGAGCATAGCGGAGAAAAGGCATTGCAGGAGATAGAAGATGATCATCATTCGTATTTGATGTCCGTTAAAGAAACTGAAGAAGAAGCTAAATCCTCTCTTCTATACAGTTACAAGCGCAGCATCAATGGCTTCGCGGCGCTTCTCACCCTGAACAAGCCTCCAAGTTATCCGGTAAATTAAGAACTAATTAACAAAAAAAAAATAATCCTTTTGTTCTTTTTCTTTCTGTTTAATTTCCTAATTAAATGCTACAAAATTTTCTTTTTCGATTTGAACAGAACTTGAGGAAGTGGTTTCGGTGTCGCGAAGTGACCCGAACAAGTACTCCACGCACACGACGAGGTCGTGGGAGTTTTCGGGCTTGGAAGAAGGCGAAGGACATGGAAACCATTTCTTCAAGATGGGTGGAGACCTGTTGCCCAAAGCTGGATATGGCAAGGACATCATAATTGGCGTCTTGGACAGTGGTAAATATGCTGTATATAAATATAATACTGCTATATATACTAATAGAAATCCCAAAATTAAACGCCTAAATATTTATCACCAACCCTGTATAATAATCCGTTAGGCCCCACATTTCTCGCGTAAAAAATAAATACGTAGAGAGATAACTGTAAAGCCTTCAATTCATTGACATGTGAATTTGTGATTGATCAAAAATATAGATATGATTTTTTGTATTATGTCTTCTTGTGACTGTATTGCATGTGACTTTGGTATAATGTGTATGGAATTGTATGGAGAAAGGGGCTAGAGATAGGATTGCATTTGAATATACATATACATATATGTGTGTGTGTGTGTGTGTGTGTGTGTGTGTGTGTGTGTGTGTGTGATATAGCTAAAAAGTCTGTGTGTTGATATTCATTCAGGTGTGTGGCCAGAATCAAAGAGCTTCAGTGACAAAGGAATGGGACCCGTTCCCAAATCATGGAAGGGAATCTGTCAAACAGGAACTGCTTTTAATTCATCCCATTGTAATAGGTAAGCAAGCCATTTTTCTTTTCTCGTGACGCTATATATAAGTATATAAATACTATATATATGTGCGTATATGCATGTATATGTGTGTGTGTATATATATATAATATATTTGGTGTTTGTGTCATGTAGTAAACTTTTTGCTTTTTATGGCTGTGTTTCGTTTTCGATTGGCCCTTGTGCTGGGTGAGAAGAGTCTAGGCACACATACATGTGATAAGTTTTTATTTATTTATTTTCAACTATATAATATATGTGAAGAGCACTTAATAAATGTTATAAGCATTTTGCCTTTTTCCTCCACTTTTCTTGGACCCTAAGGGCATTTTCTTTCATGGATCGTAAAAGAACATGTAAGATGTTGATACATATTGTGAGCCTTTGTCTTGCATTGATTATGCCTTTTTTAATTGAAGTGACAGTTCTAATAAATGCCACAAAGTGACTTCCATAGAAACGACTTAATCCTATTGATTCTTGCAATCATCATTGGTCATATTTTATAATATTAAAAAAAATGCTATGTATTATATATTTATATTAAAAAAAAAATTGAGGTGGTAAATTTAAAAACAGGTAGAATTAAGTGTAAAATTACTGTTAAATGTATGCAATCACTAAATTATATAAAAAAAAAAAAAAGTTAAAGAAAATTCTTCTACCACCTATTAATAATTAGTTTTATTTGTCAAGCGTGAATATATATATATATATATATATATATATTGAAAACCAGTAAAACTCAAACAATTGGACGGTAATTGATTAGCCTCTATTAGTTTTTGTCATCCTATTAATCTAACTGAGTTTCTTAAGTTTCTTAACTATTTGACTTTCTCTTCAGTGAAAAATCCACTACATAATTAGCATTGTATATTTTGCCTTAACCACCTCTAACTAGAACACACATTAATTAATAAGGAGGCGGCTGCAATATTGGATTATAATATTATTTTTGTACCATCTGTTAGGCATATAATTGCATATAATTCAACCATAGAATAATCATATCTTATCATAAACCATAGAATAAGATCATAATAATAATAATAATAATAATGTGTCATTATCTTCTTAGAAGGGCAACTAAGTCTTGGAATTCCAACATTGTAAACACTTCTTTAGTCTTGTAAGGGGGACCATCAATAATTTCCTGTTCAAGCAGTCGCAATTGCCTGACTAGTCTAAAGTAGGTGCCGTCGTTTTCAAATTCCCAAACATATATTCACCACTTGCACACACACACACACACACACACACACACACACACACACACACACACACACACACATATATATATATATATATATAGCGTCGTAGGGAATTGGTATTCACGTGTGCACACTAGTTTCCTTTGGGAATGGTAATTGAAAAACCATAAAAAGAAGAAAAATTGTCCCCTTTTTTTTTATAAGAATTCAGTACTTAAATTCATTGAAAACAACTCACGCATCATCATCTTAATTTGCAGTAAAATACTTATTTGGCTTTGTACAATTGATCGTTTTTTAATACTCAAAATGATATGTTTTGTTCGTTAATTCAAGTTTTTAATTCGAGTTGAGATGTGACTTTATGTGAAAAAATTTTTTACTGTAAAAAAAAATTAAATGTAACTGTTTTTTAAAAATTTTTACTGTGATAAAACTCAAATCAGTAAAATAAACGTGCCCATATAATTTTATAATAAACATATATATTTGGTGTTTGGGCCTGCGTACTGCCCTAGAGTAACGTGTTTTCTATGAGAATATATACAACAGTGTGATAATTTATAAAAATAGATAAGATACAAATTAATATTGTGAATCCCCATTTTGATAACCCTAACTTGTTCATTTCCAATCCAATAGGTGGTATGAGTGTTTTTTTTGGCTTTTTGCATTCCCCATCTTGTGAACTTGTATCAGTATTCCTGTACCCTATGCATTAAAGGACAACTTTCTTTGTTTTCTTCCAATTTTTTGCAGCCCTACTTGATTTCCTGTGTTGCTTGGTATATTGTTTATTAGTGGACTAATGACTGTACACATGTATATATGTATATATATACGTATGTATGATAGTATGTGTGTATACTAAATTCATGATATGACTTTGGGATCAAGAGACGCCAAAGTGATGGACAGATTAGGCCTGTGATAAATGAAAACCCTATGGCGAGACAAGGTGTGGGTCCCACGTGAAAAGTTCATTTCTTAATGAGTTGTTTGGTTGAGAGATTCATACTCTAATTTGAATCATAATTTGTGATTTATTATAATATTTTTTTTCATAAAAATACACATAAATTAAAAATAATATTAATCTCATAATTTTAATCTATCAGTCTAAAATCTGATGGAGGTACAATCCGCTCGGAACTTTTAGGAGTGCGCGTGATAAATAGCCAATAGAGCTATGTGTGATTAATCCAATACATCATTTATATGACGTGGGTAAAGCTATGCCAATCAATGAAAGAGTATTTGTACTCAACTGACATTTTTTTTCTAACACTTAAACTGACATTTCAAGTGCTTATATAACATCATCTAGGCTTTATCTGAGTACATCATTTTTTTTCTAACGTATTATTGGTCATATATTTTCAAGTCCAAAACACATAAGTTAATGCAAGCTTTCAGAATCTTTTTAAAAATGGTTCAAAAAAAAAAAAAATGTCGGTCAAAATTCAAATATGCATTTAACTTGTTGGCTTTATTTTGCAGGAAGATCATAGGAGCTCGCTACTACCTTAAAGGTTTTGAGCAACAATTTGGCCTTCTTAACACCACCGAGGACTATCCCTCACCCCGCGACAAAGATGGCCACGGGACTCACACCGCCTCGACCGTCGCAGGCCGAACCGTCCCCAACGTCGCCGCCATCGGAGGCTTTGCCCACGGCACGGCCTCAGGGGGTGCACCCTTGGCCCGGCTCGCCATATACAAAGTGTGCTGGGCGTCGCCAGGCAAGCCTAAAGTCGCCGGCAACGTATGCTTAATGGAGGACATGCTCGCGGCCATTGACGACGCCATCGCCGACGGCGTCCACGTCATCAGCATATCGATCGGGACATCGTCGCCTGTCAACTACACCGACGATGGCATTGCCATTGGAGCATTGCACGCTGCGAAGAAGAACATTGTTGTGTCTTGTAGTGCCGGCAACAGCGGCCCGACACCGGGGACTTTGTCGAACCCGGCACCGTGGATCATCACCGTCGGAGCTAGCAGTGTGGACAGAGAGTTTATTGCGCCTGTTGTGCTTGGAAATGGCAAGAGAGTTGAGGTAATTAAGAAAGAAATTTTGCATACTACTTTTCATGTCGAGACCAAAATATTAAATATTACAATTAGTTATATTATAAGCAATAGTCTACTCAACAATGTTATATATAATAACATTAAGAGAAAATTCTTGAACTTATGCATGGGTCTCCATTTTTATCTCTTACTCTTAATTAATACTCTCTTGACTATTATAGTTATTTAACTAAAAAATATATTAATCAAGAATAAAAAGTAAAAATTTAGACTCATACACTCTAAAAGAGTATTTGTCTTCTATTTTTTATAATTAATTACCATAGACAAGAGTATTTTAGCAAGAATTGACATGTCAATTTATGGTTAGATAAAGAAAAACAGTGACAATAAGTATCATGGCTTTATAATTCAACCATAAGAAAAAAAAAAAAAGGAAGAACAAAAGAAACACCATGAGAATATGCTAGTAAAATCATTTATTTATACATATTTTAGTCTTAAATTGTTTGTTATCATTTTAAGATGGGCATTTTGGGTATTTTCCAAAAGTGATATTTATCATTTTATAGCTTGTGTTTTGGGTTTATTAAAAAAAATAACTTTCATTTTTGATTTCATCAAATATATATATATATATATATCTTTAAATTAGATTTAATAGACAAATTTATATATTTTCATGGTCAGCCCTCAATTTTAACATTCAAAATGCTTAAAATACCCTTAATAAAAAATGGTGAATGAAAAAATCTAAAAAAATATATATATAAAGTTTCAAGTTTAACCCCTCGAAGTGAGTTTTTTTTTCGTGTTTTTTTATTTTTATTTTGTTTAATATCGAAAAGCTGTAGTTTTTTTTTTTTCTCTTTTTTGAATGATAGTTTAGTCATTTTAAATGTTAAAATCAATTGTTAACTGGATAAATTATAATTTGTATATTAAATTTAATTTGAAAGTATATATTTAATAAGATTAAAAACTCAAAATATAATTTTTTTAATAAACCCAAAATACAAGGTATAAAAATAAAAATATCCATTTAAGAAATCTAATGGTAGGAGTGTCATTATGATTTTTAATAGAGAAGATCCACTGCAACATTGATGTTGGGAGGTGTTGTTCGGTGAATAACTATTCATAAAAATATTGCTCTATAATTAGGACTTTTTATAAATAAAAAAAGAGTGCTCTTCAAATGCGCCTAAGACTGGTTGGTCTAGTGACACTTGGGGACGGTTGCGGGTTGATCCCGCGTTATATCAAAAAGAGTGCTTTTCAAATGCTGATCTGAAATTGATCTTGTTCATCAGGGACAAACCGTCACACCCAGTAAGCTAAATCCAAAGAAGACGTACCCTCTGGCATATGCGGCTGATTTAGCTGAACCTGGAGTGTTAAGAGATAATGCAAGGTAAGATCACACATGATCTTGGTTTTTAAAAGTGTGCGATATATATTGCATTTTAGCTACTAATATTGGTTTTAAGTAACAAATTTCAATTGTTTTTCAGTCTTTGCCTACCGGATTCTCTTTCGCCGAAAAAGACCAAGGGAAAGATAGTATTGTGCATGAGAGGCAACAACACAAGAGTTGGAAAAGGCTTAGTCGTGAAGAGCGCTGGCGGAGTTGGTTTCATACTAGCAAACTCCTGGGAAAACGGAGCTGAGATACCTTGCGATCCTCACCTTCTTCCAGCTACAGGGGTGACTTACAACAATGCCATGAGAATTCTTGAGTACATCAACTCGACCAAATGGCCACGGGCAAATATCTTACCGGGAATGACAGTGTTGCACACCAAGCCAGCACCTTTCATGGCCGCTTTCACTAGTAGGGGTCCAAATGTCATAGAACCAAACATTCTCAAGGTACACTCTGATCTACCATCTTTTATCATCTCTAGAAATGTATACATGTAATAGGGTTTTGAAAGATTTTGGTGTTCATGATGGTTCACTTTTGGCAGCCGGACATAACAGCTCCAGGACTGAACATATTGGCAGCATGGACCGAGGAAGATTCACCTACAAAGCTGCCGAATGATCCTCGTATTGTCAAGTATAACCTAGTCTCAGGAACTTCAATGGCTTGCCCTCATGTTGCAGCCACCGCAGCACTTCTTAAGGCCATTCATCCTACTTGGAGCAGTGCTGCCATAAGATCTGCTATCATGACCACAGGTAAATTACTTGCAAACATCCATAATTCAGATTTTGGATATTTTCATGGCCACAGGTAAAAAACTTGAAAGAGTTATTTTCATCATACTAGGAAGCAAGTCTAAGCTTTAATGCCGATTTAGCATAACTATGCTTGAGGGCTCAGTAGTGTGTTTGATAAAGATCCTTTTAAGCATAACTGTTACATCGCCAGCGTAATCCACAACACAAATGAGCATTTCAGAAAACTAATTCTAAGCCTTTTAAGCAGATTCAATCAAACTATGTTGAACTGTAAACCCTACATCATTTGCTTATTTCATCTCTATATATTGCAGCCATACAGAAAAACAACCTGGGTTTGCCATTCAACGAGGAGGATGGCAACTTAGCAAACTCCTTTTCATATGGTTCTGGCCACTTCCGCCCTCCAAAGGTGGCCGATCCCGGCCTTGTCTACGATGCTTCATACACAGATTACCTTCTCTACTTATGCAGCATTGGTGTAAAGATCGTTGACTCATCATTCTCGTGCCCGGCAAAACCGCCTACAGCCATGGACCTCAACTATCCTTCACTGGCCATCTCCAAACTCAATGGCACAGTGACTGTCAAAAGGACCGTCACAAATGTGGGTCAACCCAAGAGCACTTACTTCTTCAGCTCCACGCCTCCATCCAGGGTGTTAGTGAAGGCGAAACCAAGTATCTTATTCTTTAACCATGTTGGCCAGAAGAAGAGCTTCACAATAACAATTGAAGCAACAAGTGAGAAACCAGTAACGAGCAAGAATGATGAGAAAGAGGAAGAGTATGCTTTCGGATGGTATTCTTGGACTGATGGACCCCATAATGTTAGGAGTCCCATCGCAGTGTCCTTAGCCTAGTTGTTTTCAACGGTTTACATCTTTTCTTTTGTGTTCTTCACCACCCCACCCCCCAATTTTAGTTAGATTATGGGGACATAGAGAAAGAGATAAGGAATACCCAGCACAAAAGTGTCAGGGTGTCCTCATTCCTAGTTAAACATTAGGATAAAAACAATAATTATATACGCCTATACAATATTAGTACCTCAGCATTTTCCTCTCTTTCTAAAGCTCTGCTTATGTGCGCATAACAATTTTGTAAATCCTCTCAAAGTTAGGAAAGTGAATTTCTTATATTTGACTGAGGATCTGAAGGTGAAAAAATATGTTGTTCTAAAAGCCTGCGTCAGGTCGATTTTCATTAATTAGCGGACCAATTCTACATCTTTGAGTGAGTGCACTTAAAATAGGTGTGTATGTCTATCTTAGAATCATGATCAGCACTTTCCAACACTTAACCGCAATTACTACAACTATTGCCTCTTTGCAACTACAACCAACAAAGCACTTTCCCAATCTCACTCCCAAAATCAAATGGACCAGCCTTAACCCCTAAGTGAATTACATACAGCCTTCATGCAAATAATGTAAAATAAAATAATGAGATTGTATACAGTCAGGAAAGGGGGAAAAATCATCTTAAAAACTAAAGAGCAGCTAAAGTCTATACAAGAAGAATCCACCAGTTCTATGCTGATAAAAGAGATTAAGCCAACCATACCTCTCCAGTAAGAACAAAGTTTTCTCCTGATAATCTCCCCGATAAGTAAGCAAGTTCTACGTCCTGTTCAACCGACGCACTCACTTTTAGTTGGTTAATCTGCCATTGTCAGCCCATGGATCTCTTCTCACTCTAATCCTTTCACCCTTAAAGTGAACATACTTCCATTTGCACTGGTATTTTCTCAAAAGAAGTTTTTTCTTCTCTTCTTGGCCAAGTTCCTGGAAGGCACAAGCCACTCTCCTGACAGTATCTTCATCTGGTCTTACACCCAATTCCTCCATGTCCGCAAATACCTGATCAATTTCAAAATGAAAATACGAAACTCCGAATCATCCTTTAATTGTACCATATTAATTGCAAAACTGAAGAAACAGATATGCGCAAAGAAGTTTAACACTTGAAATTCTAGTGATAAGGTTAATCAATTCATCTTTTTTTCAAAAAAGATAAAAAGAAAATAAGTCACGGTACCTCTATTATCTTATCTTTCATGTCATGATGATCATACAATGCAATCATCCTCGAAAAAAGCCGCTTTGAGATAGAACGTTTATGTGTATGCAAAATCATGTTCCAGAATGATTCAGCTTCATCTACCCTCTGATCCATGTCAAATGCTAGTAGAAGAGTGTCATACGTTCCCATTGTTGTTCCTTGACCTTTGCTCAACATCCACTTTGCTACCTGAATAACACTGAGATTAGCAACCAATAGAACTTTGTAATACCTGACTAAGCTTAACCTATTCATGTACATCCACAATACAGATAATTGACCAGTGCGGAAAGCAAGCACTAAAAGTCTTCCAATGACGTAGCCCGGTCAATACACTTCTAGATTGTTCAATAGGCCTACCTATATGGTGTACAAACGGACATAATATCTTATCTTTTATCATATTTTATCCATAGATTGAATAAGTTCATAAAAAAAGGAAGAGAATCAACCAAGTGGATCTTTTGGATGATGAACAAATATAGAAGTTACTCATATTTCAACGACCTATGGAATCGGGTGGTCATTGTACAATCAATATAGAACCAATTTTGTGAAGTTTCTATGGAACATTATAAAGAATCCAATAAGATTGTTGAATGTTAAAAGAGGAAATACTATTCAAAATCATTTTTCAAGCATACAACAGAGAACTTATGACAGTGATAGGCCCCCTGTACGTTTTACCTATGCACGTCGTAAGAAACTTGGAGGCAAAGGAGGATGCAAAGGAGGCGAAGGGCAGGGGATTTCAAGTGACATTAGGGATGCTTAAGTGGCAGAAGGCGAATCTGCAACTTTGGGTGATGACAGCGAGGGTGAGCTTGCAGTCATGGAGACGCCTATTGGATGCAATGATGTGGGAATGCTCAGGAGAGAGAAGGAGCATTGGGATTGATGTGGTTAGTTAGTTAGAAGGGAGCATAGGAGCTGATTGGTGGAGGGGGTATCGATCAACTTTCACCATTTTCTGTACTTAGACAAGCTTATGCTCTAGGGAGTGCAAGGGGTCACTCGAATACCCCCATATCTTTGTATTTTCCCAGCATTTATGCAATCTAAGTCTAATTAGAGAGCTTGATCGATCTGTTTTTCTTCCTATTTTCTTGTCTAATTTGAGTTGCTTGAGCCGGTTGTATCAAATTGGTATCAGTGCGTTACCTGGGAATGGCTCCAACGAAGAAGCAGGAAGAGAAAAGGGAGGGAACACTAGACGAGGTGCGAAAGGAGATGGAGCAGTACAGGGATTAGGTGCTGAAGATCCCAAAACTGGAGAAGGGGATGGAACTTATCCTCAGTAAGTTAGAGGAGCTGATGAACTAGAAACCGGAGTCGGCATAGAAGGGGGAGGCCTCGCCGTCATCGCAGCTCTGGTGACTAGAGAAAAGGAAGGGAGAGACCGCGAAGAGGTGCTGCGATCGGGTACCGCGGTTGGAGAGTTGAGATGCCTACCTTCAGCGGCAAGAATCCCACCGGGTGGATCTTCAAAGTGGAGAGATACTTCTCCATGAGCCGAATGGGTGAGAAGGAGAAGCTCGAAGTGGCGGTGGTCAGCTTGGACGGGGAGGCGCTGGCGTGGTTTCAGTGGGAAAGATGGCCGACGTGCGATCCGAGACTGGACGGAGTTAAAGATGATGGTATTGGAGCGCTTCCGGCCCATGCAGGACGATAACCTCTGCGACAAGTTCCTCGCACTGAAGCAGGTGTCAACGATGACGAAATATAGGCGGCAGTTTGAGGTTATGGCGGCACCATTGACGGATGTTTCTGAGTCTGTCTTGGAAGGGAACTTCATCAACGGCCTCAAACCGGGGAAATATGCTAGAATGACTATCCAACAAAATGAATTTAGTAAAATGACCTTCTTCTATTTTTATGAAGAAAGATACTTAATCATTCTTTGTAAAAAGAGGTCATTTTGCAAATAAAAATTTTTGAAAAGTTATTTTACTAATAAAACTTTTCTATTGAGTTATTTTTACAAAGGCCTCCCTCAAACCTGATATTTGAGCGGAGATTAGATGCTGAAGCCATTGGGCCTGGGCCGGATCATGGAAATGGCCTAATGTGTAGAAGACAGGAACCTTCAGCTTCGTGGGTTTAAGGGGACAATGGGCTCTGCTTGGGCTTGGGCCAAGGGCCACAATTCGAACCCTAGTGCTGGAAATTGGGGAACGACCTCCTCACCCAGTCGTTCAACTCAGATGGCCAAAAAAGGTGCAGGCAATGCAGCTATTCCCTTTTGGAGATTGTCGGATGCGGAACTTCAAACCAAGAGAGAAAGGATTGTGCTATAGGTGTGATGACAAGTACACGATTGGTCATCGATGCCCAAACCGAGAACTACAGGTGCTGGTTTTCAAGGAGGAGGAAGAGGAGCAACCGGATTCGGACGATGAAACGACGGGGAAGTGTGTGACTGAGGAGATGGTTGAGCTCTCACTGAATTCGGTTGTGGGTTTTGATTGATAGTGGAGCTACCCACAATTTTATTTATGTGGAATTGGTGAATAAGTTGAAATTGCCATTAGACACCACTGGGAGTTATGGCGTGATTATGGGTATGGGGCTGTCAATGAAGAGTGAGGGGGTGTGTAGGGGTGTGGCGTTGACTTTGCAGGTGGTGGAGGTCATCAAAGACTTTTTTCCTTTGGAATTGGGAAGTTTGAACGTTATTCTAGGGATGCAGTGGTTGGAAACTTTGGGGTCGATGACGATTAATTGGAAAAATATGTCGATGAGGTTCAAACTAAGGGAAAACTGGGTGGTATTACAAGGGGACCCCGGGTTTTGTCGATCTCCTGTTGCATTGAAGGCGTTGGTCAGGACCTTGAAGCAAGAGGGGCAGGGGGTGTTGTTGGAGCTAGGATCAATGTTGGTGAAACACCCTCCTTCAAGCAAGGGCAAGGAAGTTGTTCCCGAGGCCCTGCAAACATTGCTTCAGGAGTGGAGGGTAGTTTTTGAGCTGCCAAGGGATTTGCCCCCCTCCAAGGGAGCATGATCATGCCATAGTCTTAAAGGAAGGGACATCTGCCATTAATGTGAGGCCCTATCGATACCTGCAAGCACAGAAAAACGAAATTGAAAGGCTCGTTGGGGAGATGTTAGCAGGGAGAATTATTCAGCCTAGCATGAGTCGTTACTCTAGTCCGGTTCTCTTGGTCAAGAAGAAAGACGGTGGCTGGAGGTTTTGTCTGGATTACCGTGCTCTAAACAAGGAGACGGTGCTAGACCAATTCCAATACTGGTAATAGATGAGTTCTGGACGAGTTGCATGGTGCGACAATATTTTCGAAGATCAACCTCAAATCGGGATATCACCAAATTCAGGTTCGGCCAGAGGACGTGCCTAAGACAGCGTTTTGAACACATGAGGGACATTATGAATTTCTCGTAATGCCATTCGGCCTCACCAATGCACCCGCCACATTTCAAGCTCTAATGCATGAGATTTTCCAGCCATATTTAAGGAAGTTTGTGCTCATATTCTTCGATGACATTTTCACATATAGTCGGACGTTGGAGGAACACGTTGGGCATTTGAAGACAGTGCTGGCCGAGTTGCATCGACACCAGCTCTACGCTAATGAGAAAAGGTGTTGTTTTGGGCGACAATCCTTTGAGTATTTGGGCCACATAATATCTAGATAGGGAGTGGAGGCTGATCCGGCCAAGATAGAAGCTATGGTGCGCTGGCTGGAACCGACAAATCTTAAGGAGTTGTGGGGATTTTTAGGGTTAACTAGCTAATATCGGAAGTTCGTTGCAAGTTACGATTCGATTGCTCGGCCCCTCACTGACTTGCTCAAGAAGGGTAACTTTAGTTGGTCTACGGAGGCCACCGCTGCTTTCAATTCTCTCAAAACCGCAATGACCACGGTCCACGTATTAATGCTTCCCGACTTTGACTAGCTTTTCGTCATTGAGACTAATGCGTCCAAACAAGGCGTGGGTGCTGTGTTGATGTAGCATCAGCAACCCATCGCTTACTTTAGTCAGGCATTGACACATGTTGGACACCATTGCCCAGTTTATGAGCGGGAATTAATGGCTATAGTGTCAGCAGTCCAGAAGTGGTGTCGTTATTTGCTCGAAAGGCATTTTGTGATCTGCACTGACTAGTGGAGCCTCAAGTTCCTTCTCGAGCAGCATTTAATGAGCTCTGATCATCAGAAATGGTTATCCAAGTTACTTGGATATGATTTTGAGATACAATACTGGCTCGGTTTGGAGAACAAAGCGGCGGACGCGCTTTCTCGAGTACCGGCAACACCTTCCTTATAGGTGTTGAGTGCCCCTGTGGTCCTCAATGTTGAGGAACTGCAGCAGCAAGTGGAGCTCAATAACATACTTGGCCAAACCAAGGCAGATCTTCAGCAGGGCAAGACTGGTCCAGGTGGTTTTGCGCTCGAACATGGGCGCTGGTGCATGAAGGTCGTCTGGTGATCCCTCGAGACTCTCCCTTGGTCCAGGATTTGCTGCACACTTACCATGATGTGCCAATGGAAGGTCATGCAGGAGTCCTAAAGACCTACAAGTGGCTTTCCTTAGACTGGTTTTGGTTCGGCATGAAGGACATCATGGAGTACATTGCAAAGCGCCACACTAGCCTATAAAATAAGTATGAGGCGCTGGCCCCAAAGAGGCTGCTGCAACCCTTACCCTTGTCGAACAAGGTATGGGATGACATCTCTATGTATTTCATGAGCTGCCTAAGTTGGACGGGTTTGACTCAATTTTAGTGGTGGTAGATCGGCTCAGCAAGTATGGGCATTTTATTCCCCTTAAGCACCCATACTCAGCGGCGAGTGTGGCTGCTGTTTTTTTTATCAAGGAGGTTGTGCGTTTACATGGAATTCCCTGCTCGATTGTCTCCGACCATGACTGCATTGTCTTAAGTGCATTTTGGACTGAGTTATTCAAGCAACAGGGCAGCAAGCTAACGCACAACACTGCCTATCACCCGCAAACGGATGGACAGACTGAGGTAGTGAATCGCAGCCATGAGGCTTACCTAGGTTGTTTTGCGTCGGACAAGCCAGCAACATGGTCAAAGTGGCTTTCATGGGCAGAATTCTGGTATAACTCCTCTTTTCACTCTGCTGCAAATTCCACCCATTTTCGCATCCTCTATGGTCGAGACCCCCCACCAATTGTGTGTCGTCGTATTGGTTGACAAGCAACTTGCTAAACTGGACAGTATGCTTGATGTCTTGAAGCTTCATCTTTCGCGCACCCAGCAAGATGAAGTCTTGGGCCGATTCCAAGTGCTGATATGTACAGTTTAAGGTGGGCGAGCTGGTTTGCTTGAAGCTTCAACCGTACCGGCAGAAGACTCTGGCTCAAAGTCACAAAGAGAAGCTCGCCCCCCGCTACTACAAGCCATTTCGCGTGCTGGCGCATGTTGGGGTTGTTGCCTACCACTTGCAACTTCTGGATTCCACCTCCATTCATCTTGTCTTTCACATCTCGCAGCAGCCATCCCCACACTGCCACCTAATCTGTCTAGAGACATGGAACTTCAGGCTGAACCTGCCGCCCTATTGGGTGTTCGCCACAGTCTAAGCGGCTCTGATTTTGGCCTGGAAGTGTTGATCTATTGGGATAAGCTGCCTTCCCATGATGATACCTGGGAGTCTTTTGATGCCATTAATAAGCAATTTCCTGCTTTCCACCTTGAGGACAAGGTGCTAAATTGCGTGGGGAGTATTGATAGGGCCCCTGTACGTTTTATGTATGCACGTCGTAAGAAACTTGGAGGTAAAGGAGGAAGCAAAGGAGGCGAAGGGCAAGGGATTTCAAGTGACATCAGGGATGCTGAAGTGGCAGGAGGTGAATCAGCAACTTTGGGTGATGACAGAGAGGGTGAGCTGGCACTCATGGAGACGCCTATTGAATGCAATGATGTGGGAATGCTCAGGAGAGAAAAGGAGCATTGGGATTGATGCAGTTTGTTAGTTAGAGGGGAGTGAATAAAACAGGAGTTGATTGGTAGAGGGGGTATCGATCAACTTTCACCATTTTCTGTACTTAGACGAACTTATGCTCTAGGGAGTGCTAGGGGTCACTCGAATACCCCCATATCTTTGTATTTTCCTAGCATTTATGCAATTGAAGTCTAATTACAGAACTTGATCGATCTATTTTTCTTCCTATTTTCTTGTCTAATTTGAGTTGCTTGAGCGGTTGTATCAGAAAGATCTAGGTAGACGTATGAAAGTCCAATTCTTTTGGCCCATGGAAAATAAACAACATTATGTCTTCAGGGAAAAGTTACGCAGCTTATGACAATTATCCCCTTGGTTATCTCGGTCATAGATACGTGGCATTTCAGCCCCACACTACTACATTTTATTTTCACAAAAGCATTCATCCTCGCTTGTATTGATGAAGAAGCACAATATGAAATCGACATCCATGATCAACAAAGTCCAAATTGACTATAAAATGTCCATAATCACAAAGTCCAAACCAAGATCCAGCAGACAAATCTAGGAAGTACCCAATAAACCTATTTGATGTTGAACTGGACCAAAATTTTGTGGTTTTAGGACACCCATGTTTCACTAAAGCTTAGATAAAGAATTGAATGGGAACATAAAAACCAAAAATGTTCACCCCTATTTTATTTTTACTATTTTATTAATAGAGGCCATCCTAAAATATAAGGAAATCCGGAATCGCCGATCAGGTTTCACAATGGAAGTTATAACCCTATCTATGCAATGAAACCATCTAGATATATGAACATGAATTTTCGGCTATTATTTGTGCGACACAACTATAGTCTAATAAGAGAATTCACATGTATCATCACAAATACCAGAAGTAATTCTCAACAATAAGAAGCACACTAAGAGTCATACTTGAATCACTCGTTTCCATTGACTCCTCTTCCTCAGGATTCTCAAAGCTTTAGCTGCTGCAATCAACGGAAACTCCGTCTCCCAAGCTATCCATTTATTTAACGCTCCATAAACAACCTCTCTCTCATTAGGAAGATCAGAAAGCTGCCAGATTTTCCAACACATTAAAGAAGAAAGAAATCAACAACCTAATTTCTTCTACAAAAGCCACACTTCAATACAATACCAAAATGCAAAACCAACATTGACAAGCACAAAAGATGCCTAAAACTCACAATTCTAAGAAGATTGAGCGCCTTCTGACCCGAGCCCGCAGAATCTTTTTTCTTCCACAAATGATGCTCTTTCTTCCCCGTCTCCTTCACTAATTTCCTAAATTCCATGTAAATAAATCCAATACAAAGCCTTTGCAATCTACCAATATTTAAATTCAGAAAAGAAACCAAACATCATAAATTAGATATTTTTGACATACTTTTCAATTGCCTTTGAACTAGTTAGCGGTTCTCCATTGCGCTTGATGGAGCAATTGTGATGGGAATAATTCATGGTCAACTTGTCATCAAAAGATATTCCCTAAAGGGGGGAAACCCCAAAAACCAAAACCAGCTTTTATCCAGAAAGTTGAAAAATTTTCATAATAAAGACTAAGTTTTACTAACCTTTGTCGCAAATAAAACGACCCCACTTAAAGCGAGAAATTTTGCAGCTTGAGAACCCAAACCGGAAGGGTAAAACTGCCTCAGTTGTCCTTACCTGATGAATTAAAAAAATAAATAAATAAAGTAAAAAAAAAAAAAAAAAAAAAAAAAAATTATTAAAAACCCAAGACGAAAAAGAACATGAAGAAAGTGAATGAAATATTACATGATTGATTCCTGGTGAGAGAAATGACAAGGAATTGAATTCCCGGTGCTTATAAGGACTGTAGTCGCCATAATCTCCCAAAAACCTCAACCAAATTCAACCCCAAACATTCAATAGCTAATTCTGAATTCTGCATAGAGCAATGTGAATAAGACTAAAAACGCAGACTAGCAGTGAGAAATGGAAAAAATAAAAAAAAAAAAAAAAAAAATACCTCCATGGGATAAATGTGCAGGCGCACTAGTCTTGCCAGCTCCGTCGCGCTTCCATATCCGATGAGTTTTCTTTTTGGTGTGGTGATTGGTTTTCATTTGTTTTCCTGTTTTTTAATTATTATTCATATATTTAGCTGAGTTTTTTTTTTTTTTTTTGGTAATACATTTATTTATTATTTAGCTGAGTAGGCTCTTATGAACCAGTGCGGAGAAATTTCATGGAATAACTAACCAATAAAATGAATTCATAAAAAAAAGATCTTTTTTATTTCTACAGATAACTACTATTAGATTTAATAAAAAAAAAAAAAAAAAAAAAAAAGTGTCTATTGTTGGTGGTTCTTTAAGCATTTTACAAATATAAGTTTTAAAACTTATTGTGCTAATAAAACTTTTTATTAAATTTTTATAAATGATCATACATGACTCTCTCTTTAAATATTCTTTTTTTTCATGACTTGAATTATAATTTAAATTGTGTATGTGAGAGAAAAATATTATAATAAAAAAATAAAATTTAAATTTTTTTGTGAAAAAATGTTATAGTAATATGACTTAAATCATAAAATGAATATACTATTAACAAATTTTATATGAATAATGCTATAAAATAATTATCCATTAATAAAAAGTAAATCTTGTAGCATGTAAGCTATAAATAGGGTCCATTTCTTATTCGTAATAGTGTTTTGATGGTGCCTCTAGCATTTTTCAAGTTATATTTACCAAAAAAGTATGAAAATAAAATAATGTATTTGTATTTTATTTTATCTCCTATGCATAATATTTTTTTCAAATGTTCATCTTTTTTTTTTGCAAGAATCGTTGAGCTTTAAACTTATAAACATGATCTGATGAAAAAGAAAGGCCAATGTATTACCCAATAGTCAAATTTGATATTTATAATAATTATTGTCAACTTTACTATAAAATATAACGTTTGTCAAATATAACATAAAAAATAACATTATATTAGAGGATGATTTTTCACTCAAATGTTAAACTTTAACATTGACACATAAATTTAGGGTGCGTTCACTTCGGGTATTAAACTCGAAATGGCCCAACTCCAATTAAAATTTGGGCTGAAATTGGCGTTCACTTTTAAGAATTGGAGTTTGAAATTGGAATAATATTTCGAGTTTGGGAATTCCACTCCCCCTCAAACTCCCAATTACTTGAATTAATGTGTACAGTAAAGATTCTTTTTTTCTGACATTTGCCCGTTGTTTGCCTTTCTTCACGTTGCTCTGCATCTACTCACGAGAAAGCTTCCACTCCTCTGCGGAAAGCCAAGGTCCCCTCAAATCGATCCTCGTTCTTGGTGATTCCTGTGAGAAATTCTCCGGTCAAAAACCCATCCCCGGTGAACAAACAACATCCGTCATTCTTGAGAAATTCTCCGGGTCTCGTTCTTTGTGGTTCCTGTGAGAAAATTTTTTGAAGCTTCCATCCGTCAAGAAACCAATAAACAACATCCTCCAACACCTCATTCTTGCGTTTCTGCAAAACCCATCCCCGGTGAACACTTTGAAGAGAGAGCTTTCCGTGTCCCGTTCTTTGTGGTTCCTACGAAAAAATTTTTGAAGCTTCCATCCGTCAAGAAGCCAACAAATGACATCCTCCAACACATCATTCTTGCGTTTCTGCAAAACCCATCCCCGGTGAACGAAATCCATACAGCTGCGTCCCCTCTTCTTCCCGTTGGACATTTTTTTGGTTGTCGGCGTTCTTCCTCGGAGATTCAACACGAGAGAGATCGATGAATCGTGAGTGGAACGGCGTCTTCCATTGGCTGTGATCTTTAGTCGATGTAGCGCCAAACCCGTCTGCGACATCAGAGACGTGCTTACTGGAACAGAGGATTCTGTTATCGGTGCCGGTATCCCTATCCACACGACGTCTAACACAATCACGTGTGGCCGTTGTCGAAGCAGATCAACCGTTATCCTCGACCGGATCAAACACGGTAAGGCCTTCGTATACTGATTATTGTTCTTCCATTGCTTCTGAATTTCTGGATATGGCTATTGATGTTTGTTCTTGCACCTGGCGATGCTTGTCGTTTTGTAGCATCTTTCCCTTATTTGATTGTCGTTTTCCATTTCTACTCAATGTGGCCGCTTGTCGTTTAGATGTCAGTTTTTGCAATTCTTAAGGTGATTTGCGCAGATGCATGGTTGACATTTGATTGTCATTTTCATGCACGTAGAGAAACAACACAGACATTAGTTACAGGAAGATGGGATTTTCTTTTGGATGTCATTTTCGTGATTGATTTGTGATGTTTGAGGCTTTTTAGTACATAATTTCGAACCCAAATAGGGCTTGATAGTTTGAAAAAAACGCAAGCTTTTAATGTATACAGGTGCTTATGTTGAGGCTATTGTTGAACACAAGTACATATTGTGGCATTTGATGGCTTATATTTTCACATTTGGACACATCACATATCCATATCAAAAACAAAGACTAGTTGATGGGCTTATGTTGAAGCTATTCCTCTAAATAGTGAAAAGAATGATACTTTTGTTTCAGTTTTTAATCTCGGATCCTTTCTTTTTGTTATCTAATTCTTGATATTCAAGCCACACATGCATTGCTCGAGGAAAAAGAAAAAAGTCACATGCATCCCAAACATTTGTTTGGTTGAATACTTTTTGTTGGGTCCTTATGACAGATAAACACACAATTGTCATTCTAGCTATGCCTTATTCATATTAGCTGGATGGAAAGGATCTGCCCATGATGCACTTGTGCTCACATCCGCAACAGAAACGCTGAGAAAACATTTCCCAACTCCACCAGAAGGTATGTGCAGGCCCTTTACATAATTTTTGAAACTACACGTTTGTTGATAGCAATGTGGAACTAATATATTCATGTAATGTCTTCTAACGCACACCATAGGTAAATATTACCTCGTCGACTTTGGATACGCAAACAATCTATGTTACTTGGCGCCATATCGAGGGAGCACTTACCACCTTCAAGAGTTTCGGGCAAGGCATGGTAGGCCCCAAACTCCGCGTGAGTTGTTCAATTACACCCATTCGTGTTGAAAAAATTGTATCGAGCGCACATTCGGCGTGTGGAAAGCCAGGTTCCGTATTCTTAAATGCATTAACAAATTGAACAAAACAAATAGACATTCCTCTTGTTTGTGCTATTCTACAGACTTGAATAACAAAATCAAAATGATCTAACCGGGTACATGGACGCCATTCCGGTAGTTGAAATTGATCCACTAAACCGATCAAGATGTGAATCAAAATCACAATCTGATCGGGGAACCCAACAATATCAAAACCATCCGCACCGACGACAAATGCATATATTAAGGGATGAAATAGCTAATAGTATGGATTTTGATATTCAAGAAAACTCGGCGTTGATAGATTGTTGTTTTATCTCAAAGCCAAAACATGTAGTGGTAAGCTGAAATTTGTTATTATAACAACTATCATGTTTTGAAAAGGTGGTGCCTCTTTCCTTCATTTACGGGTTAACAAACTTGACACAGTGGCCAATCACCAACTTAATGGTTTATGTATATCTAGAAGCAAAATACGTTTTGGTCTTATGTTTCCAATTAAAAATGAAACATTCTTGAATTGTAGGAGTATCATCCGAAGATGCTGCAAGAGTATCTCCAAGATTTACGCCATAGTGGCCTTATGTATCCAAGGTCAGGGATTCTCTTATTTGCATATTGTGCTGTATAATGTCTCGGATGCTGTGGATTTGTATGTGACTCTTTAATTCATTTTGCAGAATTGTGTTACCTACTCTCAAATATCTGGGGAAGCCACTGGGTTGAAGGAGTCGCCTGGGAAATCAACTGGAAAAACAAGAGGCAAAGGTGAAGAGAAATCTGTATCCAAAGATTTTGTTTGACTCAATTGTTTGTCATTGTTCCAAACTTTTGACATGTTAGTAAATATAAATACAATGCTTCTTTCTTTGTCTAGCTTGGAACTATTTGAGGAAGTTCTATATTTGGTAAGCAGTGGCTTGCATAAATTGTTATTGTTAGAATTGTTTCGATTCTTATATTCTCAGTTCACATCCATAGGGAATCTGAATGACAGACATATGCAGATATCCTCCAACGAAACATTGTGCTAAGAATGCATACACTGCAGTTTTTAGTTGATGGGCCACGTATTAGAAAGATGTGTGCAGCTGTGTGATCCTTCTTCAAGTTTTTTGCTGAATGGTTGGCACTTTGGCAGCGATGTTGCGGGTGGTAGTGATGTGGATGAGACACAGGCTGCCGTTAGATCAAGGTAGGTATGAGACTTGCATTAATAACATGAATAAATATGAAGAGGGGAATATTGAAAACCGGCTGGCATTGTGGGAGGACTTTGAACTGATTGGGTTTGTGCCACTTGTTCCAGCACTCCATTGCTTTTTAGCTTTTTCAAGGAAACACTCATTTGTTATCGGTGTACCATGACATGCTAGCTCTACTGTAAATTCTATTTGACTGTGATTTGTTATAATATAGACCCCAATTCTAATTACTTGATCAAAAGGCAATGTTTAACAAACTTGTTCCACTAAAATCTTATCAAATGTGTCATCATTTGTTACTCAAAATTGTTAATATATATATCAAATATGTCATCAGGGATATATATATATAGGTACATTTATGTATATAAATATATAAATTTATATATATATATATATTATGAAGAACAGAAATGCATGCCATTTTTTGAAAATGGATGCCAGATGTATGTTAACGTTTTTTAGTCCAACAGAAATGCATACCAATGTTGAAATTAATTGGAGTTTGGTATTTGTGCAAGTGAACACAAAACTCAAGTTTTAAGAGTTTCAATAGTCAACACCTAAACACTAAACTTCAAATTTCAAATTACACTCAAATTTTTTAAAACTCGAATCTAGTTTTTTAACTTGAATCATTAAATTTAAGTTAGTGAAGTGAACGCACCCTTAGTATGTTGAGTACTTTAACATTGACACATAAATTTAGTATATTGAGTACTTTAACATTGACACATAAATTTAGTATGTTGAGTATGCTTTTAAAGAAATTCGATATAAAGCCTTTGCAATCTAACACTATTTACATGAGGATTTAATTATTTAATTTTTGCTAATAAACTCTTGTCGAGTCCAGTAGATTTAGAGGGTTGATGTGTTGGGGTTGACACGCATAAGCATGCGGTTTGTTAGAAGCAGATCTGACATGGCCGAGTTTCGAAGTAGATGATGATGGCAAGACCTCCTACGAAAAAGTGGAGTCGGTTAGATCCAAATTAGGCCGAAGGACACATGTCCTAAGACCCTCTTTGTTGCTGAAAATGACGAAAATGTTTTTCAAAATACGTTAGAAAATCCGCAAACACAAATGAAAAAACTCTAGAGATGAAGAATGGTGGGAGGTGTGACCAAGTAGTTAATGGAGATGGAGAAAATGAGGCCAAATGTGTCTTAATAGAGCAGTGCTCTAGAGACACACGCGGGCTGCTCCAAAAGCGAAAATGGTGACTCAAGTGGTGGATAAGGCTTGCAGAAGAGGGAGAGTGAAGTTGGTGAGGTGGATAAGGCTTTGGTGAAAAGAATTCCAAGAGCAGCGCGTGTTGCTCAGAGTGAGAACAATGCTTGGAGCACTTACTCCGACGGTGAGCAGAAGTGACCCTGAAAATGAAGACTTGAACATTGCTGAAAAGGTGTGAAGAAACTTCAAAGAACTTTGCGATGATGGTGGAAATTGATCAAAAATTATTTTGGGAGAGTTTCCGAGGCTGTAAGCACTTGGAAGCTTTAAAGAACTTTGAAGAACTTGAAGAACTTCAAGTTTCCGTAGCAAGAGACTAAAGAAGTCTAGAGGGAGTGATCTGAGAAAAATAGGAGAGCTTGTGGAAGATGATAGGAGTCAAAAAGGGGGGCTCAAAGTTCTTAGGTCTTCAGGTCATCTAGAATGAGAAAGATGAGGGTATTTATAGGTGAAGTTGGTAGGATTTTGGCAGTAGCTCCAGAGGTTCGTATGACGTGCTCTGATGAACGCCTGCACAAGCAATCCCGATGGAGCAAAGCCTTCTGACACCTTTCCGAAGTTGAAAAGGAGATTAGCTGAAAATGGAATGAAGACTTTTAAGAACTTACTCTAAGGGTAAATCGGCGGCTCTCTGAATGAAGTATGCATACGTGATCTGCATGGAACAAAGTCATCAGAAGCCTTTTTGAAGTTGAAGAAAAGCTGGTCTGGAAAAGGAAAGAAAGGTTCATGATGGCTACTCTGAAGCCTAATTATCGGTGCTCTGACATAGACCTACACACAATTCACTTTGGAGCAAAATGATCAGATGACTTTTCAGATTGACAAAGAAAAGACTCAAAAAATGGAAAGATTTGGAGGGAAAGTTCCATGTTTGAAGCTCATATGAAGAGTTCTGTGGTATGAAATTATCAACAATGTTTGACTTAACTTCATGCTTCGTTGACTTCCTCTTTCGAAGGTCTGATCGCGTGTCAAACCTTGTCAGAGATGGTTTACATAAAGTTGGCTCTGACACAAAATTTGCTCCAAATGAAGTTGTGATGTGAGATGAGATTTGATCCTTGGGTCAAGTTTTTCGAGAAGGGTGAGCATGGTTTAAGCGAAGGTTGCTCCGATGGTGAGTTGGGCAAGAAGAAGTCCAAATGAAGGATGCCTGGAACGAAAAAGCCTACATTAGGCATAGTTGGATATGAAGAGAATGTTCCGAAAGACATGCCCGCCATGGAAGGAACCGCCAATAGGCATGTCTAACGGTCTGCCTTGGAGAGAGCCACCAATAGGCATGTCTGAAGCGGGTAAAGCCTTCGTTGGAGTCAAAACACTGAGAATCAACCTTGACGAAGAGGAATAGGGTTCTAAGGTGTGGACTTAGGAATCTTGGGCTTCCAAAAGGATGGGAGGAAGGCTTTTTGGGAATTCTCCATCACCCATATATATTTAATCCGATTAATTTTAAAAACCCCTCAAGCGTGTTTCAAATTGGTTCGAATTAAATAACAAACGGGCTTACTTGATGACACATGGCCTATCAAGCCACAACCCATGGTAGGTCCCCGAGTATGGCTTGGGTCCATGAAGCGAGCTCAATAACGTCGCGTGACGCCATGGTTGGGCATGGACTCTTAAATGGGCCTGGTACAAAATCTGGTATCAACAACTCTCAATGAACTACTTTTTTTTTTCTTTTTTGAGAATCCATAAAGAACTACATATTTCATTCCACAATACTTTTAAATCATAATCAACATCTTTATTTTAAAAAAAAAAAAAATTACCATTACCTTCCGTATTCCTATTCGTATCACCATTTTAAACCTTAGGAAAATAACTTTCTGACTAAGGTTTCTTTTTCTGATAGTCTAATTAATTGATGACAAAATATATTTCCTATCTGACATGTCTATGTATTGACATAGCCTGTTTAGTAGTGTTTTTAAAATGTTTTTGTTTGAAGTATGAAAATGAAAATAAAAACCTTTTGAGAATGGTGTTGAGAATGTTTTTAAAATTGCTTTTGGTTAATTTTTTTTAAGATTATTTTATGTATACAAAAATGTGTTACGATTGTTTTTGAAATTACTTTTGGTTAATTTTTTTATTACTGTTCTTTTTTGAAGATTAAGATTATTTATTTATTTACTTATTTATTTTTAAATAAGGATTCTAAGACGTGTTAAGTTACTTAACAGTATAGAATATGAAAATAAAAATGACAAAACAACTTCAACTAATTTTTATTTTTTGACAAAAACTTTTTTCACTTTTTTTTTGTTTTCATTTTTATTTTTAAAATATTTACTAAACAAACGCAATTTTATATATATTTTTTTATTTTCTTACCTTAAAAGATGCACAAAACATTTTCAAAAACAACGTGAAAACTGTAAAATTGAGTTCAACTCGGCACTTTTTGGCATGACTTTGAGCCCATGCTAATTAGACCAACAACAGTAGTAGCTTTCATTCTCCATCACTTAAAAAATGTTTACGACTACCTAATTGGTATTTCTTATTTTTTATTAGAAAATTTATTTGGTGTTTCCTATATTTTAAGAACATTGGTGTTCTCTGCTTATTAGTTGTCATATCTATATTACTTTTTCAATTTAATTTGACTTTTAACCAGATTTAATACAAATTCGATAGCTGATAAGTAAGGAACACTAATATTTCTATATATATATATATATAAAAGAACACTAGAGAAAATCTCTTTTTATTATTACTATTAATATTTTAAGGAGTTTCTCTACCTCTAACAAGAAAAAAATGAACTAATACTTTTAACCGTTAAATTTGTATTAGAAACTGTTTATTTTACATATTTTTTCAGTTTAATATGATTTTGACAGTCAAATTCTACTGGTAGAAAGGCCTAGCGGATAAACTCCAATATTTTTAAAGATGAAAAACAAAACAATAATTAACTTTAAATAGTATTGCTCAATGTTTCGACGCCAGATTAATAAATTAATGAAGAGATGCCTACTAGAGAAAGAAAATCCTACAAATAAAGAGGTTTACTGGAGAAACTTCATATATTTTTAAAGATAAAGAACAAAACAATAGTTGATTTTAAATAGTTTTGGCCAATGTTCGGACATCTGATTAATAAATGAATGAAGAATTATAAGGTCTCGTACAATTTATCGATTTGAGTTTATAATTTAAATTAAAATATAATTTTATATAAGAGCTTTTAATTATAATAAAACAAATTTTAAATGTAACGTTTTGAAAGAGCTTTTAAGTTGTCTCTACCATTAGAGCATTCCCTTGCTCCAGGCTTCCAGCCAAATCATTAAAAAAAAGTTTGTGTAGTACATTATAATTTCTTAAATCATAGTTGAAAACTGACAGGAAAAAAAAAAAAAATGGCTAAAAGGAGGAAAAAAAAAAAGGGGGAGGGGGGAGCACAAACACGCAGATTAAACAACTGTACCATAGGTGTCATGCCAAATACCATCTTAAAAGTAGGGGCAAAAGATAAATCTTTTGGTTACTATCACTTTGACCCTTTATTTTTTAATTTATTTTAACAATTGAAGGCCAGTTTGTTAAATAAATTGAAATATGATGGTTTAAAGTTTTAAAGTTTGAAAAGTGTGGTTTGCCATTCAAGAAGAAAAAAAGAAAAGTAAAGTATGGCTTGAATTTGTCTGAAATGACGTTTGGATATGCATATCCAAGTTGAGGTGTAATTTGAAAAAGGAATAGAATCGGAAATATGTGTTAGAGAAAGGACTCAACTGATGTAAGTTTGAGCTAAAGCAGGGTGTTGGGGTGGTTCAGGAGATGTTTATTTTTTATATTTGTCTCTAATTTTAAATTATAATTCATGATTTTTTATAATATTTTTTTATAAAAATAGATGTAAAATAAAAATAATTTTGAATTATGATTTTAAATACATAAATCAAATGTCCTCTTAAATTTGAGATTTGTTTTTTAGGAAAAAAAATAGAAATACCTTTTAAAGTAGTAAAAAATATTATTTATGTTACTTAATTAAAAAAATAATTATTATTTAATTAATTAAGAAAAAATAAAAAATACTATAACGCTTTTTAAAATTAAACATATTTAATTACATTAAATTATAAATTATTAATGTGCTTAATTTAATTTTTTTAATTAATTAAAAAAATTTTAATTATTTTTAGTACTTATAATTTTACCTTAAAAATTTTAAAAAATACACTTAATTTCAATATATTTTTCTTTACTTTTTCTCTTTTTTTTTTTTTTTTTTTTTTTTTTTTTTTTTTTTTTTTTTTTTTTTTTTTTTTTTTTCTTTTTTCCTTCCCTGAACTCTCCAACCCTCTCTCTCTCTTTTTTTTTTTTTTCCTTCCACGCCGGCCACTTCCTCTCCAGGCTCTCTCTCTCCTGCTGGCCTTCTTTCTCCGGGCTCTCTCTCTTCGTCTCTCTCGACTGTACGATCGAGACACTAAAAAAAAAGAGAAATGAAGAGAAGTGAACTTTAATTATTTTGAGATAAAACTCTTTTGAAAACTCATACTTAAAATTGAGTTATTGATTTGAGAATTTGAGATTTTAGTTAGATTTGATAATTTTGAGTTAGAGTTTAAAATTAAACAATTATTGTTAAAATTGAATTGAATTTGAGGGTTTTTGTTATTGGATTTGATGAATTGATTAAAATTAAATTTGATGATTTATGGAGAATTTATTATGAAATTGAACTTAAATTACAAGTTTGATATTTTTATTATTTATGTCGGTATGTTTCCAAAATTTCTTCAAAAACTTGTTTTTAAGTTGGAATTAGATGAGAAATCAAACTAATAAATTGAATTTCAATTTTTAAAGAACCCTCAAATTGAATTATAAAGTCATTTGTGAAAACTTAGATTTGAGTCAAGGCACATTAATAGAAAACAATTAGGCATGATTAAGTTAAATTCATTTTAAGAATGAGAAATGTATCCTAAGATATTACTTTTGTGAAAAAGCTAGTGAGGAAGATCGAATATTAAGACTTTGAAGGAAATGGAAAGTTAAAGTAATGAGAGGCTAGCCACAGGTTTGGCAACTGACATGTAGGATTTTTGTCTTTTTCTTTGATAGTTTGTTTTAAAGAGTTTTAGTCTTGCAAATATTTTAAAGAAAATACATGTTTGTAAAAGAAAAATATTTTAACACAATAGCTTGATTTTAGCAATTGGAATTATAATGAACTATTTCAGAGTTTTAATGAACGATTTCTTAAGATAAAATATCTTGCGAACTGGTAAACCTGCTGATGGCCTAGAAAGGATATGCATCAAGTATCCTCAGGGGCAGAACCCGAACCCGGACCGGGCCACTACGGTGGTGTTAAGACTTGTGCTTGTGGTTGTATAAGTAATTTATCATAATATAAATTACTTGATGATGCCGGTAATACGGAATTTAAAGTTTAAACTTCCTTTTAGAAAAAAGAACTTAGTTTCTGGTTGTTGTGTTGAAATTGAATATTTTATTTATTTACTTATTCATTTATTTACTTGTTCATAAAGTTCATTTCAAAATACATCATACTGAGCCTTTTGCTCATGTTTTGTTTGTTTTTATAAATATTTAATCATTCTTAGGCGGCGCTAGAAGCAGCGCTGAGTAGCTGAATTTATTGCTACTGTCTGATCAAGTGAGAGCATTGCACTCTTTCATCCTTGTCGAAAATGTAAGGACTATAAATTCTTTGACTATAAACTTTGAATATCGAGACTGTGATTAATGTTTGTAATGTTATTTACATGTTCATGTATGTATAATATTGTATATCCTATGGGTGAACCCTTAATGATGCCAGAGGCTTAGTTTATGATTTAGTTTTTAAGAAAAGTATGAAAAAGCCCCATCACTTTTTTGTAAACTAATTTCAGTAAAATGTGGAGCTTGTTTATAAATTTCTTTAATATTTTACTTTTGATTTTGATTATTATGTTTCTAAATGTTTAATTACTTTCTCAATCATGTTTAATTTCTAAACGAGCCTCCACGTTACTAAGTCCTGTTTTAGGCGTAACAGTTACAATGACACCCAATTATTAAGAATAACATAAATAATAAGTCTCTACAAAATCATGAAAAATTGTGTATTTTTCTCTTGTTTTTCGTCCAAGACTCCTAAGTTGTCAAATTGATGATTCAAAACAAGTTTAAGAAAAACGTTTTCAAACACCATTTCAAATTGATTTTTTAGTTCGAAAAAAATCAAATTATCAAACAGGCACTAATTTTTATTTTTTTAAAAAATTTATTTGCAATTTTGCTCAAACCAAATGAACGTATCTAATTCTACCCAAAAAAAATAAACGACTTTTGAAGAAACTCAATTTCATTCAAAAGATTATTAAACTTAGGATCCTAAATGTCAAAATTAAACACTTGGGGGTCATACATGCATGATGATAAAATCCAGGATGCATGAATGTAATTTGCCCCATCTTCAGGGGTCATTGGTGCAAATAATCTAATAATAAATAAGAATCAAACTGCTTTTCGTGTACTCGTCTTTCTAGTTTCCCTCTCCACTCTCAAAAATCTCAACAGAAAAATGGTAAACTGCGACACAAAAACCCAAGTCGTTGACGTTCTTTGTTCGTCTCCAAAACCCTGCACCACACAGCACCAGACCCCAAACTTTTCCGCCATGGACAATCTCAGAAAACTCATTGTAATGGAGTTGTCCACCTTAAACCCCTCGAAGCTCGTCGAAAACCGCCTCCACAGCCACGTCGAAAGCCAACTCCAAGCGCTCATCGATGACTTGCCCACCCCAACTCACCCTCCCTACGCCTCCGTAATCGATTTCTCACTGATTTTTCTCCTTCCTGTTCGCTTGCTTGCTTTCGATTTCGTTTCATGTTTGGCTTTTTGCTGTTTTTGTGCCGAGAAAAGAGTGATCGCACATGCAATATTCGTGATTTTGGAATTTTCAATATTGAATTTCGATTTTGGAATTTTTTTTGTTGAATTTTGAATTTCGATTGGTGATCCTTTTTGGGTGGTGTTTCGGTCGATTTTCGTTTGCAAATTTCGCATTGGAGAATCTAATCCAAGTAGAGAATTCAATAATGGTTGAATCGCAAAAAGAAAGTGAGAAAACAAATTTTTACTGTTTTCAAGTTTTGCATTGGAAGGAAGAATCGAATTCAGATCGAGTATTTACAAACAGGAATAACGGCCTTTTTTTTTTAGACAAGATAACGCCCATTTTTTTAGTGTATTCATATCGATAAATGCAAATGAAAGAGTGGTTATTGTTGGTGTTTTTCTATAAATACAGATGATACAAAGGGCAATAGAGGAGTTGAAAGAGGGCGGAGGGTTGAGTGAGAGGGCGATATCAGAGTTCATTGTGAGGGAGTATGAGAATTTGCCTTTGGGGCATGAGGATATTCTGACGCATCATCTGGGGAAGCTTTGCCAGAGAGGGCAGCTAGTGTGTACGGTTGATAGGAAGTACATTCTTCGGGTTGATGGGGGTGCTGCCAAGAAGAAGGGTGCGGTGCTGGTGGGCTGGAAAAGTAGGAAAAAGTGGCAGGGAAGGAGAAAGGAAGTGAGTAAGCCATGTGGTGGTGAGGAAAATCAATCGATGGAACGGGAAATTGGAGGAAAAACTAAAGCGCAAGGGATGAGAATTAACAGGATTGATGAGGAGAGAAAAGGGGAAGAAGAGCGAGAAGCGGTGTTGGGAATGCTTGATCAACGAATTGAAGAGGAAGTGAGTAGGCCAAGTGGTGTTGAGGACAGGGGTGGAGAGATTGGAGAAGAAAATCAACCGATGGAACGGGAAATTGAAGGAGGAACTGAAGCACAAGAGATGAGAATTGACGGGATTGATGAGGAGAAGGAGAATAAAACCGATGAAGGGCGAGAAGAGGCATTGGGAAAGCTTGCTCAAGGCATTGAAGAGAAAATGAAGCCGTTGAAGAACAGTTTGAAGCTGAAAGACAGGACATGAAAGTGACCGAAGTACAGATTCAGGCTTTTAACACTTTTCTTCCTTTTTTTGTTGTATTGTTTTTTACATTTCTGCATTTGTTTGTGTTAAATTATTTGTGAACCTTAAGCTTGATTGGGGTATGAACTTGGATTTTGAATTAAGATTGTGCGGGAAATTTGAGAAAGAGAGAGTGATGTAATAATCAATTAGGATGGATCTGATGTATTATTGTAGTAACATTGACATACTTGTAAATTGTATGATCATTGGGATAGCTAAGACGTGGTTCCGAAGTTCTTCATTAGGAATCACCTTATTATCAGTTTCAGAAGCTGCAAACTATTTGATTTTTGTTTATTTTGTTATTTTTCATATTATGCAAATTCCTTAATAGGTAATGCAAGGAAAGAACTAAATAATTGTTTTTCTTATGTTGTATATCAACATGTAAGTGAATATAATTTGCTCAGAGGAATTTAAAGGAGCTATGGAGGTTATTAAACGATCAGCAGTATTTTGTGTAGACTGCGAATAAGTAGGTTTGCATTGGTACTAGTGTTTGTGGTGTTTGGAAGCTAAATAATCCAAGGATACCATAGAGCCATAACCCAATGAAAAGAAAAATATCCATGATGATTCCAAGGTTCTCCCAAATAATTTGCATCCACCCAAACCACTAGGTAGATTTGATTCTATTATATTTTTCAATTATGGGTATCAAGGTTTTATTCTTTTATTCCTGTACATTCTTATTCTGGTTTTGTTGACACTTTATACACTTTGATTTCTAATTTCCGGTGGATAGCAACATTATTCCTTTTTTTTTTTTTCCCTGGCACTTCTCTACTTGATGTTTGTCTCCCTTTTTTCTCTTTTTTATTTATTTTCTTTACGCCATTTTCCTTCGGTAATGTGAACTTTATGGGTAGTTATTTACTTAATTTTATTTATGTACCGTATAATGCAGATCATAAGCGGGAAATTGAATGATGGTGGAGGATCAAATGGTGAAGAAATGGTACATGCATTTATCAAAGCAAGTGAAAATAACGAATATATTCAAGCTGGGGAGCAACAACATGAAAGGATAAAAGAACAGCAACTTGGAATAAGCTCTGAGCAAAATGATCCACAACCTGAACAAACTGAGGTAATTGAAAGTCGATTTCAATCGGAAGAGGTGCAAAAGCAGCAGCAACCAGACAAAGCCGAGTCGAACAACAAAACAATATCAATATCCCCATTGAATGAACTAAATGTTGACGCTGGGGCGCCACAAACTGATGTGATTGAAGAAGAAGAACTTGAAGAAAGCTCTTTGCAAAAGAAAATTCTGCCTCAACAAGCTGAGCTAATTGAAAAACAAATTCAATTGGAAGAAGTGCAAAAGCAGCGTCAACAAGAAAGTTGTGGGCAGCAAGACGAAACCAAGGTAAAGCATGATACAATATCAGCATCCACGCCAACGGCCACCACTTCTCTTGGTGGTCCAAGCAGTGATGGGCTGAAGGTCAATCTGGAGAAGCAATCATATATTCCTGCTATGCAATTGTTCCCTAAGCTTAAATCAACAAGAAAGAAGAAATTATTTCTCCGACAGAAACAGAAGCCCGATCAATGTTTGATTCAACAGAGGAAACTAAGATCATATAGCTGGTCCCACATTCCTGAATCTGACACATGTTCTACAATCTCGGAGCTGCCACCGCTTTCCCAACAACAAGATGAGCTGCAACAGCAAGCACAACCTGAAGGCCAAGAGAAGCAACATCAAAGGAGGCCTCCTAAACAGAAAAGGGATGAGAAGACGAATATGAATACAGATTTTAATCCTCATGAGGAGCGGCCACTGAAGCGTCATAGAATCCAAGGACGACCTCCTATACCAACACCAAATGGAGATAAGGAGGCCTCAGATGTTAAGGTACATAATGAGCAACAGCAGCATAAGACTCAGTTGCAGCAAAGAGTACTAAGATCGCATACCAAAGCGCCTTCAGTTTCTGAATCAGCTAAATCTACAATGCCGAATTCATCTATGCCTTCCAAAAATCAAGAGATGCAAACGCAGCAAGCACGACGCCAAGGAAGGCCTCCTAGACCAAATGCAGGGTCAGCAGTGGCCTCGGCTTCACAGCATCATGAGGAGGACAACCAACCACCAAAACAGCGTGGA
Organism: Morus alba; assembly: GCA_012066045.3. Lineage (NCBI taxonomy): Eukaryota > Viridiplantae > Streptophyta > Magnoliopsida > Rosales > Moraceae > Morus > Morus alba. The sequence goes on from CP050227.2 coordinate 8,276,580, forward strand.
CGAGGAAGGTCTCCTGTGCTGAAGACAGCCACGGATCTAAATGCAGGATCGGCATTATCCTCGGCTTTACAGGATCCTAAGGAATATGACGAGCAGCCACCAAAACCTCGTGGCCCAGGAAGGCGTCATAAGCGGAAAGCAGACATGGAATTTAATGCGGAGTCGGCAGTGTCCTCGGCTTCACAGCATCATGATGAGGAGCATGAGCAGCCACATAAACACCGTGGCCGAGGAAGGCATATTAAACCGAAAACAGCCACGGACTTAAATGCAGGGTTGGCATTGACCTTGGCTTCACGGCATCACGAGGAGGAGCATCCACCGAAACCTCGCCTAGGTAGGCCTCCTAATCCCAAACCATCTAAATACATGTTGAAGAAGTATGGGAAACTTCATTTTCCAAGTAGAGGCAGAGGCAGGCCTCGGAAGGAAAAGCAAGATGAAAGAGCTCTGAAGATGTGATATTGCCCTCAAGCAATGATCTTGAAAAGCAGAAGCAAAAGCATTCTAAGGGTCCAGGAAGGCCTCCTAAAGCAAAGGGAAGACCCTCGGAGGGTCGCCATCCGCCGGAGCGGCCCTGAAAAGTAGATGCTGACACTGCCATGAAAAATCCAGAGACCCCATAAAAACTAAGCTAAGCGGCTTCAACCATAGACTGCAGACATTTTTCAGCTTGTTTTGTTTTCTCAGGAGCATCTAGCTACTGCTATAGTTTGTGGGTAATGTTTGTATGATTATATAATTTAGTATAAGATTATGGGTTTCTATCCATGTCAATGTCAAAAGCATCTTTATTTTATTGGCTTTTGATTCAAAATGGATGTTTTGGTCCCATTCAGCAAACTATTCACTGAATTATATAAGCTGTTAAAAGAATGAAATATTTTACAATATATAAAAATGTATCTTTACACCATCTATTGGGGACATTGTAATAAAATAGAATTATCTCTTTTTCAGAAAATAATAAAATAAAACAAAAAAGAGTTTTGTCGTTTTTGGGGGTATAGGCAAACATTTCCGGATTCAATGGTGATTTTGCAAATCCCGAGACGAACAGATAGACCTTAGCTGGAAAAAAGATTCATAAGAAGTGATGAACTAGATACACGATTACAAAGCGCCGCAGCCGCTTACTCTTGTACTGCAATGTCGGGATTTGGGAAAAAAGATTCGCTGCGGCGCCTCCTAGATTAACCTATCCATGGAAGCATTTCTTCGCTGCTTTCACCGTCTTTTTTTATTCATCATCATCATCCAGCAGCGGCAAGCAATCGAGCTCAGCAAACGACGTCGTATCACCTCCACAATCACCATCATCATCGACATCGCGGCATAATGATCGGAAAGATTCGAACTTGATCATCAGAGAATTTGATATCACCGCATTGAACCCCATCAGAGTCCCCCACCGGACGAATCAGAGAGTCGTCGCCATCATGGACCCTCACAATAAGGTCAGTCGTCATTATTCTGACGTTTTCTCTCTCCTCTCTCTGAGTCTGTGCTTTGCGTAAGTGCTTTCTCTGTCTCTGTTATTTGTTAAGCGATAAAGCGATAAGGTTCGTATTTTTAGGGCCTTTTTTATCTTTTATTTTATTTTATTTTATTTTATTTGGATAGCAATAAAGTGGTGTCCTTTTCCACAATCGATCGCCATACGCAAGTTTTTCCGCGTCAAACTTGAAAAAAAAAAATGATTTTTTGGAATTATTCTCTCTCCACAAATATATTTCTCTTTTTTGACTTTAGTTTTTAAATATGGTGTACGACTCTTACTTTTCCTGATCATTCTTCCACATATAAATAATTCAGTTGAAAGCTTCAAATTTTATTCGCGCATATTTTCATATAAATATATATAACAGAGAGAGATAGATAGATGCACAAGAACAGCAAGTAGATGGTTCATGTATTGATCGATTCTTGCATTTTGGTGGGTCATCTGGAGGCTGGTGGCACGCCAAGGAAGTTCTCTTTTCTGGGTCTCCCATTTTTCAGAGAAACAACGAGGTTCTTATGTCATTCTTTTCCTTGAAAAGAAAAAAGAAAATGAAACAAAACCCCTTGTTTGGAATTCTGTTGCTTATTCGTTTATTTACAATAGATCATAGCTTTGGAGCTAGAGTTTTGTTTGCGCATTGATTATATATATGGGTCTATTTTGATGATTTGAGGCTTTGAAGAAAGTGGTATTATTGAATGAATTAAGATTATTTAAACGGCCCCATTAGTATATATCAATGGAAGCGATTTTCTTTTTAGTTGTTGGATTCAATAATGATTTTAAAATGAGGTACTTATCAAAGGGGTCATGTCATAATTTGTCCTTTTTAAGTTTTTGGATTTTGCTTCCAAATCCGTTCTGGTTTTATTTTTTTACTCAAATTAAGTCTAATATAAACGAACATAATTTCTTTAAACATCCTTGGAATCTTTCGTCATTGATTTTCTTCAAGGAAATTAATCTTATGGGTTATGTCACTGGAGACGATCTTTCTTGGTAGCACTTTTTTTTTTTTAATAATTAAAGTTTACATGGGACCTGATTATTGACTTCAGCTTCAAAGATCTTGGAATGAAATTTTTTAATTTTCATGTTCTGCTAGCTTCCTCACCCACCCTTTTTACCTTATTTCTAAAGTTTACTAATCATAACTTCATTTATTCAGATTATGCTTGACAAAGAATTTTTCACAGAATATGGTGAGGCAAGTCAATATGAAATTCAAGAAGTGGTTGGCAAAGGTAGCTATGGTGTTGTTGCTTCTGCAATTGATACTCACACTGGAGAGAGAGTAGCTATTAAGAAGATCAATGATGTCTTCGAGCATGTCTCCGACGCTACACGCATCTTGAGAGAGATCAAGCTCCTTCGGATGTTGCGGCACCCTGATATCGTGGAAATCAAACATATAATGCTACCTCCATGTCGGAGAGAATTCAAAGATTTATATGTTGTATTTGAGTTGATGGAATCTGACCTTCACCACGTAATCAAGGCTAATGATGATCTCACTCCTGAACATCATCAATTTTTTCTTTATCAGCTTCTTCGAGCTCTAAAGTACATACATACTGGTTAGATCTCGTCTCTGCTTTGCTGCAATGATTTATTTTTTCATACTCAATAGCTTTAACAATTCTTTCCATTTTATGCAGCAAATGTTTTCCATCGCGATTTAAAGCCGAAAAATATACTTGCTAACGCAGACTGCAAACTGAAGATTTGTGACTTTGGACTTGCCCGAGCAGCGTTCAATGATGCCCCATCTACTGTTTTTTGGACTGTATGTTTCTTTTATTATAATATTTCTCTTTATTAGCATTTTGCTAATTTTTTTCCCGTTGATGTTGTATTGTTTAAATGTACGGCCTTTTGACTTGTTCAACTTTCAAGGATTACGTGGCGACTCGATGGTATCGTGCACCTGAACTCTGTGGCTCCTTTTTCTCCAAGGTAATTATTCAAAAATTGATTTGGGTTGTCATATTTAGATTATGACAATCTTCTCTAATTGCTGAGACATACGAAGCCACGCTTCAGATTCTAGTGGTTTGCTTTTGGTTCTTTTATTAATTAGTGTGTTGCATGTCAATCCTTTACTAACACACTCAAACTTTTCATTCGTTCATGTAGATACCCACTCATGAGAGTTATTGATCTCTAAATAAGTAATTATCATTGTAAATTACAAATTTTCTGCCTTTCACCAATGATTTTGACAGAAAAATGGCAATGCATATACGTCCTTAAGATTTGATGGTTTCTGATTGCCCTGTATACTCTTAAAAGAGTATTTAGTCATCCTTGAAACTTCAAGTTCTTTTTGTGAAATTATTAAATACTATAATAAATTACTAGAACAAAAATAGTAAGCGTTTTCTTTAGTTAAGAAAATCTACAAATTACCTGTTTTGCATTTCCACTTGCTCTCTGAGATTCTATCAGTTGTCAAACATATCAATTTGTCGAACTTATCTGTTTGGTTATTAATGTTTTGTTTGAGGTATGAAATCTGGAACTAACTATCTCGTATGTGATTCTCCCAAGTTTTCATTCAAAACCTTGCAAGTTATTCGTCAAGTTATGCATAAATTTAGTGGTTATCTTAATTTTTGTTCTTATTTATGTTGTTTTTAGGCATGCAAAATAACTTTCTTATAGGGTTCCATTTCATGTGCGCCTTACTTTTCTTTTTCTTATCTTACTTTTATTTTATTGATGATGGTATAAACTCTTTCTTCATATTTTAGATAAGAACTTTTATTAATTGTCTTTTGCAGTACACTCCTGCTATTGATATTTGGAGCATAGGATGTATATTTGCAGAAATGCTCACAGGAAAACCCTTGTTTCCTGGAAAAAATGTGGTCAATCAGTTGGAGTTAATTACTAATTTGCTTGGGACCCCTTCTGCTGAATCAATTTCAAGGGTTGGTGATATTTTCTTTTACTGATTTTTGTGGTTATCTGGCTTCTCTTGAATGAACTTATGTATTAAGTTCCTTTTTTTTTTTTTTTTGATAAGAAACAAATCTTATCCTCTTCATTACTTACAAAATTGATCATCTCAACTTGTGCAGATTCGCAATGAAAAGGCCAAAAGATATCTGAATAGCATGAAAAAAAAGCAACCAATTCCTTTCTCACAAAAATTCCCCAATGCAGATCCATTGGCCCTGCAATTGCTTGAGCGTTTGCTTGCATTTGATCCTAAAGATCGCCCTTCTGCTGAAGAGATAAGATTTTCTTTTAACAAAAACAAAATTTTAGCATATCTCTATTCTCTGTACACATGTCAGTCAAACCATTCATATATGTCTTTGTCTTGATAAAGTTGGTTTTCCATTTACAGGCATTGGCCGATCCATATTTTTACGGGTTGGCAAACTTGGAACATGAACCATCTAAACAGCCAATTTCGAAGTTTGAGTTTGATTTTGAGAGGAGAAAGTTAACAAAAAGGATGATGTACGGGAGTTAATATACAGAGAGGTACGGCTGGTGATGATTTGTTGAGTTAGGTTTGTTATTCACCTCTTGTTTCTTGTCCTTTAAATATGCTCTTTGCACGTCTAAAATCTTACAGATTTTAGAGTATCATCCGAAGATGCTGCAGGAGTATCTCCAAGGTTCAGACCATAGTGGCTTTATGTATCCAAGGTCAGGGATTCTCTTATTTCTTTACTCAGTATTTGCTTTTTCCTCTTAAATTCATAGTAATCTAAGTAATAAAGATGTTGCATCTGTCTGTTGACGTGCGTGTGTTGCGTGAGTATGCAAACATGTAAACAACCGCGTTCCTTTTAGTCTGATTCTGAGCATCCTGTAGGATATTGTACTTGTATCCATCGTATTCAAAAGGTAAATTACCAGGTAAAAATGGAGTCATGGATGCATCAAACTGCGATTGATTCAGACATGTTTTTGTAACTTCTCTTCCCCCTTTCTTAAGTGAGTAGAGTGGTGGAATTTCTCTTGAGCAACATCCTGAAAGTCTCTCCACCCTTCATTTTCCGTTTTTGGGATTAAAAAACAGAGGCAAAAGTAAAACCAAGCAAAGCTTTCTTAGCTTTGGTGTCACAGTACAATTCTCCACAACTGGTCATAATTAAACATTGATTTTATAGAGCCTCAGAATCCTTTTCTCATGGGGAGGGGAAAACAGGAGAAAGATCATGAGAACGAATATAATTTATACTTGTTTACTGTTGTTTAGGTATTGTGGAAGAAATAATATTCCTTTCTAGTGTATGTTAATGCAACGGTTTCAGCATTTCATGTAACAAAATTACACCAACTGATTTTCATCACATCTTGAAGAACTTTACAGTTTTCACATTGCTATAGTAATCCTTTCACTTACGTCATCTCCAGTAGAATTGATCAATCCAAGCATCCTTGACAACTAACCTAATTCAGCTTTATGTCATCTTAGTGGAATCGATCAATTCAAGCTACAATTTGCCCATCTTGAGGAGAAATACAGTAAAGGTGAAAGAAGCACTCGACTTGAAAGGAAACACGCCTGCTCCTTGCCCAGGTACGCAACCGTTGAAGAAAACATGCCAATTCCTTCCTGATGGTTATCTGCTGCATTTGATCCCATCATTTTGTTCGATATATTGATGTTTAAACTTGCTTTGTTGCAGAGAACGGATTTGTGTATCCATAGACGATGATGACGAACAAAATTCTAATGGTAAAACAAACACTGCAGTTTCACTTGGTCGAGCAACTCTTCAGAGCTCTCCACCAGAGAAACCGGAACCTGCATATGTATATGCACAGGTTATTCCGAATGGGTGTAGCAAACCAAATAACAGTCCCAATAGCCTACTGAGAAGCGCTAGCATTACTGCCCCTAAGTGGGTAGCAGACACGCATTAAGCGAGGTAAACTCGTTCTGATTATTGTCTTTTCATTAATAATGGCGTCGTTTTTCTTGTGCGCAATCTCTTTATTCTCTGTTATGTGATCTATGTGAATTGCATATCCTTGCAGGAATTTGACAGTATTGTGGGAGCAAAATGAAGAAACAATCCGTATATTAATCTTTGAGATTCAGTTCCCCACTAATAATATTCTGAATATTGATTGAAGAGACAATCAACTGTGACTTTCATATTTTCAATAGGCACATAATTTGCTATGAGGCAGTGATTTTCACATTTTATGATTCTATATTTGTCATTGGAATGTCACTGAACTATGAATGTATTTGTATTTACTAATCTGATCTCTATATCACTATTGATTGAATTTGGGAAAATCTTTTCCACCTGCTTTAATCACACCATCAGTACATATAAGACTTGAAGTTAGCCATATAAACTTGCAGCAAACTTCAAAACTGAAGTTAGCATTCTGGACCTTGGTTAAATTGCAAAAGCAAATTACCAATCCCGATCTATTAGAGGTTTGATAATGTTTATTAGGCAATTTGTTGACTCTTCGTTTTCTGTTGACCAAAAAGATGAGTTTCCCATTTCTCTACATGACAAATGTTTGTCGAGAACAATATGTGATGCTTTTTATATGGACAGAAGCTGAATGCACATATTCTGAGTTTTGTGCTAGAATCTTCACTGTATGGTTGATCACACCGTTTATGGGGTGATAGTATTGCTCGTTCTATTTACTTAATAAAACAAAATCGCTTGTTCTTGATAAAATTTTGACTTCGAGTTAGTTTCATTACAGTGGATGGGGTATAAGGGCCATTTACTCCATGAGGTATCCATGTACTATGCAGTAATGTATTGGTTTAAGGTCATGGTTTGTCATAGTTTTATAGAATTATTATTTATCCCATTCTAAATAATTGGGATGGCATTTTGTTTTCTCCTTTTTAATTAAATGATAATTATTTATTTTTTCTTATTATTTTCTCAAAATTATTTAGATAGTTATTCTCTATTCGCATAACCCCTTCTAAGGAGAATAAAGAAGAAAAAAGAAGCTTATGGTTAGCAGTAACTCATGTTTTGTCAAATTTAATTTTGATTGAGTTGTTTAATTGAGACTCAACAGAACATAGAAGTAATGGACTTTTTCAGAAAAAAAAATGTAAATGAACTTTTTGAGTAATTTTAATTGGAAAAAGAAAAGATTTTTTTTTTTTTTTTTTTGAGAGGGAAAAATTAAACTGATGTCTAGTATTGTCATCAATAAAAGATATAAAATTCTTCACTTAAGGGTCTCGTTTGGTTCATGGATTCAGAGTCATAATTCATAATTCTAATTTTTAAAATTTAAATTTTTTTATGAGAGAAAAATACTGTAAAGAATCATAATTCAGAATTATGGACGGATACATAAAACAAACATCTCCTTAAATCAATTTGGAAATGACAATTACTTACCAGCATTCCTTGTCTTTTCAAATTAGAACCTTTAAAAAATGTTTATGAGCTATTTTAGCATTGTTTTTAGAGGCTGTTTTTAATTTTTTCTAAAGAAGTTACAACACTTAGGGTGTTCGGTTACAATTGGCTATTTTATTCCTTTGCAAACTCTCGTTAATTTACAAAATATCAATTTTTTACCCAATTATAAACAACTTGGATAGTTCTTATACTTGCGTTTTAATCTGTCAGTCACATGCATCACGTCTTATATATAAGTTTCGTAACATATCAGCTTGACAAAACATTAAACGGCACTTGTTTCACAGCGCCAAATCTTTGTATATCTACATTACTATAACTCTAAGAAAAGAATAACAAGATTAATAGTCAACTGAAACGTTTAGTGTTTGTTTGATTTATGGGTACTTCAAATAGTATTTCTCTAATAAAAATTTAAATTTAAAAAGTTCCGTTGTAATATTTTCTCTTATAAAATTTAAATTTTAAATCAAATTATTTGGTTTGAATTCATGAACCAAACGGGTGCTTAATTACTAATGAAGCCTTCAAACTAATTTCTACCCCTGCTTTCATTTACTTATAGGTGGCTTTTTTTTTTTCTTATCAGCCAAAAAAAAAAAAAAAATTGTTGCACCAGTCTCAACTCTACACTCTTTTTTTCTACCTCTTAAACACACACCATTAAGTTTAGACGTATTAAATTTACTCATTCTCCAGTCCAAGATTACCTTATTTTAATTTAACAAAAAATTTCACTTTTTACTCTATCAGGTCGAATATCTTTTTTCACCCACCATTGCCTCTTGCATAGCTATCCCTTTCTCTCCTAATTATCTTCACTGAATTACCATGATATTTGTAAATGTATCTTCTTTATAAACGACTTGTGATTGATTTCTAAGTTGACAATAATTGTGAGCAATTTGTTAGTTGGTAGACAATTTCTAAGTGAAAAAAAAAAAAAAAAAGAAAAAAACGTTTTATGAATATATATTCATACATGGAGACTTGAATCCTATTTGATCAAAAAAAAAAAAAAAAAAACCGCAAATAGGGATGGCAACGGGCGGGCAGGAGTGGGGAAACCCATCGGAGAAGCAGGGCCATGGTCGGGACTTGCTGGTTGGAGATGTTTCTCATGCCCATTTTATTCTCCATCTTATATAATTATGTATTTTAAAATTATAACAACTAAAATATATAATAGAACTTCGCGATAATCTTAAAACTAAAATCAAAGGTTCTGCAAAATAAACCAAATTCTAGGCATATGCAAACCAAATCTTAGTAAGAGATAAGTATTGAGAAAAGAAGACAAATAACTTTTTGAGTGCATCAATTTAGATTTTTACATCTTACTTTTAATTAATTTATGTTTTAGTCAACTATATTAGTTCAAAAGATATTAACCAAAAATAAAGAACAAAAATCTATATTTATACATGTAAGTTCAATAATTTTCTTATAAGTGACACATAAAGCTAAGTAAGTTTGAAATCATCAAAACATAAACACATTATTTAATAAGGAGGAGGAGGAACAAAATCGGAGGAGGAAACATGGGCGGAGATAATGAACTGGTCAGCCGGAGGTTACGCCACCGTTAATTTTCTTTTTTAATCGGTGGGCTCTTGATTAGTAGTTATATATATATAATATATATATATATATATAAATTTTGGGAAAATAAATACACCAAAAACGAAAATGATTTTAAGTCGTTTTCAAATTTTAGAAAAGAACAAAAACGTTTTTGTTTTCAATTTGATAAACGGTTACACCAAACACGTTTTTCCCTTTTCGTTTTAATTTTTGATCCTCAGAAAACGAAAATAAATCATTTTCATCCTGTTCAAGATGAATTCCAGCGGGGCCCATCCCGTAGGAATATTATCATCTCTAAAATGTGAAGGAGTGTCATAAATGTCTTTTGCTCAAGTTTGAAGTAATTTATTAAGGGTATCTGTTTCTACTATTTATCATGAGGGTCTTTTTGTAACAATAAACTTCTTATTTTCTTAAAGAATGGGTATTTGAATAGTTAAAAGAGGTGTATGAATAGAATCATGTGTGAATAAAATTTTTTTTTATTTAAAAAAAAAAAAACACTATGCATTTCCAACAAGAATAATAAGTTAACAATCATTAACTAAATAAAATGCCAAAATGTTCATATTAATTTGGTTTTTTTTTTTTTTTTATATGATTGGCTATTTGGTCATATAGACTAAAGTGACACAAATACTATTAAGTAACACAAATGTTGCCAAATCTTTCATAAAGAGAGACTGAAATAACACAATTAGCCATATACTATTAGAGATGGGATTGAAGTCATTATCTGCACCAAAAGTATGGCACTGAGAGAAGCACATATGCCTACTGAGAAAGGAGTTATCCAAAGTTGATTGTTTCAATGATAATATTGTTAGTCATTTTCAGCAAAAAGAGTGCATGTACGTCAAGTAGCCAAAATCTCCAATGCAAAGTGTTTCAAAAGCTCGTGAGTTTTCAGTTGGAATTAACCACACCTCATATGATACCTCCTCTATTTTCTTGATCATCTTGATATGCTTGTTTTTGTTTGCTTCTCCTGATTTTTTTTTTTCTTACTGTTGAGATTACAAAAAGTACATTCTTGAGCAATTTGAAATAAACCATTCCACTATCAACATCAAAACGTATTTCAAGATAAGACTATATAAATTGATCCAAAATAATAACAATATTCATCCTCTTCTATATTTTCATGAAATAAAGAAATTGGAGCTGAATTCCTTATTCTTATCCTGAATTTCCACAGCACAATAAAAAAAAAAAAAAAGGAGCATATCTTAACAGTTTTGATTGAACTTTTCCTAATTAGTTAGAACAAAGTTAAAATTAGAACTAATTTAGGGGCTTATAATAGAAATTAGGGTGCAACACTGTTAAATATAAAAACCCATGAGAAAAATAGTAATTTAGTTTTTTTTTTTTTTTTTTTCCTTTGAAGTGAAGTAATTTAGATATCAGAATACTACTAAAGTGAAAAAATCAAATCAAAATGGTATTTTAAAGGGAAAATTACATATTCTACTTTTGTAAGTACTCGACTTATTAAAAGTATACATTTTAAAAAACTCTACCCATTAATTAGTTCTAATCTAAAAGGTAGAAATATATAGAATGATGTTAAGGATATATAGATATAAAAATGACTCAATTTTAAGAGGTATTTTTAAAAAGAGTAATTATATTTACACCCCTAAAATTTATAGATACACCTAATAATTAATACTCTGTTAATTAAAGATTTATAAAATCTATTAGATATTATTTTCATAATACCTAATTTGACTCTTTCATACTCCATTCGCATTAATTTAATCTTGACTTGATTTATAAAATAAAATAATATGTTCTCAAATTCTCAAACTACATAAAATGAATTAAAAAATGTTCAATGAAAATTACACCAATTTAACACAAGCAAAAACTAAATTTACAAACAAGAACAACGAATCAAAGTGGGAGCATAGGAATTGTATTTACAGTACAACTACAAACCATGATTCATGCAATTGTCGTTGAACATTGCACAAATTTGGTAACAAACACTCACGTAGTATATATAATTGAAACCTCTATTAAAATTTTGAAAGAGTTTAATAAATAAAAATAGTGTTAATTAAAGACGTGGGTGTATGCATTTTTTTTTTTTTTTTTTTGGAAAAATAATATTCATCATATTTATATTTATAATTAAAATAGGGGTATCTTAGTGGGGTTTAATGTAATTTTAGTACAAGATAAGATTTTAATAAATGTAAATTATTATCTTGTGGGAATATTAATGAATTTTAGTGTGTGTAGATATAATTCCTCTTGCCCTACTTTAAAATCCATTTAATTTGTGAAAATAGCATTTTAAATGCACTTTACCCAAATTAAATCTATAGAATTTCCATATTATGGATTAGTAAGGTTTGTTTGGTTTATGTTTTTATGATTCATGATTTTAATTTTTAAAATTTAAATTTTTTATAAGAGAAAAACACTGTAAAAAACTATAAATCATGATTCAGAATTAGAGATAAATACATGAAACAAATATTCTCTTAGATAACATAGATCCAGGGCAATTCAGCCTCGCAATCAACCATCCAACGTCAATTTTACCAAATCAACCTAGGTCTCGTTCACTTCGCGGATTTGAGTTTTCAATTCGAATTGAGATGTGACATTTTCTTAGAGTTTTTCACTGTAACAGAAAAAATTAAATGTGACATTTTCTGAAAGACTTTTATTATAAAAATTTAAAATTAAAAACTTAAATCGGTGAAATAAATGAGACCTAAAACATCACGTAACTTGCACTATCTGTCGCCCTTCAAAGAAGCTATATCTCATTTTATTTTATTTATTTCAATTCTTTGTGTATATCCATTATCCGGTCTTCCGGTCTTCCTTCTTTGGTGGGATTATATTTCAAACAATAATTGCTTGGGTTTCGCTTGCTTCTGAAGCCTGACACACGAGGCTTTAGGGGCTTAGTTAACCCTTTCTCGAAGACTTTCTTCACTTTGGCTTGCTTCACCCAATTATCATTAAACAAAACAGACAAATTAAGAGAGAGAAACATAACAAACAGAGACTTACACGAAAACAACGGCGGGAACGTGGCAGCGAAGAATAATTGAGATTCCCCCGCTCGTGTTCCTGCCTTTGTGCGGCCATGTCACTCACCACGTGTCGCCATTTTACTGGCTTGTCGTATAACTATTTCGTTCTTCTCTTATGGTGGGTGAATGCAAGTTTCGGATAAATTTAGGTGGGACCCTCTCAGTCTTCACCCGGGAAATGAAACTCTCTGACGACGAATAGGAACCGTTCGATGCGCCGAGCTGGATGATCGAATAGCTTATCACCTACGCCTTTTACCAAATCCAATCATTACTGTCGTTTATTTCCGTTTATTACTATCGTTGGCTACGTTCTCGACTCAAATCAGCTTGGTATTTCTTTTTTTTTTTTTTTTTTTTTTTGGGTAAAGTTTACAAATGCTAATCTCTAATAAAATATTTGCTTCACGAACTCTTTCTAAATTATAACCTCTTTTTTTTAATTTTTATAAAAAGTCTTAAATTTAAATTTTAAAAATTCAAAAAATTATAAATTTTAATTCTAAATTCATAAAAAAAATCACATCTCAACTCATAAAAATTTATTAATGAAAGTTAATCTTGATTTTTTTTAAATTGTTTTAAAATTAAAATTTAAATTTTAATTTTAAATTTTAATTTTAAAAATTTATATTCCTAATTAACTCAAAGTTAAATATTAACTTTAAATTTTACTCCATTTTAAAATAAGATTAAAAATTAAATATTTAACGAAATTTTAAAAATTTAAAAATAAAAAATAATTAAAATTTTAAGTTTTTATATTATTTTATTTTAAATTTTTAAATTATTTTAAATTTTAATCTTTAATTTTAATAAATTTTCTTAGATTTTTAAAATTTAATTAACAGAAAGATTAAAATTAAAATAAAATAAAATTTTAAAAATTAATTATAAAACGTTTTAAAAATTAAAAATTAAAATAAAATTAAAGATAAATATCATAAACTATTCGAGATTAACCACTTTTTTTAATTGTTTTTCTCTAGAACGAACTTGTACTGTTTGGTAGTTTCCGTACACTTTTACCTCTCCACGACAGTTTTTTGTCGTTTGTGGCATACCATCGGCCAGTTTTTTCTCGTCCTTATCAAAACGTCCCATCTATTATACAATTTTAACAGTTCAATATTAACAGTTTTTTTTCTTAGAAAAATAAATTGTACTTTTATATTATGAGAAAAACTTTTATTTGAATCCACACTCAATAATTTAAATTAATAATTGTTTGCATCCAAGAAAATTTTATTTCTTTTTTTTTTTTTTTTCCCAAAGTGACCCACTGACAAAATGTTTTGGCTCGGCTACTGTCGAGGCAACTAGTTGACATAAACAAAAACTATAAAGGAAAAAAATAATAATAAGATATTTTTATTTTATTAATTTAAATTTAAAATTTGAAGTTTTATTATAATAAATTTTTTTTAAAAATAATTACATTTAATTTTTTTATTATAATAAAAAATTTTTATATATATAAAATTATATTTTAATTTAATTAAAAATTTAAATTTGTGAATTAAACAGATGCTAAATGGCCTATAAAATGATAACAAAATCCCTTAAAAAAGAAGCTAATAAAAAGCTTTTCCTTCCATAAAATAATTGTGATTTTTTTTTTGTCCCAAGATGTTTATGCTGAAAATTTTTGACCCCCATACTCTGGTTGATTGCTTCATAGTCATACTCAAGTCATGTGTTGATGGATTTGTATGTGCCCAAACATACAATACATAGCATTTACATGGTGACGTTTGGTTCACCAATTCAGAATTATAATTTAGAATAATTTTTTATTTATGTGTATTTTTTATAAAAGAAAATACTGTAGTGAGGCACGAATCATGATATGAATCCTCATACCAAATACAATTTGTGTTCCTATGGAAGTTATGCTAAAATATCCAAACAAACTGCAATACATATATGTAATTGGTATAGTGAATTGTATCTTTGATTGTTAAGACATTTATATTCCCATGGAACTTGCGCTATTATCATTAGTAGTAATTGCAGAAACTGGTTTTACGTTGAAGAAGTGAATGCAGTAGATGATTAGAAACTAGAAAAATCGGAACGCGTAGTTTTGACATGCAGAGAAAGTGAGAGAAATTAAGGAATTAAGGCAACAAAAATTTCCTTGACAATGGGGTTGAGGAATTTTCAAAAGAGAGAGAGAACCTGCACAAATGATAATATATGTGTACATATGTGCAATATATGTCAACTTTTGCTCATATGTGGAATATATGTCAACTTTTGTTTTTAATTCGAGTTGAGATTTGATTTTATGAGCTTTTGCAAAAAGTGGATTTTTTTAGCAAAACTCGAATTCTAAACTCGAATAAGCAAAGTGAACGAGGCCTTATTAGAACTTGCACCAGTTTGTTTGTTTTTTTTTTGTTTTTTTTTTTGTTTTTTTTTTGTTTTTGTTTTTTTTAAGATCTTTCACCAAATTACCTTACTAGTAGTTGAATTTATTTTGTATAGCTGTGAATAATATGAGATTTTTGCCCTTTATTGGCAATTATGGTATTATGTTTAAATATGGAGTCTTGATATTTAAACTTATATATTGAAATATTAAATACTTTTCTAAATGATTTGTGTTAATTTTTTTTATTAAGATAAAACTAAAAAAAAAAAAAAAAAAATGCAATTTCATTGCCGCGTTTAAGGCGGGAACAGGAAATCCTTATTAGTTTTTACGCTAATGAAAGCAAAAATATTTTTGCATGCATGCTTGCCTTCTGAGGGTGAATGAAGCACCATTTTTTTTTAATTTTAAGGCGAATTGGAATATTTCTTTTTGCCAAAAAGTTGTCTATATAGATATAGATCTCGTTTATTTTACAGATTTAAATTTTTAATTTAAATTAAGATATAATATTTTTTAAAATTTTTTTACTGTAATAAAAAAAATTAGATGTGACATTTTTTGATAAATTTTAACTGTAAAAACTTAAAATTAAAAATTTAAATCAATAAAATGAACAAAACTATAAATTTCATTGGAACTAGGATGTAGTCATAATAAGAATATCTCTATAATAAAGTCGTATAAAATGATAACATCAATAGTGCACAATTCAGTCCTGCTAATCATGGAAATACCCACGCTTTTTACGACAGGATGAAAACATCTTTTTGATATTAATTGTGAAAATTAAGATGACAACATCATATCAACATAGCGCAGACTAATCATCATACTAATTACATACTTCGGGTTTTTTCTTTTGAAATGAAAAAAAAAAAAAAAAAAACCTGAAATATGTAATTTGTGTGATGATTAGTTAAAAGTCGTAAAAATATTAAATCTCGCTAAAAATGTTTAAAGAAAAATAGAGTTTTGTTATGGCATAAGTGTTTTTCTTTGCCACACATGTATGATGCATCGCATGCAAAAAAAAATAAAAAAAAATTAATTAATTAATTAATGTAAATTAAGAATTAAAACATACATTAATGAGAGATTTTTTTTTAATTTGAAATTGGACAGCTAATATTAGGCCTACCTTCTTGTTATACAGAGTTCACTTATTCTTATATTGGATTGACAAAACGGAAAATGATTATGTGTCACGTAATAAAAAAAAAAATACCACCTATTACATAACAAAATACAATTTATATTTTGTTTTGAAATTATCAAATAATAGATATTAAATCTAAAAAGATATTTCTAGCCTCTCATCTTAAGATTTTTGGACGTAGAAAAAAAAAAAATTTCCTCATCTCAAGATTCAAACGCTGAAAAGTTCATGAAAGACCAACGAAAACCGATACCCAAAGAGTTGAAAAGGACACCATTAGACCAATATTATAATTATTAATTAGGAACATCTACAGAATTCTGAATTCTCTATTAATTAAACAAAGTCCAAATATCAAATTAAAAAAAAAATCAAAACAACTTACAAAATTAAAGATCAAGAAATAAAGCTCAGTTAAAGCTCATGAGCTCCAATCCAGACAAAGTCAATGTATTTAACCAACACACCAAGGAAGGAAAAAAAAAACAAAAAAAAAAAAAAAAAAAAAAAAAACAAAAGCCGTGAGCCATAAGAAAAGTAGCTGTTTTAGGCAGCCAACTTAGAGAGAGAGAGAGAGAGAGAGAGAGAGAGAGAGAGAGAGAGAGAGAGAGAGAGAGAGAGAGAGAGAGCAGACACAAACACACAAACTTTAGAGAGAGAAACATTTAACTATTTAAGCCATAAGATTGGCGGTGACCGCACTCAATGCCTTTACATTGTGACGCCATCTGACAACACAAACAATCAAAGTGTACTCACTACGATTTAGATTCCCTCAAAAAAAAAAAAAAAAAAAAAGCCCAACCCCACTTTAAGTTCTATAAATCTCAACTATTTTCCCTCTTTAAACCCTTCATTATTCACTCTTTTTCATCACCCCATAATACAAATATCCCCCCTTTTTTTTTTCTCCTTAAACCACAATTTCTTCTCTCACTTTTTGATCTTTTTAGTTACATTCTCATGGCTGATTTCGAAGAGTACCAAGAATCCGAGGTTATTTTCTCCGACGACGACAACAACAACAACGAAAGCGCCCACTTTGATTTCCAAGACATGATTGTGTCCCTCAAGTCCTCATCCAATTCCAAGATTAAGAAGAAGAAAAGGGTGGCCAATTCGGTGCCGCTCAATATACCGGATACCGTATTCCGCTTCGCAGATAAGCGTGACGTCGACCGGGATTGGTACGACGACGAGGAGGACGGCAACGACGACGGTGAATTGGTACCGCCGCACGTGATCGTGGGGCGGCGGATGGCGGGCGGAAAGATGGCGTACTCGGTGTGCACAGGCAATGGGAGGACCCTCAAGGGACGGGATTTGAGCCAAGTTCGGAATTCCATTCTTAGGATGACTGGCTTCTTGGAAACATGACACCCCCAAAAAAAAAAAAATTCAAAAATATTTGATTATTTGTTATTATATGATATGATATGACCCTCGCAAGAATTATTAGAAAAAATTGTTGCATCGATATTGTTAATTATTATTATTAGATGAGAAATGAAGACAATACAAAGGAAAAATGAGGGATGGTAAAAAGTGTTATTACGTCCCTTATTGTTACTCATGTTTTCTTCTTCTTTGTATTGAATAATTGAATTGGGATTGATTAGGAAGTGAATTATTTTGATGGGTTTTTGTTTATGTGTACTTAGATATATATATATATATTTTTATTAATGGTGGGTTTTTCTTGTGACTTATTTTGAGTTAATTAAACTTTGATTCCTTGCCTTGGAGGTTTTGTTTAGGACTATTAATTATATGCATCTGTACTAGTAGAAGTGTTTTGTGCAGCTTACAGCTTGGGTATTTCTGGTTCTGTCTATGATGAAATATGGAGGTTTTGCAGTACTTTGCAGTGCACCACTGCTTTCATTACTCAATACGGTTGGAGCTTTTTTTGTCTTGGTCTCGCCAGACCCCAACATGAACAGCCTGGTCTTGAGAGTGATGAGAGAGAGAATTGAATTATATATATATATATATATATATATATATATATTTGATTATTTCTTTTTAAGTTTATATACATTTAAGTCTCTTTTTTGGTTTTTAGATTTAAACAGAAAATCAAATTTTCACAATACAAAAAAATAAAAATTATGATTTGAACTAAGTCCAAACAATTGACAATTGGATTCTTATTTAAAGGGATGAAAATAGAGTTAAATATTATTCCAAACATGTGAATTAAAGGAATTCATGATTTATATATCTATTAATTCATGTAAGTTTATTCAACTTTAAAGCTCGACAATTTCTGATGTGTAGATATTATTATACACAAAAGCAATGCAAATCAAAGATAAAGTAATTAAGTTAATTGGTTTGTAATTAAAAATACATGAATATGAACACGTTTCTTTCCTCGCTGCAAAAGTAAACTCGATTAACATTTTTTAATTTCTTCTATAATCATTGCGCTTGCAGCTAATCTATAGTTTAATCTTGTCTGTATGACAAGAATACGTGTATGATTAATATGAATATATATATATATATATATCTAACAAAAAAAACGGAAAAGAAAAGTCTGAAAATTAGAAAAGCCGGTTTAAAGTTTAAACCTTTAAATAAGAGTTAAGAATTCCTTAGATTCGGATCTTTGGCTCCTTATACATAAATTAACTCCGGGTTTCAGGGATCAAACATGATTCCAAGCCATTTAGGTGCATAGACTAGCACCAATCTTTTCAGCAAATAATTGAAAAGACATATGTATGTATACATACATATACATACATACACACACACACACACACACACAGAGATATATATATATATATATATATATATATATAAGTTTATAAGTATATTCTTTTGGCGCAAAGCGTGCATGCTAATACAAGTCACATTAATGTGAAGAATAATTCTGAAAGTTATTCATCAACTTGCTTATTGAAAATTTGAAATGTGATTGCTTGTGCAGGATTTAATATATATGAAGCTGGCCTGAATTTGTGGGATTCCGCCGAAGAAATCAGGCGTTTGAAATTTCACAAACTTGAGATGACTTTATATTAGAACAAGAAGCTTGTCAACAGTTCAAATAAAAAAAATATATAAGAACCATATATATATATATATATATTTAATTTCACTAATTACAGTTTTTCAATGTCAATCCTTGTTATGCAGTAAATTATATGATAAGTTGATCATCCATATGACGTAAAACAAAATAAAAGTTGTATAGTGGCCATGCAAATGCACTTGTCCTATATTGTTAGAGCTCTATATTAAAAAATAGGAAATTTGTTAAAAAAAAATGAGCAGGAAATTTTATTGTTATTAAAAATACAGGCAAAAAAAAGAGAGAGAGAGAGAGAGAGAGAGAGATGATTTTTCACGAATGAGAAAAATCATCTGTAAAATTCTCAACGCCATCTATATTTTTGTTATTTATTTTTCGGGAATTAAAAAACGACAAAATATTTATGGAACTTTTTGGGAAAAGATTGTCACTGATCATCAGTTTTCTGCTTCTTGGATCGTTTTGGTCCACAAATAAGAGCCCTCCAAACCAGCCACAGATACTGTCGATATGATTATTAAATTAACACTATTAATTTAATAATCATATCACCTAACAATAGATTAGCGTATAACAATCCTCAAATTACAATGTCAATTAAATCGTCAATACGATCGCAAAAAGACAAAATCCCCATGACACCGAAGCCACGTGTAGTGCACGAGGATACGTAATATGCTATGGTTCCACGTGTAGGGTGAGGATCAACTTGTCAGAAAGAGCAAACATCGTCGGTTCATTATCCAATGACGTGGACCACATTGCAGCCAAAAATTCTTTTAAACCGCGTAAAAATATTTTCTTATTATTATTATTATTATTCTTTTTGCATTATTTTGATATTTTTGCTCTAGTATAACTTATATTATTTAAGTAAAGATACGCTTGGTTGTATTTAAATTATTGCCTCGTCTTGTTGGTTTGCTTTTCTGTGAAAAAAAAGAAAAATGTGGTGCCAACGGCTTGCCTTCCTATCTTTAATTGAAAAAGAAAAAAGAAAATGTTAGAATTAAAAATTGAGAAAAGTAGTGAGTCTAACATGGTTTTTGACAACTTAATCAAATCTAACATTGAAAAGAGAGAGAAAAAAAAAGAGGCTCGTCATAGTTTATTATAATTGAGTCGTTTACGTTTAAATTTAAATTTGTAATTTTAATTTATTACAATATTTTTTTATAAAAAATTTAAAATTTAAATATTAAAATTAAAAATTACTCATTTAAATGTATGAATTAACTAAGTGGTTATTGATAGGGGCGGAGGGAGATGAGGCCGGGGGCACATTTTTGGTTTTTAAAATTTACCCTATAGTTTTCAAATGTTTTCATATATGCCCCCTTCATTAATAAAAATTTTAAATTATCTTAACCAAAATCCAAATTTTTTTCCTATTGAATTTTATACTTTTAAATGTACCTAATTGAAATTTTTTACTTTACTCTAATTAAAAACTTTTTATTTTTTCAAATTTGCCACTTTTAAAATATTTTTTTAAAATATAATCTTTATTGTATCAAAAGTGAGCCTCACCAAAAAAAATAAATAAATAAATAAATAACCCAATAAAATTATAATTCTCAAATGTATCCCTAATTAAGTAGTTTTTCAAGTAACCTCTCACTTACTATTTGCTCGTAAAACACTTTGCTTTAATTTGCTTTTGTTGAGGTAATAAACACCTTTTTTAAAACTTGCACTTTTCTCTTTAAAATTTTATTTCACGTATATATAAAAAAATTCAATAAACTAATCAATATGGACATACATTTGTTTTTAACTAATTAATAATATTAAAAGTTAATATTATTAGTGTTTTTAACATTTTTAGTTTATATTCCCTCTAAAATAAAATCTTGGCTCCGCCACTCGTGGTTGGAATGCCAATGATTCTTGAGTAAAGAGTTTTTTTTTTTTTTTTAATTCCTAAGACATAGTTTATTTATTCATTTACTTTCTCTGTATTCTCCAAGCTATAGTATTTGTATGGAATTAATTAGCTCCGATTACTTTTAAAGTCAATATATAATGTAATTTTATCCGAAAATGTATTTATCCGTGGGAACCCGCCTTAAATAGGTTAGAGAAAATCTAATTTAAATTGAGTCAGATTAAAATGAGTTAAAGTTTTAACCTATCGTGAGTCGCAACGCGAAAACATAGTTAAAGATTCTCGACCTTATTCCTTATTTACCCACCCGGTTTAATTACATTATATATTTTTTATATTGTATGTAATATACTCTAATATGTAATATTAAGCATGATATATTACATAATATATATAAATATATGAAAACACATTTTTTATTCACCTATTTTTCTAAATCAAATTTTTTAAATATGGCTCATTAAAAATCATACGTCTATTTAATTATTTGTTAATGTCTCTTAGTATTGTATATTTAAAATCAAAATGAATTTCTCTAATAAACTGCTTAACTAACTCACACACGATGATAATACGATGTGCGGAGCAAGTCTTGAAAACGACAATTGTCACAGTTTGCATGCATTTTCAAAACTGTTCTAACTGGGAATATATATATATATATAGCTCAAGAAGCACCTTCCAGAAAGTCATAAGAAGAGTCTATTTGATGCCAATCCAAAACTAAAAGAATATATTAGGATTGGTCACGTACGTTACTATCAACCAGAAGTTAGAAAGAAAAACGAAATAAATATTAATGCAAATGATATACAAGTCAACCAAATGAGATAGAACGAAATTGAAGGACACAATCAAGAGATGAGTTTACGTGTTGGTAAGAACTATTCCCATGGTTTGCGGTGCTTCGTACAGTTGCCACGGAAGGGCAGACTATAGAAGTAATAATATTTATTATTCTTAATCCATCTTTACGTTATGCCATTATTAATATTCCATTATTTTTTGGACAACTTCTTGGCTATTTTGTGACTATAATTGGTTACACTCTTAAGCGAGACTCACGTGGCACTCTATTAATAATAATTACTACCCACCTTATCCTCTAGTCATATATGCAATACTATAACGGTGGAAACAAGCTAACTTTATTAAGTAATGTGTTCGTGCACTTATTCTTTTATTTGTTTGTTTGTTTGTTTTGGTTGAGGATGTGTTCATGAGTTAATTTGCTTGTTATAATCAGACAATTAAACTGGGTTTCAGCTTTTACGTATGAATTATGTGTCTATGTATCTTAATCACACTACTATTGATGAAACCATCCACCCTTTGGCAACGTTTCATGTTAATGCTTGCTGCCCACCTCAGCAAAAAAAAAAAATGTTTTCTAATCGCCAATAAAAATGTTTTGAGAGTGATGTAACATGTTTTATTGAAATCTTCTATGATACGTCAATATATTGTAAATTAGATTTTTTAACTAATAAATTTATATAAAATCACGTATATAAAAAATTTCTTATATCTAACGGTTAGAAAATATAATATGACATACACGACATACCAGAGAACATCTATGTTTTATTACAGGAAAAGACTAAAATACCGTACCCCTAAAATCCGGTGTCCATGTATTTTTTAATCCGTTGATGGTCAAAATTAATTAAGCTCACCATTAGATAGATATGCCCGCCCATACTAGATTTATGGGGGAAAAAAAACACTCAAATCTCATATATGAACTCTTCACAGCCGTCGGAGTAAGAGGAGGGGGTCACCGGATATTTGAGCAACGACTCGTCGCCATCGTCCTCAGCTCCTCTGCCCCTTCTGGCTGTCACAGTTCCGCTAGCCGGATTTTTTATTTTATTTTATTTTTTGTGATAACCATATTTAGAATAGGTTGTTATCAAGTGATGTGATGTCTATTTTTGTTTCTTTGAAACTGCGATCTAGAACCCTTGACTACCAATCAAAACGGTTTTTTTTTTTTTTTAATAAAAAAGATAGGTCCCCATAACATATCCGTACAAGATGATATCGTATATTAGGAAAAGTTTTCTAGTAATGCTTTTATTATATTCTTGAAGTTTAAACTTTAAAGTTTTCTTTAGGAAAAGTGCATTTTACGAAATTATGGTCCGTTTGAAATAGCTTTTGTTATTCTTTTTAAACAGTTTAAAAAATAATAATAAGTCGAGCTCATTTGGTTAGTGCATAAAAAGGAGTTTTTGAAACCTGTTTGGTTAAAAAATAAATAAATAAAAAATCATATTATAAAAGTAATGTAATATTATTAATTTGTTATTTATTGTAGATGAAATTATTAATTTATTATTCCCAAATAAAAGGTTAAAAAAAAACTTTTTCCCATAAGCACCTAGCATTTAACTTGTTCAAAAAAAGCTTATAAAAGCCAAAGCCTAATAAGTGTGTCTACTCAAATACGTCTAAAAATAGATTTTAAACTAAATAAGCTAAAAGTTGTTTAATGCTCGTTCACTTCACCAATTCGAGTTTAAAATTTAAATTTTTCTACAGTAAAAAGTTCTCAAAAAGAGTCACATCTAACTTTTTTGTTACAGTAAAAAACTCTCACATAAAATCACATTTCAACTCAAATTACAAACTCAACTCAACGAAGTGAATCATTTTAAACGGAGAATTTTATTACGTTGGCTAGAAGCTATTTCAAAGTACCAAATTCTCACATTTCCAAAAACAACTTTTGAACAGAAAACAACGCCAAACAAACCCATTACAAGTTTTAAAAGAAGAAAAAAAAAAAAAAAAAAAAAAGGAAAGAGACTTCAGAGAACATTAACATTCAATTGCTTAGATTAACCTTCCTCAGCAATCAAGATTATCAGGACCACCAAAAACCACGTTAAGGTACGAAATCTAATCAATAAGAGCAAGTGAGCAACTATGTTTAGCAAAATGTTTCCTAGATTAAGCTTAATTTGG
Source organism: Morus alba (assembly GCA_012066045.3). Taxonomy (NCBI): domain Eukaryota; kingdom Viridiplantae; phylum Streptophyta; class Magnoliopsida; order Rosales; family Moraceae; genus Morus; species Morus alba. Next base: position 8,300,556 of record CP050227.2, read on the forward strand.
TCCTTCATGTGTGAGTCCCCCCCACCTAATGAAAACCGAAACATCATTTATGGAAAACACCCATTATATTTCTTAGCTAGCTACTTCTCTGGTAGTTTAGATGGTACCAAATACTTGAATAAACCTCCTATAACAGCTACATGTCACAGTTGATTTCTATTTCCTCCTTTTTCCTTTTACAAGGAGGCACAAAAATCGGTCAATTGTAGAGACATGTAACATAAATTACTTGGATCATTTTAATCTCAGCAGTCCCAAAATCAGCCCCTGCCAATCTTTTAGTTATAAATTTCAAAATGTGGATAGAGATAGTTGGGCCAAATTATTATTGTCGTAGCATTTATTTCTTGTCGTTCTCATGGCTGAGGAAAGTGACTACTGATTAGTCAGAAGTGTATACGACGTGTCGTTTAGAGAACTTTTGGCTTCATTGTCATTGCAACATGGATAATAAGTGGTTTGATCTTGTCACAGATTTTGCGTTAATGAACAAAACGTATATACAAGTCAATAGGGATAATATTCAAGAATAGGGACATATTGAATTTTTTTTTTTTTTTTTTTTTTTTTTTATGAAGAAAAAGAGTACCAAAAAGAACAAGTTACAAAGGAAATCAATTGTGTCAATCCCAAATAAGAACATGAAGAAATAATGTACCCTTTGACTTGCAAGTTTGTAAAGGATGATGAGAGAAACCTTGAACATGCAGATGACAGGTTGGAAAAAGTACTTGAGATTGAGAACTCCAAAAGTAGTCTTTGAATTCTGCCACAGAAAAGATTCATAAATTTGGAAAAAGAAAAACTTGAAAACAATGCGGGTAAAAGTAGAATAACATTTGCAAATTCTCGCTTACCAATCACCAAACAAATTGACTTTCTTAAAGTGAAATGAATCACATGCTCGCTAGTCCATCATAAGAATTTTCTTCTTAACAATGCTCTATCAAGTTTAGCTGCCACTGCAAGGTTGAAATCAAGTCTTGCGGTTCTTTGGGGCATATGCAAATTGGCTAAAGTCCGTACCAACCGTTGACCTTCGATAAGTAGAAGCCAAAGAAAAAAAGATGATGATGGTTATGATAATAGGAGAAAGTCAATGGAAATTAGGGACATGCAAACTGTACTACCTATTGTTACTAATATTCTGAACGTCCTTAAGAGGAGCTCGGAGGCCACTCGCACGAGAACCAGATGAAGAATATCTAAAAGATGAGATTATTGAAACGAACTTTTCCATAGATTTTCCTGCTATATCAGAATAATGGGCTAAATGTGAAATGTTGGAACCAAACTTCCCTTCACTAGTGTCAGTACACATGTGCTTGGACTTAACATTTTCCTGAAAGCAGTTAAGAGTGCAATGAAAACTTCATAAGCACTAAGCAGAAAGCATCAGAAAGAAAATTACTCCAATTAAAAGAAAATCACAAATACAAAGTACTTACTTCTTGAATGCTGTCGTTTGTAGGTTTCTTTCTTTTCAAGACATTGCCAATGGAATAGCCATTTCCAAGGGTACTCGCGGGAACCGAATCTTGACTCGTATGAATGGCCAGATTGTCCTTAACCAAACTATCTGGTTTGCTTTCTTGATCACTGTTATTTACTACCTTATGCTGAAAATAAGAACTCCTCACAATGACCTTTCTGCTCTCTTTTCTTATTTTTCCCTCAGTTGCATCTGGGGCACTCTCAAATTCATGCTCCTTTTGCTGTGTTAGACAAGGTCTATGAATTGAAATTTTGGGTTGTTGCAGCGAAGTATGTTCTGGACTTCTTGTCTCGTCCTTCGTGCCTTTCATGTCATGAAGATAACTAAAGTGAGTAATGAGTATTATGCATATTGATGTTCAACAAGAGAAATTATAACCTTACCATGTCTTGGAGATTCTAAAAGGTCCTGAACTTCAGTGGCAATAACCTAGAGAAAAACAATAAATTTTATAACATTTAAAGAGTAGCTTAAGAATATTTTATACTACGTGATAGTAACTGAAAAGTTGTCACAACACCTATTTGGAACACTCACTGAGTCACTCGGAAGAGAGACATTGAGCATGTCATGTCTTGGAGATTCTAAAAGGTCCTGAACTTCCGTGGCAATACCATCTTCAACCTAGAGAAAAACAATAAATTTTATAACATTTAAAGAGTAGCTTAAGAATATTTTATACTTCGTGATAGTAACTGAAAAATTGTTCACAACACCTATTTGGAACACTCACGGAGTCACTCGGAAGAGAGACATTGAGCATGTTTTCAGAGTGAAGTGGGACGGTGTCTCTGAGCATGTTGTTTTAGAAGCAGCAGCTTCATCGGCAACATGTTCTCTGGGACTGAGAGAAGAGTTGCAATCAGGACTCGGATGATTCGGTGATAAACGGGGGGCCCTGAATTTCCTCTTTGCCTCGAGAGAGGCAAAACCTTTGAACATTAAGGAAAATGAACAATAAAAGCTTGCACTGACAGAGAATGAGCAACAAGAAATTCATCCTGCCCCTTCATGGTTCCATGACAATAACGGATAACCTTTACGTTTTAGACTTCCATTCTTTCATTTTTCTCTTTTCCTTTCTTTTACCATGGCAAGGCAGCCATCAGTATGGACTATTGCAACGATTATTGTATTATGTGGAACCTCTTTTAATAACTTAAAAATCAAATTTTCCAAATATTTGTTAAGGGTTAGGACTTAACAGAAAAAATGCAGCAGAGTATCTCCTGCAAAAGAACCTAATACTAGGTATGGAGGATGAGTTTTTCATTGCAAAGGCTAACAGCATTTGTTAGTTAGTCTACTCTAAACAACTATTTAACTTCCACATGCCTATTTCTGATCATTTAATCAATAAAACAAAACGTACAATTATATGCATGTATTTCCTATAGTATGAAACATTTAAGATAAGAACAACATAAACAAACCAAGAAAAAGTAACTCAAATTTCAGAAGGATACAAAAGTACTTGGTCAGAAGATTCTTCTGTACAGGCAAGTCTAGCTTTTTCTTTACACTTCCAAGATCCACATTTTTTATTTTCAAAGTTCTGCTGGCACTACTACTCTCCTGTGGGTTAAAAAAAAAAAAAAATGAGGGTTTGTTTACAAATGCTATTGGTAAAACAAAGAGCTTTAGAAAAAAGAAAAACGTAAAGCCAACTAAGCCAGCTAATATGTACCAATCAACTGTATGACATTGTGTGGTACTTTAAGATTACATGGTTCAGTATCAGCTCTCAGATAACCAGAACTTCCCCACTTTTTTCCATTACTTCTTTAATTTAGTTTCATTAACATATTAAAAGCTAACATGCTTGGAGTAGATGGAAACAGTTAAGTATTAGCAACATAAACTAACGGAGAGCAAGAAAACATGTAAAGCAAAACACTTAAAAAGTATTCAAATTCAAGCTCACTTAGATAAATGTAAACTTGAATACCTGAACTTCAAGACGTGAAACCTGAAATGGCATGTTGGTAAATGGATCAAGATCACCTTCTGCTATGCCTTTAGCAATATCTTTGGGTATCGATGTGTGTTATGTTAAGATATCTCGAGCATTCCACTCTCATATAAAGAAACACATACATGCAGTTTCAGTGATTTCTATTAAAAAGGATATGGCCCTAAGAAGTCCAAACCATCCCCAATATCGCAAGATATTTCGGACAAATGTACAATGTCCTCAGTAACAGGATCATAAACACGTTGATGCTGAAAAGTCAATATTGCTTTCTTGAATGATTCTTCATAAAGAGGAGGAACTGAAGCAATGCTGTATCTCAGGTGCTTAATTACCTGCAGTCATAAGTTGGCATATAACAGATATAATCATAATATCAAAGAAAAGAATAATTAAAGGACGTGCAGGGGAAAGAAAATATGACGTTCTCAGACTATCTACTTGAAGGATACAATTATCAAGGTCATGAACGATAAGAATTCACCTTGTCATAAGTTGTGAACCTTTTGATAAGAGCATGGGCCCTTTTCAGGCCCATTCCAGGCAATGACTGCAAATAGTCACAGCCACTCAGAATGCACATCTCAAGAACCATTTGCTTCGTGAAGCCAGAAAAGCTTAATTCCTTGTTGTGTTGCAGCATGGAATACTGAAACTGAACAGCTTGCCCAAATTTGTCCATTTTAAAAATAATCTGGATTTGACAAAGTACCTAGTAGGGATAAGAACATAATAGAAGAACAGCATGTGACACCAAAAATTGGAATGATGGATTCGTGATAACTCACCCTGGGACATCCAAATGCTATTAGATCCGAGTCCTCGGTGATAACTGCATCGACCTGTTTCTTGATTGCCAAGAATGTCATTTGGGCATCTGCTTCATAAGGAGCCACGACATATCGTATGTTCTCCTTCTTTAACACCTTTCAAAAGCAACCATATAAAAAAAACAGAAGATGGTCATCTTTTAGCACTCAGAAAAACGTTGTATATTCTAGAAGACAATATAATTTGGAGAAGGTAATGGTTTTGGCTCAACTGAAAAGCTAGAGTATTTCTTGCAAAAAAATTGTCTTTCTCACCTGAATTAAGTCGTGTGCAATTGAAGGTGAAATGTCAACAGCTTTTTGATAGCACTCATAAGTAGCAGCAGAATTGCCGTTTGACTCATGCTCCATAGCACGTGCAAGATTTTCCTTTCTCACCCTGCAAATTTTCTCGAGTCAAATGTTATCCACAAATCCATAGATTAACGGTGGAAGGACCCCTAATTCTCATAAAAGGGATATGAGAGAATGACTGGAAGTACCACTTTGTCCACTTTCTTTCTCATGTAAATGTAGAGAGAAGGCAACTAGCACCGGCAATAAATTGCACATCCCAACTTGGTTGGCAGTACCACTTTGTACACTTGGTCAGGCAAACTAGCCGCGAATTTTTGATAGGTTTCGAAAGGAGGAAGTATAAATAACAAGAGTGTAGATTATTTAACCAGGGATGTTTCAAGAGATTTTGTCCCAGCAAAAAATAGGCAAGGAAAAGAAGGAAATACCAGGTTTAAAAAAATTCTGGAAAGCTCATCAGAACAATTTAAAACTACACAATACACGAATAATCCTAGACCTACTGCACACGGAAACTTAAAAATGCGCTGTATTAATACGTAAACACACACACACTCACATACACAGAGAGAACACTGCAACAGCAGCAATCCAGATGATGCGTGTAACTCAGACCATCATACACATCTGGAACACAATAGACCAGTTTAGAAAGAAAGGTCTATTGCAAGCTAGTAAACCAACTATGAGCCAAAAAAATTAGGCCACTGAAGCAAAATTATTACTGATGATTTAAATCACTCTAGTAGTTTATTAAAATGTCGAGAAAAAAAAAAAAAAAAAAAATATCGCCAAACTACATTTAGGGACCTAAACTCAAAAAAGCAATTAAAACTGCAATTGAGGACAAATGCAACCTACTCCAGGCTCATTATATTATTGATTGTTGATCGTATATGTTAGTGCTACCAATACAAGTAGAGCTAAAATTGAAGGTAACAAACATACCTTGCACGTTTGTTCTCTTGTTCTCTCTTCATTGGTAGAAGACCTCCATCAAAGACAAGAATAGGTTTGACACCATAATGCCGCAGCAGATTTACTCTATGCATGCAATAATCAATGTGCCTAAATAATATTAAACACAAAAAACAAAAATATTATTGCCATTTGCCAGCCCGCCTCCTAATAGCTCAAGATTTTAGGAGAATTGGTAAGTAACAAGTATGATGAGATAGACGCTTATTGTATGCTCATTTATCATTCATTGAGCATACTAAATCCTCTGAAGGATTACTGACTATATTTTTTCAAATACTTACCAATCATCACACAATGTCCAGTAATTAGTTTCCTAAAATTCAAAACCATTACTCCTAATATCCTCCAATCTTAAAGGAAACTAACGATAATAAATACACGCTTTTGTTGTTTAACCGTATCCTTTGAGACTCACTAAGACAATGAGTTGAATACTTTTATTTTATGGAACAAGACACGGTTATGGCCCTTCGGTCGCCATTTTTTGCTTTGCTTTTGTTATTGTCTGTTAATAACAACATAATTGTAATAAACGGAAATAGATTAAGATGATTAATGGTAAAACAACTTTCATATTTTTTCAGGAGAAAGAAAAAAAGCTTTCATATTTCCAAGAAACCACCTGGGCACATAAAGGGTTCTTCAACGAAAACCCCCAAATAGAGAAAATTTCAGAAATTGCATCCACAAAACCGAAACAAAAATACCCAGTACGCGAAACACACTATACGACCCAAAAAAAGATTGCCCATTTATCAAAATTGGTTGAAGCAAAACTAAAACCTTTGACTACACAAGCCCATTATCCCAATTCCCAAAATGACGAAGAATCATTCTACAGAGAAAGGAAAAAAAGACCTGGAAGTAGGAAGGCCTTTGCAGAGATCTTTGCTACAAGACAAAGCGCCTTTGTGAAGCCAAGAATAAGTGTCGACAGCCACACTACAGCCCTCCAATTCCTTAATGTGAATCGGCACCATAATCGATTTCAGTAGCGGCAAAAGCCCTTGAATCCCCATTTCCTTATTCTCGGAATCCCCGAAAATTCCGACCTCAAAGTTCAATGGATTCTTCAGCTACGGAAATGGCAGATTATTTTACGTTGTTTTTTTTTTTGTTTTTTCATTCGCATTCGTTAGAGAGAGAGAGAGAGAGAGAGAGAGAGAGAGAGAGAGATGGGGTTATTAAGCGGAAACTGCGGCTTCTTCGAGGGAAAAATATGGCGGGAAAGTTGTGTTTTGGCCGTGAAAAGGAGGATTCGATTGGCTCTTCTAGGCTGTTTGCTTGTACGACAAACCCTTGAGTCATCAACGGTAAGTCGTTTTACTTGTAGAAGTACTGCCGTGCCGTGCCGTGTCGTTGTTTTCATCTTAACGACGTGCCGTTTTGCCAAACAAAACGGATGCGAATGGGATGCGAATGGTTTCCGTTGAAGAGGACTTTGACTCATCTCGTTTGTTTTATTTTTTTAGTGCGGCTTTTCTTTATAGACTGGAGCATGTCGTTTTTTTTTTCAAAATGAAAAAAAAAAAAAGTTTTCCCACAAGAAATGTAAGTCGATTAATTATTGGAATCATTGGATATCGTGACTTGAGGATATTTTTAAGGAGATAAAGAATCATCCTAGCAGGATGTATACACTGCAGTTGGAATTCCTTTACTATGCGTTTATTTTATAAGTTCAAACTATTATTTAAATTTTTTTACTATAATATTTTTCTTTATAAAATTAAAATTTATATTTAAACTTTTGTTCGAATCTATAAACTAAACTTACGTAATTAAAAGAGCACATTGATAATGTAATGTTTAATTGTTTATTTCTGTCTAAAGGGCTGACTAAAGAGGCGCAATTTAATTAGAATGAAAAGTTATTATAAGATCACTGGTCATCTTATGTCATTTCTTCTTTAGAGAATCCATAAATTGAAATAGCTTAAGATTCCTATTATTGAAGCTGGTGGCCGCGTGTGAATTCTTTCAAGGGGCATGTTGGGCGCAGGAAGCTATTTCAATTGATTTCAAACCTAGCAAAGAGCGCAGAAGTGAGACAGATTCAATTACCTTGGATCCTAACCCTACATGCGTAAGAGGGCTCTTTCTCCGCTAATCACCCCTTCCCAACCAGCCTGCCCGATCGATTTTGTAAGATTGGCTAATTCAAATTAATCTGGTCCGAAGTTGTCGAAACGAATCGTTTGCTTTATCAAACAAAGCTTTATTAGTGGTCTTGGTTGGCCCCTATTTTCAACCATTACAGCTGGCATCGACTAGCTTTGCGATACGGACAGACATGAAGAAGAACATAGGCAGCGGAAATGCAAAAGAGAATAGCAAAGCAGTGATCATTCAAGAAGTACCCAGTTACTTGAAATTGGGAAGGAAGAAACTAGTAATCCATTCAAGTCAAGCCCTAGAAGAACTCAAAGGGGAGAAAGAACTCTTAAATAGGCAAGAAACGATAAAAGAGCTCTGTTTCTGAACAAATTTGTCCACCATTCTAAAAGAATGGGATAAGGGCCGACTTTCTAAAAAGAAAAAAGCGTTTGAGGCCCTCCATTCCTTTTCAAGGAATGGTGGGACACTAACCTCTCTCCCTCCTATTCGTTCATGCTTCACACCGTGAATCACTTCACTCGCTAGTTTCCTCTTCTTTTTCTTTACTTTTTAGTTTCAAGGAACACATCCCCCAAACCCCCTAGTCTCAGGGGGCACATCCCCCTAAACCCCTTGGTTACACCCCTATTTTGTTATACTGGATTTCTTCCCTCGTTCGTGTTTGGCCTGTCTCGATCTATGCTGCTGTAAGATGAATCCTTTTTAATTCTCGTGTCTTGTTGTCAAGGCTCGTCCTGGTGTGTGAGTTGCGGCGACGTATAAGGAATGGTGTCTCAACGCTATAGATCCTAACTTGCCTTGCCTTGGTGAAGTTATGGAGAGCGAGGTCCAATAATCCTGTTTTCAAACCGAATGAAAGCAACACCTTACTAAAGAAAATCCGTTTTGAACCCAATCAAAGGAGTCCGGTATATCACACAATCAGAGGAATGGAATCACCGATTGATGTCATCGGCTCAAAGGCCTTGGCACATGTGTATCATCATCTTGAGGGTGCATCATCGAAGCTGTCATGTGAGGAGATAACAATCTTTGTTTTCTTGATAGCCAAGAAGCATGTCGGAGAATCAAAGATTGCACAAATAAACTCTATGAGTTGATTGTAGATATATGGTAGTTGTGCCTAACAAGGAGAAAGGAATGACAAAGATCATAAAGATCTTTAAAGACTCCCTCCAACAAACAAACGATGGTTTACATTATGATGATCATGTAATTATAGACAAAGTTTATGTTCTTCTCGACATGACACATGCAAAGAATTTTTTGAGCAACAAAAGAAAAGACTTTATTCAAAATGCTAGATTATGAAACAAAAGCATGCTCCTCTAGTCCTACATTGAACGTTGTTCACCTTGATCTTTTCTTAATATGCGGAAGGCATTGATTGAAATGACAATAGATGTTAAAGCATTTTCTATAGAGGAAATCAACTAAAGGCTAAAGACATGCTAAATGATGACATTCTCAACATCCAGTAGCTTATCACATTATACAAAATGATTCGAAGAACTGCCAGCAAAATTGTTCCCATCTCTACCTCTTAAAGAGGGGCGTGGTTGGGATCGGGAATTTTTCGTTTGGGTAGTCTTTTCTACACCTGCTTTATTGTTCATCTAATAAAATAATGGATTTCAAAATTATAATAATTTAAAACAAAAATAAAGTAGAAATTCACTATAAATTTAAACCAAAGTCAAAGATCGCACAAAACAAACTAAATTCTAAATATATGCACACCAAATATTTGTAATAAAGCATCAATAGAACTAATTATATTTTGAAAATTAATTTTATACATATTGTTGTGTCGTGTGAGTCATTTTGGCTCTCTTTTTATGTTTTGGGCTTTGGTTGGCTTAGTTAGGCTTTATGTTTGGATTGTAATTGTTGAAAGTGTCAAGAAAAATCGTACAACTATTGTTTGGGTCGTTTTGTTCCTTAAGTAATGCTGTGCATTTTGACAAAAACTGGAGTTAGTCTTTCGAATTCGTTGGGTTCGTTTGAATAGAAGAAGATCAGCTTTTGGGTTCGTTCAAATAGAAGAAATCAGCTTCACAGTTTTGAATTAAAATAAGGCTCTGAGGATTTCGTGGAAAATATCGAGATTGTGTTGGTATTTTCATTTAAACCAAGATTTGAAATTAAAACAAATATCTGTTAAAAATTTTGTTTTAGTTTGAATAAAAGGTTTATTCAAAGCCATATTTCATGATGAATTCGTTTTGAAGATCAAGATATCATCTAAAAAAGAGATTGGAGTGCTAAGAATCTGGGTCAAGGAAACTGAAACTGGAATATGCAACGTGTTTTGAATTTTAAACTAATAACCGTCTTATCTATAACTACAGATTCTGAGACAGATTCTGATTTTGAATTAGATCATTTTATAAAAGGTTGTTGCACGAGGAATCAGTTGATGGACTACAATTCTAATAAAGTACGGAGTGCACAAATTGAAGACATATAGCGTTCATCGATTTTGTTCTTTGAGAGAAAATTTTGTGAGCTTTCGGGAGAAGGTGTTTGAAGACGAGTGATGCTCGCCAAGCTAGCCACTTAGGTGTTAGACATAACGGCGTCGATAGTCAAGAGGGAGTCTTGGGTTGGTTAAGTCCGATTGGTGTCTGTAACTTTGTACCTATTAGTGGATTGCTTGATGTCTGGGTGTAGCCCCATGGATGTAGATTGATTTGACTGAACCATGTTTAATCGTTGTGTGGTATTTACTCTGCTTGTGTGTTTTGCTTTGGTAATCCTTAATCAATTTTATAAGAAAACATGATAAAAGCACATAACCGGTTCTAACACATATTTATATATATATATATGAATATCCAGGTGGAGGTGGGGTGGGGGTGCTTCGCCCGCCCCTGCCCCACTGCGATTCAAGGACAAGTTTTTATTTTCATTCTCGTCTCCATCCTTTTCTCATCCCTGTCTCTTCAGGTTGGGGCCTTGTCCTCATAGAGAAAACAATCATCTCTATTTAACACCTTCCAAAATCAAGAAGGATAAATTGGGAAAAAATAATTGATGTAATGAAGCATATTTAAAAATCTATAAGATGTTGGGAAAAAAAAGATTAAAATGGAAGACAGAGTGCAGGGAGAAGGAAAGAACTTACCCAAAAAAAAGGTTAATTTCATAAATGGTCCCTTAAGTTTATCTTTAGTCCAATTTTAGTCCCTGATTTTTAACATAACACAGTTAGTCTTTGAGATTTTATTTTATTTTAATTTTAGTTTTTCCGTTAACTATGCGTTAATATTTGATCGAATCTATATAAATTAATGACTAAAATTAGAAACAATTAAGATTTTGAGACTATATGTAGAAATTAACGTTTTTTTTTTTTGAATTGTTTTTGTCCCTAAATTTTATATGTTTCAAATTTTAGTCTCTAATTTTTACAGATTTTGTCAAATATTTAACACTAAACTAACAAAATAACTGAAACTAAAATAAAATAAAACCTTAAGGACTAACTGTGAGACATTTTAAAAGTTAATAATCAAAATGAAATTAAGAGTAAACCTCAAGAATAATTTGTAAGATTAATAAAAAAAACCACTTTTGACCAAAATTAAAAGTTTACTGTAGTAGTGTCACTTCACACTTCCAGATAAATAGCCCAAAGCCCCCAAAAAAGTGGTAGTTTTCATGAATATTTTTTTATTTTTTAGCTATTATATTTATATTAAAATTTATTTATTTTGTATATTTTTTAAATTTTAATATGATTTTGAACAAATTTAAATATTAAAATTTTAAATTACCGGTAGGGCGGCCTATTGGAGAACTCCCCAAAAAAATTAAAATCTAATCTTATTCAAATTAAATAAATATCACCCTCACAATATTAGAGAATTTAATTTTTTTTTTTAAATAAAAAAGGCCCAATACACTTTGTTAAATACTAGCTTGCTTTTTTATGTAGCATGTTTTAATGAGGCAGATACCAATTTGTTGTGAAGCGTATGTAAGTCCAAACGATTCATTCTCAATCCATGGGAAGAAAGTAGCTAATCGGTTTCTAACATTAACATTCATTCTAACAGGTGTATTACTGTGAAGATGTATTTTTTGCTATGAATATTAAGAAGAGTTAACTATAAAATGAATGAGAGATTAATTTATGAATTATTATGTACATTGACAAAAACACATCCAATAGCCTCAATAATGAGGTTCGTTTAATATTTTTATGGCATTAAAACTCGTTGAGGATGATTGTATTATATTAACAAAACAATTGTTGGTTTTGATTAATTTTTTGTTTTAATTATTACTTCTTAGCCAATTTTAAGGGCACTTTATAAGATTACCACAGGTTTTGAACTTAGATTGAAATATATTAAGAGACATAAATTATTACAAAAAATACCACAACTAAAAATATTTAAAAATCGTAAAATCTATAAAAAAAACACAAATATATACATGAAAAAACACAAAACATTTTACAAAATCTAAAATAATGAATTAAATACATAAGAGTACAAGCATAATTTTAGTCAAAGCATAAAATTTAAATGATATTATTATGGTATATTTTATAATAATTTTAATACTTATAATAAAAGTCAATTAAATCTTAAAAATTATGACATACTGCTTAAATATCTTGTAAGGTGTTTGACTTCGCCACTGGATACTTCTATATATTAGTTAGATTAGAGAGTTAGATAGTTAGATTAGATACATGGAGATTAGACAAGCTGCGTGGCTACAAATATATATGTATAATTGTGCGCAAATTATACACTAGAAAATACAAATCTGTCAAAAAGTTGTTGAAAAATTTGTTTACCAATATATTATATTAAAAAACGTTTGATTTATAAATTAAAATTATTTTTAATTTATATATATTTTTTATAAATATTATTATAAAAAAAAAAAATTATAATTAACCAATTTTTTTTAACATCCTTTTAGATTCTAATACTATTCGCATATTTATGATGGTAAACCCAAATAAATAAAAACGTGATTTAATCAATATAAGTCACATCAACATCTCACAATTAATTTCGCAAGGACCTAAATAAATAAAAGAAAATATCTAAAAATTTCTGGTGAGGAACTGCTCTGGCTGGTCCACTTGGGAGTCGATGTGGACCACATTTCTTATTTCTGCAATAATAGTTTCCAAAAATTATCTCTTAATACTTGGTTTCTCCTTTTCAAAAAATAAAATAAAATAAAATCATTTGATGGTCTCAGTTTGCTTATAAAAAATTGAGCCCGTCTCTAAATTAGATCAACTTGCCTGCTTGCTTACAATAAAACTTGAGGAGCAAGTTGATTTGATGTACACGTTGAAGCAAGTTTAGACCAGTCGATATTTTTATTATTTATTTATGGCATGGATCTTAAAATAAATCATTAAAGAGAAAATATTTCTGCCTTGTCAAGCCTTTCCAACGTTAAAAGGGGTGCTTTTGGGGCAACTAATGTACAAAAAGTGCAGAGAGAGAGAGAGAGAGAGAGAACACAGCTTTGTAAAGACCTCTCTTTTCACAATTTTCACAAATCTGTACAGAGAGAGAGAGAGAGAGAGAGAGAGAGAGAGAGAGTCTGCTTTGTTTTGTTTTATGTGGTTTGGAGAATTGGGTGATCATCCATTTCTATAGATGACAACTGCATTGTCTTCTGTTTATGCAGTTTCAAGTGATGCTGCTGGAGTTGCAGGTAGTGCTAAAAAAAAAAAAAAAAAAAAAAAAAAAAAAACCTTCTTGCTTGTTGCATTCTTTTTCTTTTCCTAAAGTCATATAATTCTTTGTGACTTTCCTAAATATTATAACCCTCTAAAATATTATAATCCGAAACTTCTGTTCTGTTGTTATAGGAAAGTAAACTAAGCATCTACTTAGAAAATTTGGTTTGGTTTTGGCAGACTTATTTCATGTACTTTTCCATTCTTTTTTTTTTTTTTTTTGAAAAACCAAATCTATCTTATAAATTTCGAACTGGCTATGTTACAATAGGTATAATTTAAGTAACGAGTTTTTCCTGCCGTTTCTTCTTCATGGGGTCAGTTGATAATTGATAAGCTGATTGATCAATTGCAGGAAACCTCTTGGCTTTTGGGTTGTTTGTATCACCAATGTAAGTTCTCTAAGACCAAACAAATGACTGCAAATTTCCACTAAAACCCTCCTTTTTTTAAAAAAATTAATTTCCTTAATTTCCTTGTTTTCTATGCAGACCAACATTCAGGAGAATTATAAGAAACCAGTCAACAGAACAGTTCTCAGGATTGCCTTATATTTACTCATTTCTGAACTGTTTGATATGTCTTTGGTATGGAACACCTATAATATCACCTGGTGTTATATTGGTTGCCACAGTCAACTCAATTGGGGCTGTTTTCCAATTTCTCTACATAATCATTTACATCTTTTATGCTGAAAGAGTAAAAAAGGTAATAATTTCCACTTCTAAATGATTCACCTTAAAAGTTTCGTTAATTCAAACCATATTCTTAAACACTTTTTTTTTTTTTTTTTTTTTTTTTTTTTTCTTGCAGTTAAAGATGACAGGATTGCTAATAGCGATTTTTGCCCTGTTCGCGATCATAGTATTTGTTAGCGTTAAAGTTTTAGATTCTGGTGTTCGGCAAGCCTTTGTTGGATACTTGAGTGTTGCTTCACTCATTTCCATGTTTGCTTCGCCGTTGTTCATCATTGTAAGTACACGCAATTCAAAACACTTACGCATGTTTTGGTTTTAGACACTGCAATTCCTTTTCAACTCGTTTGCTTTCCCCTTGTAATGTGTTTAACAGAAATTGGTGATCAAAACAAGGAGTGTTGAATTCATGCCCTTCTATCTATCCCTCTCAACTTTCTTGATGAGTCTCTCTTTCTTTACTTATGGAATGTTGAAGTACGACGGTTTCATATATGTAAGTTCTTTGACCCTTCTTGCAGACAGGGCCAGATTCTCTGCTAAAATTTTGGCATAATCTAATTAGGATGCCTAATTAGGATGAGGAAACTTATAAAATATAATTGGATTATACAAACAAAGGATAGTTAAATTCTTCTAATTAGTGAATTGAGCAAATATAGAGCGTTTTAATACTTGTACTATTTCTTACAGCCTAGAAAAGAGTATTGCTTTTACCAGTTGCTTATAAATATGATTTGTTTCAGGTTCCAAATGGAATTGGATCAATCTTGGGGCTTGTCCAGTTAGCCTTATACTACTATTTTAGCGGTACTTCTTCAGAAGACTCGAGAGAACCCTTAATCGACACGTATGTGTGAATAAATTCCTTCACAACATGCATCAAAGTCTATAGCAGGCTCAATCTCTTCTTTTATTTGTCTAAAGAAAAAATTGGCAAACAATGTTTACAATAAGACAACGACATCTAAATAGTACGATCTGTCGTGTTCCATTCCGAAGCAGCAAGAAAGCGCAAAACTAAGAAAGCAGCATCAGACACTCAGAAAACGTCTGCTTGTAGTTCTACTGATATGTCTAGAGGAAATTCCTTGTCCTGCTCAAAGAAGAGTTAGACATCCTCAGTTATGGAAAAGGAAATGGACAACCTTGTTCATTTGGTGCATTTTCAGTCCACAATAAACAAAATGATAAGAAAAAAAAAAAAAAAACTATGCTATGAATATGAAATTTTGTAATGTTGAAAAATAGTTTACAAGCCACAAGAGACAACTTCCACTGTGCCACTACATTATCCACTGTGGAGTTTAGCAACTTTGCTGTGTAAGTTACAAGATGTTTAGTACAACGTGTTATAAGCTCAAAAAAAACTGAAGGTTTTATTGAATCTAAAAATTTTTTGTTTAATTTGCAAAATCAAATCGTTAGTTTACAATTTTGCTCTCATGAAAAATTTAAATTTCCACTGTGCCATTAATATTTTATCCACCTTATAAATGAGAGTTTAGCTTTAATTTGCCATTTATGCTTAAGATTGATCGCACAAAGACTTCAAAATAATAACATGAAGTGTTCCCTGCAACAAATATTGGAAAACCTGGAAGAATCCAAAAGAAATAAAGGAAACTTTCCATTTTGTTACATGGTGAATATTTTAAAGTAAATTCTATTAGAGCATTAAATGGCATGAACGGAGCTGGCTTATATCTGGTGGGCTCAATCTTTCACTCAACTTATTTATTTATTTTTCCTTAAAAAGCATATGAAAATATGTTATTATACCCAAAGACACATTTTCCCACCAAGCAGTAAAAAACATTAAAAATTTAATCTTATAATCTCATTATTATTATTTTTTTTTAAAAATTATTAACCTCTATTGACAAAAAGTTACAGTTCCGCCACTAGCTGTATTTAGTGGAGCAACCATCGGTTATGATTCTTTACTGAATGAATTCAGTATAAAGGAAACTCGGTTATATATTAAGTAGTTTACATTAATATTATACAATCTAAGTTCACTTTCAACTGTGATTATGAACATTACTTTTTTTAGAGAGTGTTAATGTTCAAAGAGCTGATAAAAATGGTTATTTAGGACAAGTTTTGAAGGTATACTCAAATTATGATTTTTAATTTTGACGTTTGAAATTTAAATTTTTTTTATAAGAGAAAAATAGTATAACAAAATTAAAGACAAAATTCAATAGTTAAAAAAAAAACGTGGTCATATGTTATCAATCAACATAATATGAAAGGAAGGAGGAATTTCAATTTGCTAATAGGTAAAATATACACCCTTACACATTATTATACACAGATGAAAAACGTGGTTAGAAAGCGGCAAAATAGAATAAATTACAATCAAATTTTGATGCAAGTGTTTACTTATTAAAAGTTGGAATTACATTTCTAATTTAAGAAGTAAATTTAAAAATTGGAATTACATTTCTAGTTTAAGAAAAAACTTTTCAATTATCTTTTCCATTGATGATGATCTAGCAAATGAAAATTTTTAAAAGGAAAAAAAGTAGTAATCAACTGGTTTATTCTCTAAAATATTGCATAATAACATTTCATTGAATATTTTTTCTCTATATATCTAAATAAACTGTCATTCAATAAATCCAAATAAACTGTCATTCAATACATTAAAATTCTATTTCTTGAAAAAAAGTAATATTCTATTTTTTTTAAATAATTAAAATAAACAAAGTAGAATGACAAGAGAAAACAAAAGAAATAAAATGTCAAAGATGTTATAGTTCTCTATCTAAAAACATTACCACGCATAGTTCTATGCATTTTCCCAAAATTATAGTGTACATGTTCCTTTTAAAAGGAGATATGTACACTAGTTAAAGAAAAAACAATTTGAAATTAATATTCCCCATGCATTTAGTGTTGTCTCTTTTGTTTTTAATTTGTTTATAAATTGATCTGTTGTGATAAAAGGTAGTTATAATTAAGAGGTCGATAATAAAAAAAAATAGATTATTATAAAAAGGCAGTATTGCACTTTTTTCCATAAGAAAATGAGACAAAAAAAAAGAACCTCACTTTAATCTAAACTACTATTGAGGGAGAAATATCTTGTTAAATGCAGGGAGAAATAAATTAAGTTTTAATTTAAAGTAATATATTTGGTCATGTTGATGCCCAGTTCACTTCACCAATTCGAGTTTATAATTTGAGTTTTGCTACAATAAAAAGTTCACAGAAATAGTCACATTTAACTTTTTTGTTACAGTAAAAAGCTCTCGCATAAAATCACATATTAACTCGAATTATAAACTCAAATCAGCAAAGTGAATAGTTCAAGTTTAGAATTTGAGTTTTATTACAGTAAAAAACTCACAGAAACAGTCAAATCTAATTTTTTTTATTATAGTAAAAAACTCTCACATTATATCTTAATTCAAATTAAAAACTTAAATCAACGAATTAAACAGCTCCTTTAATTTTTGGAGAACGAAATGAAGTCTTAAATTTTTCAAGGGGCTATATGTAAATTTGATACAAATATATATAGAATTGTGCAACTAAAGAAAGTTGATGGGGACTTAAATCCCGGGTTTTTATTGGTCCAGTCGTTGTTCGTGCTTAAGGTAAAAACACGCTCCAATTCTTTTTCGATTAATCTCTAATATGTAAATGCACCAATCATACCCTTCTTCAGTTCTTGTTTTCTGCGTGGCCTAACAAAAGAAGACAGAATATGCGCCAAGTTTCCAACAGTTTCTACAAAGCACATTTCCTTTTTTTTTTTTTGTTGAAAAAAGACAGTCCAAAAGTACAAATGCAATACGGCAAGAATTGGGCAAAACCGTAATTTAAGGAAGACTCTTCAGCCCCACGGAACTTCATAGGATTGGATAATTATTCTTCTCTTACGCGTTCAAAAAAAAAAAAAAAAAAAAAAAAAAAGAGAGAAAAAGAGATTATTATCTCGAAAAACCCTAAAACACACACTTCTCTGTTCACTGAAGAAACACCCTAAAACCTCGGCGTCGCTCTTCTTTCTCTCTCATCTGTTTCTCTCTCATCGCTGACACGACCGACGGGAGGGCTCGCCGGCCCTCTCTTCGATGATCTCTTCGCGTCGCTTTTCTCTCGGTGAGTTCCTCAAACCCTAACCAAACCCCCTGTTTCGATCTAGTCTCTCGTTCAATTTTGACTTTTTTAGTTCTTCTTTTTGGTTGAAATTTGGGGAAAATGTTTTGATTTTGACGCTTTTTTCTTCCGTTTCACTTTTGCTAAGCGTATGTAAATTAGGTTTTCGTTAGGCCTTTCCTCGCTTCTTCTATATGTCGTTCTTCATGATTTGGTTTGGGATTTGGGCATATCGATGGCGTTATTATTTTTTTTTTTGGTAATATATTTTGTTCTGACGGGAATTTATGCCAATTTCGCTCTCTTGAGGTCCATTTTGCTAAGATCTGATGACGGATTTGATGTTTGAACGGTCAAGTCGAACAAATTATCGACGAAAGAGTTCACTGTGGCCAAAAGCAATTTCATTAACTCAAACAGTTATTATTTATTTATTTTTTAAGATTGTGTCATTGGTTGCTTTTTGCCGAGTTTCGATTGAATTGAAATTTTCCTTTTCTGTTTCAAAAAAATCGGGGGTTGGGGTTTGGTTCAGCAATAGCTGGTTGTTAGTAGTATAGTTAAGCTTCAAGAGAAAAAGCAAAAAGAAAGGAAAAAAGAAACAATTTTGATGAAGCTAGGAAAGCCTCTTAATTTGGTAATATATATATATCTCTCTCTCTCTCTAATTTTTTTTTTTTGTTGCTATTTTGCAATATCTTTTCCCTCATTGTTGTTATGCTATCGTATTTATAGGTTTTCCATATACCTGTGAGTACTTTCGGCGTTACTGCTGTATAACTCTATATTTTTATGAAACCAACTTATTGAACTAACTTTTACTTTCTTTGAAATTTTTATGCAGAGGTGTTCTCTGAAAAGAGCAACTTTTTGCCCGAGAACTTGGAAATCTAGACCGTGTTTTGAAGCCCTGTAGTTCCTCACAATGATTGCCACCAAAACCTTTCTACCAGAGAAAAAACTGAAGATTAGATTTACCAGTAAAAGAATAGAAGCTGATACTGGGATACAGTCATGCAACGCAGGGCAGCAAGTGTCACTGGGCAATGACTACTCAGTGGCAAAAACTTGTGTCCCCAGTGCTAACAAGCGTGGGCCAGAATGGGTGACTGAGGGACCGAAAGAGAAGAAGCAGAAGATTGATCGCAGTGTGATGGTGCAGTGTTCTACAATTCTGAAAAAGCTGATGTCTCATGAAGCTGGTTGGGTTTTCAACACGCCAGTTGATCCTGTTGCATTGAACATTCCTGATTATTTTTCAGTTATCTCTGAACCCATGGACTTGGGTACAGTAAGATTTAAGCTGGAAAAAAATATGTACTCTGGCATTGAAGAGTTTGCAGCTGATATCAGATTGACGTTTTCCAATGCCATGCTCTATAACCCTCCCGCCAATCATGTTCATCAGATGGCAAAGAAGTTAAACCAGATCTTTGAGATGAGGTGGAAACTTTTGGACGAAAAGTGTGAAGGTTCAAAGGTTGGTTCAGGAAAATCTTCAAGTGGGAAGATCAAGAAAGTCACTCATATGACAGAAAAGAATGAGAAGACAGATTCCTTGGGTAATAGGTCAGTGCCCAAGAGGCCAATTCTGTCTAAAGAGAAGGTTGTAAGGCGTTCTTTTGAGGCAAGTGATACTGAAGAAGTAAGTGCTGTTCAGGAAATCCATGATCATATTTGTTTTCATTTTTATGGACATGTATTGAATTGGTATAAAGACATGAAATGTTGTGTGTTCCTTAAATATTTAGTTAATGGTAGGTACGGCATTTAGCACAGCATAATTCTATGCTTGATTACAGTTTTTGTTAGAATTTGTCCCTTGATGTTACAAATGTGTTTTCTGTAAGCTAAGTTTTCATCGTCATTTATTATTTTATTGATTTTGACACATTGTTTATATAGGTAGAACATTCTAAAGCACCGTACAACTTCATAGTAAAGTTAAGGAAGAGTGCTGATAAAGGTATGAGTGAGACTTTGCTTGCTGCTTGATGATCTGTAGCCCTGTACAGGAACTAATTGGAAATATGTATTATAGGCACTGATAATATCGGTACACAATCTAGTTGCCCTGTTAATGCAAAACGGCCATCCAGTCCAACTCTCAGGAGATGTGGTTCGTGTTGCAGCATTGCATGTGCATGCAGCCTATCTAATGATTCAGCTCATGTTTCTTCAAGTGGTTAGTTGATATCTTCTTTTCTGCCTCTTTGCTGCTATCTTGCGCTTAAGTGACTCATGGGTGCCCTATTAAATATTTGAGCTGTGGATTTGTTCCTCCTCGGTTTAGATATGTCTTCTGACCGATCATTGGGAAGAGATGATCCTGCGTGTATTGAGGCCTCCAGAATGGTAAGGATTATCCTTTATTTACCTTTAAATTAATGTCAAGAGTTTTATGCATGCTGCAGTACTTAATTAATAAAATTTTTGAAAATCCAGGATTATCGAACCAAAAGCATGTCTACCTCCCAAATTAGCAATTCTGATCCAGATTCTGATGGTGAGATACCTTTCCATATATATGATGGGGAGTTAGTATTTCTCTTGTAGAAAAAAAAGAAAAAAAGAAAAAAAGTGGTGTTAGAGTAGGTAAAGGTTGTTACTTGGTATCTGAGTATTGGCATGGTATTGAAGGGGCATTAAGCACTTTCGATGAAGAAAACACATGCCGTAGCTCCCAGGTTATTACTCCTGTGGCAAATGCTGCTTCTAGAGAAGGTCAGTCTACGAACTTTTAATGCCTTACTGAAGTGTTAGTGCTTGTACAATTTTCCGTTAGCAACCAGTAACTGAAGTCCCTAGTTGCTTTGTACTTTTAGGTCGGAATGCTCCTTTGGATGTTCAATTATCACCACAAAAGGCGCTCCGTGCTGCAATGCTAAAGTGCCGCTTTGCTGATACTATCTTAAAAGCACAACAGAAAACACTCCTGAATCATGTGAGACCTCTCGTGTTTAGTAAACTAGGTTCTATTAATTCCTTTCTGATTTGAAAAGCTTAGTGGTTTAGAGTCCTGAATATTTTATTTTATTTTATTTTTTTTAATACTAGGGTGATAGAAATGATCCAGAGAAGTTGAAGCAGGAGAAGGAAAGGTTGGAAAGGACGCAACGTGAAGGTAATTTTAATTTAATACTATTAAAATATAAGGGATAAAAGAAAGATAATGCAGCTTGTGTTATCTAGTAAGGCAGCTTGGCCATTCTTGTACTTTTGCTTGTATAATTAAAGTAGGGAAACTTCTTTTGTAATTTATATGATTTTTTTATTTTTTATTGGAAGCCTGTGTTGTGACTTGTAACTTATGATGGTCCAATAGGAGTGAATTATTAGACTCTAGACGAAATTTGTCAATTTGGTTTTTAGCACGTCTCTCAATTTTAATTTTTTTTTTAAATTTTTAAAATTTTTTTTGGGGGTCCTCTTGGTTTTTGAAATAAACATCTCTTTTGACTGACATTGGGAGTATGATGGTACTAGTCTTCTTTTTGGAGGGATCAACTAAAATACTATGATCCAGTGTTGTGTAATATTGTTAAGTTCCCTACAGTACAACTGCACGGCAGCTTACGAGCAATGCCCCTACTGTAAAAGCTATAACTAGTTTGCCCATCCTTTTCCTTGTTGCCAACTTCTATCTGGTTGATATTAAAGATTCTATTTTACAGAGAAAGCAAGGATTGAAGCTCAAATAAGAGCTGCAGAAGCTGCCTCAAGATTGAAGGCTGAAACTGAGCTGAAGCAGCAACGAGAAAGAGAAAGAGAAGCTGCTCGAGTTGCACTTGAGAAGGTTTACATTTTACTTCCATCGTTACTTTTTGCTTTGTCATGTCTTGATGTAATCTTCGAGCTCTGATGAAAATAGTTCTCACGTACACCCAGATGGAGAAAACCATTGAAATTGGACAAAACCTGGAGGTTCTAAAGGAACTTGAAACGTTGTGTGGGTTCGCTCCATCATATCATCTTCTCAATAGAGACAAAGGCCGTGAAGTGTTAATGGTATCTTCTTGGCCGGCAGACATGCGATCTCCATTGGAGGAGCTAGGTCTGTTTATAAAGGACGAATATGTGCGAGATGAGGATGAAACTGAAGAGGCTATTCTGAACGTTGATGGAGAGGAAGGAGAAATTTTTGATAGAGATTAAGTTTAGTCTGCCCTTTTGTTTCATCATCTTGATGAGCGACTTAATAGTTGGTATCTTATAGTTGGTCTTGTTTCTTTTTTCCAGCTCAACTTGTTTATATCATTATTATGAGAGGGGGAAAGGGACTTTGTAAATGACGTTTTGGGGGACTTAATATGTGAATAGGAGTGTCGATGCATAAAATTCTGACCTATCTTTAGGTGCAAAAAAATGTTGAACAATACTTTTAGTGCATTGAAAGGGTTGTATTTTCAGTCTGATCGTCAACTATGATGCGGGTGTCGATGATTCTAGTGAACTAGAAAAAGTTGCGAAAGTGAAGCACTAATTACCTTAAACTTCTAATTAGTCAATCTCGGGCACATTTTTATTTAATTTTAGGGATAATCGAGTTTAAAATTTGAACTACAGTAAAAACCTTATAAATAAACATCTAATTTTTTTGTTATAGTAAAAAATTTACATAAAATCTCCCATCGAATTAAAAATTTTTGTGAACAAAATCTTTACCAATTCCAAATCGTTTGTACAAAATCTTACTAAAGTTGATAAAAAAATTGGATTGAAGTTTGTATCCTTAGTGATATTCCTTCATTGAAACTAAAGGTACATTTTCTTGGCATAATGATATTGATGAATCAATAAAAGAATCAAGAATAAAATACTTCACACTGTGAATTCATCGCCAGCAGATCCCATTATCTGTTGTCTAATCTATTTATATAATTATATTGTCCAATCATGATCATTAGTAATCTCTCTCTCTCTCTCTCTCTCTCTCTCTCTCTAAGATCATCTCTTTAGAAAACATCTTGCTTTCCAAGTTTTGTTAAAATCTTTTAACTCGATGAAAATTCCAAATCCAAACACAACTACATTTACAGGGTGTACTAGATAGAGGCAACCGTATAGAAACCATTCAAAGAAGTCGGATGTAGAATAGGACTCTGTATCCAACATTGGATTGTCAAAACTTGGAGGAAGCAAGTTAATCGTACAAATCCATTCCAGATTCCTCTAATTCAAAACAGGAAAAAAGAAATGCAAGCAGCAGTTACATTTCCCTCTAGCATCTAGTATATAATTCTGACGCATCAAAGAAAGCAATTTGGAGTCTTGATATACGGCTCGCAATGGAAAAACAAAAACCTATACATATCATACTGTGTAACGATCCTTGGCACCTCTGTCAAGCTTCTTTGCATCCTCCTGCAAAGAACGGAGAAATGTGTTTACTCAGGCGGGATGTCACAACACCGAAGTACATAGTTGCTTATATTATTTTTAAACGAATTCTTACATGAAATATGAATCCTACGGTGTTATTGTAATCAAGGAAGTCCTTCCATTGTTTCCCAATGCTCACCTGAAGAAAGAAAATCGTAATAAGACGTCAGTTTTCAAGCCATACCCAATAATAATAAAAATTAGTTCATTTTAACAACAATTACCTGAGCAGCTTCATTTGTTGCATTCTTGGTCCAAATAGATATCTTATCCTGCCTGGCTCTGACATTGACAACAGCACCACAAATTTCATCTCCATGATCGAATTGCTCTCCGATCATTGCCAGCAACTAGAAAGAAGGGGAAGAAAAAAAAAATCAGAGGCTGCAGATTCATGATCTAATTAGTATATTACAAATCCACTTCAGAGCATACTGTATACAGCCAATATGTGTCTGACTTCCCCCGTTGAAAGGTCATGGTCCATTTCCCTCCATTAGCACAAACAGGATCCTCCCATTTTGGTTCAATTTTAAATTTGAAGCAATGGAAGTCCGCTCCACCAGCCAATTTGCTTGGATGGTGTATGTTATTGTAAATGCTGAATAATAAAACAGAAAATATGGGGAAAAAATGTTAGTTATTTCAAGTAAAAAAGGGGGGGAAAATAAGAGTACAAAGACAAATAGTAGAAGCTTTGAGAGTTTAGAAATGAAAATCCCCGGGACAGTAGATAGCAATCAACAGCAGTAGCTCAACAAATGGCCCAAAAACAGTTAAAATAGCCAAAGCTATGCCACTGATGCTTCTATGCAAGGGCTCCAAGAACTGTCCAAAGATTCATTTGAAAATTGAATACCTCAAAGAAAAACAATTCAAATAAAGATGCCAAAACAGTTTATAAGGTTACTGAAGCCATTTATACAACTGAATATCACCCAAAATGCTTATAATTTCTGATTAAACATTTCTTGATTAGACAGCCATAAAAGCAACTCCAACATATAGCGAACTGCAGACATTTACCAGCTAAGAATAATCTCGAAATACAACGAAAACTTCTATCATTCATGTTATAGACGCATACACCATCCAACCTCAGAGAATATAAACAAATGAAAAACATAGTCCCCTCCACATTCCTCTAATCTCTAAGCATTCAAGTTAAAATGAAGTTCCATACAAGTAACAAATGACACTTACATGATTATATCACATCTTTTCTATCATTAGGTGCAATCCAACATGAGCATAGGAACAATTTCATTGAATGAATGTTTTAATTCAAGATCCCCAATCTTTGCAAGAGAAATCATCTACCTCAGAAGTCAGAAAATCATTAACCAGGAAAAATCAACAAATTACCTAACAGTCTACAAGAACAAGATTTAGCAGAAAAAGAATCCAAAATCTTCACTTTTCATTAGTTAATATCCTATTTCGTCATGAAAATCCAATGAACCAACTAATCCTTAACCCAAAGCCCAAAGTTTCACTCTTGCTTTTCTCAATATTACAACACCAATACTAAGTTCTCCTCAACCTTCTTTTAACCAAAACTACTAAAAAGACGCAAACTTTCTCAGCTTCTCATCATTAAACCCATTTTCCAATCAACCAAACAAATACAAAAACCAAAGATTCAGCAAACGAACATAAAATAACGCGAAGAAACACGAAGATCACCTCCAGAATTCCTCGACGGTGGTGAAGGTATAGATCGGGCGAAGGGAGGAACCCCAAGCAGTTTGCTTGGACTTGGCGTTGGGGTTATCGAACCAGAACGTCCATGAATGTTCCAGAAGGTGCGGCTGATGAACTAATCCCTTCGATTGCTTCGAAGAACCCGAATCCTCCTCTCCGACGATCTCTCCCTCTTCCGGCTCGTCGTCTTCCTCGTCTCCGCGTCCCCTAGGGTTAGGGTTCGTCGCCTGATTCTCGAGGGCTGACGAAGACTTTGGTGCGTCCTCCACTACCATCTTCGATTTCTTTCTTTCTTTCTTCTTCTTTTTCCCTCACTTTCTCTCGGTTTCTCGCTCTCTCTCTTTTTCTTCTTGGCGTTCTTGAGTGAAAACCTGAACGAGATTTTTGGTGGCTACCGCTTAATAGTGCTTATGGTTGGGCCGGATAGTATATAGGTTGCCTTTTATCTGGGCCGTATTGGTGATTGACAGGCTCACGCTAAGAAATTGTGGGAAGGAAATAATTACATGAGGTTTTTCAGTACATGTTGAAATAAGAAATAAGGTCAAAATTCAGGGGATATTTATGAAATTAAGTTAAAAACAATTTATAGAGATTGACACATTCACGCTATTATTGAATTTAGAATACTGTCTGATTCATTTTATCAATTTAAATTTTTAATTTTATATTTATATAATTATTTTTTTTTAAAAATATCATATTTAATTTTTTATTTATACAATTAAAATTTTGAATCTACAAAACGGATGAAAAAATAGGAGTTAAATCGGCCGGGTAGGGTAGGATTGACGAAAAAATTTACCCACCGGTGCGGGTTATTTTAGGCGCGACACTCTCTTAAATCTACAAACCCGCAACTTTTCGGGTGATCTCAGATAGGGTCGGGTTACTCGGGTTGGTGAAAACCAATTTTAATCTATGACTTCATCAATTTTAATCTAAGAGGCTCTTATATACAAATAAATGATAAAATATTATTATAGTAAATGAGCAATAAATGATATATGCAAATACTATTGTAGTAAATAATTACGCAATAAAATTGCGGCATAATAAATATAAAGACTAATAACTCATAGTTAGGGGTGTAATTCGGCCGGTTTAAAAACATAAAGTCCATAAACTTATGAAAGTAAGAATTTGAAGTGTTGGACATTGTTTTACCTACTTTGAATATGTTCGGCCGGGTAGGGTTACCTCGGGTTCATTTAACCCCACCCCGCACCCCTACCTGCGCAGTGCGGGTTAGCCATAATTAAAACTGAAAATTAAATAAAAAATTAGAAACTCATAATTTTAAATAGGCTCGGCTCGGCTTGGCCGAATTTGTCAAGTTCGAGGTGATTTCTTACATCCCTACCTAAAAATACTCACCTACTGTAATACCGGCCAGAATAATGGCATCCGATCACCATACTAGTATCTGGCCGAGATACCAACAAGTAGATGCTCTTATAGTATTAGCTACCATAATCAATCAAATGTTAGATTTTGACATAACCCAAAAGTCAAATTATAATATTGGCGTAGGATTTATCATTGTATAGTAGATGCTCTTCTATTTGCCAGCAGCTATCTAGTGACCCCATTTTAAAATTAAGTTTATTAACACTGTTAGTCTTCAAATTTTAAGCAATGTGATACTTTAGTGCTTAAACTTTTAATTTTAATAGATAACTCCTTAAACTTTTGTTTTTCTAATAATTTGGTCCCTGACACTAAGATTACTAAAATATTTATGAAATTTAACATAGATAATCACATTAAATAACATAAAATTATAAATGAATAGCCACCTTAAGTGCAAAATACTCTAATTCTTCATGGATTTTAACAGTGGTGAAGAGAATATTTTGCACATAATATAATTACTTTTGTAAAGTTTCAAGTTATTATGTAATGGATACGTTGACTACTGTTGTTTAATCTCTATTTTTTTTTTTAAAAAAAATTTAGTTTGAGAGCGTAATACTTAAAGTTTAGAGACTAATAATATTAAAAATCCATAAAATTAATAGTTGAAGCATTGTTCCGTGGTCTACTAGATGAATGAACTCTGAGACATCGTCAAATTTAATATGGATACAATGTCTTAACCGCGCAAATGGATGAATAATTATAACAGGGCAAAGGATAAGCTGTGCATGTGGTGTGTCGTAGTTTTGTTACTGTCGATAGTTCATTAGATACCAATAAAAAAGGGATCACCAGCACCCACACATGACATCTTATAAACAGTAGAAGGGGACAAAATTGCAATAAAAAGGGCATTAGGTATTTGAATGCCAAGAAAAAAAAAGTTGAGGATCAATATACAACCTAGGTCAAAGGTCAAGGACCTTTTCTACAAATAAGCTTTTTTCTTATTTATTTATTTATTTATTATTTTATTTTTGATGAAATAACCCTTATGAAGCACATAATGACTTAACGATAAAATTGGACTGGAAAAGGGAAAAAAGGACTAACAAACTACAAACTTGTAACATTTAGGATCTTAATGTGACGAATGAAAAAAGGCATAGGGACCAAAGTACAACATGAGTATAAATTTATGGAACAATGGAAAAAAATAAGCCAAGAACATTGTAAAATGCCAAAATAATCAAAATTTTACATAATTTGCACTAGTTCAATTACCAAAATTAAACACTTTAAGAAGATAATTTAGTACTCTTAAACATCTATAAAATAATAAGTTTTGTATCTTGAAAATCTGGAGGGATTCAAACACCACCCTTATGATAAAATGAGATATGAAATTATCATTAGACTACATGTGTAACGATGTCTACATTCATGATATTATAATCTATATTAGTTGATATTTGTAAAGTCAGAATATTGTTTCTAAAAATTGTTTTCTAGATCTTTTCTAGCTTGCATACGCTTCACGCATTGCTTGCTTTTGAAGTTTTGCACGAGGCGAAAAATTGTTTTGACATCTCTTTCTACTATACGTGTGAAAAAGAAAAGAGAAAATTACTAAACTTATTTTTATTGAATATCCTTTTAACTAATATAGTTATTTAATAAAAACATATATTAATTAAGAGTAAATAATAAAAATTCAGATTCATACACTCTAAAAAGTATTTGTCACCTTTCTAAAAAAACACATAATGACTTCGTATGAATTAAAATGCATTATTTCCAACATGTTGTCATTTTCCTTATTATAAATTGGAAAAGCATGCTTTATTCATGGTTGTTAAAAGTATAATCTATCGATTCCTAACGTATGTGTGGTAGGAAGGGCTGTGAGGGAGAGTAACGGGAGGGTATAAGTATATTTTCACTGTTTGGTTTAAGGGGTTGTGGAATGGAGAGAAACATGGTGGAGATTGCCAATCCTCTGTGCCTAGAGGTGTCAAAAGTGCCATATCGGCCCGGCCTGACCATTCTGATACCTGGCTTATGACAGGTTTAGGATGTTCTTGGCACGATCCACTATATTTTAGGGTCGGGTTTGGGCGGGCCCGAGGAGAGATCCTGGCCCAGCCCTGGCCCAGCCCTGGCCCCGACCTTTGCCTTTTTGGGCCAGTGCCGGGCTACTAGGCCTGGCCTTGTAGGGCCTTTGTACGAGCCGGCCCAGCAAGGCAGATCCATTTTAAAATTTAATTTTTTTAATTTTTTTATATTTTCAGATTTAATGACAAAAAAGAAGAAACAAAGAAATAATATCATATGCCTCTAAAAGATGTGATTTTATTAAAATAATATGAATCATTACAAGAAAATGACTACCGCAAAGGAAAAAAGATTGAAGTAAGTATAAAATACAAGGATAATTAAATTACATTGTAGCCGAATTGCTTCATGGGTCAGAGCCGTGCTTGGGCCCTTTATGGGCTAGTGTCATGCTCGTGTACGAGCTGCTAGATTAGACCCAGCCCTGACCCTTCTTGTGTGCCGGGCCAGCCCAACCCAACAATATAGGGCTGGGCCTAGCTAGTCGAATCTTGTATTACGTCCTAGTCCAATCGATACCTTTATTTGTGCCCCATTATTTTCCAATCCTCCGTTACATCGTCAGATTGGGGAGGGGACCTATTTTCCGTATTTCTTCCTTTTAAATTTAGTTGGTCATTTACTTTTTTAATACTTAATTAATTTACTTTAACTGGGCAAGATGGTAACTTCGCAAATATAACTCATTCGTTCTTTGCCATAAAAGTGTAGTTTTAATGATTATTCTAATATTTACTCATTAAATGTAGAAATTTAATAACGTAACGTGATAATAATTTAATTTTATTAATTGTCATAATTTTTTGTCAACTATTTATTTAATTACAATTATAAAATCAATATTTTAATGTTAAAATAATATTATTTATTAATAAATAAATATTATAATAACCATTGAAAGCACACCACACTAAATAAAAAAGAAAGATGAATCTTATTATTCATTCCAAATATAATATATATATATATATATATTAATTATAATCCATTTTTTCTTCGCACTCCACCCTTCTAGTTCTACATTATCCGTCCGTATCTTCTCCCATTCTTCTTACTAAGGCATCGTTTATTTTACCGATTCGAGTTTTCAATTTTAAGTTTCTACAGTAAAAGACTATCAGAAAATGTCACATCTAACTTTATCTACTATAGTAAAAAGCTTTAAAAAATATCACATCTCAACTCGAATTGAAAACTCAAATCCACGAAGTGAATGATGACAACATACTCGAGAAAAAGTTGTTTTCAGCATAAAATGCAAATCAAGTTGTACGCAATCGCGCTTATATTATACACGCTTAATTCAAAAGTTGTGCATGTTTGTCAAGAGGTGCAGTCTAATCGATCAAGAAACACAACAATAATTTCTAATTAAGGTTCCAAGTTCATATTCCTCAGAATTTATGGTGTTCATTTATTTATTAATTTATCTAAAGAAACGTGTGTGTTTAATAAATGCGGATGTTTGTAAAGCAGTGAAAGAAAGAGAGAACAAAAAACCCCTTGATCTTATTGGTTCCTAGCCTGACCTCACGAAATTTTGTCCCCAAAATAGTTGATTAATGCAGCTCCAGTAACTTTGGTATAATGATAATTAAGTGGAAGAGAATTTTCTCTTGTGATATACATGAATTGTTCTTTCAAACGTGGTTTGCACTTATTAGATTGTCAATCTTTTAAGAAATTAAGTAATCATATCAGATGTAACTCTAACTGATATATTCAGTAACTATGAGTATTTGTACTAATTAAAAATTGAATGCGGTTATCAAAATGTACTAGAGGGTATAGTTCTACAAAACTAAAATTGTTGATTGAATTCTTTGGCAGGTAGTTTCAAGAACTTGAAATGATTATTACTATTTAGAGGAGAAAAAAGCTAAGGGAATCACAAAGATAGAGTATGTAATTTTGCTCTATTAATAGGAATTATTATTTTTAGTTGTTGAATTAATTTTTTAATGATTAAATTTGTGTATGTTCACAACAAAAATTTACAGCACGACACAAAACTGCTCCAACATTAGATTAGATCGTTATAAAACTCTAATCTAGCAGCTAAAATATAGTTTCTACTTGTAAAGTAAAATAGCACCCTCTATTGTAAATGAAAAAAAACAAAGCTAAAAGAAAAAAAAAGAAGTTTAATAACGTATCATAATTAATGATATTGTTAATATAGGTGAAAGTAATTAGATCACTTTGATAGAATGGAAAAAAAAAAAGAATAAGATCAGGTATATAATGTAATGATATATATATATAGGAATATATTAAATGATTTATTCTAGTTCTATTGTTTAGTTGAACATTGGAATTAATATGAGAATCCCAATAATTGTGCTCGGATAGTTTTCGGAATGAAATGACAATAAATATTTGACAAAACATCCCTTCCTAAAATCTTTTGATATTGTTCTAAAACCAAATTAAAGCACGTTATAAAGTGTGTGTATATATATATTTATATTTTGACTTTATATGTTGTAAAATGATAACTTATATATGATTTAATTAACTTCGTATCAACCCCATAATAACAAAGCGTTGTTGACAACACTTATACTCACTCACTGCTTTCAGATGAACATAATCTATATAGAAAATTAAAAGGAAAAAAAAAACGTTTTGGTACTTCAGTAATTATAAAACATCACCCTAATATTTTGTGTTTTAATAATATTAAAGCAATACTTTACCTTTAAAAAATATTCTTTCAGTACTCTAAAACCGATTATTGGGATGTAAAATATCTATTCTATCTTTCTAACTAATTAACAACAAACTAATATTTTTTTTTAAATCTAAAAATACTTTTAAACATTTCAAATTAACAATTAAAATAAGTTAGATATCTTCAGAAATATTTTTAAAAATATTAGTTTATGTTTAATTAATGAAAATGACAGTTTAGACATTATATATGTCTCAAAAAAATCAAAGTATCAAAATAACATCTCTTTAAAAGTGAAAATATTGTTATAATATTATTAAAAATATAAGATACTGACAAGATGTTTTGTTATAAAAGAAGACACTAAAAATAATTTTATCCTAAATAAAAATAAATTACATAAAGAGTATATAACTAGCCATATCATTATACAGTCAAATGTAGTGGTCATTTTGAAGGAACAGCAACCCATAGAATTGACAATTCTAAATTCTCATTGTCCAATTAAACACAAGAATAATTGTATTTTAAATCCCATTAAAATGGTCATTCCATCAAATCGAATATACCCTTAAACGTTTAGAGAGCAGTTGAATTGGACATATCATTATAGAAACACACTCTAACTTCATAGACTCATTTTAAATTTTCTACCAATAGCGGAGCAATAAATTATTTTTCGACAAAGGGGGAGAGTGCTTGTGTTAAATTAAAATTTTGAATTAAAACTATACTGCGAAAATCTTGTATCAATGTTTATGGGGTTATTTTTTTAGAGTGTAACTTGAGTATAAGTTTTTGAGTTAAATTTGAGTTATAACTTGAGCTGAAGTTAGAACTTGAATAAAATTAAGTAAAATTGAATAAAGTTAAAACTTAAAAGAACGTAAACTTGAATAAAGTTGAAACTTAAATTTTTCCAAATAAATTTTGCTTATAATCACTTAATTTTTTTTTTTTTTTAAAAGAATTTCCTATAAAATATAAAGTTTTATAGCAGAATATTAATTTTCGATTTATTTCAGTTTTTAAATTTGAAATGTATACATACTTAAAAATAAAAATTTGGGTGTGATGGAATTTTTTAAAAGATTCGTACGGATGTTGCATATAGAAAAATTGAAAGGGACGTCTTGTAATGAATCATTGAGAGCTCAAGTGGGGCAGCTAGATATGCCACGTCTTGTACGGGTACTAGTATTAGGAACGTGCCTCTTGAGAATAGAGATGACAATATTTTCTGCGGTGGCTCGCGATTGAAAGGGGTGCGGATAAAAAAAAAAAAAAATTTGGGATGGTGAAGAAAGATCAAAGAAAATAATTTAAAATTTCGTTTATTTACTAATTTAAATTTAAAATTTAAGTTTTATTACAGTAAAAAATTTTTAAAAATATTTATATATAACTTTTTTATTATAAAAAAAATTATCAAATAAAATCACATCTCAATTTAAATTAAAAAAATAAAAACATAATTTTATTCTCGAGTCGTAACAAGATGGGAACAAGAGAAACACTCTCCACCCAGTCTTCGCTTGATATTCTTATATTTTACATAAAAAAATATATACTACAAACTTGTTAAAAAATATCCGGTCCTTTTGTGACTTTTATTACTAAGATTTGGTTTTTATACGTTTTAAATTTGGTTTATTTTTATTGAACCTTTTATTTTGTTTTAAATTTATAGTGTATATATTTTTTATTATAATCTTGAAATGCATAATTATATAATATTGAAGAATGAAGTGCATAGTTATATAAGCCAGGATGGGAGCAGGAACAAGGATTGTTTTGGGGAGAAGGAACGGGTATGAGAAATCATTCCCCATTCTCGCTCTATCCCCCTGTCGTCCTTACATGCCTCAGACACGCTCTTCATTAGGAACATTTTTTTTTTTTTACTTTATTGATAAAAAGTTTTATTTGAACTTACGGAGTATGATTAACAATGATTTGATACCAAAAAAAAAAAAAAAAAAAAAAAAAAAGGATCTAGAGGCAAATAGTGGAAGTTTTGTAAAATTAAGGAAATGACCTTTTTGATTAATTTTGTGGTTAATAACTGATTAACTCTTCATTATTAACTAATATTGATTGGTAATTAACTAAAATTAATTAGTAATTAATCAATTTTAATTAACAAATTACAAAATTTATTAGTGATAAGCCATCAGTAAATTTATAATAAATCAATTTGTCACTAAATAACGGCAGAAAAATAGCAATTTTCCTAAAAAAAGAAATAAAAAATCCAGCTATTTGGTTAAAATTTTAAACTCTCAGCCATTTACTAAAAAATTGGCCAAAAATGGCTATTTTCTTAATTTTTTCTTATTTTTAATCACTTCTTACTATGAGAATATAAAAATAAATAAACTGATCATTCAACTTATAATTAGAGTTGATATTGAACATGTAAAATATAAGTGAACATGAGAATTGCATTAAGCAGAAGCCATGTCGGCACTTGCCACTTATAATATCTTAACGTATGAAGGAAAAGCTTCAAGACAATAACAATCTTTAACTAAAGGCAGAGTATGCTTTGCTAGTGTGTGGGCTGTCATGTTACAGTTACAGGTAATGTGACTGCACGAGCCACCACCAGTCACAGATAACAAATGTCGAATATCTGCTAAAGAGGCTGGACCATTACATATTTAGTCAGAGAAGAAGAATCAGTTTCAAAAAAAAAAAAAAAAAAACACGAAGGTCACTGCCCATAGACCATAGTGAAAAGGAGTCCTTCACGAATTAGCTGCAAACACGCTGAACTTCCCTTTTAATTTCTTTGCAAAGGCTCCCAAAATGAAGCTAGACGAGTCACGCGCCAATCCTCCCACACCGACAAAATCCGAGTGGGGGAGCACCGAAGCATTTTCAGTTTTAATTCATCATCAGTTGGCAAAGACCAACGTCGAGTAGAGATTATATTATTGTGACGGAAAATCTACATTGCCACGTCAGATGATAACCAAACTCTATGCGGCCACTGCCATGCCACGTCAGCCAACATATAAGTACTGACGGTCGAAAGATCAACTTTCAAAGATGAATGTTGGTAACAGTGAGAGAAGGGTCAACTGCCCTAAGACTTTCTAAAATAATCCTTGAAGAAACGCTTAAGAACAACAAGTTTGTAATATGCAACAACCTAACGACGGTCGACCGATCAAGTAGTCAGGAGGAAGACAGATACAAAGTCCCCATAGTTCGACGA
This sequence comes from Morus alba, assembly GCA_012066045.3. Lineage (NCBI taxonomy): Eukaryota > Viridiplantae > Streptophyta > Magnoliopsida > Rosales > Moraceae > Morus > Morus alba. The sequence continues at coordinate 8,335,236 of CP050227.2, forward strand.
TGCTATGGGAGGATCGACGGGGACGAAGGTTCCATTTTAACTTGTCATTGGGGCCCAATGAGAATGTAGAGGGTAGCATGTTCAGTCCTCTGACCCAAATCCTAAGAGTATCCCCTGAGGTAACAGGACGGAAATCTTTGGATTACTTACGGGCATGAACAAAGTCAGTGGTAAGGAAAATGATTACTAGCCTGTTAGCCGCTTAAAACAGACCAATGGGAAGTCATGGGAGAGTCACAGAGCCGAAATAGTGGACAAAGTAGGTAGATGAACAGTCTGAAAAGGTACTGAATAACTACAGTCTAGTTGAGTAGGATAATAGGCCACTTGAGAGGAATTGTTGGGTAACCACTTACCTTAGTTTTCTCCAAAATGTAATATGTGAGATATAAAAGGGACAAGGCCATGACCACCCATTTATTGTAGAGATTATGGCACCCCTCTCCTTGATAAGTACAAATCTTTGTCAATACCACCATACGACGGTAGATGAGATCCCGATGACCATTTGGAGATGTACACAGGACACATTCTCCTACATGGATACTTTAAGGAAATAATGTGCAGAGCATTCTGGAATCACTTGACAGAGTTTGCCCGTAGATAGTTCCGAACACTTATGCCAAACTCCATCTCCAGCTGGGAAGAATTGAAGGAAACCTTCTCCCTCCAATTCATCGGGGTGAAGAAGTATGTAACGATGAAGCAAAACTTGACAATGCTTTACCAAAAACCAAATGAATCACTGAGAGAGTGGTTGTCGAGGTACGGAGAAGCAGTCGCTGCTACTATAGACATGATGAACCATGAGGCTTTAATGAGGGCACTATCTAGCATGAAGAAAAGCACCTTGTTAGGCGTGACCTAAACCGCAAACTGTCGTCCACTTACAAAGAGTTTTTGGTGAGGGCACATGAAGTTATCAACGCCGAGGAAGCAGATGCAAATGACCTAGAGCATAGAATGAATAGAAATAAAGGCGCTAAGTAGGGGTCAACGTCAGGAAAACAGGTTGTCTCGACGTCAAACCATGCGAAAATGAAAAAGCCCAGGCAAGAGAAGAACCGAAAGCCTCGCCCATTCCAACGGTATGACTTATACCACGAGCTGACCGTTGGAGTGGAAGAAGTATTTAATCAAGTTGGCAGAGGGAAGATGTTATGCCGACCGGAACCAATGAAGTCAAACCCAAACTGCATGAATCAAAATAAGTACTGCAGATTCCACGGGGATGTCGACCATAACACTAATGATTGCACCGACTTGAAGGATGAGATCGAAAGGCTCATCTGAGAAGGCAGACTGCAAGAATTTCAAGCCGATCGGAGAGGCCATGTCCAGAGAAGTGAGAATCATCCCCGAGAGGACAATCGGCGAGACGATGATCGTGAGCCTATCGGTGTCATACGAACCATTAATAGGGGACCGTACCTTAGAGGGGATTTAAGGGGATCTCATAAAAATTATGCCCACGAGGAAAGACAGGTGTACCAGGAAAGGTTTTGGAACCTTTCGTCTACCAGGCCGTCGAAAGCATTAAAGTTCGACAGCACCGGAGTGATTTTTACAGAGGAAGACGCAAGTAGGGTTCACTTTTCCCACAATGACACATTAGCGGTAGAGGCTATGATCGGGAACCACACAGTTTATAGAATCTTTGTAGATAACAATAGCTCAATAGACATCCTATACTCAGACTGCTTGGAGAAAATGAGAATCCCGAAAGAGCAAAATGGAGAGGACCTTTTGGCCGTTGTATGGAATCACTGGGGATTTGGTCATCCCACAAGGGACAATTAGGCTGCCTGTAACTGAAAGAGAGAAGCCTAGGCAGGCAACTGCAATTATGCATTTTGTAGTGATCTAGGGGGATCGCATTAAAATGTTGTGATCAGGAGGCCAACTTTCCAAGCACTGAAAGCTATCACTTCCATCTACCATGAAAAGGTCAAATTCCTGACTCCCAATGGTGTGGGGAGATGAAGAGTAATTAGTATGAATCTAGGAATGCGTACTCAAATATTGTGCGTGGATATGACTATCCAGGAAGGTAAGAGGCTAGGATGGTATGTCAAAGGCCAACTGATGAGGACATAGACCTAAGGATTGAAGAGGAAATTACTGGGTCCCAGCCAGTTGAGCAATTAGATGACATCCAAGTGGATAACGAAGAGCCGACGAGGGTTCTGAAGGGAGGCTCGACCTTGCCTCCGACCCTTAAAGAGGAAATCGTTAAATTTTTGAAGAAAAACCTAGACATATTTGCTTGGACCCACACCGACATGGAGGGAATCGACGCTAAGCTTATGTACCATTGCTTAAACGTTGACCTGTCACACCCTTCAAAGCGTGAAAAACGTCGACCGTTGAATCCAGAGAGTTATGAGGCTTTGAGGGAAGAGGTCAACAAGTCAATAAAAAATGGCTTCATCAGGGAAGCTCAATACCCCATATGAATTTCAAATCCTATCATAGTAATAAAACCTAATGGGAAATGGAGAACGTGCATTGATTTCAGCGACCTTAACAAGTCCTGCCCAAAAGGTAGCTTTCTTCTCCCTCGGATAGATCAACTGGTCGAGGACACTACTGGGCACGACGGGCTGTAACCAAATTCCCATGCACTCTTCAAAAGAAGAGCACACTTCGTTCATCACTAACATAGGCCTCTACTATTACAAAGTAATGCCTTTCGGCTTAAAGGTGCATGGACCACTTCTCAAAGGCTTGTCAACAAGATGTTTGTTAGCTAGATCAAAAAGACGATGGAAGTTTACGTTGATGATATGCTGGTAAAGAGCACAAAAGCAAGGCGACATGTCGAACATTTGGGGGAGGTGTTCGACGTTATGGGGAAATATAATATGAAGCTAAACCTCGACTCTAGCAAGTTTCTGGGGTTTATGGTGAGCAACCGAGGGATAGAGGCAAATCTTGAGAAAATAAAGCCTTTGCAAGACATGGATTCTCCCAGAAAAGGAAAGGAGGTGCAAAACCTAACACGATGCATTACCACCCTAAACAGATTTATATCCAAAGTAACTGACATATGTGTTCCCTTCTTTGTTGTACTTAAACGGAACAAGCATTTTGAGTGGACTCCACAGTGCGAAAGAGGCCTTTTAGAAGTTGAAAGAACACTTAGGCAAACCGTCGGTCCTTTCAAAGCTAATCCTCAAAGAAAATTTTAGCCTCTACCTCTCTGTCTCAGAGCATGCGGTCAGCTCTGTGCTCATCAAGGAAGAAGGAAAGATCTAGCTGCCAGTTTATTATGTAAGCATACGACTCTTAGATGCAGAGACAAGATACCCGGAGATGGAAAAGTTAGCCCTAGCCTTGATGGTGGTGTCAAGGAAGCTTCGCCATTATTTTGAGGCTCACACCATAAAGGTTTTGACGAATCATCCCTTAAGACAGGTGCTATAGAAACTAGAGACATCCACTCAACTCTTAAAGGTTAAGCCCTTGACATTAAGTACATGCTGAGGGTAGTGATAAAAGGTTAAGCCTTGATTGACTTCATAATAGAGTTCTCCCATAGGCCGACCACAACGGGGAACAATGAAAGCAATATAAGTATGGAGTGGAAACTTTATATGGATGGGTCCACGAATGAGAATGGGTCAGGGGCAGGCATCATGTTGATTAATCCAGAATGCCACAAGATCACATCAGTAATACGCTTCAAATTCAAAGCATCCAACAATGAAGTTTAATATGAAGCGCTGATCGCAGGCCTGCGGTTGGCAAACCACTTGAAGGCTGAGGATATTGTAGTCCATAGTAACTCATAGTTAGTGGTGAATCAAGTCAAAGAAAGATATCAAGTGCGTGGAGAAAAGATGGGGGCATATTTAAGGGAACTTAAAGATGAGCTTTCAAAATTCAAAAGTTGTGAAATACAACGTCCCCGGACTTAAAAACTCCAACGTTGATGCCTTGGAAAAATTAGCATACTCGAAGGACTCTGAGTTACTAAGGGTTGTCCCCATAGAGGAGCTAGAGTGACCGTTTATCAAAGCAAAAACAGAAAATGTCCTAATGACTTAAGAAGTGAAAAGTTGGATGACCCCAATCATCAAGTACTTAATAGATGCAGAAATGCCTGGTGATCGAGATGAGGCTAGAAGGATCAAGTATAGAGCTGCAAGGTACTTGTTGTATGATGGTCTACTATACCGACGAGGCTATTCGATGACCTTACAACAGTGTTTGGTCAATAATGAAGCTAAAGAGGTCCTCTGGGAGATCCATCAAGGAGTGTGTGGTAACCATTCTGAAGGGAAATCAATGACTCTTAAGATTTTAAGGCAACGGAACTATTGACCTATTCTTAAAAAGGATGCGTATCAGTACGTTCGGCATTGCGATAATTGCCAACGCTATACCACGATTCCTAGAGCACCCCCAAAAACCTAACTTCCATTCTTAACCCATGGCCTTTTGCCAAATGGGGGATCGACTGATCGGACCCTTGCATGTCGCACCAGGAGGTTTCATGTTTGCTATCGTCATTGTGGATTAGTACACCAGGTGGGCCGAAACTAAAGCCCTTTCCACCATTACAGAGGCTATTTGTATGAGCTTCATCTGGAACAACATCGTATGTAGATTCAGAGTTCCGCATTCGCTCGTCTCTGATAATGGAAGGCAATTCGACAACGCCGCCATAAGAAAATTCTATGAGGAGCTGGTCATTCAAAAAGACTTTTCTGCACCAATTCATCCACAATCAAATGGTCAAGTCGAGGCTGTAAATAAGATCCTTAAGGCCCTACCACATAAGGAAAATGCTTCGCCCTGATACTTATGTTCTACAAAGACTCCTCAACTTATTGGCAGAAAAGTTTAACACCCATGGAATGCTGATCAGTTAAAGTTGTATTATCAATGATATATATATATATATTGACTATATTGTGTTAGCATTTTACAAAATAAGTAAAATAGAGGTTCATTCTCCCTACAAAGACTCCTCAACTTGCATTCCACATTACCTCAAAGAGGTAGGCCCCTGACAAAACATGTATGCTTAAGAACCAAGGTTTTTAACCAAACATGGGGAGTAGGAAAGGGTCTATGGGCCACTACGGTCTACGAACCACTAAAAAAATATCCTACGATCTACGCTTAACGTATCTGACAAACTAACAATATAAGTTCAAAAGTTCAATGAACTAGAACTTGAACGACCGACTTCTCCAAGGAGGAAAGACATTCTTACTTTGTTGATTTACTAAGAATCTACAAAATCCAAAGGCTCGAATAGCCGGGCGAACCTCCAAAGAGGATAAGCAATTATACTTGACAGATTTTAAGAAATCTGCTAGGTCAAAAGCCTGGAAGACTGACTAAATTTGAAGCCCTAAGGGGCATTAAAGGCAGACAAGGAATTCACATACAACGTGCACTCGACTGTTCAGAAACCAAAAGTCATAAAAAATAGAAGAGGGTGGAAATGAAATTGCATTATATTGATAAGAATATACATACTTGCGACCCATTGTCTTAATGTTATGAAAATATTACAAGATGAAGAAAGGTCAGCCCCCTAAGCATCATTGTCTCGGTGGAGGGTTGTAGAGGAAATCCAAGTTGAGGCCAAGAATGTGCATGTTGATTCTAGCAACAAGTTGCTCACCAACATACACCATATCACTGGCGCGTATGTTGTGTAGCTCATTAGAAGACTTGAAGTCCTTGATGGTTTTGGTCGCCACCTCCACATTATGTTGGGCAAACTCTGTAGAGGCCAAGTCCTCCTCGACCCCCTCATTTTTTCCCAGGTCGTAGCCCTTCTGCTTACCCATATCGTAGCCCTCTTACCGACCTTGGTGGAGATAAGTATATTTGGCATTAACGGCCTGTTTACGGGCAGCCTCCACATGTTTCTTAGTCTCGTCTACCTTGGCCTTCACCTTCTCCAGCTCTTTGGCAATGAGGGTAAGCCGCCTCTTTAGATCGTCATTCTCCCCCTTCTCTGCTTCGAGGAGGGCCTTGATGTTCCCCTCATGCGGTCCATCTCATTACTCTGGCCTTAGACCTTAATGATCTCAACCAGATTAAGGAGGGAGAGAACAAAAGACTGTAAGAAAATTAAAGGAGTTAGTCGTGAGATGGCCAAATAGAGGAAAATAAAAAAGGATCATGCAGAATAGGAAAATGAGCTTCGAAGCTTAAGTGGATTTGGTGGGAGATCTGCTTATGCATGCGATCGATGAGCAATGACTTATTGGCGACAGCCCAGTCCTTGTCAAAAAAGGACTCGTAGAGGGCTTGGAAGATGACAAAAAATTGAGGTGGAAAGCTCAACGCTGCCTCGATCTGGACATCAGAGAGATCATAAATTATGTACTTAGGGTCCAAACCCTACGCCTCCGGGAGCAGGAGGCGTTCCTAGGGTGAAGGACCTTCAGGGACATCTAATATATCCACGACCGGGACCGACGCTGCCTCTGTCACTGATACAACCTCATGATGAAGCCTCTTAGGCCTCAGCGCCTCCGAGGTTGAATCAGGCTCCGCCACCGGAGGTGGCCTCGGTGAAGTAGATGAGGGAATGACGCTAGACCTCTCTCGAGGCTTCTGCTTCTTTGAGTGCCCCTTCTTACACGGGGTGTGAAATTGGAAGGTCTTTATCTCTGTAACACAAATAAACCTAAATAAATCGACTGATGACATATATTAGCGAACAAGGCCAAAATGAGGGGATATGACTAACCTTCGGCGGTAAAATAGAAAAATTTAACCGCCTGGGTGTTCGCGAGGTCAGGAAGTGAAAGCAGTAGGCCGGACCTTCTAAAGTTCTCTCGCATGAAGTGAAAAAAGTAAGTGGCCTGAGTAGAATGTGACGCTCGCTTTCCGGGAGACTGAAAGCTTATTCAATCTTCGCCCTCTTGCTTTCAAAAAGTTTGGGACGCTCTTGGGGGCTGCATAAAAAATATGGGGTCAGTGGTATAGAAAAGTATGTATGTATTTTCTGACAAAGTATAAGTAAACAAGGGGGAAGACTTACTCAACGTCCCAAAAGATATTTGCACACCTCGTCGCTTAAATGGTTTGTTCACAGGGTGAACGTCGTACATGCCTTTCACCATAAAAAACATCAGCTTCTAGGCATATGACGACGAGGGCAACCCCTTTATTAATTTACCTAAAATAGGCTTGGATCACTGTGACTACCCAAATAATACCAGCCATCGCACTTAGCTACCTAGCTGAGTTTATATACAAAAAGGAATTCGTCCAGTGGCCAATCCATGTCGAACTTCTGCTCCCAAAGAATCCACATTCCGGAAAACAATAGTAGAAATTAAGCGCCAACTCTGTGGGGAAGATGCCATGAACCTCGTAGAGATCCTTCACGAATGGGTGAATGGGATAGGTCATCCCCGCTATGAAGGCCCAGGTGTAGATTGACAGGTATCTCGGGGTGGAAGGCTTGCCCAAAAGTTTAGATCCAGGAAAAGGCACTTGAACGATCGGCCATTACGCGCCCTTCCTTAATGGCATGAACGATGTCCCATTCCCGAGTCTTCGATGCAATAAAGTCCGCGATGAAGGACGGCCGTTCGGCATCCTCCTCCATTGTTACCACAGGAATGCCTAAATAGCGCCCGTTGTAGCCAGACAGGCCCCCTCTAAAGAGTCAAAGGAAGCACCTGACGTAGAGGGTTCAACCTCTTCTTCCTCACCTTTGACCAAAGAGTCGTCACTGTCCTCATCATCCTGCGGATCAGGGTTATATTCCTCGATTTCCTTTCAACATAGGGTCGCTGTTGGTGGAGAGAGAAGACTCGGTGGTTGGAGAAGGTTCTAGCCTCACAAGAGGCACATACGACGACCGCTCTCAACGGCTAACTCTTTTTAGTGCCATGATTGTAAGAACAAATCTAAAGTCAGTATCCTATAAGTCGAGAGGGGAGAAGAAAATAAAGGTTCGACACCTAAATGACCTAACAGGCTTAGTCATATTAAAACTAAGGCAGAGAACGACGACCATTCATACAAAGCGGTGATGATTCAAGCTTGTATATGAACTAAAGAACGGCTATTCATGCAAAGCGACGACAACTCAAGCAAACCCAAAAAGCCAAACAAAAACCCAGAACCTAAAGTTCAATACGCTCAACCAAAACTCCTACAACTAGTTTAGAATAACATAAAAAACATCGAAAAAGGTTTCATCACCCCTATTTCACTATTTCTAACCTATCTCCTACAACAATAATTGTAGGCAAGGGTGATAGTAAAGTGAAAGTAGGAAAAAGGGAATAAACACCCAACACACCACAAAAACAAAGCAAGAAGGAGAAATAGAGGAAGGATGCTTACAAGAAAATAGAAAAAGGAGAATATGTGGAAACTTAGAGTGAACTTCACCGGAGAATTGCGAGTTTATAGGTGAAGGTAATGGAGAGGGGCCTAGAGAAATTTGGGCAGTGTTTCGGCTATCGTTTAGAAAAGGATGAAATAATCAAGGATTGCTCAAGAGGCTATTTATAAAGTAGAAAACCCTCGACTCTCAACCGTCAGATGAGATAATCGTACATCCATCGGTGAAGGCGAAGAGGCTCGATCCATCGATGATTAAAAGAGTGGAAAACTGAAAAGGCACGCTCTAATGGCCCAAATTTGTTCGTTTAAATGGGAGCCCATGTCAGCTGTTGGAAATGTGTCCATAAAGTGGGATGTAATTTGTTATTTATGAAATGACAAATGTAAGACATTATTATTTTGCTGATTTTATAAAATAAGATAAAGTTATGTTTTGACACATACTCAAGAGTGTTAGTAATATTGCTTAGTCCATAAACTGTTACCAACGAAAGAAGAGTCAGGGGAACCCTACCGGACAAACTCTTCTGATACAGTTTAAAATAGATATTCGCATCTTAGGGTTGATTGGGCAATCGAATCCGATTATGACTGTTAGATCGAACCATGTGATCTTGGTCTCGGGGCATGGGAGTTGGACTCGTGGTTGATCTAGACATGCTCGCAACATGTTGAATAGACCATGTGACCGATTAGGTTAGAGTAAAAACCGTTTACACAACTCTAAACCTAATCATCACAACTTAAGTATATTTGTATAATTATCTTAATCCACGAAGTGAATGCATAGCTCAACTTAGTATCTCATGATCTTTGATTCGCCAATGAGATTAGTTCACGATTATTGAACGACATCTCGGTCATTGGGATCATGACAATATTAAGTTGGAGTTATGTGATTTCTGATATGGAATTCGTAAAAATAATATCACCTCATGCTTTATTGACGGGTGTGTGAATAAATAAACCAGGCCTGGTATTCAATGATGATATTCATTGATTAAGACATCGTAACATGTGCGAGACATCTTACTAACGTTTGTCTTTCTTATTCACGGTCATATAAAGGAGTTGAGGAAATAATGGTTAGAATGGTAAAACGGTAATATTATATACCATTCGATCACCGATATTTACGAAGGATAATAATGCATTTACACGTGGACCGTGTGATAAATTGTATCAACACCAAAAGAAAAATTAGCGCACATGAATCGAGAGATTATTCAACATCGAACTTTTAGTGGAGTTATGCGATGTCGGAATTAAATATGTCAATAACTTATAAGGATGAGTTAGTCGAATATTGTAATTCCATAGCTTTGTTCATGTGGGTCCATTCGGTCTCAAGGCTAGCTCTAATAAATGGGAAAACAGAATCGATAATTATGTTTAAATTCATTGTGTTATTTTTCATTTATTCGATAATTGAAAAATAAAAGGAATGAGTTTTGAATTTCGAAATTAATGGAGATTAATTTAAAATTCAAAATGAAATTTAAACATGATTTTATTTGGCAACTATAGGAAAGAGAAAAGTGATAATTTATTTTGGGAAAATTCGGAAATCCCTTGCCTTAAGGGGATTTGAATTTTGCTCCAAAAGGGAAGGAAATTGAAATCCCTAAGCCATGTAGGGATTTTCGGATTTCAATCCTAGGGTTAAGGAGAAATTCAAAAATCCCATCTAGGGTTTGAGTTTTTGAATTTCCTCCTATATAAGGATATTATTGAAAACCCTAGGGAGAGTTCTTTTAGAGAAAAGAAAAAAGAGATCACACTTTTCCTTAGGGTGGCCGGATTTTGTAGAGACAAAATAGAAGGAAATAGTTTCCTTAGGTTTTTGAAAAGAGCCCACTCTCTCATCCTAAAAATCGTAGAGTCATAGCCTTGAATCAACGAGTGGTTTTTGGTGTGATCGTGGCAATAAACAACGATCTTGTTTCACGGCAATTCTCCATCTCGGAACGTGAGATAGTGAGACAAGATCCTTGCGGTCAATTAATTCAATCGTCACAAAGGTATGTGAGATTTTCTAATCCTTTGATTATAAACATATTTCATGCATGCATCTCTCGTTGTGGTTTACGTTTAATTTTGAATTAAATGGATATGATAAAATTTTTGAAATTCCGCCTACAATATTGATGTTGTTCAAATGATTTTTCATATATAAGTCACAATAAGATCCTACAATTGGTATCAGAACCTAGGGCTTTTGATCATGCATGATTTATGTTTATGCAATTGAATGTATGATATGTGTTGATATTGGCATCTTGCATGAATATATGATGAATTCAAAATTGTTTTGATTGTATATGTGATTGGATCCCGATCGATTGGCTCTAGGTTTTTAATTACACCATGTTGGTGGTTTATGTTTTTTCTCTAGAAAATAATGTAAGCCATTAAAAGCGGCATAGGAAATTTTGTAATTTAAATTTCCGGAAAATATTTTTTTTGTGCCGCTTGCTGCCGCCGCCGCATGCCGCCAAGACGACCCGACCTCCGCCCACAAGCCCAGCCGCCAAACCCTTCCTCGGTTTTGGCTGTGTGGGCAGACTAGGGTTTCGAAACCCTAGTATGCGCTTAGGGTTTCTCGAAGAAGGGCGGGCAGGCAGCGGGGCGGGGGCCGCAGCCCCGCAGCCGGGCCTTGCCGTGCAAGGGCCGCCCCCAGCAAGCCGCCGCAGGTTTTTCGAAACCCTGGCGGGCCATGGGCCTGGCCGCAGCCCCTGCCTAGGCAGGGGCCATGGGGGCGGCCACAGGCCCCGCCCAGGCGGGGCTACGCATGTGCCTTGCCAGGCAAGGGCCACAGCCCGGCACCGGGCTTGCCCTGTGCAAGGGCCGCAGACCCATGCAGACGGAGCAAGGCCTGCCTGGCCCGGCAGACCCATCTTTGCGCCAGGGGGCTGGCCCGGCCGAGGAGAAGATGGGCCCAGATTGTCCGGGCCCAGCCCAAACAAAAAAAAAATATATATATTTTTATTTTCACTTTTCGAGGATCGAGAGAAGAGAAAATTGAGAAGATGCCAAGAAGACAAGATGAAGAAAATTATTGTAATTATTTTCATTTGTTTTTATGGGTTGTAATTAGAAATGAGCCATAGAGAGGTTAAATTGTAAATGTATGATTTATTATTTAATCTCGCATCATTATAACATGCCATATAGGATATAGAGATGCCAATATCAAATTGCCATGCAAGCATGTTCATGCATCATTGTAGTTTAATATTATAAATTGTTATAATAATAAATGCAATGGGTAAATTTTATAAAGAGTTATAAAATACAACAAATTTATAAGGGTTATAATTTTGTTGAATTATTAATTGGACTTAATTTTAAAACAAAATCCATTTTTTCAAAAAGCTAAGTGGTAGGGTCGTTTGCGTTGAAACGTTCCCAAGGTCTCCGACTTTAGCCTGATCGTGACATGTGGATAGGTTAAGAACCACCTTAGTGGTCCTCACTTCAATGGGAGAAACCCATGAAACATGTCGCTAAGGAGTCATCAGGTTGCTTATAGAAGATAAGACTCGAAAAGGAAGTAGTGAGGCGAGACCATCCCTAGATGGATCGTTAGTTCATAACAACCTCTAGAGTCGATTAGTCGGTTAAACACTTAGACTAAAGATCATTGTAATCTCCCATCGGAGCTAGGCAATGGATCTAAGGTGACCAAAAAGATGGTGATTGGTTGCACTAGATGTAGAGACATCTTGTAAAGTGGACCAAACGAGAGGAGTCTCAATGCGATAGGAGGCTTCACGGACGCCACCCCTAGGTGGGACGTGTTGCCGTTTATGATCGCAACACCATAGATGAAACTTTTTTTAAGGATTTTATTTATGTTTAAGTATTTGCATTCATGCATCATACTTTCTTTAAAAATAAGCAAATTACCAACACCGCTTTATTTTATTTTTCAAAGAATTATGTCTTTATCCCCGATCGCGCAAATTCTTAGTACAAACAAACTAGTGGGTGAAAATTACGTTGATGGAAACGTAACCTTGATATCGTATTGACGGTAGACAAGCACAAGCATGTGCTCACCACCCCTGTCCTCTTGAGCCGAATGATGATTCGACTCAAGAAGAGCGAGACGATACATCGCTTGGATGCGCTCGATGAGATTGCTAGGTGCTATATCTTAGCATCAATTAGCAATGTGTTGCAACAAAGAACATCGAACATCTTTATTTACCGCAGATATGATCTATGACATTTTAAATGTTCGGAAGCCGTGGCCGTCAAGCCAAGCAAGCCGCAAAGGCGCAACTTCATGAACCGCCGGATGAAACCGCACTCCTGTTCGGGACCATATGCTATTGATCATAAGTCACCTGAATGAGATGGAGCTCATGGGAGTCGAAATAGATGGAGAGACTCAAGTGGATATGATCCTAGAGACTCTCCCGGAGATGTTTGACAACTTCAAACTCAACTACTCTATGAATAAGTTGACCTATTCACTCCCCGGAACTCATGAAGGAGCTTCAAAGCTGAAAACTCTCTATCGCTTAAAGGCAAAAAGAGGAACGGAGAGGCAAACCTTCTTCAAGCGAAGCCTTCCACCTCGGTGTCAAGAAACAGAAGAAAACCCGCAGAACAAGAAGAAGCCGGTGCGAAGGCAAGAACACCGCAAAGGTGGACAAGAGTACCGACAAATGTCACCATTGCGGAGTTCTTGGCCACTGGAAACGCAACTGTCCTACATACCTCAAGGAGGTCAAAGCTAAAGGTACATTACTTGTTACCGAAGCCTGCTTTTGTGGTGACTCTACTTTTTCTTGGATTGTAGACTGGAGCCACTAATCATGTTTGTTGTTCTCTGCAGGGGTTCGGGGAAAACGAAAAAGGCTTAGCAAGGATGAGTTCAACTTCCACTGGGGAATGGAGCATCGATGATCGACAATGACCGTTGGAAGTATTAAATTAATTTTTGAGAACAGTTTTATTGTTTTGAACAATGTTTATTATGTCCCGTTTTTGGGAAAAACCTTATTTACGTGGGCTCGTTTGATTGAGCAAGGATATTCTTTGGATTTTAATAATGATGTTATTCGGATTCTAAAGAATGGCTTCATGATTACTTTACAGATTATGATAAGCAATCATTCTCACGTTAAACCAAATATTCCAACGATTTGCGATAATTGAATTGAATGATGATTCAATGAGAGAAAGTAAGAGATTGAGGTTAGACTCAATTGATCAAACCTACAAATGGCATCTACGTCTTGGACATATTGGCCTTGACAGATTAAAAGGTTGGTAAGAGACGGTCCCTTACAAACATTGAGTGTAGGCTCACTACCTACATGTGAATCTCGCATAGAAGGAAAAATGACCAAGAGACCCTTTTCAAACAAAGGGTAATAGAGTCGATGAATGCCTAGAACTCGTACATAGTGATGTATGTGGGCCATTCAATATCCAAGCAAGAGGAGGATATGAATATTTCATAACCTTCATCGATGACTATTCTCGTTTTGGTCATATTTATCTAATCGTCAAAAGTCCGAAACCTTTGAAAAGTTCAAAGAATTCAAGGCCTTGGTTGAAAAGCAACTAGATAAACAGATCAAAACACTACGATCCGATTGTGGTGGTGAATACTTGCCGGGAGAGTTCAAGACTTTCTTAAGGAAGAAGGTATATTTTCTCAACCGACCGCGCCAGTACTCCTCGTGAGAATGGCGTGTCCGAGAGAAGGAATCGAACTCTATTAGACATGGTTAGATCAATGATGAGTTACTCATCTCTTCCAGATTCCTTTTGGGGATATGCCTTGGAAATAGCGGCATACATTCTGAACCAAGTTCCATCTAAGGCGCACTGAACTCCATATGAAAGATGGAGTGGCAAGAAGTCATCTCTTGGCCACACCGTAATATGGGGTTGTCCGCACATGTGCTTAGAAAGAAGATGGTGGTGACTAGTCGCTCGTAACTATGCCTGTTTGTAGGATATCCCAAAGGAACAAAAGGCTATATCTTTTATAGTCCCATCGATCAAAAAAACATTCGTTAGCACGAATGCTCGTTTTCTCGAAGAGGATTTTATAAAGAATATGAAGCCGAGAAGCAGACTTGTACTTGAGGAATTGATCGGTGAAAATGTTCGGGGAACATGTCCGCGGTCTATTCCTCGAACCGACAACAGATGAACCACAACAAGAACTAACACCGGTGGAGCCTCGACGAGTGGGAGGGTTGTGAGACAACCCGATAGGTACATGTCTTATGGAGATGCATTGAATGTCTCGATTTAGACATCGATGAACCTATTTCCTACCGCAGCCATGGAAAGTTTGAAGCAAACCTATGGCATGAAGCCATGGACGCCGAAATACAATCGATGTATAAAAATGGCGTATGGACTCTAGTAGATCCTCCCGAAGGGGTAAAACCCGTGGGGTGTAAATGGATCTACAAGAAGAAGAGGGGTCCGGATGGGAATGTAGAGACATTCAAAGCAAGGTGGTAGCCAAGGGCTACACCCAGAAAAGAAGGCATCGACTATGAGGATACCTTTCTCCGGTAGCCATGCTTAAATCCATCCAATTCTTCTATCCATTGCTTCGCTTTAGATTATGAAACTGGCAGATGGATGTAAAGACACTTTTTTCGAATGGCAACCTGGATGAGCGCATTTATATGGCACAACCAGATGGATTCATTGAAAAGGGTCTAGAAGAAAAGGTTTGTGAATTGCAGAAGTCCATTTATGGACTGAAGCAGGCATCCAGATCATGGAATATCAGATTCGATGAGACTGTTAAAACTTATGGTTTTGTTCAGTCAATGGATGAGCCTTGTGTGTATAAGCTGATACAAAAAGGCAAAGTGGTTTTCTTAGTCTTATATGTAGATGACATACTACTCATTGGGAATGATGTAGGAAGACTAAGCGAGGTTAAGCTCGGGTCGGTAAAAGCAGTTTGACATGAAGGATCTAGGAGAAGCTGCCTATGTTGTGGGAATTCAGATCTTTCGAGATCGGAAGAACAAACAATTGGCACCGCCTCAAGCATCCTACATCGATAAGGTAATGGACCGATTCGCTATGCAAAACTCCAAAAAGGGTTATCTACCCTTCGGACATGGAGTATCCCTCTCAAAGGAGCAGTCTCCCAAGACTCCTCAAGAAGAGGAAGACATGAGCCGAGTTCCTTACGCCTTCACCGTAGGGAAGCCTCATGTATGCAATGCTTTGCACCGGACTGATATATGCTACGCAAAGATGGCGTGGTGAGTAGATTCCACCAAACCCTGGACCCGAGCACTGGTTGTCAGTAAAGCATATCCTCAAGTATCTTAGGAGAACGAGGAACTATATGCTTTTTATATTCGTAATCGACACGAATATGACGGATATACCGACTCCGATTTCCAATCGGATAAGGATTCCAGGAAATCCACTTCAGGATCAATGTTTTCCCGAATGGAGGTTCAGTGGTATGGAGGAGTATCAAGCGGACTTGCATAGCTGACTCCACCATGGAGGCCGAATATGGCAGCGACTTGTGAAGCCGCGAAAGAGGTCAGATGGCTTAAGTTCCTTGTTTCAATCGGAAGTTGTTCCGAAGTCGATAGGCCCATGGTAATCAGATTGCGATAACAGTGGGGCTGTAGCAAACTCTAAGGAGCCTAGAAGCCACAAAAGGTCCAAGCACATAGAGCGGAAATACCACCTCATCCGTGAGATTGTACAAAGAGGCGATGTTGAAGTAACAAAGATATCTACACATGACAACTTGGCCGATCCATTCACAAAGGCTTTATCTGGTAAAGTCTTCGATAGGCATCTGGAAGGTTTGGGCATGCGAGATTGTACACACCTACTTTAAGTCCAAGTGGGAGTTTGTTGGAAATGTGTCCATAAAGTGGGATGTAATTTGTTATTTATGAAATGACAAATGTAAGACATTATTATTTTGCTGATTTTATAAAATAAGATAAAGTTATGTTTTGACACATACTCAAGAGTGTTAGTAATATTGCTTAGTCCATAAAACTGTTACCAACGAAAGAAGAGTCGGGGGACCCCTTGGACAAACTCTTCCGATACAGCTTTTAAAATAGATATTCGCAATCTTAGGGTTGATTGGGCAATCGAATCCGATTATGATGTTAGATCGAACCATGTGATCTTTGGTCTCGGGGCATGGGAGTTGGACTCGTGGTTGATCTAGACATGCTCGCAACATGTTGAATAGACCATGTGACCGATTAGGTTAGAGTAAAAACCGTTTACACAACTCTAAACCTAATCATCACAACTTAAGTATATTTGTATAATTATCTTAATCCTGAAGTGAATGCATAGCTCAACTTAGTATCTCATGATCTTTGATTCGCCAATGAGATTAGTTCACGATTATTGAACGACATCTCGGTCATTGGGATCATGACAATATTAAGTTGGAGTTATGTGATTTTACGATATGGAATTCGTAAAAATAATATCACCTCATGCTTTATTGACGGGTGTGTGAATAAATAAACCGGGCACGGTATTCAATGATGATATTCATTGATTAAGACATCGTAACATGTGCGAGACATCTTACTTAACGTTTGTCTTTCTTATTCACGGTCATATAAAGGAGTTGAGGAAATAATGGTTAGAATGGTAAACGGTAATATTATATACCATTCGATCACCGATATTTCTGAAGGATAATAATGCATTTACACTGTGGACCGTGTGATAAATTGTATCAACACCAAAAGAAAAATTAGCGCACATGAATCGAGAGATTATTCGGCATCGAACTTTTAGTGGAGTTGTACGATGTCGGAATTAAATATGTCAATAACTTATAAGGATGAGTTAGTCGAATATTGTAATTCCATAGCTTTGTTCATGTGGGTCCATTCGGTCTCAAGGCTAGCTCTAATAAATGGGAAAAACAGAAACTGATAATTATGTTTAAATTCATTGTGTTATTTTTCATTTATTCGATAATTGAAAAATAAAAGGAATGAGTTTTGAATTTCGAAATTAATGGAGATTAATTTAAAATTCAAAATGAAATTTAAACATGATTTTATTTGGCAACTATAGGAAAGAGAAAAGTGATAATTTATTTTGGGAAAATTCGGAAATCCCTTGCCTTAAGGGGATTTTGAATTTTGCTCCAAAAAGGGGAAGGAAATTCGGAAATCCCTAAGCCATGTAGGGATTTTCGGATTTCAATCCTAGGGTTAAGGAGAAATTCAAAAATCCCATCTAGGGTTTGAGTTTTTGAATTTCCTCCTATATAAGGATATTATTGAAAACCCTAGGGGAGAGTTCTTTTAGAGAAAAGAAAAAGAGATCACACTTTTCCTTAGGGTGGCCGGATTTTGTAGAGACAAAATAGAAGGAAATAGTTTCCTTAGGTTTTTGAAAAGAGCCCACTCTCTCATCCTAAAAATCGTAGAGTCATAGCCTTGAATCAACGAGTGGTTTTTGGTGTGATCGTGGCAATAAACAACGATCTTGTTTCACGGCAATTCTCCATCTCAGAACGTGAGATAGTGAGACAAGATCCTTGCGGTCAATTAATTCAATCGTCACAAAGGTATGTGAGATTTTCTAATCCTTTGATTATAAAAATATTTCATGCATGCATCTCTCGTTGTGGTTTACGTTTAATTTTGAATTAAATGGATATGATAAAATTTTTGAAATTCCGCCTACAATATTGTTGTTGTTCAAATGATTTTTCATATATAAATCACAATAAGATCCTACAGTCAGCATGGCGATTGTATTGATGCGATGTTTGTAATGCCCAAATAACACTTTAGGCATCAGAGCCATTATTGCAAAGGAGGTTCAGAGTTTGGTTTCTTCATTCGAAGCAAGCGAAGAGGCTGGGGAAAGTCCCATTGTAATTAAAGCTGGAGACAGTCCAAATGAAAGCCTCGACCTGGGGGGTAGCTGTTGTGAGGGAAAATCTACCTTGACACGTCAGACAATAACCACGCTCCACGCGGCTATTGCCATGCCATATTAGCCAACTGACAGGTGCTGACGGTCGAAGAATCAGCTTTCAAAGATGAGTGCCGGTGACAGTGAGAGAAAGGTTAACCACCCTAAGACTTTCTAAAATAATCCTTGAAGAAACGCTTAAGAACAACAAGTTTGTAATATGCAACATCCACATCGACGGTCGACTGATCAAGCTGTTAGGATGGAGACAGATCCAAAGTTTCCATTGTCCGACGATGCTATGGGAGGATCGATAGGGACGAAGGTCCCATTTTAACTTGTCATTGGGGCCCAATGAGAACATAGAGGATAGCGCGTTCAGTCCTCTGACCCAGATACTAAGAGTATCCCCTGAGGTGACAAGAGGAAAATCTCTGGGTTACTTGCGGGCATGAACAAAGTTAGTGGTGAGAAAAATGATTACTAGCATGTTAGCCACCTAAAACAGACCAATGAGAAGTCATGAGAGAGTCACAGAGTTGAAATAGTGGACAAAGTAGGTAGATGAACAGTCTAAAAATGTACTAAATAGCTACAGTCTAGTTGAGTAGGATAATAGGCTACTCGAGAGGAACTGCTGGGTAACCCCTTACCTCAGTTTTCTGCAAAATGTAATCTGTTAGATATAAAAGGGGCAAGGCCCCAGAGAGAAAAGGGGATGGTCATTTGAGAGAGCATTGTAATCAAAAAGAAAGAAAACATAGAGAAATTTCTCAAAGTGAATGTAGCACTTGTGTTGAGAGTGAACCACTACAATTCCTGGTGTTCTTTTCATTTTCTTACATTACATTTGTATTCTGAATATCTATAAGATCCATACACGACCAGTTGCACTTTTCTAATTTGAATTAACTTGATATCAAGTAGTCATTTACGCACGATTTGGTCGGTAATCAGGCCGGTTACCATGTGGTAACCTAGTGTATTCTTGTAGATGAAAAATCACCGTCAACACATATATAAATAAAATAAACATAACTAATTTATAAATGTGTTTCAACTTTAAAGATAATAAAATTTTCAACATAATAATATAAACTTATTAAAAAGTTGGGAGTTTTTATCGGAAAAAAAATGAACTATCGGTAGTTCTCTATTTTTCAGAAGGTTCTTTTTTTTTTGATGTGATTTTAACTTACAATGGTGAAGTTTAAGGTTCTTA
This sequence comes from Morus alba, assembly GCA_012066045.3. NCBI lineage: Eukaryota > Viridiplantae > Streptophyta > Magnoliopsida > Rosales > Moraceae > Morus > Morus alba. The sequence continues at coordinate 8,354,728 of CP050227.2, forward strand.
AAAAGTTATGAAGTTTAACATATAAAAATAATGGTTAAACTTAAATCTACCAATTAACTTATATACTTTATCTAATTATTATTGAACAAATTTTTACTATTTGAAATGTTTGTTGAAAAGAATATATGTACCCTATATTTTGATTTTATTTAAAAAATGAATAATGTTAGGAGCACTAACTTAAATGCTAATTTTTGTGTACAAATTGAAGTGACACGTGAATTGTCATTTTGTTTTATTAGTGAATGCAATCTGTTATCATTAATTGACGTGACAATATTTTAAACACCCGTTAATATAAAAATGATAACTTATATATCACATTAATTAGTACACAAAAATTAAAGTTTGAGTTGGTAACTCTTAACATTATTCTTAAAAAATATACCATCGTTTCACACGTTGTTAAAGAGATACCATTATATTTCAAGTAAGTATAAAATTTATATGTTGGATCAATCAATGCTCAATTTTAATTATCAAAAGAACAAAATATCCTTCAAGGGGAAAACAAAATGAAAAAAAAAAAAAAGTTGAAATTTTTCGAAAGGTTAAAAGAACTAAAAAAAAAAAAAAAAGAATCTCAACGTAGCTAAAAAGACCAGAAAGACAAAAAAAAAAAAAAAAAAAAAAAAAGGCCCGAAAAAAAAGGCAAAACAATGAAAAAACCAAAGCCGAAAGTAAGAAACTGCAGCCAAACTGATCATTCGAACCAACCCCTAGAGAGTGTAGCATGCATGACCTACTTCTTTTGAAAACCAAATGAATTCCTCATTAAAATCTTTTACCAGTAAAATGACAAGAATCATTATACAAACAAATACAGTTATATCTATATTATAAATAAAGATATATAATTATATTACAAATTTATTACAAACAAAGATATATAATTATATTACAAAGTTTATTACATCACCAACTATATTACAAAACAAAGATAATTTATCCTCACAGCCACCATACAGATCATTATTTATACTTGTAATATTTTAGGGCACTGGTTTGGGTAATTCTCACTCAGTAAGATATATTGGACATGGAGCCATTATTAACAATACATGTGGCCTTATTTCGTTATATATGTACATGACTCCTATATATATTGCCACACACGTAATTAATTACTTAATGACAAACCAGCATATATTTTTGCATGAATTAAGAAATATTATTATTGGTGTTTTCGCCGTTTTTGATCCTCATTTTCTCCAAGAATGATTTCCCATCAAGCTTACGGCGGGAGAAAATATCAGCGATGTACTTTTCCATTCCTATCCTTTTAAATAATGGTGGATTTTGTGGATTAACCAAACTAGCCGAAGGCCCAATATCTGCCTCATATTTAGGGTTGAAGAACACTGCAACTGAGATCCTTTCTTTGCTCGAATTTGCCATCACTCTGTGCTCAATGCTTTTGTAGGCCCCATTGCTCATGATCTGAAATAAATAAATAAATAAATAAAGCACATAGTTTCATAAATTAGAAGCTTTGACAATTAACGATATTGGAATTGGTTATCTAAATAGTTATTTTTGTTCTTTAATTTGTTGAATAAAAACTTAGCTATATAGAGTCATGCATGCAGAAAATCTTCAACAAATAATAATGAATTCTAAGAGAGAGAATTTTTTTTTATTTTTTTTTTTTTTTTTTTAAAGACAGTATGGTATGACATATATACAATTATATTTATTACTTGTAATTAATATAAGTTTTGCTCGCGGATTATATTAAAGGAGATCATGTGTTCTAAAATTGCTTTGTAACACACACACACACACACATATACATATTTACTAATTGTATGTATGTATGTATATATTATTTGAAAACGATTCCTACCTTCTTGGGTCGTTGCTAATATAAACTACTCAGTCACGAATTAAAAATTATATTCCGGGTTTCCCTTCTTTTCTTGGATAAATTAATCAATTAAGGTTTATCGGAAAAAGAATTGAAGAGGATCAAAAGAGATCAAGTATTGAAGACCTCAAGAATATCCCCAACGTTCACCATTAAGGCATCTTGAAGGAAGTTCACAGGGATCCAAACCCCATCTTTCTTGATCTGGAGACCATTCACTCCGTTAAGTTGGTGCAGAATAGTGATGGCGGTGGTGTCGGAGTGAGGCGAGATGCCGACAACCAGCTCCGGTTGCGGGCACGGCGGATAGTATGTCATTCTCATTGACTGCATCCCATCTTCAAATAAGTCCTTCATCACATGTTCTTGATCTATTTTCAAAGCTTTTCCCAAAAAACCAAGAAGTGTCGTGGCAAGCTTTTGCAACGCCGTGTAGTAAGACTCTAGGATGGTCCTGAAAAATATACATGCAAAAAAATTATTAGAAAAAGAAAAAAGAATATTTCAATATATATATATATATATATATATATATGATGTGATATAAACAAGTAAATTAATGCCTAGTTCGCTTTGGGAATTCAAGTTTTCAATTTGAGTTGAGATGTGATATTTTTGAGAGCTTTTCACTGTAGTAGAAAAAATTAGATGTGATATTTTTGAGTCTCTTACTGTAGAAACTTAAAACTAAAAACTCAAATCGGTGAAATGAACGAGACCGTACCTAAGGGATGAAGGGAGCTCCGGAAAAAGATATGGTTTTCTTTTGGTGATAGGGTTAAGTATCATGTACACCCTATCACTCCAGTCAACTTTTTGGTCATCTGTTCGGTTTACTGTTCCATAGCCTTCAACATCACCTGGTCTTATCTTGTACTTCATCTTCTCTTCCAAAGGAAGCTTAAAGAACGCTTCAACCTCGTGTTTCAGCTTCTCCAACAATGAAGGGCTAACTCCGTTCACCAACTGTATGTAGAAACAACAAAACATTTTTTTTTGGTCAACAAACACAAATCATATTTATAAGTAGTACCGAAATTACAAGGATATATCAAGAAATTCTAGTATGAAAAACAAAAAGGAACCTGAAAGATGCCCCAGTTTTTGCAAGCGGAGTGCAACTTTTCTAGTTCAAGATCTACGGTTTCGCCGGCGGCCACGACGAAATTGTTCATGTCGATTGTGGGGATCGGTTCGATACTATAGGCGTTATCGAAGAGATCGGTCACCGGCGGTCGGTCAAAACGAACGTATTGCTGTGGAACGGTGATCAAGGGCTTTTTGATGAGCTCCTGAACGCTGATGGAGCTCTCAAAGTCTGACAATATTGGCACTGATGATGCCATTTCTAATTACTTGCTACTAAGTAATTAAGCCAAGGTGCGACGAAATACAACAATAGGTGCATGCTTTTATAGAGGCCGTGAAGGTACATGAGAAGAATATTTCTATTTGAAAAAAAAAAAAAAAAAAAAAAGTTAACTGGTTGAAATTTAATCATGATTAGCCACAAAATAAATGTGGTTAATTTCGGGTACTTAGTGACCTACACCTAATCTCTGGATGAAAAATGAACCAATTAACTTTGGTTGATACATACTGTATGGCGTGAACACATACTTGCAGGTGATCCCGTAGCAGTATTTTCATGCATATATATATTTACGTGTTTAATTTACACCCATCTATCTCATGCACATCTATTTTTTTACGTACTTGAGATCATGATTCACCTCAAGTAATTTTGGGGTTGTACTTTTGCAACAAAACTCAGAAAAAATTTGAACTCGAATTACAATTTTATTTAAGTTCATATTCTTTTGTAAAATTTAAGTTTGAACTCGAGTTTGAACTTAAATTTGAGGCTAAACTCGAGTTCAAATTTTCCCTTCAACTCGAGTTCAGAAACTCGAATTCAAATGGATAAATAATATTTTTTCTATTCTTAAAAATGCCATAACTTTTTCATTTTAATTCTGATTGAGGTGATTTTTTTTCTATGCATTTACAACAAAAAGAGGAATAAAACCCCATCCATATATCCTATTAAAATTTTTCATCAGCCTTGAATTTTTATTAAAATATTATTTAAATACAAATTTAAGTTTTGACCCACCTAAACACAAACTCAAAAAGATTCTCAATTCAAATCATAATTCAAATGTGCACATCCAAACACAAACTCAAGTTACAACTTTAACTCAAATTATAGCTCAAACTCAACTCAAAATCATCACTCAAATCACCTTAACTCAAAAATACAAAAAAACAACCCCATTTTTTTTTTTTTTATCAAGATTCACCTCAAGTAATTTTTTTTCTTTAATCAACTAACTATTTTAAGACGAAGAGATAAGGCAATGCATTGCCCTACTTCAATTTTTTTTTTTTTTATAACGGAATAATGATTTTAGACCATAAATATCTTTCCTGAGCATATGAGTACGTAATATACAAGAGAAAACGTGAATAAAACTATTTTTTTTTCAAAAATCTTTTTGTATTTTACTTTTTTTTTTTAAAAAAAAAAAACCCATTTATTTATTTCCTTTATTCTCCAAATTTACTTTTTAAAGTCGATAATCCAAAAAATTATGAATTTATATAGAAATTCTACAGTTGATTTTGGTTTATATGTTTTTAAGTTAAAAATATGAGTATACTTAAAAGTCAAAATTTTGGTGCAGTCTTAGCATGCGATAGTTGCACAAAGGTGCCAACTTAATTGAGATAGTTTTTTGCACCTTAATACTAGTCCGCCTCTCTTCAGTTTAAAAAAAAAAAAAAAAAAAAGTCAAAATTTGGAGTTTAATTGAAAACTTTCAAAACAATTGTGTGCAGACATTGTAAAAATTTCAGAAGAGCCAAACTAGGAAAAATCTTTTTTTGTTTTTAATTGGGGACAATAATAGCTGGAGATTGAAGATATCTTACCGGTAATTTCACATTTATCTCTAATATTAAGGTCTCAAGTAGTTTAAATTCCTCCACCTTCAAGTTTGTTTCTTTTAATCATTTTGATATTTCGTATTATGACGAAATATGTTCTTAGTATAATATGTATTTTTTTATTATATTAAAATAGTACTTTAACTTTTTTAAAAATATCTTTTTGATATCCTGAAAGTGATTTTTGAGATGTAAAATGATCTTAGTATTATTTTATTTAATTAACCCAAAACTAATAAATCTAAAGAAAAATCATGAACTTTTTTACTTTCTTATTTTCTTTTAAATATTTTAATGTTTTAATATATATTCTCAGATTTTTTTAAAAAAAATATTGATTTCTATTTAATTAATAAGAGTAGTAGTTTGAACATTAATAAGAGTAGTAGTTTAGACATTACATGTTTCAAAAATCAGTTTTAGGGTATTAAAAAAATATTTTTAGAAATGTTAATATATTATTTTAATATTATAAAAAACACAAAATACTACGAACATGTTTCTTTATAAAACAAAGTATCAAAATGATTTTATCCTTATATTAAAAAGGAACAAAAGGAGTAATAATGGTAGAGTTTGGTTTGGATACCACACTGGTTTGTTCGGCCTTTATTTTTGCCTTGTCTTGATGAAGACGAATCATATGAATCGTACGTGAAAGGATCTGAATTCCACAATGTCCACAAATAAAACACGCAAAAACTCTTTGGAACTGCAGGGTTTGATTTGAAAGAATATTTGTAGATAACCATACATTCAAATCACCAAAACGTCCTTAAGCATCTTTAAGAATGCTTTCTTGATCGGCAACAATAATGATACAACCTTTATTATTTGTACAAGGCGCATATTAAATGTGCCAAAGGGCACTTCATAACAAGTCCAATATGTCGGGAGAATTTATATTCTAATTAACCATACTACAAAACTCTTTTGTTCACTACCTGCGTGTTCTAGAAATGGGTATTATTATTTTAATGGTATATTGATCCAACAGTTGTAATAAATTAAATAATTAATTAAAATATTTATAACAATTAATTTAAATTAGATTCTTATCACGTTATGTGATCGAATTTTTATATTTGATAATAACTATAAAAAAATGTAACTATTAAAAACTCATTCATATATAAATATATATTAGTATTTCATTAATTATATTTTCCTTTTTTGCTCACAGAATTACCTATGGATAACCCCTTCACATAAAATCTCAATATATATAAATAAATATTACACTGATAGAAAAAACTCTGACCTACCTAATTCTTATTGTCCGACATTATGTCTGTCTAGCTAGCCTTCCACTAATCCTCAAAAGCACCTTCCAAAGAAGAATCATGAAGAAAGGCCAAAAAGAAGAAGAAGAAGAACAAAATAGTGGAGGATAATTAATTGCTATCTGTTTTTAACAATTGGGAGTTTTTTATTCGTTAATGTCGCTGTCAACAACTTCTTATGACTTACGGAATTGGGTTTTCTTAAGCAATTACATAATAAAAACGTGCTTAATAATACAGGCCAAGTATTGTATTTTATATTATTTTATTTTTCCTTGTAAGAAAACTTTTATGCCGGTTTGGCTAATGTATTGCGACACTAAAGATGTTAGAATGACTATTCTTTTCCTAGGTCCTTGTTATATGCTTACGACAGAATGGATACATCTCGCTTGACTAAGTTTGTGATAATTATTTTTATTCATCAACAGAAAAAAGCACGTTTATTATTAAGGATAAGATAACAACAAAAATACAGCACTAGTCTACTAGAAGTATATATATGGAAAAATATGATATTTAATTTATTCAAATAATGCAAAACGTCATCGATGATGGCGAGTACTCACCAAAGTGGCCAATTATGTATATGTTAAGGGGACAAAGCCTGTGGTTATGATGTGCGGCCAAATAAGAAAATTTTTATAAACGTGTTTGAGTGAGTCAATAGGCGCGTTTAAAACTCGTTTTAAAATTATTTTATTTTTTGTATGAAAATAAAAATGAAAACGTTTTCAATCTCAGATAGAAATCATTTTTAAAAATACGTTTGATAGTTTTATTAAGAGATTATTTTCAGTATAAAAAAACTCATTAATGTCTCTCTCTCTGTGCTCGAGAGAGGAAAAAATGAAAATAAAAAATGAAAAACGATTAAAATTCGTTTTTCATTTCTCTCTCATTTTACACTAAATTAAAAAATCGTTTTCATTTCTTTTTTTTTTTGTCTTTATTGCGCCAAACACCGCTTTAGAAATATTTTCATTTTTTCTTTCTCAAAAAACGTTAAAAAAAGGATCAATTCCAAGCACGACCAATATCTTTATCTTTTATCTTTATTTTTATTCATCATGAATTAAGTTTTTTAATTATTTATTTTTCTGGTGTCAAAAGATCCTTTGTTGGTATGGCTTTGGGGAAGGTTGTTGGTAGGCTTAATGTCACTTATAATCTTTTTTTTTTTTTTTTTTTATTTATAGAAAGGCAAATGCTATAACTTATAATTATATCTATTATTTTTTTTATTTATTTTTCTGAAGAAAGAGTACTATTTTCTAACACGGAAGCTTCAATATATTTAGATTTTTCATATCTGTTTAATTTTTGACGTTTTTCTGTCTAGCTTATTATTTTCTTTTATTTGACTTTTATTATCTTTTTGTTTAATATATATTACACACACACACACACACACACACACACACACACACACACACACACACACACACAGATATATATATATATATATATATATATATATATATACTGATTGAAGAGGAAACGTGAGATGAGAGTTCTAGTAAATGCTAATTTAAATATTAGCACGTGCTAAAAGTTTAGTGATGCTAACGTTTTATATTATTTTCCTTCTCTTTTGAAATCCTTGAGAATCAATTCGGTCAATCATGAATATATTACAAGATAAGTACGTATATCTTTAATGTTGAAATGTTGAATATATTTAAAAGAAAATCATATATATAGATGCCGGCTTGAACAGGTTTCCCCGTTTACATTACCGACTAAGTTGCAGATTGAACCTTTCTCACTAATAATTTATACGATGACTCAATGAAGAAAATCTTTTTTAATTAATCAATTACGTATTTTTTAGGAACCAAGTAACATAATAAATACATCATAATAAAAAGGAAAAGAAAAGAAAAGTTGTAAATTTCAGAATTTTAGTACTCCTGACGAAAACTTGAACATAAAAAATAAAAACATGTACTACTTAAGGACACTTATAGGTGTCACAATTGTTAATTTCAAGTTACTGATGGAAGAGGCAATATGTTTTATAAACGCACATATACGGCATACATATAGCGACATGTATCTGTAATCTATACTCACATAATTAATTAGTGACTACGTCATCGAAAGTTATTTGAAGGGTGGGGTCATTCTTACAATCTTTTTACAATCCTGCACACTAAACACAATCTAAATCTAAACGAGATCATCAAATGTTTGAGGGGTACTAAAGGAAATTACTCATGTTGCTATTTACAATATCAACTCTCATACGTAAAGAGTTATTTTATTTAAAATAATATAACGAAGTAAAGAAGCATATGAAGAAATTGTGCATAACCTTACATTAGCGTATGACGGATTCATAGATAAGGTAATTGAAAAAATTTATTCAGTAGTATATATCAATCAACTTCTATCAAATCTGGACAAATTTTGTAGACGGTACAATCCGAATTTTAGAGCCATTTTTAATTTGTGCTATGAACTTCAAAAATTCCTACTTATATCCCTTAAATTTTGAGTTACTCACATATTTTAACCCTCTTTATTAGAGTTTATGTTAAAATTAGACAGAAAAAAGGGAGTTTAGTGTTTGGACTCTTTTTATTTGTTATATATATATATATATATATATATAAGGAAAAGTTCCGCTATTATTAAATAATTGATGCCATATTGGCACTTATAAATACATCAAAAAAATGCACAGGACAACGCTAATGACTCAATAAGTAAATACAGGCATGCCTGAGGCTCGAAACGGGAGAATTCCTCGGCACACTACCAACGAGCATAGTCAAGCCTCTAGGAGAAGAAACCCTTCTTGTTGAGATAAACTTTTGCACTCTGGAAGGTATGTTTACCAACCCCCATAAAGAGAGGACATCAACAACATGGCCTAAAAAAATTCTAGGCGGAACAAAAGTTTCACACTAAATGAAATCATATAACCAGAGGATGGAGAAACCACCTTTATTATTACAACACAAGGCTGAACACATGCCGGCAACCAACAACGAAATATAAACTAAAACATAACGAAGAAAATTATCAACGTCTTGTTACAAACACACAAATTAAAACAAGAAAGTAAACATCAAAAGACACGGTAAAGAGTCCGATGACGCACCGAGCACCACAGCGGATGGGTGAGAGAGCCGCAACCTAACACGCTACTCGAAGAAGACACCCAACCCACCTCCTCAATTGCCATCTCCAATTGCTAAACCAACCACAAGTCCCCTTGAAGGAATGGCTTATTTGAGGGAGCCAAATCCTGAGGGGCTTAGATCTACCGGAGCAAGGATGCTCCCAAAGACGACAACCAAATGAATGTTGCGCCAATTGTCCCCTCCACTGCTCATCCCTCCCCACCCACGACTCACTGATGCCGTTCCGGCAAGATTCAAGTTGCCTCATCTGGTGATTGTCCCTCAGTTGAGCCCATAGAAGAAAAAGAAGGAGAGCCAAACCCTAGCAGAGCAATGACAAACGCTTGTTATATTTTGTTTTGTGATTGATTTAATCTATTTCTTTATTTTTTGTATTTTATTCTTTTTGTTCATTAATAAAATTAAAGTGAGGCATTTGATAAATGGGCAGTTCTATTTACACACCTCTTTTTACTTTCTACATCCTTATTTAAATTAATATTTCTTATGACAAAGAACCCTAACATAAAATGACAAAAGAGAATTACGTAATTAAATTTTATTATTAAAAGTAAACTAATGATGTGTTGTTTTTTCCTCTTAACACACCCTACATGTCATCTCTACAAATTACAAAATTGTTTCAATTTTGAAATATATTACAAAACCCTAAGTTTCAACTTTCACTGATTATTCAACTTATATCGGTGTGGAGAGTAAATAGGGGTGTGCAGATGCGAATTACTAATGGTACGTTGAATATCTTGTTCGAAGATTAACATTGATTTTTTTTTTTCTTTTCTGGCCAACATTAATAAACTCTTCTAAATAGGTAGGTGGCATCATTTTTTTTTTTTTTTTTTGGGAAAGGAATGACCGATCATTAATTATTAAAACAATTAATGTTGGAATAAGAAGATAATGTTGAATGTAAGATATGATCTCTAAGATACTAGATTGATCATCAAACATCATGATTATGATTAGCTTTTTTTTTTTCTTTTTGTGACTTATTTAAATGCAAGATTTTTATTCACTCTTTTTCCAATAGAAAGGGTAAAAGTGGAGCAATTAAATGAGCTTGCCTTGCTCATTAACACAATGAGAAAATTTGTTGAGCTTACTTAAAAAAAAATAGAGAATTTGCTCTTAAAAATGTATGAGTTTGAACCTTTATCCCCTTGTTCTTGATAAATATCCTTTTGTTAATGTAATTATTTGACTAAAAAGATTATGAATTAAGAGTAAAAGGCAAAAATCCCGACCTATGCACTTGCAGAAGGTATTTGTCAAGATTACCCACTTATTTATTAGAGTGTATGGGTCTTAATTTTTCCTTTTATTTTTTATTAATACCCTTTTGACTAATATAATTACGAGATAAAATCATTTTGGTACCCTGTATTACAACGGAACATGTTGTTGGTACCCTATATTTTTGATAATATAAAAACGGTACCTTGACGTTTTTAAAAATATCTTATTGGTACCTTGAAGCTAATTTTTGAGACATATAATGTCTTACCTATCTTATCAATTAAATAAAAATAAGTATTTCTTAAAAAAAAATGAAATTATTTTAAGACATTAAAATATTTAAAAAAAAAAAAAAAATAAAAAAATTCACGATTTTTTTCTAGATCTATTAGATTTTGATTAACTAAATAGAAGGGTTCTAAGGTCATTTACATCTCAAAAATCAGCTTCAAGGTACCAAGATGATGTTTTAAAAATCGTCGAGGTACCAATTTAATATTACAAAAACACAAGGTACTAAGAGCATGTTTCGCTATAACACATAGTACTAAAATGATTTTATCTTTATAATTATTTGACTAAAAAGGATATTAATTAAGAATAAGAGATAAAAATCTAAAATCATGTACTTTTCTAAGGGGTAATTGTCTTGTTATTTCCTTAACACAATAGCACAACTAGGGCTATCAAACCAGGCCAAACCAAACCACTTGAGATTAGTTCAACTAATTGAGTGCGCGAGTGTGTGTGTTCAACGGAATTCAAATCTTGGTGTTTTCATGTTTTATTAATATAGTGAGAGTCATGAGCCCTACATCATAGTAAAAAATAATAATAATAAAATTGGTTCTAGAGAAGAAATAGAGCCCAAGCCGAACTCATTAACCTGATGGATGATGGATCGGGTGGGGTTAAATATCACCTAGGCCTAACCGGTTAAGGGTGCTTGGGCCTACCCGACTCTAGGTTGAAATATTTAAGGAGTTGTTCTTTTGCAACAAAACTAAAAAAAAATTTGAACTCGAGTTACAACTTTATTTAAGTTCATGTTCTTTTGTAAAATTTCAATTTAAACTCGAGTTTGAACTCAAATTTGAACTCGAGTTCAAGTGAGTTCAAGTTTTCTCTTTAACTCGAGTTCAGAAACTTGAACTCAAATTGATGAACAATATTTTTTTTATTCTTAAAAATGTCAACTTTTTCATTTCAATTCTGACTGAGATGATTTTTTTTCTATGCATTCACAACGAAAAGATGAATAAAACCCCACCCATATACCCTATTAAAATTTTTCATCACCAATGAGTTTTTATTAAAATACTATCTAAATACAAATTTAAGTTTTGACCCACTCAAACAAAAACTCAAAAAGATTCTCAATTCAAATCATAACTCAAATGTCCAAATACAAACTCAAGTTATAACTTCAACTCAAGTTATAACTCAAACTCAACTCAATATCTTCACTCAAGAATACCTAACTCAAAAATGTAAAAGAACAACCCCTAAAAATTATAAAAAATATAAATATAAAAAAATTAACAATTCCTACACGTTTAAAAAACAATTTATATTGAAACTAAATTTTGGAGTAAATTGATTAAAAGGGTGTGAAGGATATTTTGTGTCTCAAAAAATAGCCTTGGATTACTGAAAGGATGTCTTTTAAACGTAAAATACCGTTTTAATATTACCAAAACGACAAGAGTACCTTCGAGAATATTTTGTTCAAACGAGAAAGCTAGGACCCTTTGGTCCAAGCTTATATTCATGCATGATAAGATTTTGCTCAGTGAAGTAAACAAAAATCTAGTGAAAAAGAGCTGCTTTATGAGCGAATCGGTAAGAATAGAGTACCGAAGCCGATCCTCATTTTAACCATTAACCTCATGTTATAAACATTTTGTCCAAAGATTTTTTAGCAATCCTAAGAGATTGGTCAAACCACGTTGATGGAAAATGATTTAATTACAATGCAAACCAAATTCCATGACTGGAATTTCCATTTACTAGCTTAAAACTTGATAATGAACAAATGATCAGAGCTGCTAGCTAGCCATTGATGTTGTGATTTGGTCTGACCAATCTGATAGGATTCTAGTCTTAGATCGTGGTTTTAAATCGGTGGGAAAAGTAAAAGGTAGGGATAAATTAGGTCAGTATTTACTTTATTCTAATGCCATTGAGGATATATATGTGTGTGTATATATCGTCCATATATATATATATATATATATATGTATATTATATTATTAGTTAAATTAGTCGATACAAGTTCAGAGACAGCTGAAAGAACCTGAAAGAAAATATGCATGTAGCAGATGCTAATTGATTTCTCAAGTGAAGTTATTCAAAACCAAGTTGACTATATTTTCTATTCTAAAAAAAAAGTTGAAAATATTTTCTCATGCACTGGATCTAGGCAGGGTTCAGTGAATGCCCACAAGTTGAGTTTGACTTTAATTTTCTGTTTGAATATTCGACCCAGCGGATATAAAAGTAACTGATTAATAAATGTAAGAAAAAATGGTTGTGAAGTGGGTGATTACCAAGTCATATAATCAATATTTTATTTTCCAAGCGGTTCAACGGGATAAGTTTATGATTGTGTACCATATAACCAGCCGTTAATCACAATCATGTAGTGACGTGAAGAAAATCGTGCTCATGCACTAAAATCCTACAAGAGATCGTGACAAAGTTAGAAGGGAAGATGGACACCTCTATCTTATGGTTATACGTACCTTTCCCAAGTAAATAAGAAACAAAGATTAATGAATAGATATATAACAAACTTTAAAATTTGAGTTAATCTAAAATTTATATTGCCCTCAACTTCAAATTTCAGTTTAATTCTTAAAGTTTAACATCGTCTTAAACTGGATCCTGATCTAATTGTTAAAAGAATGACAGAAATCGACACCTTAATCAAGTTGTATAGAAATTTAATTTGGATTATTGAGGCGGGTTGCAAAATTATAACATATCAAATTAAACCAAACGGAATATTATGCCTAGAATAGAATATGTCAAGATGCTAAACCTCTATTCAATTAGTTTATTCCGCCCTAACAACCACTAGAATTTCTATTTTACCCACTTCAATAGAACATGGGGAGGCACACAATATTCTATTAATTCATTCTAAATTTTTTGCAGATACAACAAAAGGACCCTACTTCACCGTACTACGATAGATTGGAGTGACTTTTGGGACATAAATGCCCGTGACCAAAATAGGATTTGACATAAAGTTCGTAGACTATTTTGGCGATTAGTTCTTAAAATCTTTTTTCCCAAATTTTTGTTTTAGTAGGCAGCACCATGCTTTCTCAAGTTTGAAATGTATCCACCGTATTCCCTTTGAACTAATTCGAAATTGTTCATCACCTAATTTTCTTCTGTTAAATCTCTTGATAGAATTCACAAGTCTCACGCACAAAAATGGGTATTAGAAAGCGAAATGACTAAATGATCCACTAAAAACTAATGGGGAAAAATAGGGCCTGAGTTCATCTTTTTCACCAACCCATTGTCCCTGTCTTGTACATTACTGTAGAGTGTCACTTTGTATTTCATCAATGCACTTTCCAATGCATTTTATAAATGGAGGATTGTATAGTCAATTACTCCTTAGCTTCAGCATTTCAAGGAAATATAGGACACGTTTAGAATTCATTTTAAAATAATTTTATTTTTTTATATGAAAATAAAAATGAAAATGATTTTAATTTCATATAGAATTCATTTTAAAAATGCGTTTGGTAGTTTTATTAAGATATTATTTTTAGTATAAAAAAACTCATTAATGTCTCTCTTTCTCTTTGCTTGAGAAAGGAGAAAACAAAAACAAAAAATGAAAAACGACTAAAAGTTATTTTTCATTTCTCCCTCATTTTACACAAAACTAAAAAACGTTTTCATTTTTTATTTTTTATTTTTATTGTGTCAAACGCCGTTTTAAAAATGTTTTCATTTTTTATTCTCAAAAAACGTAAAACATAAAAACGGGATCAATTCCAAACATAGCCATAAGGTATTTGTTGGTTTTGAAAACGATTTTCTATGTGGAAGCGTGTATCTAATGGATCGTGTATAACAAAAATTTTAATATCTATTTGAGATACTCTATAGAATAAATTAATTTATATACGAATAAATTAATCAAATTAATTTAAGAATAAATTTACATAGCGAACGATTAGGTCGATAACTTGAGCTTTTTAACCACAAACATTCCTTGCTCCAAACTTGTTTAGAATACATGAATCTTCCTCATCAATTCATTGATTCTACAAAGGCGTGTGCATGAGCATACCTGAAATAAAATGAGATTAGCACTCAAATGTACACTCAAGTTTGCCACGAGCACCAACACATGCATGACGTGGAAATCGGTATCACGACCCCAAGGATAGGGCCATGATTATTAGAATGTAATTAAAGAAAATTAACTTAATTAAACTGAATTAATAAAGAAAAATCTATGAAAATAAAATAAAATATACAAATACCAAAATATATATTAAAATGCATTGTTCCGGAGTCTTTCTTTTACAAACAATATTTAAAATAGTCCATAAAATCTAAGGAAAATAGTACAACTCTAGGACAATGTCGATCAATACAATTTATATACAGAAATACAGTACATCTCATAATTAAAAGTTGTAAATTCGAAACAAACTAACCACTTCGAATCTCGCGCCTTGAATCCATTAGCATCCACTTGCCATGCTGTAAATCTAAACCGCTAACTTTGGAGGGGGTTTAAAACATTAAAAAAGAAGAAAATGAGCGGAAGGACCCAGTAGGATATAATTCTACAAAAATTTAATAATTAAAGTACTCACGGTCCAAAGACATAAACCCGGAACCGATTATCCTTTAAAGAAAGGAAATACTCACATAGTAACAAAATATCTGGATAATGAAAATACGCAAAGCCATAATATCACCATTGAGCAAGAAGTAGCTCGTGCAGGTTTCGGGACCTACCCCTAAGGATACGATTCTCATATCCCGATCTCTGTGGCCATCATACATTTTATCATTTCTTAAAATATCTCATTTTAAGAAAGAAAACTCTTTAAAATCTCATTCCCAAATTATTAGAAACTTAATAGCCATATTCATGCTATTTCCTTTAAAATCATTTCTCTTTATACATGTTTTGTTTTTAAAACACTTTCATAGGCCAAAATCATTTAAATTGTGGCTATCAATGATATGGATAAGAATATCCTACCTCTCGGATGTCAAACCTGTGGCTATCTTCATGTAGCCCTAGCTCCACTTGTCTTTGAAGCTCTAAGTCCAATTGGGCCACTAGCTTCGTCATCAAAACCAACAATTTATAGTTTATCCTTTCCTCTAAACAATCTAGTTTAATTATAAACAATTGCATCATACTAGTGTGCCTTAACTCAAAAGTCAAAGTTTATAAAAATTCTTAATCAAATCATGATTCTTTGAGAATTGGAATTCAACCAAGAGAAATGGAATGGAAACAAGAATTAATGTGGCTAATCTGCTCAAACTATAAGTTCCCAAATGAAGTTAGGTTGGTTCTACATCGTGTTTTGGGGTCAAAACAGGGTTTTCAAATTGTTTATGATAAAATTTAGTGTATACCGGTCAATTGGTGACAGAAGAGTGTAACTCCACCGGTCGGCCGGTGAAGTGATGACCGGTCGACCGGTGGGAAGAAATCTCAAGGCTGAAAATGGCCGATCCGTGAAGAACAAAGCCAAATCTTGTAAATTTTGGTTTCGATTCGACATATTCTCAATGGATATTAACAACACCGGGTTCCAATCAACAAATGGGGTTCAAGAAATCAAAAATCCCCAAACTTCATCAAGGTTTCATCAAAACCCATTCAAAATCCATTCAACAATAAATCTAAACCAAAAATCACTAAATTCGACTAAAACGAGTTCCACAACACTAGATCCAAAAATTGAAAGTGAGTTTCAAAGAGTTTTACCTTGATCTAGGCATTGATGTTGAATTTTTTTTCGAAATCTTTGTTTTTGGTTAAACCGCTCAAAATCCGCTTGAAAAGAGAGTGAAGCTTGAGAGAAGAAGAGATAAGTGAGTGAGGGCAAGAGAGAGAGATGCATGAGAAAGAGAGAAAGACTGAGAGATTGAGAGAGGGAGAGAGTGAGTTGAGAGAGTAAGAGAGAATGAGAGAGTGACGAGAGAGGAGAGAGAGAGAAATAGGAAAAGAAAGAAAAGAAAAGAAAAGAAAATAAGGAAATAAGTAATACTAAAAGTTAATTAAAAGAAAAGGGTGGAAGTATGTATTTCCACATGCTTCGGGGTGAAATTATAAATATTAAAAGTAAGTTTAAAAGTTCTTGATTAATTAAGAAAATCAAATTAGACACACTAATAAACCACAATTAAGCATAATTAAAAATGTTTAATTATTGAGGGTGTTACAATCGAGAGAGAAAATTTTCCTTTTCCTCACCTTAAAACCAGCCATTATATGCTAGGAAGAGCAAAAATTGTGTTTTTCAATTTTCTGCAATCTTCTATTTATAGAGTAGCTGTCAGACTCCCAGAAGAAGTCTAAACTTTATCTCTAAGATAAAACTTGATTTTTATCTCCCACTTCTATTTTATTTTGGAAGCAAAATCCTCTCTCTCTCTCTCTCTCTCTCTCTCTCTCTCTCTCTCTCTCTCTTATCCATAGAGGCCAGCCACCATAGGGATATTCCCCCCTGCAATTGGCACAAATTACAGATAGGGAAGGAGAAAAAAATTCTCCTTTGTCCTGCAATCCAATTTCGACTTAAATTCAAATTCTAATTAAAGTCAAACTTAATTTAATTTGAATTCCAATTAGATAACTTGTCAAATAAGTCACTTGGATGACTTAGAGAGCAATTAACTAAATCCTAGAGGGATTCTCGCAGTAGTAGGTGTGTACACCATCTAGACTCCTCCTCATGTGTGTTCTAAAATTCAAATTTAAATAATTATATTATTTAATTTATAATTAATTCTTAATTAATTATTCTTGAGTATTCTATTTAGAATTCCATAATTCAAAAATTCTTATTTTTCCCTTAGTGTCTTGTAGGATTACAATGACGATGCGGGAACTCATGAACCTATAATTTCTAGCTCCAATAGAACTAATTAATTAATTCTATTAATTGTAAAATTTACTCCATTATAAACTTAGAATTGCACTCTCGTAATTATAGGAATAATATACTTCTAAAATGTGAAGTGTCCATTTAATATAGCCATTACATGTAAATTAATCCTCCATAAATAATTCATAATTAGAGCTAGGTGAAATATGTTAACCTCTCTAATTACATATTTATTCTTGAGTACCATTAATTCTCTAATGGACAATAATTCAAAAACAAATTCATGAATCGAACTCCTACAAGTTCATGATAGCCACACGATTGAGCATCAATAGGTATAAGGCAGTCCCATGGACCTATTAGTATGTGCACATTAGGAGACTAGTCCATTAAATATGTGATAAGTTATGCACATTGTTATGGCATAATAATATTGTGCCACGAGTTATTATAGAATGATTTGTTCATGATAGTGTGTGATATGAGGTTATGTTATGAATATGAGAGTATGATACAACATGGTAAGACTATAGCATGATAAGACTATGTTGATTTAAAGTATGTATGTCTCTTAGTTAGATTTAATTATGATCATGTTATATAGGAACATATGATTAATATTGTGATTATGTTGTTTTCTAATGTCTTCTTGGTTGTTGTGAATCCCTAATAAGAAGGCAAATATGGGTACACTAGATTATTTAGGGTATTTATGTGTTTTAAATTTTAGCTACTATCAACGTGTTATTCTTGTTTAAATCCTATGTATTATTGTGCTTATAAGAGTACATGACTACTTAAGAAGGCATTGTTTAAGGTAAGAAATTGATTAAAATTTATGATATGGTATGCTTATGGTAATGGTATCTTAAGATTATGATGTATGATATGATATGATTATGGTAATGGTATGTTAAGATTAAGATTTATGATTATGATTTATGATAATAATTATGATTATGTTACGTTAAGATTATGATTCTCATGCATTTGAATATGAGTTATGAAAGTCAAAGTAATAGTCAACTAATAACATGAATATTTAATATGACGAGTTTACGAATATTTGAGTATAATGAACTCCTCTATGAAACATGTTAGGAGTTAGTTCGAAGCATGTCATATTATGATTACTTATCGGTTGGTAAAAATTATGAATTATTTGACTATGTATATTGAGAAAAATTATGAGTACTTGAATTAAATATTCAAATTAATATCACTTATGTCTACATTTATGTTTATGTCTCTTTTCTGCTAATGAATTATTATGTTGTATTGCATCTAAATTTAGAGTAGCTAGTCTACTTGCTTACTGAGCTTCCTAGCTTACTAGGATTCCTTATGTTGTAGGAAAAATGAAAGAAAAATGTTAAGATAGAAGCTCAATGGTCGGGGAAGCGGATCGAAGTGAATGTGCATATGGGGATAAGACTTGTAGTGGTCAAACTTTGATATTAATTTTTAACAGTTAGCCTTATGGCATCATATGATTTCTGTAAACTTATGTTTTTAATTAAAGAACCCCTTTTAAGCACCTTTCTCTTTTCGAATTTTAGAATATCCATGTTTTGATTAAGAATTTGTAAGCCTTTAAAAGTTTAAATATTTCACATCATTATGACTATGTTATATATATATATATATATATTCGTATGTTAAGAAAAAGATCCACAAATATGGTATGATGTGTATGTATGTGCGTTGTGTTTTTCCATCACGATTCATCACCGACCTAGTATAGTAGGTGACTGGCACTGAGTTGTGACACCGAGGTTGGGGTTTGGGTTTCAAGGACTGGAAAGATTCAGGTTCTTAGAATAAGGCCAGGCTTCGAGAGTGGGTCATGGTCAAGGTTGGGATCCATGACTAGAATCGAAAATAGAATCCAAAACTGGGATTGAGTTGGGTTTAGTTTTGGCTAGCTGGGTTGGGTTTGAATACTACGTAGGTGTTGGGATCATAATTTGAGGTTGGTTTGAGTTTTGACACTAAGGTTTGGGTTGTGTTTTGGGACTGGGGTTGGGTTCTAGCATGGGAGTTGGGGTCAAGGTCAGGGTCAGATTGAGTTTTGAGACTAGGTTTAGAAATTATAATCCTTTAAGTTAATAAATCATTAATAACTTTGGAATGAAATTTAGAATTTTGAAATTCTAAAGATTAAATGTTTAAAGGAATAAAAGAAAATATACCGTAAGTACTTTTTAACTGAAGTATAATTAAAAAACTTAGCTCCTAAACAATTAATGATTGGAACATAATAGATAAAATAAAATCAAAATTTCTTATTCTTATTAGTACTACAGTCAAGACAGAAGAGATCTCCCATGCATCATTATCACCAGTGAGGAACATATCTTTTTATATATCTCTATCGCCAATGAAAGATCCATGGGAGTGACGACTGTAAGAGAGTAGATCTCTCGCTGATATTCATTGCCAGAAAAGATCTCCCCATGAGGACCTTACTTGCAGTGGCAACTGTATATTATTTGGTTTGTGCTTTTTTTTTTTTTTTTTTTTTTTTTTTTCCTCTGGGATTCAGGCAAGAATGGCTATTACCGATTGACAACATTTCATGTATCATAACAGACTACTACTAAGTACATGGTAGGATCAAAGGACGGAGCCAAAGCTGGCTTTAAGCCCCCACTCAAAAAATTTTCCCTTTTGAATATTATAAATACAATTAGGTAATGTATTGTATCGGACTATCGGTTTAATAAGACCCCACAAAAATTAATGTTTAATATCCATTTCGAAACCAAAAGTTCAATACCTAATCAAAATAATACATTAGCCCAACAATTTTGCAGAAGCGGCCCAATAACATTTTAAAGGCCTTTTATTACTTAAAACAAAGTAATGTCCCAAATAACTCTTAAAGTTCATTAACGTGATTTTTATTTTTTTATTTTTGATTTATAATTTTTTAATTAAATAATTATATTAATAAAAGAATATTTATTAAGAGTAAAAGATAAAGTTTTAAATTTATGCATTTAAAAGTAAAGTCTCTATTTTTTCAAAAAAAAAAAGGAAAAATTATCCTACCTTCCATGACTTTTCAACTTTCTCCTCTTATTTGTCTTGTACGATTTAAATATTAGCCATGAGGGGCTAAAAAAAAAAAAAAACACCTTTGAGTCTGGACACCCTTGTTTTTATACGATTTCAAAGTGGAAATAAAAAACAATCACTGCACTATTGTCTTGTTGTCCGCCTTTAAGACTCTTCACTGATGGAGCAGTAGTTTGAGTTATTGTTTTGTTTGTTTTTAGAATGTCTAGAAGTACAAAGTATGAGACACAAATCGAGAAATCACATCAATATAGAATTACAGACAAAACCCTCATCAGGGCACTAAAACCAGAGAAACTGCCACCTCATTTGCATTACGAGGTATTGATAGGAGAAATACCCCTGCAAACAACAGCATCTGAAACCTCCTTAATTTGGTACTTTTTGTCGACCAATGATCAGACCATGGAGGCAAGAGAGTTTTGAATCAGATAGAGCATCAACCACTGTCTCAAAATTGTTAGAGAATAAGAGTCTCAAAATTGTTGGAGAATTTAAGTGTAAGGAGCAAAAAGAATGCAGAAAATAAGAGAGGATTTAAGGCGTAAAAAAATATTTTATTTTAAGATTTTATTTGTCTTCACTTTTTAAAATTTATTAATAAATTTTAATGGTAAATTATCTCCAAGATATAATAAATTTTTGAATACAATATCTAGTAATAATATTAAATTTCAAAACATTCATATTAGTATGTAAATTTTTTAGATAATTAATAAAGACAGAGGTGTAATTTCATGAATGAATGCATTCTCTTTAAATATTACAATCATTCACATAAAGGTACTTTTTTTTTCAATATAAATGTATCTTTTTAAAGATTAATACACCTATTATAATAGTTATATATATTGCTAATTAGTGTTCATATATGTATGAAAACATATCATCAATGGATATAATGGATTCAAAACGTTTTAGATCACATAAACTCATGAAAACATTATTTTTTGCAGAATTTCCGTTGTAGTAGGTGTTTTCCAGCTGCAGCACACAAATGGACCCGAGGCCTACAAACATTTCAGCTGCAACCAAAATATTTTGGATGCAGCCAAAATATTGGCCGAACCAAACTACACAGTTTTGTATAGTTTGTCCGTTGTAGTATTTTATTAACCCATTGCAGTGTTTTTTGAAGTCCTCTTAACATGTATTTTTCATGTTTTAACACTTAAACAACTTGTGATGTTGATCAAGACATATTATAATATCTCTAATAAAAATCAGTTCAATTCAAAATGTAAATTTATTTATAACAAGTGTTTTGATTTTTGAAAAAAAAAATTAAATAATTGCCACGTTGCACATTAGCATTAGTGGCATATACTGTTAGGAAATGTGGGTTTCCTATATATTGTGGACCACATATTTATTCAATAATTTAATTAAGTGATCTAATTATGAAAAGCCCAACTAGTCTCCTAACAGGGTTGGGCTGAATAGGTAGATACCCATATTGACCAAATTAGGTTTAATGGGAGCCTAATGGGACAGTATATAAAGAAATTTAGGTTATGGTCCCGAATACGTCAAATCATACCGTAGTTTTCATTCTTCCCCATCTAGAGAGAAAACACCCCATTAAGGAACTAAAGAGATTTGACTGAGGAAGGCAATAACCGTTGTGCTCGTTGTCTTAGAGAATTCTATTGGAGATTATGGCTGCACCAATTGAGACAAGTACTTGTTCTAATTTATTTTCTTAGTAATTTGGTGTGATGATTCCTGGAATGTGGAATAAGAATTTAAAGATCCAACAAGTGGTATCAGAGAGGTCATCACACTAAATTATTGAGAGAATTTATATCTCTAATATCTTTGGTTGAACATCATGCTAATTGATTCATATGATTTTTCTTTTGTTTATGGAATTTTAGATATGCTTTATTTTGTTTAGAAAAGCATGTGTATAGATAATCACTTGGTGATTAATTTCAATCAAATATTTATTGAATAATTTTCAAAATTATTTATTATTCACAAAATTAATAGTCTGGAAAATTAAGGATTATGGAAATTTGGTAAAAGAATTAATTAAAAGAAAGTTTTTTTTTTCTTTTCTGGAAATTTTTTTTTTCTCTTCATTGTCTTCTTCTCTTTCCGGAGAATGTTGTGGTCGGCGGTAGCCTTGGCCAATCAATTTGAGGAATCAAGGGGTGCGGGTTTGTTGGGCCACGCCCGACGGCAAGCTCGGGCCTTTGGTCTTTGGTGGGGGTGGGATGAAGACCAGCGGCGGCCATAAGAAAAAAAAAAAAAAAATTATGATCATGGCCAAAGACTATGGATTTACCGGATGTAGCCTTGGCTCGTCGGTGATGGCCGGCGGTGGGACTATGGACGACCGGACGTAGCCCCAGGTAAGGCTCGTGACCTTAGAGCAGAACAAGCCTAGAGTTGCAGCAAAAAAAAAGGGGAGAAAGAGGAAAATAGGCCAAAATTTGAGATGAATTAAAATTAAAGGCCAATAGTTTACATAAGTTAATAAATAGGCCAAATTATTAAGGTCCATAACTTGTGCGGTTATGAACCATAACTTGACAAAATTCAATTGTCCATAACTTGTCCGGTTATGAACCATAACTTGACAAGTTTGTCCATAACTTATCTGGTTATGAACCATAACTTGATAAGTTATGACCTATTAATTTCTATAACTAAAAATTGGCCTATTTCCTTTCTTAAGCTTTTCATATTGGCCTATTTTCTACTGTTTCCCAAAAAAAAATACACAGGCCCATTTGGGGCCCGTGACAATAGGAAGGGACGACAGGCCCAATTGGGCCTGTGATTTAGTATAAGGGCCGCAGGTATAAAGAAAAATAATTACCAAAAATTGGCAATTATGGGTTTGTTTTAAACCAAATTTTGGAGATTTTGGGCATTTTTTTTAACCCATTAAGAAATTAAGTACAAACTAATTAAGGATTCAATTGAAAAAAATAAAATTTTGATTCTTTATTTTGTTTTATTTGATTATTAGTACACTTAATTGTCTTGTATTTTGAAATAAATTGATTAAAATAATATCGTTGTCAAAGTATCCTTTGTTGTGGATGTTAATTTATTTTAGAATAGAAAGATGTGTGTGATGTTATTTATTCTAATAAGGATCGGCCCAAAGGAAGGTTATTATTTGGCCAAATAAGGAGTATACATATGCTAATAAATATGTGACGATTATAAGGTTTTCCATGTGAACAAAAGTCAAAGGAAGGCAATTGTTTGACCGGATTTATTGTCAATATTTGATTACTATGCGGAGAGTACCACTTACAAGCTGATATTTTTGGTCCAAAGACTAAATATCAGTGTTGTGCTAGGTATCTTGAAATGGGCCCATCACCTTGCTTCGAGTTATTTGTTTATGTCATGTATGCATTATATGATTGATTATACTTATGTATGACGTGAATGTTGATTGTGAGTATATTTTATTTTTGTTCTTTATTTAGTTTCTACAATTTATGTGAATGTTTCTGCTCAAGTTAATGTAATCTCAATGCTGAATGGGATGAATTTTAAAGTTTGGAAAGAGAACATGGAAATCATTCTCGGATGTATGGACTTAGACCTTGTGCTCAGGACAGAGCGTCCCACGACTACTAGGAAAAATCCGAACACGGATAAAATTGAGAAGTGGGACCGCTCTAACCACATGAGTCTAATGATCATAAAACTCTCCATTTCGGAGGCTATTACTGAGAGCACTAATGCCAAGAAGTTCCTCAAAGAACTTGAGCAATATTTTGCCAATAATAAAAAGTTAGAAACAAGTAACCTTATGAATAAACTCATTTTCATAAGGTATAAGGCAAATGGGAACATAAGGGAGTACATTATGGAGATGTCTAACATCGCTGGGAAATTGAAGGGACTAAAGTTAGAGCTGTTTGAGGATTTGCTCATGTATTTAGTTCTCATATCTCTTCCTGCACAATATAGTCAATTTAAGGTGGGTTATAACATCCAAAAGGAAAAATGGACTGTTAATGAGCTCTTATCATATTGTGTGCAAGAAGAGGAAAGGCTTCGATGAGATAAGACTGAAAGTGCTCACTTGGCATCAACCTTTCAGAATAAGAACAAAAAGGGAGCTTTGGATACTACAGATGGAACACCTTAGCAGAAGAAGAAACTAAAGAAGCAGATAAGGCATTCACTTGCTACTTCTGCAAGAAGGAAGGACACATGAAGAAAGAGTGTTCCAAATACGCCGCTTGGCGTGTAAAGAATGATAAGCTTCTCGTTGTAGTTTATTCTGAAGTTAATTTAGCTTCTGTACCTAAAGATACTTGGTGGGTAGATTCTGGTACTACTACTCACATACGCATGTCTATAAAGGGTTGCCTGTGAAGCCGACCACAAAATGATGCTTAAAGATTCATCTTCGTGAGCGATGGCAAGAAAGTTCCAATTGAAGCTATCGGAACATTTACATCCCGTTCACTTCGCTGATTTGAGTTTGTAATTCGAGTTGAAATGTGATTTTATGTGAGAGCTTTTTACTGTAGTAAAAAAGTTAGATGTGACTGTTTTTGATAATCTTTAACTGTAGCAAAACTTAAATTTTAAACTCAAATCAGTGAAGTGAACGGGGTCTTAGATTATTATTAAAGACTGGTGTCTATTTGGATTTGATTGAGACTTTTGTTGCACCGTCAATTAGACGGAATTTAATTTTTATTTCTAGTTTGGACAAATTTGGTTATTCTTGTTCTTTCAGAAATAATAAAGTTAGTCTTTCTCATAATTCAAATGTTGTTGGTATTGGTTCCTTAATTGATAATCTTTATATGCTTGATGTTGTTACTTCTAATAATGAAATTTTGCACACTAGTGCACGAGGTACAAAACGAAAATTAAATGAGAATTCTTCCACCCTATGGCACAAGCGTATAGGTCATATCTCTAAACAGAGAATTCAGAGGCTTATAAGTGATAGAATTCTTAGTTACCTAGATTTGACAAACTTTCAAGTCTGCGTTGAGTGCATCAAGGGGAAATAGACAAACACAAGGAAATTAGGAGCCGACAGAGCTACAGACTTCTTAGAACTCATTCATATAGATATATGTGGACCATTCATACGGCTTCATGGAATGGTAAATAATACTTCATTACGTTTATAGACGATTATTCAAGATACGGTTACCTATACTTAATATATGAGAAGTCACAGTCAGTGGACGTTTTCAAGGAATTCAAAGTCGAAGTTGAGCTTCAACTAGGTAAGAAAATTAAGGCTGTCAAATCAAATTGTGGTGGTGATTACTACGGCAAATATGATGGATCAGGTGAACAACGTCTAGGACCATTCGCTGTCTTCCTAAAAGAATGTGGAATCATCCCACAATACATAATGCCAGGCAAACCTAGCATGAATGGTGTTGCTGAGAGACGAAACAGAACTCTTAAAGACATGGTAAGAAGCATGATCAGTCATTCTTCCTTACCTGAATCACTTTGGGGAGAAGCACTAAAGACTGCATTTTATATCCTTATTAGGGTTCCAAGCAAAGCAGTGGCCAAAACCCCCTATGAACTATGGACGGGAAAGAAGCCTAGCATTAGGTATTTACATGTTTGGGGTTGTCCAGATGAGGCAAGGCCTTATAGGCCAAATGACCAAAAACTAGACTCAAGAACGGTCAACTACTACTTTGTTGGATACGCTGAACACTTTCAGGGCTTCAAGTTTGACAATCCCACTACTACGTCCTTCTTCAAGATGGAAAATGCGAGATTCTTTAAGGATGTCGAGTTTGGGGGAGAGGATAAAGTAAGGAGTGTTGTCTTTGAGGAAGAAGATTTCGTTTCTCTTCCCAATATTGCTATTGTCTATGATCAAGATGTAATACCTACCATTGTTCAAGATGCAACTCCAGAACAAGACAACAATGAGGTTCCCCATGCAGCACCTATAGAGCAAACTTAACAACCTCAAGAAGTGCCATTAAGTAGATCCACCAGAGAAAGGAGAAGTACAATTTCAGATGATTATATCATCTTTCTCCAAGAACATGAAGATGGTGTAGGCTTAGGGGAAGATGATCCTATTAACTTCCAACAAGCCTTACAGAGTTCTAATGCTAAAAAATGGATTGATGCCATGAATGATGAGATGAAACCTGTGAAAGACAATGACATTTGGGATCTTGTCGAGTTGCCTAAAGAAACGAAACCCATAGGTTGTAAATGGATATTTAAGACCAAAAAGGATTCAAAAGGTAACATCAAAAGATATAAGGCTCGTTTAGTCGCTAAAGAATTCACTCAGAAGGAAGGCATAGACTACAAAGAGACTTTCTCTCCGGTTTCTTCGAAAGACTCTTTTAGGACAATTATGGCACTTGTGGCTCATTAGACTTAGAGCTACATCATATGGATGTTAAGATAGCGTTTCTCAATGGCGACATTGATGAGACGATTTATATGGTCCAGCTAGAAAACTTTGTATCTGGAGATTCAAAGTCTATGGTCTGCAAGTTAAAGAAGTCCATCTATGGTCTCAAACAACCTTCCCGTCAATGGTATCACAAATTTCATCAAGTTATCACTTCCTATGGTTTTGAAGTTAATGTGGTCGATGATTGTGTATATCACAAGTTCAGTGGGAGTAAATTCATCTTCCTGATTTTGTATGTCGATGACATTTTACTTGCAAACAGTGATATAGGCTTATTGCATGAAACTAAGAATTTTGAGATGAAAGATCTTAGTGATGCCTCTTTTGTATTAGGAATTTTGATACTACGAGATCGCTCTCAAGGCATCATTGGGTTATCACAAAAGGGCTATATCAAAAAGGTTCTGGATAGATTTGGCATGAAGAATTGTTCATCAAGAGATACGCCCATAGCTAAGGGAGACAATTTTAGTCTCAGTCAGTGCCCCAAAAATGAACTTGAGATTAAGGAAATGGAAAATATTCTTTATGCATCAGCAATAGGAAGTCTAATGTATACTTACGTTTGCACTCGTCCCGACATAGCATTTATAGTGGTAGTATTGGGCAGATACTTAAGTAACCCAGGAGTGGATCATTGGAAAACAGCCAAACAAGTTATGCGCTATTTGAAGAGAACAAAGGATTACATGCTCACTTATCGGAGATCAAACAGACTAGAGATCATCGGTATTCTGATTCTGATTTTGTTGGATGCCAAGACAGTAAGCGATCGACGTCATGTTATGTTTACATGTTGGCAGGAGGAGCTATTTCATGGAAGAGTGTCAAGCAGACACTTATAGCTTCTTCTACCATGGCTGTAGAGTTCTAACCTACTATAAGGCATATAATCATGGGATGTGGTTGTGAAATTTTGTCACAATGTTGCGTGTGGTTAATGGTATTGAGAAGTCGTTAAAGATATTTTGTGACAATAAATCAGCAGTGCTATATTCTAATAACAACAGAAGCTCTAAGAAATCAAAGCATATAGACATTAAGTTTCTTGTTGTTAAAGAAAGAGTTCAAAGTGGTTAGATTTGGATAGAACAGATCGGGACAAACTCTATGCTTACGGATCTACTAACTAAGGGCTTAACACCCAAGGCCTTTCATGAGCACACTGCTCATATGAATGTTATTTTATTTGAAGATATTATGGTTTAATGGGAGTTGATTTTAATTTTAGATGTTCTATGACATAAACATTTATTTGTTTATTTTCTCGAGAATAAAGAAGATAGATTTACAGTTTTATAATTTTCCCTCTGAATGTGTTAATTTTTTGTTTGCAATCTTGCATTATGTTTTGAAAATTACGGATTGATCTCATAAAGAATAAAGCAGGACCAATTGGAAATAGGCATGTTGGAGATCACATTACATGTATTTCCATGCCACTCATCCATACTCGATCTATGTCTTTGAATATGTTGGTATGGTGACTATGGGATGTTTAGTTGCATTTGAGGGTGGCAAAAGCTGTCATGATCTCATGCTAATATAGGAGATGACCCAGATTGTATCTTAAGTAGAGACTAAGGATAAATAGCATACGATTATGCGACTAAGGAATTATGTATGATATAATTATTTTGGGAATCATATGTAGCCCAAGTGAGAGATTGTTAAGAAACGTGGGTTTCCTATATATTGTGGGCCACATATTTATTCAATAATTATATTAAACTATTTAATTAATTAGGCTAATTAAATGATCTAATTATGGAAAGCCCAACTAGTCTCCTAACAGGGTATGGGCTGAATGGGTGGATACCCATATTGACCCAATTAGGTTTAATGGGATTCTAATGGGGCAGTATATAAAGAAACTTAGGTTATGGTCCCCAATACGTCAAATCATACGACAGTTTTCATTATTCCCCATCTAGAGAGAAAACACCCCATTAAGGAACTAAGGAGATTTGAATGGGGAAGGCAATAACCGTCGTGCCCGTTGTCCTAGAGAATTCTATTGGAGATTAAGGTTGTACCAATGGAGCAGGTACTTATTCTAACTTATTTTCTTAATAATTTAGTGTGATGATTCCTGAAATGTGGAATAAAGATTTAAAGATCCAACATATACACCCACGCATCATGGCACGTGAAGTATCATAAAACTCAATGTATTTAATGTGTCAATCTTACCTAAGGGTGTGTTTGGTAAGGTGAATGAGGAAATGAAGGAAAGATGTGGAGGAAAAGTTAGGATAGGATAGGAAAGAATAAAACCTCGTTTATTTCACTAGCTCGTTCATTTCACCGATTCGAGTTTTTAATTTTAATTTTGTTATAGTTAAAAACTCTCATAAAAAATCACATTTTACTTTTTTAACTACAGTGAAAAATTCTCACATAAAATCACATATCAACTCGAATTCACAAACTGAACAAGTTCTAAATCTATCGTCAACCATTTTATTGGATGAAACAAGAAGAAAGGAGCAGAAAGTACAAATCTTTGGGCCTCACTCAATAGCGGAGTGATAAATTTTTTTCAAAGGGCGTAATGAAATTAAAATTTTAAAATGAAAATTACAGTGCAACTATTTTTTTTAACTTGATCTCTCTTTGTACCTCTATGTTATATATTTTATTATCTTCTTTATTTTTCTTCGGAATGAACTAATAGAATTTAATCCACTGTCCAAAAAAATATACGTTTACATAGTATTGTAATTGATTTTTTTTTTTTTTTTTTTTTTTTTTTGCTGAATTGATTTTTGGTTTATTTGAAGTTTTAAGATTGAATATGAGTATATTTAAAGCTCAAATATTGGGACATAACTGAAATCTTTGAAAATTCTATCTCAATATTGCAATTCTATCTCAATATATATATATTTGAAAGACTGTACGGCTGCTAAATTTAAAACTGTATCACTATATAATTTTTTTTATTAGATGTAATTTTAATGGTTACTAAATATTTATTTATTAATATGTGTTTTTTAATTATAAAATATTAATTTAATAATTATAATAAATTAAATAATTAATTAAAAAAATTATTATTAATTAATAAAATTAAATTTTTATCACGTCATACTATTTAAATTTTATATTTTAGTAACAATTTATGGAAAAAGAGTACCAATTAAAAATTCATTCTTTCTTTATTTTTATATATATATATATATATATATATATATATATTACCTCCTTTAAAAGAGAACCCGTTTATGGAGCCGACAAAACGTTTCTTCCGTTTCTGTCACTGTTAGGCCACATTTTTTTTTTTTTTTTTTGCTGATGTTGCTGTTCCTGCTGGAGAGAGAGAGAGAGAAGAGTAGTGAGTGAAAAGTAAGTAGGGTATGTTTAATTTATTAATTTAAATTATATTGTGATTTTATATTAAAATTTTTTATTATAATAAAAAAAATTAAATATAATTATTTTTAAAATTTTTTTATTATAATAAAATTTAAATGAATAAAATAAGAATCATAGTGTGCCTGGCGAGAAAAGAGAAAGAAAGAGAGATGAGATGATGTGAAAAGAGAGAATGGGAGTAGGGTGGTGGTTCCCGCGGGGAAAGCGAGATAGAATGGCGTGGGGCTCACGTGCAAGAGATGGGAATCTTGTATGTTACTGAGATAGAGGAAAGGGCACCACCCTTTTTTTTTTTTTTTTTTTTTTCATTTTTATTCATTTTAAAATTATTTATAGTGTGATTTTATCTGTTTTAATACTGTTGTAATAAAAATGTTATAAATAATTTCAAAAAACTTAAATAAAATACATTAAAATAAAATAAAATCACTCTTATTATTATTAAATAAAAAATCAATTAAACAAAATAAAATATAATAAATTTAAAACGTAAGGATATAAGTGAGCACCTAGCGCATAATATTAAAAAAAATAAATTATTTTTAAAATGAAAGTAAAAAAATTTGAGAACTCATTAAAAAATAAATTATTTATAAATTGTTTAGTTTTTTTTCTTTATAAATTATTTTATAAATAAATCATTTATAAAATTTATTAAATTATTTATAATTTTTTTTTCTCTCTTTTGCTTTAGATATTTTTTTCTTTTTTGTCTTTTTTTTTATTGATGTTTTTAGTATTTTTCACTATAAAAAAAACAATGCGTAAAAAGTTTTATTTCGAATGAGTGTGTGCTAAAAAATATATATATATATATATATATATATATTTATGTGTTCAGTATAGATGCACCCTTTCCCTGTTGTTCGTAGTCCCAAACGTTTAGTCAGTGCCGAGCGTCGCTAGCTTAAAGCTGCTAACAAGTACGAAGACATAAATTTAGTTTTGCTTCTTCCAACCTCATTATATATCCATGGCCTCCAAACCAGAAGTCAACTTCGGAAAATCCAAAATAGTGCCGAGTGTTCAGGAGCTCGCCAAACAGCCCGGCCTTACCGAGATCCCACCTCGGTATTCGCAATCATTTCAGAAATCTACACTCGTCTTCGCTGATTCTTCGACGATTCCCGTCATCGACCTCCGGCGTTTGGCTGCTGAGAATTCCGCCAGGGAATCTGAACTGCAGAAACTGCACTCAGCTTGCGCAGAGTGGGGATTCTTCCAGGTACGGAGTACTTCTGTTTTCTCGGTGCTGTAAGAGTTTTTCTTGTTTTCCGAACAAAGCATGATGTCATTTGGGAAAATTAATAACGAAAGTCACTTCCACAATCCATTGAAGTTTCGCAATGCTACAGATAAAAAGTGAATCTCAGACCATGAGATTAATAGATGAGGCCCACCAGACTAATTTCTTTGGCTGTATTTAGTATAAGAATTTAAATCAATATGATTTTAATAATGATTTAGAATTAAAACTATGATTTATAATTTTAAATTTTAATTATGATTCTAAAATTATGATTCAGAATAAGAAATTTAAATCACCTTAGATCAAAAGAGCAGTGATTTTAAAATTATAATTTAAGTTAGTTTAAAAGAGTATATTCAGAATTATTTAAACTAAATATTGATTCAAAATAATTGTAAATAAATACTAATTCTGAATTAGAATTCAGAATCATGATTATAAATCTATCTACCAAACACACTCTTCGTGATTTTTCTAAAAGTAATTTTCTTTAAAGTTTCATTAGTTGGTTATTAACCAGTCAGAAATTATTATCCATATTTCTAAAGAAAAATTCCGCAACAGGTAGAGATAAATATCAGTAGCACATAATCTTTAAATAGAAAACAATCATACAAAATAACATTAATACAAATAGAAAATTTAATAGAATTTGATGAATATTTCACGATTAAATTTAGAATTTTATTCTTTTGGAGTTAAACTTAAAAAAGTTTAAACTCAAATTACAACTCTATTCAAGTTTATATTTTAAAATTTGAGTTTGAATTTGAGTTATAAATCGAGTTTTAACTTGAGTTTGAGGTTAAAATCTGAGTTCAAGTTCCCTCTTAATGTCAAACTCAAACTCAAATAGATTCTTAATTTAAATTCCCTCTTAAATTTCTAAACTCAAACTCAAGTTAATGAGCATTATTTTTTCTATTTTTAAAAACGTCGTAAGTTTTTCGTTTTAATTTCGATTGAGATGATTTTTTTTCTATGCCTTCACAACGAAAAGACGAATAAAACCCCACCCATATAACCTATTAAAATTTTTCATCACCATTGAATTTTTATTAAAATATTATCTAAATACAAATTCAAGTTTTGACAAACTCAAACACAAACTCAAATAGATTCTCAATTCAAATCATAACTCAAATGTGCATATCCAAACATAAACTTATGTCTCATTCATTTCACCGATTTGAGTTTTCAGGTTTTAGTTTTTACAATAAAAAGCTTTCAAAAAATGTCACATTTAACTTTTTCTGCTACAGTGAAAAACTCTTAGAAAATGTCACATCTCAGCTCAAATTAAAAACTCGAATCCGCCAAGTGAACAATGCCTTAAATTACAACTTCAACTCAAATTACAACTTAAATTCAACTCAAGATCTACACTCAAGTCACCATAACTAAAAAATACAGCCAAACAAATTCATGTGATTGCTAAAGAAATAAAAAACTGAATATATATCAATATAGTTGAGTGGCTGTATATTCGGTAAATTAGAATGTGGTAAATGACGACCTTGAAAAATGAGAAGGTTAGTACTGCCAATAACAAAATGTATCATGTCATGCCTATGCTTTGAATTAGTTTCACATTAGAACCATGACTTGGCTTAAAATCATGTCATGTGTGTTAATTGTAGATTATAAACCATGAGATCAGTACTTCATTTCTGGACAAATTCAGGACAGAGATTGTGAACTTTTTTGAACTTCCCTATGAGGAAAAGAAGAAGCTGTGGCAGCAACCGGACAACCACGAAGGTTTTGGGCAGTTGTTTGTTGTGTCAGAGGATCAGAAGTTAGATTGGTCTGACATGTTTTATGTAACCACCTTGCCACTTAATCTAAGGAAGACTCTACTATTTGAGAAGCTCCCCACAGATCTCAGGTTTGTCTCTCACTTTATGATCAACAATTTTTACATAGAAAGTAATGGGACTTGTTACACTGAGATCTCTTATATATGTTTTCCTCAGATGACGATACTCCCTTGACCAAAACATTTTACGTCAACATCCTCGAATTTTCAGAAATTAAGAAACCTCATTTTCACTCAAACCTAATGAAAAAGTTTAGTTTGACCGTCAAATATTTCTTAAATTTCTAAAATACTAACACGGAAAAGGGGAAAATGAATCTTTTCATTTACTCAACTCATAATATTACACAGCTTCAGCCTTTATATACAAAGTAAAATAATAAGCTTGCTGAGTAAGCTTTGACTAGTCTAACTAACTAACAAACTTGTTAAGTAAGCTTAACAAACTAACTAATTTAATTAACTAACTAGTCTAAAACTCCCCCTCAAGATGGACTATGAATATTTTTCACAGCCATCTTGGACAATAAAGGAAATAACAACGTGGAAGGCAATGCCTTGGTGAACATGTCCGCAAGTTGATGCTTGGAGCTAATAGGCATGAGCTTAAGGAAGCCAGCAGAAACTTTATCACGAACAAAAAGATTGATTCAATTTCAATATGCTTTTACGTTCATGGAAAATTGGATTAGAGGCAATGTAAAGCGGCCTGATTATCACAAAACAGAAGAACCGGACCATCAAGAGAAATAGAGAAATCATTCAAAATTGTTTTCAAGCCTCAGATTCACTTTCAAAAGAACGAGACATGAGATCGCTTCTTTGCTTTCCATGAGACCAGGGAATCACGAGAAAGACACAAAAACCAGAAAAATGTCAAGACAAGAAAATATTTAGTCTTTACCAAGAAAACGATTTTCAAATTGAGACAAAAATTTTGTCTTCAAGATTAAGACGCCTATATTGGGATTAGCTCTCGGTAGAAGCATTTGAGAGCTTAGGGTCCATAGGTAAAGAAGCCGGTTTTGTTGCCAAGAAACCAGTATCCTCCAGAAGTTGTAGAGTATATTGCCGCTGTGAAAGGACTATGCCAGATGAGGAGCGAGCAATTTCAAGACCAAGAAAGTACTTTAATGGCCCCAAATCCTTCAGTTTAAAAGAACTATGTAAGAATGCCTTGACAACATCAATAGCAGCAAGAGAAGGCCCTGTGAGAACAATATCATCCACATGTACTAACAAAGCAACAAAAGAAGATCCAGATCCTTTAGTGAACAAGGAATAGTCGATTTGGATTTCGAATTAAAGAATGTGAAAACTTGGAGTACCATTGAAGAGGCTTGTTTCAAGCCATAGATGGACTTATGCAACTTGCAAAAATAGAATGCTCCCCCCGCCGTTTATACCCAAGAGGTAAATCCATGTACACTTCCTCAAATAGATCACCATTAAGAAAAGCATTGTTAACATCTAGTTGAGCCAAATGCCAATTATGAATGGATGCCAAAGAAAGTAATACCTTGACAGTAACTAATTTTGCCACTGGGGAAAAAGTATCAATGTAATCAACCCCTTCTTGTTGAGTGTAACCCTTGGCTACTAAACGAGCTTTGTAACGCTCAATAGAACCATCGGATTTATGCTTGATTTTGTACACCCATTTGCAGCCAATGGAGTGCTTGTTAGGAGGTAACCGGACAATGGACCAAGTGTGATTGGACTCCATAGCATCAAGTTCGGTTTT
Organism: Morus alba; assembly: GCA_012066045.3. Lineage (NCBI taxonomy): Eukaryota > Viridiplantae > Streptophyta > Magnoliopsida > Rosales > Moraceae > Morus > Morus alba. The sequence goes on from CP050227.2 coordinate 8,390,004, forward strand.
CATAGCATCACGCCAATGTTGAAAGGGAATTGCTTGATGATAAAACTGTGGCTCAACATGGGAAGAGACTGCCATAACAAAGGCTCTATGTGAATGAGAGAGAGAGTGATATGAGAGGTAATTGGATAACGGGTAGGGAGTGTTGTTGGGAAAAGGATTAACAAAGTTGCAATGGAAATCTCTTAAGTAAGAGGGGGTTTTGACAAGACGAGAAGAACGCCTAAGAGGGATAGAAGTAGAATCTGGAAGAGAACCAGAGGAAGGAACATCAGGGGCAGAAAAATTAGGAGAAGAAACCAGATTATGTGAGATAGGAGATGAAAAATGATCAGGGGCTGGGGATGGGAGAACAACATCAGGAAAAGGATCGATAAAAGGCTGGTCAGTAGAAAGAGATGAAAAAGGGAACACGTGTTCATGAAAGACAACATCCCTGGAGATAAAGAAACTTTTACTGTTTAAGTCAAAAAGTCTATACCCTTTACACCATTTGGATAACCAAGGAAAACACATAGCCTAACGTGGATCAAACTTTGTACGGTGAGCGAGACAAAGTAGAAGCAAAGGCAAGGCATCCAAAAACACGAAAAGAAGAATAATCTACGGATTTGTTAAACAATGACTCATAGGGTGACTTACCATGCAAAGAAAGGAGAAGGTGTCCTGTTGATAATAAAGGCTGCAGTCATCACACATTCGGTCGGAAGGCAATAGGAACGCTGGATTGAAAAAATAAAGCCCGAGCCACATTGAGCAAATGTTGATGTTTTATGTTCCACAAGAATTTTGTTGTGGAGTCTCTACACAAGAGAATTGGTGTAAACGCCTTTCTCATGGAATAGTTCTGTGAAAGCTAATTCCTTGGCATTATCTGACCGGAAGCCTTTAATCTTGACATGAAACTGAGTTTCAACAATAGTGAAAAACCTTGGTATGGCTGTAATGACATCGGACTTGTGCTTAAGCAGAAAAATCCAAGTAAACCTAGTGCAATCATCAACAATTGTTAAAAAATACCGATAACCAAGTGCACTAACATGATATGGTCCCCATATATCACAATGAATCAAGTCAAAAGGTAACGGAGACATGTTATTATGAGAAACAAAGGATAACCGCCTTTGTTTGGCCAGAGGACAAACATAACAAGGTTCATCATTATTACACTTGAAAACCTCACATTGTAACCGAGGAGCCAAAATGCTCAATCGCTTGAAAGAGAGATGGCCAAGCCTACTATGCCAAGTATGGGCTGAAACCTTATTGACTTGAACTATGGAATTCGAAATTGAAAAATTCTTATGACTCAAAGACTCGGAAAGAAAGTCTTGAGATGGAGGCTCTTTATGTAGCACACATGGTCTTCAACTTTATCACCCCCCGCCAATCATCTTCCAATTGTTGGAGTCCCGAATGATAAAGTGGTCATGAAAGAAGCTTACTACAAGGTGGGAATCAAAATCGGACGGATAGTAAGTTGAAATGAAACCGAGGAACAAATAAGACATTCTTGAGAGTCAAATGAGAATTAATTAAGACATCTTTCACAAACAATTTGAGTATTGTTTGGCAAGGTCACAAATAAAATCCTTAAGAGGCTTCAAGAATAGAAATAAGTTGGCATTGGAACAAATGTGCTTAAAAATCGACTATCCATTGATGGAAGAACATATGTTAAGAATGAAGAAGAAGAAGCATTTGTTGAAGTAACATCCTTCATAGAAGTAGCTAGGTGGCTAGATAGTTCATCAACTGTTGATATTGATTGTTATTCAACGTCTTGAGAAAACCTCCTATAGCTCCATCTTGGGACTTGAATTACTCGAGAATGCAAGCCGGTCGAGAATCAGATTGGCTTGATGTTTGGTTGACAGCAGCATTTTGAAGCTTCGGCCTTGGCTTGTTGGTGGATAACCATGAATTTTGTAGCACTTCTCAATAGTGTGTCCATGAAAATTACAATGAGTACAAAGGTCTTTCTTTCCTCGTCCCCTATTATTTCCAAAATTTTGAAATTGAAGTAGAGGAATTTGCCCGCTTGAATCCATCCTGTTTGACCCGCAAAGGCTAAGCTAGAGGTAGAATCCACGAAGTGTGAGAAACCACATTCCGTTGGCGTTCTTCTTGAGAAAGAAGAGCAAAAACTTTGTTGATAGGAGGCAACGGATCAAGGAGGAGCAATTGTCCCTAATTTGAGCAAAACGTTGCGTTTAATCCCATAAGGAAGGACATGACATACTCGCTTGAGAAAAACGATTCAAAGCCTTGACACCTCCACAGAACATTTTCCACAAGAACACGAATTGCCTTCAATCTTGTGAAATATACACCAATAGATTCTTTGATTTTGAACATGGTTCACTAATGTAGCAATTGAAAAATTCTAGGGCCATTGCTTTGTTGATTTCAAAACAATCGGAGAACAATATACTAGCGGAAATTTCCTTGGAAACAGAATTAAGAATCCAGGAAATAACTATGTTGTTATTGAATTTTACAAGATGGCCCGGGCGCAGGATGGAACCATCGATGAAGATGAAGCTTGTTCTTCACGGATAAAGCGATCAGCATCGCACGACTCCAAGACATGTAGTTATCGGAAGTTGATGGCTGTCGGAATGGTGAAGAAAAACGGATTCAGAGGATCTTCAACGGCGGATCCGCCAGATACGTGAAGTAGAAGAATCAGAAGAGGGAAGTGTCGAGGATTCCATGGAAACGCTTGTATGAACAAGGAATCAAGAGAAATTGAAGAAAGAAAACAAAAATCTCTTGTATCAAGAACAATCGAATGAAGAATCGAGAAGATTGGATGAAGAATCAAGATGATCGGATGAAGAATCAAGAAGACTTAGGTAGCGGAAAAGCAAACTTTTGCTCTGATACCATAACACGGAAAAGGGGAAAATGAATCTTTTCATTTACTCAACTCATAATATTACACAGCTTCAGCCTTTATATACAAAGTAAAATAATAAGCTTGCTGAGTAAGCTTTGACTAGTCTAACTAACTAACAAACTTGTTAAGTAAGCTTAACAAACTAACTAATTTAATTAACTAACTAGTCTAAAAAATACCGCTACATGCAATAGGCACAAAAACGACATTTTTACCATTGTTCAGTCAACAAAAGTGATGTAGAGTGATATGAAGATACAAGTCACAAACTACAACTTACACTCTTATAGTGAAAAAAATATGATTATAAAAGGCAAAGATCCATGCAACAAGGAGATCGACGACTGAGATTGTTTATTATTTTGGTCATTTTACATTAAAAGTAAACAAAGTTAGAGGGTCTTGATGTAAAATTTTTGGTCAAATGAGTGTCTATTCTCCCTAAAAACTATGGCATTGTCTGCTTTCAAGTTTGAAACTTGGTCTTTATTGTCTGAAGAGATACCTTGGAAGCTTATTGCATGGAAATGAAAAGGCTAGCAATGGGGATTTTGGCTCACATGGCTAAAGCCTTGAAGATGGATGATGAGGAAATGAGAGAGGTGTTTGATGATGGCGTTCAATCAATAAGGATGAATTACTATCCTCCATGTCCTCAGCCAGATACGGCTATTGGATTGACTCCACATTCTGATGCTGATGCTCTCACAATACTCTTTCAGCTCAATGAAACCGAAGGCCTGCAAATTCGGAAGGATGGAAGATGGGTTCCCGTTAGGCCGCTTCCAAATGCTTTTGTTGTCAACATTGGAGACATCATGGAGGTACTAGTGTTATACTTCGATTATAATAAGCCATCAATTGTTTAAAAATAGGCTTATGATGGAAGTGTTGGAAATTCATTTTGATAGATAGCATAAACAAGAATCTAGCATACAGAACACAACAGAGCACATTTGTTTTTCTTCATTTTATTTTTATGTCAGGTCATGAGCTAAAAGTGTATGTAAACAAATGTACGGAATAGAAACTAAACGATAAAGTTAAAAAAATCTGGGAACCTTGTTTCAATCTGAAGTAGGGGTCACTATTGATATACTAGAGTTTGGTCCTGCAGATTGTGAGCAATGGCATCTACAAGAGCATCGAGCACAGAGCAATGGTGAACTCATCAAAAGAGAGGCTATCCGTTGCTACGTTTTATAGTTCCAAGCTGGACTCGGAATTGGGACCCGCTCGGAGCATAATTGGGCCCCAGTTTCCGGCAATCTTTCGACGAGTCCCATTGGAGAAGTACTTCAAGGAGTTCTTTGCTCGAAAACTCAGTGGCAAGTCATACCTTGATTTCATGAGAATCCATATAGGAGAAAGCCAAGTTCAATGAACATCTCAACTGATTTTTTTTTTTTTTAATAAAAATGAAAACTTTAGAATTAAGCATTACTAAGCACATTAGACATCACTACTATGTTGTTTCAAAAATTTTTTTTTTTTGTTGTTTCTAAATATATATATAATATATAAAGATAAGGGAGAGGTTACCGACCAAGACTTTAGAGAGTTTTTGTCCCTAATATAAATAGTCTTTGTTGTAGCAGATAGTATTTCTGTTTTAGTGACTATGATTGGAAAGGGAAAAGTGAAAGGAGGGTAAAGTGTAAAGATATTAGTAAAAGGATTTTAGTATCTATAGTTCTTTGGCAGGAGAGAAAAGAGGAGAATAAATGGAGTGGTGTTTAAAAGTCTTCAAACAATCCCAGTTTTAACATGCGAAATCTACCCAATAGGAGAGATCCTTCCCTTTCTCACTATTTTCCTCATTTATGTTTAAAGAAAAAACAAAGAAAACCTTCCTTTACTTTTGATTTTCTTTCCCTCTTACCAAATAGAGCCTTATAAACAACAGTGTAGAACAGTAAAAGCAGAGCATCAAGAACATGAAAGAAAGAGCAGAGCAGTTCACAAAATCAAATTAACAAATACACCAAACATGTTTGCTTCACATCACTCAAAAAGAATCTACGTTTTTTTTTTTTTTTTTTTTTTTACCTTCTATGGTAGATCATTTTATCGGTAGAATCAATTTTTAATTATTAGATCCAATTAAAATCATATTAAATTAAAAAAGCACGTAAAAAATATAATTGTTGATACAAATTTAACATCTAAAAAGTAAAATAAAAAAATACCAATAATTTATTTTTTCTGTCCTACTAAATAAACTTTCCTTTTTTTTTTTTTTGGTTCTTATTTTTTTGGATTTTTTTTTTCTTATTTATTTTGGAGAAGATAAGAGTACACATGTAGAATGCCTCATACTCGAATACGTAGAATTAAGTGGACCCAAAAAAAAAAAAAAAAAAAAAAAAAAAAAAAAACAAAGAATTGTGTCCTTTAATTAGAAACACTGCAATTTTCACGTGCAATCTCCTATTTCTCGATATCACTTTCCCCAATTCTCAAGTCGCCTTGTAATTCCTTTCTAAGCTAAGCCTAAAACTAAAAGCAGATCATAATTCTTTCTCCAAGAAAGCACAGCTAAACTATGTGCAAATGCGTCTCTAATATGCGCTGGATAAACGCTTAGTTCTTATGGGTTAAGGGACAAAACCAAAGATCCTACTAAATTAATCCCCTTTGGGGACACGCCAATTAATATCGCTACAAAATAAAAAGTGTTCTCGTCAAAGATTAGAACAATACTAAAGAGTACCCGTGGGGCTAACACCACAAACGTCCAATTAAACATGCGCTCAACAAACTAATCGAATATGCATTCCACGGCATGAGGCTGACAAATAAGAATGAGATCATGTTCTATTAATTGTGGTGCTCCAAATATTTATTCAGTGATTAATTTTCCTCCTTTAGTTACCGCAATAGACTTACTTAATTCTATTATAAGTAGATACACTATCATATATCAATATTCAACAAGAAAAAAAAAAAATAACTATTCGACTTTATTGACAGTATGAACATGACAACCCCACGTAAATATTAACATAAACTCGGCAAATCGCTCATGTTAAAACAATTGTAAACTATTTAACCAATTCAATAAAAGCTCGTAACATATATTACAATTAGGCCAGAAAGTTCAAAAATAGAGGGTCCTATTACAATGCATGGTCCATGGAATGAAAAAAAATAAAATAAAAAAAAAAAAAAAAAAAAAAATCCACCAGACTGAAATTCTCATTTACTGCAAGCGGTGGGTCCCACACCTAATACGGTGCCGAAATTTTAGTCAAAAGCCAAAAAAGAGTGGAAGTTTTCTGGTGATATATATAACTTGGAACGTGCACTATACATCCAAGTGTCTAACCTACACATACACAACAGTTTCAAAGCTTTATAATATCTGTCAACACACACAGCTTCCAGACAAAGCTTCTGAGTTATATCCTTCCCATTTACAGCTCATTCCTCACTGTTTCTTCAATAACTTTATCTTTCAACGTATATGTGTGTGTGTGTGTGTGTGTGTGTGTGTTTGTCTTTACAACATTACAGTAATATTACCACTTCATTACGAGCCATATGATCAGAAGAGGTATAGCTAGTAGAGATGAGAAACTTGCAGGGTTCAAGTAGGGCTTTTATGAGAATGGCATTATTAATGGTTTTGGTGTTTTTCTTAGTGGGTATTTGTTCTTATAACTTGAAGGCTGCTTTGGCGGGTGATTTGGGTCAGGAATTTGATTTGGTGTGGGGCGCTAGGCGAGCCAAAATACTCGACGGCGGGAGGCTTCTCACGCTTTCACTCGACCAGGCCTCCGGCTCAGGCTTCATCTCTAAGAAAGAGTATCTCTTTGGAAGGATTGACATGGAGCTTAAGCTTGTGCCTGGAAATTCTGCCGGCACCGTCACTGCTTATTATGTAGGTCTAGTTTATTTTCTTAATTCAAATTGTAACTCAATTTTTTTTTTTTTACAGAATTTTTTTTAATAAAAATTTAAATTTAACTCTACTACACTGTTTTTTTTAAATGAATTCATTTTTTAACCTAAATTCTTAACTCTTCTGACAAGGCCTAAATTCCTTTCTCCTTTTTACTAACTTTTAAGCCATTAAAGTTCTTCAACTCATGCTCTGAACTCCTGCTCAAATATTAATTCTTTTTAAGAATTTAATAGTTAGAAAGTAGATTAATAATTTTTTCAACAATATAATAGTGGTAAGTTTACAAATAATTTTAGAGTTGTTTTTTTGGAGTGTAATTTGAGTGTAATTTTTAAGTTAAATTTGAGTTGTAATTTAAGTTGAAGTTAAAATTTAAATAAAGTTGAGTAAAATTGAATAAAATTAAAACTTAAAATAACGTGAACTTAAATAACGTTAAAATTTGAGGTTTTTTTTTTTTGAGTTTTTTGGAAAAAAAACATGCTCTCTGTTTTGAAGCATAGAGTTCAAATCTAAAAAAAAATAGGAAAAAAAAATAGGCTAATAGGCTAATAGTTTACATAAATTAATAAATAAGTCAAATTATTATTTTCCTCCATAACTTGTCTGATTATGAACCATAACTTAATAAGTTATTGTCTATAATTATTTATAATTTGTCTGGCTATAAATCATAACTTGATAAGTTTGTCTATAACTTATTTGATTATGAACCATAACTTGACAAGTTATAATCTATTTATTTTTATAATTAAAAATTAACCTAAATACTTTTTTAAGTTTTTCATATTGGCATATTTTTAACATATTTTTTTACTATTTTCCTTGAAACAAAAATATAATTAAAGAGAAGATATAGAGTTGCTCTAATATTATATGATAACGTACTTTTGATTTGATTTTATTTTATTTTTCCATTTAAGCTTCAATTTTTTTTTTAATATTTAGGCTAAGTATTATTGAGCGGTTGTGATTATTTTTCCGCAGCTATCTTCGCAAGGACCAAATCGTGATGAGATTGATTTTGAGTTCTTAGGAAATGTCACTGGGGAGCCGTACATTGTCCACACTAATGTGTACACGCAGGGAAAAGGGGAGAGGGAGCAACAATTTTACCTTTGGTTTGACCCCACCAAGAATTTCCACACCTACTCTATTGTTTGGAATCCCCAACGCATCATGTAAGATATGCTACTCCGACAATACCCTGTAATTAATTGGAGAATATTGAATATACGAAGTTATATGTTTCATATATTTTCATATACACATATACAGAACTAAATATACAGTTATAGGTACATTAAAACATTTCATTTGAATAAAAAAGAAAAAAATGAATATAAAATATATATTTTCTGAAGAAAAAAAAAACTTGATTAAGTGGACCATTTGTTGAACCAAATGAGAGGTTGGTGCCAACATATATATATATATATATATATATATATATATAAGAGTACAATACATATTTATTAGTCATTTCCGTAATGAGAAAAAACTTACCTATTTTAATTTATCTTTACAAAATTGGCATAGACTTGTTTTTAATGCTAAACAATTTGAACATAGACAAAAGTATCTCATATATATATATATATATATATATATATATATATTAAAATATAAATAAAGTTGGCCTTTTCTTTTTGTTTTTATTTTTTATTTTTTTCCCTAGTCAGTATCTCAACATCTTAACATTGATTTGTGTGGCTACAGGTTCTTAGTAGACAACATTCCCATAAGAGTATTCACCAACGAGGAAAGATTTGGTGTCCCATTCCCTAACAAGCAGCCTATGAAGCTCTACTCAAGCATTTGGAATGCAGACCAATGGGCAACAAGAGGAGGGCTAGTGAAAACCGATTGGTCCAACGCTCCTTTCACGGCCTTCTACCGGAACTTCAACGCCGACGCCTGTGTCCCATCGGCAGCCTCGTCTTGCGCCTCAAAATCGACCCCAGCGTCGACGAACCGAGCAAGTTGGCAGACTCAAGGGCTCGATCCGAACAGCCGTAGAAGGCTCAGGTGGGTGCAGAAGTACTACATGATATACAACTATTGCACTGACTTTAAGCGGTTCCCTCAGGGTCGCCCAAGGGAGTGCCGTCGTTTGAGGTTCTAGAAAAAAAAAATTAAAACTTATTTCTCCGTGTGTGATATATGTATGGTTTTGTTTGTATAAATAGTCAATGTATGTTAATTGTGCTTGTGTGTTTGTTTATATATTTTTCATTTATTGTAACAAGCAATTACATTAAAGCGTATATATATATATATATATATATATATATATATATATATATACACACACGCACGAGTCTTCAATGGTTTATAGGAACCCATTAAATATAAAAATTTAGTGTGCGGCATAATAACAATCAAATCTTATTACTTGTTTTAATTTTTTTTTTGATTAACTATCTAATTAAGTAAAACCAACGAATTAATATTGTATGGCTAAAATTAATAATATTTATTAATGGATAAATATTAAAGTAATCATTCAAATCACAGCCCGTGTGTGTATGATCTCTAATTGTGAGAGGTTAAACGTATTTGATTGCTATTAATTACTAAATGATTAATGTGCAATTGGGTGCAACTTGACTTGTGGACACCTTGAAAATTCTATTTGTTGGAGATCCTTGGTTTGGACCCCTATTTCCTTTTATATATAATAGGAGAGAGGGATTTTTATGGAATTTTACCTACACATAATTAAAATGGGTATGAATTGAAATTAGTATGTTTCGGAATGGGTAAGATTCATAGTAAGAAATTAGAGTCAAAATAAGTTATTTATTTGGTGACAAAATCTAAAATCAATTATTCTAAATCTCATTCATATATTTATTTACATCCAAAATCAAAGTGAACATGTATAAAAATATTAATATATCCCTTAAGTAGATTTCATATTTTTAATTAAAAAAATAAATTGCGTACTTATTATATCAAAACTAATCACAATTAAAATATTTATTATAATAATAGTGTGATAAAATAATAAAAAAAATTTGAATAATTGTTTAAAATATAAATATAAATTGTCAAAATTTGAATAAAATAAATAAAAATAAAAAATAAAGTGATAATAATTAAAAGAGATGATTAATTTTAATAAACAAATAGATACGTAGTTATTTTATTAAATGTAACAATAATTAGACTAATATATTATATATTAAGCATATAAAACAATAAATATAAGTTGTAATTATCATTTTTTTTAATTTTATTTTTAATTTTATATTTATAAGCAAACTAGTGTAAGATAATAATTTCATGCTAATACAAGGAATGAGAGTTTCAAGATATTAGGATAATTATTATTAGCAAACTAGGGTAATTTTAAGCTGTAATTATTGTTTTTTTAAAATTTATTTTTAATTTTATATTTTTATAAGCAAACTAGGATAAGATAATACTTTCATGCTAATATTAGGAATGAGAGTTTGATTACTTAATCTTAAAGTTGAGTGCGGCCCACTAATTCTACTCTTATTCCAAGATAAAATAAAAAATAAAAAAAAATAAAAAAGCATGTAAACATGAAATTAATTTTCATAATTTTCTACTCTCATTTTTCAATCCTAATAAGTTAACATCCATGCCTTCCAAACTCAACCCCACGGCTATTTGGTAAGAGAAACCATATATTCCGAAAAGTAAGTCAGCAAAAGAAAGATCATATATTCCGAAAGCGTGAATCAAGAAAATTAAACATATCAAAACTATTATTATTTACAATTAAAGGGGGATATAGGATGACTAAGGGAAGCCTCTTACAAAGTAAACTGTAATTAGCTAGCAAGTTTGTAAAGTGTAACAAACTCTCTAAAGCAAGTGGACGCGTAAGGACTTCTATAGGAATTGAAGCTTCTAGAATTAACTCTCTTGACATAGGCAAGAAAGGAGCCATTGGGCTGTGTGGGTCACCATTAACAAGGAGGGGCCTTTGGGTTACCCAAGTTAAGATGATGGGTCTCTTAAAGTGTTTTTCTCCGACACTCATTTATCTTGATTGGTTGGTTCAAAGATAAATTGGCCCACGTACCCATCAAATCACGACCAATGATTGTTCTCTAAGCATGGTTTGGGTCCACGAAGGAAGTCCATTTGTCTCATGAGATAGAATGATAAGCTTGAACTGTAGGAAATGTCTCGTACCAAAATGAGTTATAATTCCTTTTGACACACAAAACCACGACGCACAGATAATTTTCGAGCACGGCTTGAGTCAACAAACAAAGCTCATTCAAATCATGGGACTGAGTGATGGGCTTACACCTTAGGAAATGCCTCGTGCAAAAACAGATATCAATACCTTTAAAGAAAGATAAAAGCGAACATGCTGCGAGAAAGAAAAATATAAATGGAACGAAAAAGGCTGCAAGCAAGCAAAAAGGCAACAAATACCATCTTTGAAAACTTAAATAAAATAAAAAGAAAGGCAACAATAATTGTGTCATCAATACACCAAAAAGGTAATGACATCACTCTAAAAAAATGCATATAGAGGGTAAGATCTATGATTGATGAAATCAATGGCCAATAGTTGCCAATTAATAAGAGAATTAATCATGAGAATGAGAGGTCAGTAAACTTGAGATAAAGCAAAGTAATAAAAAGAGGCGCGGTAATTTGTAGAGATTCGCTCGTTAAGGAGAGTTACGTCTTTTATCAGCTACAGTAATTTCACTATTTATGCTAAAAAATATTATAATGGGTTGATAAGACCACTACAAGAAAAAGGGGTTTTTACGATGATTTTTTATCGTCGCAAAAACTATGTCATCGCAAATAACATTTTGTGCGACAACATGTCGTCATAGATATGTCGTCGCAAAAAAAATAGTCACAAATATTTTTTTTTGCGACGACATTTTTCTTTTGCAACGACATGCGTCGCTAATACCCCGTTGTTTAATTGTCGTGATATAAAATTTTTTACGACGACAATTTCAAAATATCGTCGCAAATAATCCCCCTTCTTTGCGACAACAAGTATAAAAAAGTTGTCGCAAAAAACTAAAATAAAATTTTTTTTTTTTTTTGAATTTTTTAAAAAATGGCAATTAATTAATTTTTAATAATTTTAATTAAACATTATTATGTTATATACTGAATATAATTTATTAAGATACATTACAAGTAAAATATAAATTACTATTAAAAACAGTAAATCTAAATAAATTTATAAAATATATTATGAATACTACATGAAGTGCATATATAATGTTCAACAAAATATAAAAGTCTAAATAAAGTGAAAAATCAAATAGAACATATAATGAAACTATTCGTCTAAAAACGCCAACAAATTGAATCATCATCGGGAATCATCATCCGAAAGAGGCAGGAGGCAGTCTAGGTTAACCGGTTTCGACGAGCAATCGAGGTAATTGGATGTTGGGCTGCAATTTAGACACCAACTCTAACATCTTCACCGATTGTCATAAATCTTCATTTGTTCCCAGTACGATTTCTTTAAATAATGATCCATACGCGTGTCAGGTTGAGCCAATGATGTTATGTCTGAGAATGAACCACCAGATGAAGGAGAAGCCCGGAGTAATGCTTTTGGGAGAGCATCGGACCCACTCCTTTCTTATGTCCTACGCATGCCAAGAACTTGCTCCAAAACCCCATGCTCGTCAAGGGGGGTCTAGTCTCGCTTGAAGTAGTCCGTGAAAAGAGTGTTCTACATAATAAGACATTATAATTATTTTTACGTGTTATAAAATCACTATTCAAAGATAAAAAATTTAATAAGAAAAGTAAACATACTCATGAAAGTCCGTTCGCATGGGTATTAACCCAAGAGTCCCAATGACGATGCATGTCCACCCAATTGTCTATAGTAGACATCGGCTCTTGGGTCTTTGAAATAAATTACATTTATTAAAATTTTAAATTCTAACTAAATTTTGAAAGATAACGACTTATTTTTCATATAATCCAAAAATCAAAACCTGTAAAAAAACAACTTTAAAAGATTTCGGCACACTATAACTACAAGATGTGCCACCCAGAACAAGAATAACAAACATATAAATACGATAATGATAAAAAAAATAAGTACTAACCTTCTTATTACGATGTTGAGAGTACGATAACCGACCATGTAGGCTTGGATACTTTTGGTTGCTGCGATTACTTTTATTTGTCTCTGATATTTTCTGTTTATAATTAACTATAATAAGTAATAGTTACTTGAAATTATGTATAAAAAATCATCAAGTTCTAACAAATCTATAATTACTTGAAATTTGTCGCCGGAGAACCTATCGCAACAACAATCCCAATGAACTTGATTTCTCATGTTACTCGGGAGACTTTCTCTACCATAGCGTTTGTAGTGGCAGTGCAAGGAACTTTTCCAGTCCTTGTAGCACTTTGTTGCCTCCCTATCAACAACAGACCTCAGAATGTCGTTCTAGTAGTTATAGTCAACGTTAAACCAATCCTTGCAAAACAGTTTCACATCGTTAAAACTCATTGTTAACTATAGTATAAACTATACAAAATGTACCATAAAAAAATACCAGAATCCGGTCCTGAATTGTCCTCTTGTCCACGCCGCTAATGTCCTTCCAAGCATCGTGGAAGGGCTCGCATATATCCCTGGTATGAATACCAACCGCACTATCAAACCAGGCACCATATTTACCAAGCGCCTTCCAAGTACCTCTCGCCTCATCAAATTCTACTGTGATTTTTCCGTCTTGAAGGACCTTTTGGGCGATTTCATAACCTTTTGCCCCACCTCAAATCAACATGTACTACTACATTTATTTACTATATGATAGAACGAGAAAAAAAGTCAAAATAACATACCAGACTCACCGTAGGCGGGGACTCTGTGAGGACTGGGAGGAGGCTACGCTCCCCTTAAAGAGTCAGCGCAAGTCGTTAACGTTTCAGCCATCAATGTCTGTGAACAAATTCATATTAATAACAATATTTATAAATTCAAAGAAGATCATAATATTAAAATGAAATCTGAGAAAAATGACAAAGATTACTATTCTGTAGTTCTACTCATCGTCGCTGCTACATTGTTGATTGTCGCCATCATCATTTATGTCATCATCATCTTCAGATTCGATGACTTCCTCTTCAACTAAATTAAAATTCTTAACTAATTAAAATTCTTAAATTCTAACTAAATTTCGGCAGCATAATGACTTATTTTTCATATAATCCAAAAATCAAAACCTGCAGAAAAACAACTTTAAAAGATTTTGGCACACCATAGCTGCAAGATGTGCCACCCAGAACAAGAATCATAAACATATACTAAATTTCAACATAATCCCGAATTCATACAACTACTACAATTTTAAACTAAATAAATATAAAAAACTTACAAAGTTCAAACCCACTAAACGGGGGCTAAAAATAGAAGGATTACATCGGAGGAACCGTGCAAACAAAGACGAAGGCGAAAAATCAAACACCTACTCAAACGCCTACATCAAATTAAAACATCAAACATAATTTTTAAACACCAAAATTAACATTTTATTAACATCTAGAGTAACATATAGACACAATAATAAGTATAATGATTCTAAGTTCTAAATATAATCTAGTCATCTAGTTCTAAATTCTACTCATCTAGTTCTAAGTATAATGCTTAGGAAATGATTTTAAGTTCTAAGTATAATCTAGTTCTAATAACAAGTATAATGCTTAAGAAGTTATTGATTGGGGCGGCGGGGGAAACCGGGAGAGTGGCGGCGGACCAGGATCCCGGGAGCGGGCCGGGAAGAACAGAAGAAAGGCGGGGTGTGTGGGCGGCTCTAGGAAAGGGAAAGAAGAGAGAGAGAGAGAGAGAAAGAAGAGAGACAAAGGGTGGGAGGGAAGGGGAGGGCTGGCCGGTGGAAGGAGAGAGAGAGAAAGAAGGGAAGAGAGAAGGAGAGGCCGGCAGTGGGAGCGGTGATGGGAAGAGGAGGCAGAGGTAGAGAGAGAGATATTGCTAAGAGAGAGAGAGAGAGAGAGATTTTGCAGGAGAGAGAGAGAGAGAGACTCGGGAGAAAATGAATGAGAAGAAGATAGGTATATTAGGATGTGCGACAAACAAATTGTCAAAAATCACGACATTGTCCTCGCAATTACTACAAACATCGTCGTAAATAATCTTTTTTTCCCGTGCATACTTTCTCATCAATTAGATTATTTGCGACGACGTTGAAACAATGTCGTTGCAAATAATCTAAAACTTTTTGCGACGACATGTCGTCACAAATATTTGCTGCTTGTCGTCAGAAAAACACGGATTACCTTGGCCCCAAAAATCCGCACCATCGAAATTTATGCGCCAATATTATTTGCGACGACATGTGCATTTTATTTAACGGGTGGCATTTTATGGATGATATGTTGTATTATAAAAAAAAAAGCCGTCGCAAATGGGCATAATTGTTGTAGTGAGAGAAGAATGAGATGAGAGAGAAAGAAAAATGCAGTAAAATACAAAGAATATAATGGGGATTTGCTTGAAGTGAGCGTGAGTCCGTAAGTGTGAGAAAATGGATGCCTGAAAATGCTTGAATTTCTTATATTTATAATTTATGACATTTTCCAAGTTGTTTCCTGTTTTTTTTTTTTTTTTTTTGGACGAGGTGACCTTTAATTTGTGATCTTAATTGCCTTTTTCAACGATATTTGACTTTTTTTGCAGATTTTCTGACGTAAGAAGTCTTTTCAGAAAATAACAATAAAACGACACAAAACAACGATGGACTAACGACAACATAATGGAGTAAAGCTAGCTCCTACATATCATTCTCCTTCTCGTTGACAAGTTGAACGTGGTTTATTGCACATTACGAGTTGATTATCTTCTTTATTGCAAGATTGTTATAGATTTAGTTTCCTTATTTGGGAAGCAATTAATCTCACTCAAAGGGCGTGCTTCTTGCTGTTGAAATCTTTTTTACTTCTTAATTCCTCTAACTTGACTGGCCGATTTATTTCTTTTTATGGGTGGTTTGGTTGTGGATTCCAATTTTAGGAATATCTTAAGGATATCCTCTCATTACTTATTGTCCAAACCTGAATATCGAATCGTAGGATATATTGGTGGAGTAAGTTCTTTGATGAGTCGATCTAGTTTATCTAGGGAGTCGCAGTGACTCATTTAGTGATTTATTAGAGTTTAAGTTGTGACGTGTACAGTGAGAAATAAATTATGAAATTTAACCTCAATATTAATGAACAATGTTACAAGACGATTGTGCTGAACATATTAATAAAAAATAGACCTTATAACATAAATCCAGATGATATGGCGAATATTAATGACCCCAATATTTTTCTTAAATATGATATGGATTTTTTTTTTTTTTTTTTTTTTTTTGTTTTCCTTTGGGTACCAAGATTCAGTTTCCAAAGCACAGTCTCTCTCTTGGCTCCATTACGCAATGAGCTAACCAAGTAAAATTAAGGAAGATTGTGATAAAATTAAAATTAACTATCGCATGTAGTGGATCTTGTCGGTGAGGCACTATAAAGTTAATATTTTATTAAACAAGGACATGGTTATTAATATCAGTAATTAAATGGAAGTATAATTATAATTTTTCATAAATATGTTGGAGCAAAACTAAAATATTATAACATATTTGTATAAAAAAAAAAACAAAATTAAAATTTTAAAAATATAACTAGCTAACGTGCCCGCTCAACAACTGGCACCAGCGCCAGCCGCCAGCCCAACCATTTCAACCAATATCTTCCACTTTTTTTTTTTTTTTTTTTTTGAGAATATCAATATCTTCCACTTTAGTGCCACGTAATGCGACAAAATAATGCATGTTGCTCAGAAAAAAGATGACGTGGAACAATTTAGACCCTCTATCGGGTAGTACGGTCATGACTTACATTTATCATTTATTATAAACTAAGTAATAGGTACGGTCAATATCAACGGCGCCCACCAATAAAAAAGTGACGAAGAAATTATTAGAAGAAGATTATAAATCGGGAAAGTTAACGTTCATCACATTGGAAGAGATTTATAAATAAAGTCAACGTTCATCAAAATCATAGTTATATATATATATACATGTTTTTCGTCAATGAATTTTGGGCAAGCCATTCACAAAATTCCTTTATCTGTACATAATAAATTGGAGTTAATTAAGCTAATTAGCTATGGCCGAAGCGACCTCAATAGCAAAGCTGGGAGGATCTCTTGCAGTTCCTTCTGTTCAGGAGTTAGCGAAGGAGACAACAACACTGAAAGCTGTCCCAGAACGATATGTGCGTCACGATCAAGACCCGACTTTCATTCCCAATATCACTTCTTTGCCACAAGTTCCTGTTATCGACATGAACAACTTACTTTCTTTGGAAAAAGATGTCTTCGAATCGGAGCTTCAAAAGCTTCATCTTGCTTCCAAGGAATGGGGCTTCTTCCAGGTACATATATATAATATTTACTTTTGGATGATTTTTTTTTTTTTTTTTTTAAATAAATGACGAGAGAAGTAACCGATATCAAGGGCAACTTGCACATCTCAATCCGGTATATATCGTATAATGTATCTATATTCTCTGTTCTGAACAGTGATCAATTTTAGCTATACTCCAAAATTCATGAGTACTAGATCATTAGTACATTTTAATTTATGGACGGTGATCATATATATACATACATATATATATATATATGTATATGTATCATATGGTGGCAGTTGATAAATCATGGAGTGAGTTCTTTGGTGGTGGAGGGTGTGAAGACAGGGATTAAAGAATTGTTCAACCTCCCAATGGAAGAGAAAAAGAAGTTTTGGCAACAACCAGGCGACATGGAGGGTTTTGGACAAGCCTTCGTTGTCTCTGATGACCAAAAACTTGATTGGGCAGACACCTTCCACTTGTTCACCCTGCCAAAACATTTCAGGAAACCCCACTTATTGCCCAAATTTCCTCCCCAATTCAGGTCTCTCTCTCTCTCTCTCTCCCTCTTAGTTACAAGTAATCCGCGCCTTTATTATCTATGCGTTTTTATTATCCTTATACGTCGTATGAGGATTCTATTATAGTTACGGCATCATTTTTTTAATTTTGCACGCGTTTCAAAATTTACAATTTGGCAACATAATGTCTGATTATCTACTCTTTGCCTAAAACTCTTTGGTCAAATGGCATGGGAGGGGTGTTGGAGAGGTCTTTGGATGGGGGTTGTGGGTTTGATCCCACATGCAACTTTTATTTCTTATTTACAGGATGGCATATATATGGTATATCACTTGTGTTTTATTTTCAAAAAAAAAAATGAAATAAATAACTAATATTTTGTGATGGGCAATGATGTTGAGAGAAAAAGAAAAACAAAATGGAAAACTTAGACATTATAGAACAATAAAGGTTCGTGAACCACAGAGTATAAGTTTGATAAAAGGTTTTTAAAAGCATTAATGCGTGCTATTAATTTGTGTGATCGTTAAACTTGGTGCTCCCCATAATTATGTTCGTACTTCATAAAGAGTTCGATATCTAAAATTAAGGTTCAATTGCAAATTGCATATACTTTTCTATATTTGATTTGCAGATATTCCATAGAAACTTACTCAGCCGACCTAGAAAAAATCGCCAACACAATCCTTGACCTAATGGCGAAGGCTCTAAAAATGGAACCTCATGAAATGAGGGAGCTATTTGATAATGGCGGGCAGACTTTGAGGATGAACTACTACCCTCCATGTCCACAAGCAGATCTTGTGATCGGCCTCAACCCGCATTCCGATGCCACCGGCCTCACCATCCTCCTCCAGATCAATGAAACCGAAGGCCTCCAGATTAGAAAGGACGGGATGTGGATTCCTGTTAAACCGCTCCCTAATGCTTTCATTGTCAACGTTGGAGACATTTTAGAGGTTAGTGCAATATTCATATTCATGTGAGAAAACGTCAACCCTCTTTCATCAAAAAACATATATATATATATATATATATATATGTATATATGTATATGTATATGTGTGTGTGTCAATATTAGGCAATTTTGTCAAAAACGAAGGCTTGAACAATTGCTTCTACAAGTGTCTGAATCGGCTAGGAGATATTTATTAGGTCACACTTTGCTGTTATAGAAAAAAGTTTAATATTGTACATCAATAATACTGAGTATTTTAAATACTAATTTGCGGGCACTCGTGGTGGATATTTAAATGTATAAATTATAAAATATTCAGGAAGCTACCTCGCACCAAAATGCCCTCAAATATAGGCACTTAAAAAAGAGAGAAAATACAAAGTAATCTTAAAAAGTAAAGAAAAACATGAAAAAGCAGAGCAATAAAAGCTTCCTATTAAAAAAGACAAAAATAAAGTAAAAAACGCCTAAAATCAAAATTTGATACAAAAAAGTAAACCGATTGCGAATGATTCATATAATATGGCAAGCGGGTCCACTACGTAGTGCATGAAGAAGAATGAGATTCATTCCCGTGGGGAAGCATAGGAGTACTGAGGCATGAATGCAACAAAACCTAGAGCGGTATTTGGTATGAAGTAATCTTAAAATGAGAATAAAAATCTATAATATTATCATATTTGGTATAAGAATTATAATTTTTAAATTCCTAAGAAAGTGATTACTATGGGATTCATTTTCTCTCATTTTGAGATAATTTGAATACTACCCAACATAGTATTATTTAAATTTTAGAAATCTCAAAATCATGGAAATCTTATTATTATTATTATTATTATTATTATTATTATTATTATTATTATTATTATTATTATTATTATTATTTTATTTTATTTTATTTTTATTATTAGTTTTATTATTATTATTAGCTTTATTATTTTTATTATTAATAATATTATTATTATTATTTTTTATTTTTATTAATAATAATAGTAATATTATTATTTTTATTATTATTATTATTATTATTATTATTATTATTATTATTATGGATCTTCTTCCATGCGAACAACCAAACACAGTAATATAATATTACTGATAATTTGAAAAAAATTCCTGCATGGAACCAAACATAGTAATGTATTATTCCTATGAATCATATTACCCTCCATCACTTTTCTGAGAATATGATTCCTACTGATTCTTGCATACCAAACGCCCCCAGAGTAGTTTATCAAGTAATATTTACTTAGGTCTTTCTCTCGGACCTTTCTACAAAGAAAAAGTTCATTTCTGACCTCTAAATCTGATTCAATTCAAAATAATATTTACTAAAAAAAATGTAAAATAGATAATTTTATACATATTTAACTATTGAAAAAATAATTTTTTAAGCTGTTTATTTTTTCAATACCTACCTGTGAAATCTCCTATTTATTTACTGAAACAAAAATGCCAATCATGATTACAATATTAGGTTTGAACTTTGATATATATATATATATATATTTATATATATATATCTACAAATGGTAGTTATTGCTGAAAGGGGTATCATTCTTATATATGTGGCTGAATGGTTGTGATTGTATTGCAGATTCTGACGAATGGGATCTACCGTAGCATTGAGCACCGTGCAACAGTAAACACAGGAAAGGAACGGGTCTCATTGGCCACATTTTACAACCCCAAAATAGATGGAGAAGTGGGTCCCGCACCAAGCCTTATAACTCCGCAAACTCCACCATTGTTCAGAAGAATTGGCGTTGCAGATTACTTCAAGGGATATTTTTCACGTGAACTCAGCGGCAAATCATACGTCGATGTGATGAGGATCAATAATGACGAAAATGAAGTCTAATTAGTTACCAAATACATACAAAAAGGTTATACGTACTTTGGTGTGCATGTGGCAAGTCAGTAGTATACTGACTGGCAGTAGTAATACGTTATTTTATAAATGAAAGCAGAAAGTACTTCTTCATTTTAAATACATTATACTTAGCTGGACCAATTCAATTAAGTGATATTTACTTTAAAAGAAAGCTCAGCGGAAACAGAGTTGCTTCTCCGGGTCTCACGGCGGTCTCCTTGACGGTAGTCAAGCAGTGATTGTAGGGGTACCAAAATCTCGCTGGGTGTCTCGACGGTAATGATGGCGGCATGGTTGATTCCAGCGTTGTAGTCTTCAATGGGTCTGTAGTGCCGGGGTTTTGTCGCGGTTGTGCCGTGTGCGGCATCTGATCTATGGAGGGCTCGTGTGGCTTGGTGGCCGTGTACGCATAGGAATCATCCTTGCTCCTTTGCTGTGGTTGAGGCCCTCTGCTTCTGCCTGCTCCGGTCTTTGCTCGGTGGCTTGTTTGTCGTTCGTTTGGGTTTGCTGCGAGGCCGAGACCTCTCATCATTTTAGTTTTTTTTTTTTTTTTTTTTTTTTGGGTTTTTCAATGATGACATGTTTTGTTGTCCGCCTATTTGGATATGTTTTTATTTTGTTTGTCCTTGATTGTTGATTGTAATGAGGGAGGTGGTCTCTCCAACTTTTAGTGTGTCCAATGAACAATCCATAAAAGTTCACTCTTTGTGGTATATATTATCTGGTTGTATAGTTGGTGGCCTTTGTGCTACATTGTCGTCACCTTTAATTGATTAGATGTTTTCTTCGATTTTCAGGGTCTTATTAAAAACTCATTATGTGTGCTCTATTCTTAGTATGTCGAGGTGCTTCCTGTTATCGAGTTCCTGACATACGTTTTACCCATAATACGTGATTAGATTGTTGATAACTTGATTTATTATTAGTACTATTCTTTGTTATTTTACTTGTTCTTGATATTTGCACATGTGTTTTATGGTGTTTTTATCTCACTTTTGTAGATTGTAGCTGGAGGTCTCTGGTAGAATTCTTCCTTATTACTTTAGTCAATTATACCAATAATATAACTGTTTTATTTATTATGATAGATATTTTGTTATATTCAATATATATTAATCATTTAAGAAATCAATCAGTCAAACCTATAAATTAACTCAATAAAGTTAGATTGCTTCAACTTACAACATTAGGAAACACAATCATTTTTTCCATGTCAAGCACAAATCACTTGTAAGCTGGACAACAACACATCTTGAAAGGAAAACCACGAAGAACAAGTCAAAAGTCTTACTACAACAAAGAAAATGATCACTAATTATCGAAAAAAAAATTAAACAATATTGAACATAATCTCATACAGTGACTACATCCCCCAAAAATTAGAACTAGAAAACAACAAAGACAATGAGTCTGGTTGAGAAACAAAGTTTTGTATCTTGCAGCTGGCTGGTTTTGGATTAGAAGGATAAAAAAATTCATGATACAAAAAACATAAATAGATACATTATAAAAGGTTTAAACTTTAATTGAAGGTGAAACAGTCTAAAAAAAAAAAAAAAAAAAAAAAATAAATTGAAGAACAAATTTTTTCTTTAATTGGTGATGCTAAATAAAAAAAAAAAAAAAAAAAAAGACAAAACTCATGAATTTATAAAAATATCATGTCAATTGCAAAAAAAATCAACGCATGAGGTAATAAAAATAAATAAACAAATGCAGATCCAAGGCAAATTATAAAATAATAGCATAAAATCCTGGCTTCAGAGTCGAAGATTTTGCAAAATCTTACCTAATCTTCTCATTGGTGCTCTTTTTGTGAATTTATTTTACCAATTTATCTTATATAAGGCCCTATAGACAGATGACAGTGACGATTAACTAATAAAAATAAAAATAAAAAAAAAACAAAATAAGAAATAGAACACACGATTTAAAATGGGATAACACAAAGGATATTAATGATTGATGAGTGTGGGAAGATTTCACGGGTTATGTTCAAATTGAAATATCCCCGATTATATAACTGTTTGATTCAAACGAAATTAGTGATATATATATATATATATATATATATATATCTCAAGTTTTAAAACTCAATTTCAAGTTGGTGGAGATTAAAAAAATTAGATTGTGCACTTAGGTTAGACGTATATATGGAAAGTGGTAAAAAAAATTCTTCCTTGTAGTGGTAGCATGCATTATCAGAATTGCTCGGACTATCTCTTTACTACTATTTCACTCTGTTTTCTTTTTTCGCTCTCTTTCCCATAAATTCAAACACAAGCGCATAAAGTGATCTTGTGCGAATAAAATCTCCAATGTTCTCAATAACCCAATAATAAAATAATAAAAATCTTACAGAAAAACAGAAAAAAAAAAAAAAAAAAACTTACAAGAGGGATTGGAAAAAAGCGAATGGACTAAACATAGATGAAGGAAAAAGTACATCTTATTAAAAGTAAAATTAGGTATTTCACTTATTAAAAGTATATATTTTCTATTAATTAGCTTAAAAATTGGATTAGTTATTAGATATTTCTTCTTTTTGAAAATTTTAGATTAGATATTCCTTATTTCCTTTTAGTTTTAAATTTTATTTTTTTTTTAGATAATTCATTTTTAATTAAAAAAAACGTGGGTATGATTCTCCTTTTTAACTCCCGCCTTTATTTTCTGACCAACTCCCGCATTTTGCCCTTGTGTGAAGTTACACTTTTTGAACTTCAAAAAAAAAAAAAAAGGTTACACTTTTTGAGAAACGCTATCCACCCACGCTATCAAAGCTGCTTATTCTTACGTATTGTTGTAAAATAGCAAAAGTATTAGCTATGTATATAGAATTGAAGACTATCAAAACCGAGACTCAAAAATTAAGCCAAAAGAAAAACACTAGCTAGGATGAACAGAAGAAACAGTGAATGAAAGCACCTCAAAATAAATATCTATACCATTTATATATATGATGTGTGTGTTCGTTTCTTACGTGCATGATGATGAGCCTTTTAAACTTTTGTACTTCGACAACTTCTCTGAAATGTTTTTATTTCTTTCTTTTTTGCTCTTTTTTTTAAAAAAATTTTATTTAAATTATTCCTTCATTAGTTTTTAATTCTTTAAAACTAATTGTTAGCAAATATGTCCTTATTGAATTTTGTGGCTGGTTAAAATAATTCTCTTCAAGTGTGTCCCTACTAAAATTTTTTTTGTCAATTGTTATCTTCATGGATAATCCTTTTTAAAATAAATTCAAAAATCTTTAAATGGTTATATAGATGAATTTCTTATTATTTTCAACACGGCAATACATGCAGAGTACGTTACAAAACTAGTATTTAGAAAAATCAAAAGCTCTCTTCTTCCATGCTGCCACATGACAGCATGAAGGGTCTTTTCTCTTTTTTTTTTCTTATTTATTTTTTAATCTTTATTTAGCCCTTTATTTTATTTTTTTTTTTTTTTTTTCATTTTACTCCTTTGCTTTTTTTTTTTTTCTCCCTTTTTTGTCCTACTTTGTTCTTGGTTTTTTCCCAAGTGTTGTGTACTCCAAAATATTTTAAAATCTGAAATACGTTTTTCACTTAATTTATTAGCGTTAAAATAATTTCTCTTATCCTTGTTTAATTTTTTAATATTTTTTCTATTTTTCCAAAAGCTCTCCTAGAGCTTAATTCCTTTTTTTTTTTAATCTATTAATCTAACTTCTAATCTAATTTAACAAAAGCCAAAAAAAAAAAAAAAAAAAATAATTTTTATGGGGCTATCAGGTTTGTTAGAGTAAAAACTCTTTTTTATGGGCTGCCTTGTGGCAGCCTCTACACTTAAACTCCTTTTCTTCTTCTTTTTTAATTTTTATATTTTTGGGAATTTTTTTGTTTTTTATGAAAGTAATTTTTTTGCATTTGTTCCTATGTTATGTTTTGTCAATAGTTAAAATAATTTTTTTTAAATGTGTCCCTACTTTTTTTTTTTTTAGTAAATTGTAATCTTTATCCATTTTTCTTTTCAAAATAAATTTAAAAATCCCTAAATGATTATATAAATGAATTTCTTATTATTTGACAAACAACAAACTCTTTAAATATCTCTAATATGGTAACACGTGTAGAACACGTTACAAAACTAGTATAGTTTAAGAAGAGAGAATCCCAACACCCGCCATCTTACTTGGGGTAATCTTGATAAATATCCCTTAAAAGTACATGAATCAGAATTTTTATCATTTGTTCTTGATTCATAACCTTTTAGCCTTTATAATTATATTAACAAAAGGGTATTTATCAAGAATAAGGGCTCTTAAAGGTAAATTTTCTATTTTTTATCTTACTCTACCTAACACCCACACCAAATTCTCCATTTTTTCTCTTACTCTACCTGACACCCACACCAAATGCGAGACCGTAGGCGATGTGCACAATGGCCCAAAGAGGCCCATTAGCCCAACGCTCTTTAAAAAGTTGGGGAGTCCTTAAATTTTTGTCCAATAATTGGCATGAAAATTGAGAAAATCCAGCTCCTTGGAAAATCCGTTCCAAAAACATAGGGTCCAAATCAAAACTCATTAAAAAGGGAAAATATTTAGGGGTGGTAATTTAAGTCATAGTCTCAAATTGAGGGTCAATATTTATAAGAATTATCTCAACTTTAACACGATTTATGACATGAACTGAGTCAGAAAATCTCAACTCTAACGTGACTTGTCCTAATACGAGTTAATACTATTACGACCCTCATGAACTCGTTACTTTTGTGACTTGCCATCCATCATAACTCACAACACACTCAATTTAAAATCAACCTGCAACGTACTTATGAACCATATATTTTTTTTACACTTTAAATTTACAATTTATGCACTAAAATTATATAAAAACAACATAGAGCACATATATCTTCCAAATTAAATCAATTTCATATTACAAAATTAATTATGTCCTAAAAATTTCAAACACCTCTAACCAAAACTAGGGAAATTATTTTAAAAATTATAAAGTATTAACTGAGTCAATTTATGTCATGTGAACTAACACTAACGTAATTTTTTTTTTTTGATGGGTCAATTTCAAGTTGATACTAAAAGAATCTGTGAAATTTTTTTTTTTTTTGGTCACGAATGGACAAAAAGTTATCCCCTAACACTTACAATTTTCCTAGTATTAGGAAATACCCGTATAATTTTCCTTTCTTTTCAGAAAATGCTAGAATAACGTAGGCCACTTTTACTTTATCGGTGGTGAAAAATCTAACGGTTAATTTCGTAAATTGTTGGTTGGTCCCAATGTTTTATTTATTAATAAATGAGGACGTACACACTAGACTTTTACTTGGGCTATGCCGAAATTGAAAGGACCGAAATTGAAAAATAGCAATATGGAAAGTAAAAAAGGCTATAATTATGGTTCCCAAGTTATGGATAATTTGATTCTAGTTATGGAATCTCAAAAATGAAAATAATAATTTTTTTTTTTTTTTCTTGTAAACTATTACAAATTTTAATTCTAAATTTTTATTAGAGTTTTGCCTAATTTGATTTCATGGAATCTCAAAAACAAAAAAAAAACCAAACAAACAATGCAATCCTATTTAGAAAAAGAAAATTCACCTCGTTTAATTTATCGATTTAAATTTTTAATTTAAATTAAAATGTAATTTTATATAAAAAAATTTAATTATAATAAAAAAATTAAATATAATTTTTTTGAAAATTTTTTAATTATAATAAAACTGAAACCATTAATTCTCAAACATTAAAATGATATGCAATATTTTCTTCAAAGTGTTAAATTTATCATATGCACACGTGCAGATTTTTAATTGTTCAGGATATATAACTCGACAAATAGTCATTATAATTTTAAAAAGAAAAGGGAAGAATAGTCATAATAATCAATAAACAGTGACGGACAATGAGAAGGAAAAGTTGATTTATCCTTTTTATGTTGCATATGGACGGCCAATGGTGGTGGGTTGTTGGAAAGTATTCAAAACTTGGACCTAAACACAAATTTGAAATTGAAAATTGCCATCTGTCTTTCTGTGACTTGTCTCCCAAGATCAGGGCACACATCAAGCAGTTAAATTGTAAGTTTTATTTTGTATTTCCTTGACGAGAAAGATTGTTGATTTAGTGACTAGTGACTTTTTAAGTTTTTTTTTTTATCAAGAATAATATGCATGATTATCCCTAAACTCTTCGTAAGTAATTTTTTTAAAAAAATTTGACAAGCCATCCTTAAACTCTCAAAACGTTAGCAGTTAATCCCTTTTTATTAACTACTATTAATTTTTTGACAGGATGGATTACGTGTATGGTATGTGATTTAAACTAAAAGAATATTTTAATAAAATAACAATGATTTACCATTTACCATAAAATTTGAATTAAAAAAATTTTTAAACAAAGAAAAGCTGCAGACCTCACCATCTAAAAGAAAAAAAAAAAAAAAAAGTATAATCAAAGAGGGAATCGAAGAGAGCAAAACCGTTGTGACGATTGGAAAATATGGTTTATTCTTATTTTTGCTTTTTGTTTGTTCTTTTGGAATCTAATTTGGTTTATTTTTCCTAAGTTTGGATAAATGAAGTTGTAATTTGAATAAAATAGGTTGTTGAATTTTGGTCGAATATGAACTTAAATAATGTGAGTTTTAGGTTGTCTTTTTTGGTTTTTCAAACTGCTGTCCATTGGTTTATTCTTCCTAGTTTGGATAAATAAGGGATTCGTATAGGTTGTCCTTTGGTCGGTGACACTTTCCTGCGAGTTTTAGGCGGGTTTCAAACTGTTGTCCATTGATGGATCCCTTGCTCTAACCATCGTTTTTAAGTTTTAAAAAAAAAGTTCATGGATTTTTGAACCTTCCAATCCCTTACTCTCAAAGCATGTTTGTTTGACTGTATTAAAGTACCATATTGTATAATAATACATTAATCTAATATTTAATGTGATCATCATATTGTATAAACTAATACAAAAAGTAAATTAATATTGTCTATGTCACATTATTGTATACGGCTTAGTTTTAGTGTATTGTATTATTCTATTTAGACCTTACTAAACGCTAATTCAAATTATGAAAACCCACATATATGTTCAAATTTAAAAGTTTAAATCCACACAATTCGAACTCGCGAAGCAAACGTGACCTTAGTATTTTCACTGCAAAAGAGTCACACGTTGAGGCTAAGTTAATAATTCAGTCTAAAAGTTAGATGAAAATGGTTTAATTGTTAATGTTTTAAGAACTTTCGTCAAAATTAAAAGAATATATATTAAATTGTCACCTATTAAAGAATTTTGAAATTATTGTTCTAAATTACTCTTTATCAATTGGCAGGCCTGGTACTGGAGTTCCTTATTTTAATATGAGATATATGATTCTTTGTAAATATGTAGATATATATAGATATGCTAATAAAACATTGGCACATCATTTGATATAACAAAAAATTGATATAGATAATAATTTGAGAACCCGTGTATGATTATATATATTTATGATAAAGATTCTGATTTGCTTTGTTAATTTTTAACATCACCATCCAGCAAAAGAAAAGTTATACCATTAACGGGGTCATAATTCAACTTTTTTTGTTTTACTTGTCATAATTTAACTAATTAGTAGATAGGTTTTATATCTACTAGAAAACAGAATTCACGAACCGCTTATATTAAGTATACAAGATATTTAGCAAAAAAATAGTATATAAGATAAATATAGTTTTTTTTTTTTTTTTGGGTATATTTCGATGTCTGATCAACTTTTAGCGAGTAAACTCCAAGCAAAAAATAACTGTAGGGAGTAAACTAAACTTGGACGCAAAGCATATAGAGATGGTGTAGTTAATCTCTACCAAACAAAATTTATAAATTCGTCCTTTTTTTTTTTTTTTTTTGCTGGAACTTATAACTTGGTTCTCACACAAAAGTTTTTATGTATATATATATAGTGGTTTGACTATCACAAGTCAAAATTAAAATCTCTAACAAACAAAACTTCTTAACTTGGTCCTTACGCATAAGTGTTTATGCATATATAACGGTTGGCTATCAGAAGTCAAAGTATAGTGGCTGGCTATGAATATTCCATGTTCAATTACAAAATTTATTTAAAAAAAAAAAAAAAAAAAAAAGTCTTTAGAAAGATTCGGGATTATTCTTTTGGAGTGTAACTTGAATATAGGAGTTGAATTTGAGTTATAACTTGAGTTGAAGTTAAAACTTGAATAAAGTTGAGTAAAATTGAATAAAATTAAAACTTAAAAAAACGTGAACTTGAATAAAGTTAAAATTTAAGTTGTCTTTTTTTGAGTTTTTTGGACAAAAAAACATGCCCGAAAATTCCTGATTATACTTTTTTTTTCTTTTTTCTTTTGAAAATTCCTGGTGATACAATCGAATTCATGAACCTAATTTCATTCCCAATACTTTATAATTTTGATTGTGACTGAAAGCTTGAATATCACCTCCTTTATAATACTTTATAATTTTCATGAACCTACTTTTCTGTGTTGGCACCTCCTTCAAAATACTTATGTTTGAATTAGTGATTACTTTAGTATGTTTTAATCTCTTCAAGTCCAAAGTAGCTGAATATATAATAGTATATACAAAATATATTTTGTTGGACTTTCTTGTCTATTTTCTAAATGACGACAAAGATACTACTCTCATGCATGCACCTTTACGTTAGTGCCCTCCTAAACCGGCCGTTCTGAACACTTGATTCAAATGGAGCTTTTTTTTTTTTATTAAAGTAATAAATGAATGAAAAAGAGGATAATTCTTTTAAAAGTACAAAAATAAAATACAGTACTACTTAAAACAAAGGGTTAATATCCCAAAGTTTCTGAAATTTATCTTCAATCTCACTTTAATTTTTGATTTTTAAAATGTCTAACAATTAGTTCTTGATATTTTACTTTCCATTAATTAAGTGTTAAATATTTGACAGAATCTGAGTAAATTTAAGGCCAAAAAAAAAAAAACATTTAAAATTTGGAGACTCTTTATAGAAATTATATTTGACAAAATACGTCTAAATTAAGGACCAAAATTAAAAATATCTAAAAGTTAGAGACTATTTATGAAAATCAACTTATGTTTTTTTTTTTCTTGTATTATTTCAGTTCTTAAACTTTATATGTTTATAATTTTAATATCAAATTTACAAAGACTCCGTCAAATATTTAACATTTAGCTAACAAAATGACTAAAATAGAAACAGAGTAAAACCTTTAAAAAAAAAAAAAAACCGTTTTGAGACATTTTTAAAAGTTAAGAACAAAAATGAAATTAAGAATAAATCTACTATTTATGAGATTAACCCTAAAACAAATATAGTTATAAACCTTTAAATATCATAAAAGAAAAAAGTGGATTAAAACTTATACCAATTGATCAACGGAGCTTGATAAGTATGGTATTCTATCGATAGAATATTTTTTTTCTTAGGGAATAATTTTTACTTTTTGACATGTGCAAAAGATCACCTCAAAAGCATTGTCGATTATTTTCTTCCTTTTTTCAGTATGGGGTGTTATCAGATGTAGACTTTCTTTCTTTCTTTCTTTTCAAGGTTATCAACTCCGCAAACGTTAATTGTGCATGAATTACTATTATTTTTCTTAATTATAGGAAGCAAACGTTAATTGTGCATGAATTACTATTATTTATCTCCTTTCTTCAATATTAATTAATTGAAGAAAGGAGATAAATATCTTTCACAGAATATTGGTCAAAATTTTTATTTATTTTTCTTAATTAATATCATTTTTAATCAAACAATTATACTAGTCAAAAAGATATTAATTAAAAATAAGAAAAAAAAAATTTAAACTCCTACACTCTAATTTTTAATTTTGGTAGACAGTTGGATTCTTTGGGTTCATATTGACCTATCAAATTACTGAGGGACAAGTATATTCCAAATATCTCTTCAGTCCAATTTTCGAATGTCATGTTTTATTTTATGTTTTCAGGGACTTATCATTTTTTGTATTTTTAAATCATATTAAAATCTCTAACTTTAGATATGTACTCTATTCAAAATTACAATGTGGAAAGACAATAATAACCTTCATAAAAATTGATTTTTAAGTCTAACTTTATGTTCATTTCATGACTCAACTGATATTACTATATATAGTATTTTCTTTTATAAAAATTTAAATTTAAATTTTTTGCTATAATATGTTTCTCTCACATACATAACTTAATTTATAACTCAAATCATGTAAAAAACAAGCCCTAAAAATTTATAAAATTCAAACTGTTGATATAGCTTTTAATTTTGCTTCTAGTCAGTAAAGGAAGCAAAGTATAAACTCTGACTTTTCAATAAATATTTACAACCACGTTTTTAAAATAGCTAATTCAAATGTGGTAGAATGATTTTGAATTTTCTATTATAAACAACTAAAATGTTAAAGTTAAGTTTATAAAGTCTTGCGGTGCAAGTTTTAAAATGATCTATATAGGAGAGCCTTTTTTGGGAAGTCATATTTTATAATTTTGATTGAAAACTCTTTTAGAAGAGTCAAATTATTACTGACAAAATATTCAAACACTTATAAAAGTAAGTTTTGATCATAGGAAGTTAAAAGTATTCTATGAGTCCATTCTTTTCACAATTTAAATTAAAATATAAACTTTTTATTATAATACTTTTTCTCAATAGAAAATAAAATTTAACTTTTGATTTATTAGAGTATCTTTTCTTAGATAAGTTCATTTTTCAACTCTAATTTCTAACTCCAACCCATGAAAAGAACGCAGCCATGAAAAGAACGGGCCCATAAGGAGACTTTACTAAAAAAAAAAGAAAGTATTATTTGACTGAAAGGAATTTAAATATATAATTTAGGTATTTTTTTGATAGTGTATTATTACTGATAATGTTAATTTTTAACCGTTAAATATAATCAAACTCATATTAAATTAAAAAATATGCAAAATAATAATTTTTTATAAAAATCTAACAAGTAAAAATAAAATCTTTTCACTAGTTTATTTTTTCACTAAAAATAAAATCTTTTCACATTTTACAATTCGCATGCAAGTGATCAATGGGCATATATAGAGGACCAGGCTATATGCTAGCCTTTTATAAGCTGGAATCTAGCTACGCGTGAACTAATAGGACTTCTAGAAGGAACTCAAATGTTGGTGTGTGTGTTTTTTTTTTTTTTTTTTTTTTTTTTTTCTTTTCTTTTTTTAGAGGTGTGACTAAAATGTTTTTAGCTGTTTAATCACAATTAATTAACTTAGATTAGTAAAAAAGAAATCACAATTTAGCTTAATCAAGTTTTTATCATGTATGTATCGCATACAAAATTGTATATTACAAATTGAAAAGATTTATGATTGGTTGCAATTGTGACATTTAATACTTTTCCATAAATTAGAAAAACAAAATTAAACTTTTACATATAGACGTATGTATCCCCACTCGGAATATAAAAATGGCATTCATTCTGAAATTATTGCCTATATATATATATATATATATATATATATATATATATATAAAATATATTGTTGATTCGGGTTTTTAATTTGAATTGAGATTTGATTTTATATGAGAGCTTTTTTATAGTAAAAAAATTAGATGTGATTGTTTATGAAACCTCTAATTCTCTCAACATATTGAGGAATATCAATATTATTGGTCCCACCTCTAATTCTCCAACCAGCTGATTTGCATTCCCACTTTGACGCTTGGAATTATCATGAGGTGTTTTAACCGTTAAAAAAAAAAAAAAAAAAAAAACTTTTTTTTTCTCAGTATAAGAAAGTTCAGGAAATTCGAATAAATTTTATGGAATTTATATTTCTTTATCTTGTATTTCCTTTCACTTAATATACTTTTTTTTTAATGAAATCCCTTTAATATATTTTTATTTTACAATACAAAAAACATGAACAAACATATCGGATTGTTCATGGACGCTGTTTCCAGAAGCAACTGTGATAATTATAGATAATACCCAAATTAAAAAGAAAACAAGAAATTAAATGCGAGATCCAATATTTTCCTTTCCTTTTTTTTTTTTCTTTTTGCTTTTGACTAGTTTTTCCGATTTACGCCACGTGTAAAAACAGAAGTATCTTTCCCAGATCATCTTTAAATTTCTTTTCAAACGAGAAAGAAAAAAAAATAATTAAAAAAAAGGAAAATTATCGCCAACGGATTTCCTGGCGTTTCTGCTATATATAGGCGGGGAAAGAAAAACACCAATTTACGTTTAACAAAGAACTCGCCGCATTAACAAGGCCACACCAAGGTCGTGCACTTTTCTTTTTTTTTTTTTTCTCTCATTTTCTCTTTTTAATTATTTTCTCTCTCAAAACCAAATTAACTATGGAAGATCAAAAAGCGAGAGAACCAGCAGCAGCGGATCATCATAAGTCGCCGTCGTCTTCGATGAAGAATGTCGTTAGAGGTGAGAGCAAGGAGCAGAAGGTGTCGTTTTTCAAGCTGTTCTCGTTCGCCGACCGGCTTGACGTGGTGCTGATGGTCGTCGGGACGGTTTGCGCCGCCGCGAACGGGCTGTCGCAGCCGCTGATGACGCTGATATTCGGAAAACTCATCAACTCCTTTGGAGAATCCGATCAATCTCATGTTCTTGACGAGGTTTCGAAGGTACGTACGTACTTAATTGAGTATATGACTGTTAGAGTAATTTTGTGACAATTTTAATGATCGAAATCTTCTGTATTGTTCGAATAGTTATTTGTTTTTGTTGTGTTTTGTTTTGGTTTCTAATTGGGGTTACGGATGATCATGTGATGAGTAACGTGTTAAGATTTTCTTGTATGAAAAGAGAGAAAAAAAAAAAAAAAAAAAAAAAAAAAAAAAAAAAAAAAGAAAAAGAAAAAGAAAACGTACTTTTGAGTAATGCTTTTGTATTTGGCTAATATAATAAAAAAATTTTGGGCCGATGAATTTGATTTTTTGTTTCTTTACGTTCATATTGGTTAACAAATCACAAATATGAATAAAAAATTCCGAACTTGAAAATTAACTGTAAGTTTCCTGTCTTTTTTCATGATTATGTTACTTAAAAGCATAAAAAAAACAAAACAAAAAATTTACTCCGAAAGAAAATACTACCTACTAATTATTATCATTTTTTTTTTCAAGAGAATTTAACATCTATATGTCATTGATATTACCCACTATATATATATATATATTTTTTTTTTTTTTTTTTTATATTTATGTTGAGATTATATATAGAATGCAAATTAAGAGTTTATTCTTTTTTAATTTGTTGAGATTTAATTTTATACTAGAGTTTTTATTGAATAAAAAAATTAAATTATTTTGAAAAGTTGCATAAAATTTAAATTCTAAACTCGAATAAACGAAATGAACGGAACCTAACTTTTAAGAAGTTACATATTTGCACCAAACACCGACACGTGTAGTGCCGTATGCTACACGTATCAACATATAAATGAGCACGGGAATTTTTCTTTCCTCTTTCTTTAAATCTTTGTGGCAGTAAAAGTAGAGATTTGCTGTGAAAACTTTTTGAGTATAAACCATTTTCATTCCGGTACTGCATTTGTTAATGGAAACTTAATTTTGGTTTGTTTTCATATTTAATTTAAGAGAAACGGATATTTCCAAAGGGAATCTAATCGCTTTAGATTTTACACCAATTAGTAGCCGACCTATTAAAGAGGTCTAAATCATAGATGTTATAAAATTGAGTTTCTATAGATTTTTACAAATATTATTACGTATAAGTACAAGATATGCATTATATATTTACTACTGTGACTTTGACTTTAATTAACTCCGTTTTATTTTTGTAATATCAGGTTTCCTTGGATTTTGTATACTTGGCAATTGGAACTAGCATTGCTTCTTTTCTTCGTAAGTACTTCTCCTTAAAATAACACCATTTTTTTTTCTTACATGTCAGTTGTCACGTGGCTAAATATGTACAATATTATGTAATATGTTGTTGTCCATTACAGAGGTGGCTTGTTGGATGGTAACCGGTGAAAGACAAGCCACGAGAATCCGAGGTTTGTACTTAGAAACCATTCTTAGACAAGACATTGCATTCTTTGACACCGAAACTACCACCGGAGAAGTCATTGGGAGAATGTCAGGAGACACCATTCTCATTCAAGACGCCATGGGCGAAAAGGTAACACTGTCGTTTGTATTATTGCTTGAATTTAAGACCAAAGTTGATGAGCATTCAAACGTATATATGCATCGTATCTTGACAATTGACATGCTCTTAAATCAAATTTGGCAGGTCGGGAAGTTCATACAGCTCGTTTCGACCTTTCTCGGGGGCTTTGTTATCGCCTTTGTGAAAGGGTGGCTTCTGACCCTTGTTTTGCTTGGTTGCATTCCACTCATAGTCCTTGCAGGCGGTGCCATGGCGACTATAATGTCAAAAATGGCGAGCCGTGGACAAGTCGCTTATGCTGAAGCTGGCAACGTAGTAGAACAAACTGTTGGATCCATTAGAACGGTAAGTCCCCTTGTATAATTATCATCTTAAAGTTTGTTGTTTCAAAAGAGTGCGAAGAAGTCATTTATTTTATTGGTTTTGTTTTGTTCGTTCTAATTAGGTTGCAGCATTTACTGGAGAGAAGAAAGCGATTGAGAAATACAATAGCAAGTTGGTCATTGCCTATAATATGATGGCGAAACAAGGGCTGGCCTCAGGCCTTGGACTTGGGACAGTTTTGTTGATTGTGTTCGGGACTTATGGACTTGCTGTTTGGTTCGGATCCAAATTGATCATTGAAAAGGGATACACCGGCGGAGAAGTTATAAATGTGATTTTCGCAATCATGACCGGAGGCATGTAAGTATCAACATCTCATAAATAATTCCATTGATTTTTATCTTGGATGCTCATTTAGAAAAAAAAAAAAAAAAGTTACTCGTGTGACGTTCGTGATTGTTTTGGTTGTCCGGTCTCTTTGGATTAGGTCCCTAGGCCAGACATCTCCATGCTTGAATGCTTTTGCTTCAGGGAAGGCTGCAGCCTACAAAATGTTTGAGACCATCAAACGAAAACCGAACATCGACGCCTATGACACTAATGGCATTGTATTGGAAGACATGAGAGGTGAAATTGAACTCAAGAATGTGTACTTCAGATACCCTGCTAGGCCAGATGTGCAAATCTTTGCAGGATTCTCATTACATGTCCCAAGTGGCACGACTACCGCATTAGTCGGACAAAGTGGAAGTGGGAAATCCACGGTGATTAGCTTGTTAGAAAGATTCTACGATCCTGATTCAGGTGAAGTGCTTATTGATGGTGTTGATTTGAAAAGGTTACAACTTAAATGGATAAGAGAAAAGATTGGGTTGGTAAGTCAAGAGCCTGTTTTGTTTGCAACTACCATAAGGGAAAATATAGCATATGGGAAAGAAAATGCTACTGAAGAGGAGATTAAAACGGCAATTGAACTTGCTAATGCTGCAAAGTTCATTTACAAATTGCCTGAGGTAGTACTTATTTTTCATTTCAATTTATTTTTCCCTCATTTTTTTTTTTCACAAAAGAAAATTTTCAAGCCCTTCAAAAATAAAAAATAAAAAATAAAAAAAATAAGCAAATCTTTCAATTCCTAAACAATTCTTTTGACTATCTTGTCTGCAGGGCCTAGATACATTGGCAGGGGAACATGGGACTCAGCTATCTGGTGGACAAAAGCAAAGGATAGCAATTGCAAGGGCCATCTTAAAGAATCCAAGAATTCTCCTTCTTGATGAAGCAACAAGCGCGTTAGATACAGAGTCCGAACGTATTGTTCAGGAGGCACTAGTGAGAGTTATGGCAAACCGGACCACTGTGGTTGTTGCTCATCGTTTAACAACCATTAAAAATGCTGACATTATTGCAGTTGTGCACCAGGGAAAAATTGTGGAGAAAGGTGAGACTTAGAACTTGTCATCTTTTCATTTTAAATGCTCTAAAAGGTTTGTTTATCAAGTTAACATTTTAAATTAACTGACTGTTGTAGGAACTCATACCGAGTTGATTAGTAATCCTGAAGGTGCTTACTCCCAGTTGATTCGCTTGCAAGAAGGAGCCAATGGAACAGAAGAAAACCAAGCCAATGACAAGGATAAGAACAGTACAAGTTTTGAGATAGAGAAGGTCATGATAAGGTCTAATAGCCAAAGATTATCGATGAGGAGATCCATTAGTAGAGGCTCATCAAGTAGCCGACATTCTTTTACCCTTAGCTTTGGTGTTCCTGGACCAATTAGTATTCACGAGGCTGAAGAAAGAGGTGCGGAGAATACGGCAGCAAATGATGAGGATGCTGAAAAGCCTAAAAAAGTTTCCATGAGGAGGTTGGCGTACTTGAACAAGCCTGAGCTTCCTGTCTTGATTATGGGAACCATTGCTGCTGCAATACATGGATTGTCTTTCCCTGTATTTGGCCTTCTACTTTCAAGTTCCATTGACATGTTCTACGAAAATCATAGTGAGCTGCGAAAGGATTCCAAGTTTTGGGCACTTATCTACATGGGTTTGGGGCTTGTAAACTTTGTGGTAATTCCAGTACAGAATTTCTTATTCGGAGTTGCAGGTGGAAAGTTAGTCCAACGTATTCGTTCCTTAACTTTCGAGAAAGTTATCCACCAAGAAATCAGTTGGTTTGATGATCCTGCAAATTCAAGGTGCATTTAAAGAACCGTTTTCAAGTTTTTTTTTTTTTTTTTTTTTTTTCTATCTTCACATAAATTTATGACAACTTATATAAATTCATAACTAATAATTATTGTTGTATTTGTCAGCGGTGCAATCGGTGCGAGGTTGTCTTCTGATGCTTCAACAATTAGGAGTCTCGTTGGCGATGCATTGGCACTAATAGTTCAGAATATAGCAACAATCACATCAGGGCTAATCATATCATTCACAGCTAATTGGATTCTTGCATTAATAATCCTAGCAGTGTCTCCTCTGATGATTATTCAGGGATTTTTACAGGCCAAGTTTCTAAAAGGATTCAGCGCTGATGCCAAGGTGAGTCTTACCTTAATTCTCATTTTACATTTTTTTTTCCAAAATATCCTTTAGATGCTTACAACAAAGCTCTCGAGACGAAGGGATTTTAGTTAGTTAAGTAGGACGAAAGCTGAATACATGCATTATAGGTTTAGTAATTCAAGTAATTAGAGTGATGGAATTTTTTTAGATGGTGTGGAGATTGGGGCTTCTAGGAGGTTTGTGCAGTACGAAGGAGATATAGAAGAGGATATTCAACACAAGATTAAGGTAGAGTGGGTTAAGTGGAAGAATACTACGGGAGTTTTATGTGATGACAAGCAAGATGCCTATTAAGTTGAAAGGAAAGTTCTATATGACTGTAATCCGCCCAACTATGTTATATAGTAGTGAATGTTGAGCCATTAAGAGACAACATATATCTAAGATGAGTGTGGTAAAAATGCGTATGTTAAGATGGATGAGTGACCATACAAGAATGGATCTCATAAGGAATGAAGTTATTCATAGTAAAATAGGTGTAGCACCAATAGAAGATAAGGTGCGTGAAGGCCGCTTGAGGTGGTACGGGCATGTCCAACATAGATCACTAGAAGCACCAATTCGTACTTGGGAGGACATTCTTATACCTAATACTAAGAGTGGGAGGGGTAGACCAAGAATTACGTGGACCGAAGTCGTTAGGAAAGACATTCTAGATCCAGGCCTTCAGGGTAGTTTAATTTTGAACAGAGCCGTGTGAAAAAGTGAAATTCATATAGCCGACCCCAATTAAGTTGGGATTAAGGCTTGTTGTTGTTGTTGTTGTTGTTGTTGTTGTTGTATGCTTACAACAAAGGCACACAAATAGGCATGGACCATGGCCAGCCAGGCCCAACCGAACCCAGCCCGTACATTAGACAGGCCAGGCCAGGCTTGCCTAATATTATGGACTAATTGATGGATCAGCCCAGCCTAATCCAGATTGCACCTCTAACTGAGCATTTTGAAAATGTGCAGGTTATGTATGAAGAAGCTAGTCAAGTGGCAAATGATGCAGTTGGCAGTATTAGAACTGTTGCATCATTTTGTGCGGAAAAGAAAGTTATGGAAATGTACCAAAAGAAATGTGAGGTTCCCATGAAAACTGGAGTGCGGTTAGGACTAATAAGTGGAGGAGGTTTTGGCTTTTCTTTCTTGGTCCTCTACAATGTAAATGCATTTATTTTCTACATTGGAGCTGTTCTTGTGAAAGATGGGAAAGCAACATTTGGAGAGGTTTTCAAGGTAAAGCTTTATTGGGTTTGGTTGTTTTCTTCAACTTTTATAATCCTTTAGAAGTTTTGTTTAAATTCAATTGCTAAAATATCAATGTCACTTGCAGGTTTTCTTTGCATTAACACTTGCAGCAATGGGGGTTTCCCAAACTACTGCCTTGGCTCCTGATTCCTCTAAAGCCAAGGATTCAGCTGCCTCCATATTCAAAATTCTCGATAGAAAGCCTAAGATTGATTCAAGCAGCGACGAGGGGTAACACTACCAACTGTAACTGGAGATATTGAGCTTCAACATGTTAGCTTCAGATATCCCACAAGACCTAATGTCGAAATCTTTAGAGATCTTTCTCTAACCATTCCATCTGGAAAGGTATTCCACATCCACTCTTTCTATGTTATACGTCTCTACTTTGACTTATGCTCACATTTTTTTTTTTTTTTTTTTTTTTTTTTGGCAGACTGTTGCTTTAGTTGGAGAGAGTGGTAGTGGAAAATCGACAGTAATAAGCCTAATAGAGAGATTCTATGATCCTCTTACTGGCCTCGTGACATTAGATGGAGTTGAAATCAAAACGTTGAAACTAAGTTGGTTGAGGCAACAAATGGGATTGGTGAGTCAAGAACCCGTCCTCTTTAATGAGACAATCCGCACCAACATAGCCTATGGCAAACAAGGGGAGGTCACGGAGGAAGAGATAATAGCGGCCACAAAAGCATCAAATGCACACAACTTTATATCCTCATTGCCTAACGGATATGACACGCCTGTTGGGGAGAGAGGAACACAGTTATCAGGAGGACAAAAGCAAAGGATAGCCATAGCAAGAGCCATACTAAAAAACCCGAAAATCCTTTTGCTTGATGAAGCTACAAGTGCACTAGATGCAGAGTCGGAGAGAGTGGTACAAGATGCCTTGGACAGAGTTATGGTGGACAGAACAACCGTTGTTGTTGCTCATCGCCTTACTACAATCAAAGGAGCCGACATCATTGCAGTAGTGAAGAATGGTGTGATTGCTGAGAAGGGCAAGCATGATGAGCTAATGAAGATCAATGGTGGTGCCTACGCATCATTGGTAGCACTTCACAAGTCTGCAACATGATAAAGGGCAAACAGAAACAGGTATTAGCTGTAGTGTTTGCCAAGATGGGGTTTAGTGAGTCGGGGTAGAACGGGCAAAAATGAAAATTAAGATTTAAGGAGAGTTAATTGAATTATAAGGCATCTAATATCATGTTTCCTGGGAAGTTGTATCCTCGAGGAGCCTTTCCGTAGGAGTACGGTAGGAATGGAGATGTTTTGGCGAGGTTTATGAATGGCTTTTTATGCTCAGTTTAGTTCAGCAAATTTTTTGCAAAACGGAAATGTATTGGAATTCATAAAAATAAAA
This sequence comes from Morus alba, assembly GCA_012066045.3. Taxonomy (NCBI): domain Eukaryota; kingdom Viridiplantae; phylum Streptophyta; class Magnoliopsida; order Rosales; family Moraceae; genus Morus; species Morus alba. Next base: position 8,430,224 of record CP050227.2, read on the forward strand.
AATAAAAAATAAATATGGATTCTAACAGAAATTCTTTGATCTCTGGCTTTTTTTTTTTTTTTTTTTTTTTTTTTTTTAGGGATTATTATCGTGTGATCTTTTAATGATAAATACCAGTATAAACCTGGTATCTTTTATCGTGTGATCTCTTATCGTGTGATCTTTTATTAAGATAGTCTTGCGCAATGAGTTTTCAAGCCTTTTTTTTTTTTTAGCCTTACCTCAGTGTCCAATTTACCTAGTGTGCTTCCCAGTATCAACTACTTCAACACATCATTAATTTTTATGACTACTCTATGAACATGACTGAGCTTTTTCAGGATTCTAACCAAAGAGATTCTCGCTCCATCTTCTTTGAATGAATACAAGAAAGAATATACACACGTACACATAATAGGTTCTTCCTTAAAAATGGGGGCAAAACATGCCAAAATAAAATTTCCAAAAGACTTGAACAAAAATAGTGTCGATCCAACACTTGTCCGTTACAGCAGAGATAAACAACATCAGAAGAACAAACAAATCAATGAACTTCAGTAGCAACATCAATGGTGGTCGGAATTCTCTGGCGCTTCTCCACATAGGCTGATGGGAACCACCCAGCTTTGCCTTTGCACTCTCCTTCCGACCATCCTGATTGACTCACCTGAGTTAGCAGAAATGTAATCAGAAAAAATCAGAAAAACCTGAATAAGAAAATCTTTTTAACTTCTTTCCTAACTTTAGGCTGACAGACAAGAACGACGTGGAAAGAAACAAAAGAAATTGAGAAACAATTAACAACTAAACAGAAGATATAAGAGAGGAATGTCATAAAGGGGAGATGAGGATGAACTTGAACGGAATATGTGCATTATAAAGCAAAAAATGAAAACATAAATAAAACATAAAGAGAGTGTTTGGTGTCAATTCTGTTTTAATTTTTCACATTTTTTGAAAAAAAAAAACAGAGATTGAGGAGGAAAACACATTTGGAGAAAAAAAAAGTGAAAAAAACAAAAACAAAAAGGGTTTTCGGTTTAGTGTAAAATGACTTAAAAACTGAAAAAAGAATTTAAATCGTTTTTCATTTTCAGTTTTGGGTGGATGCCTTTTTAAGTAGGTGTAAGCTTAAATGAACTAATAAAGTGCTCTTAAATTAAAAATAAAAATTGTATAACTAAATAGAGTTTCAGTTTTTTCTTATACTAAAAATAATCTCTTAATAAAATTACTAACGCATTTTCAAAAAACGATTTATGTCTGAGATTGAAAACGTTTTCATTTTAATTTCATACAAAAAACAGAACCAATTTAAAATCAATTCTAAATGCACCCAAAGGTTTTCAACATTACACAGCATTCAAGTCTTTTTGTTTGTTAGGGATTTTTTTTTTTTTTTTTTTATTGCTAAGAAGTTTATCACATCTATCAAGAAGCATTGGCAACATGATAATTTTAAGATTTTAGGTAGTACTTAAATAGAGTTCTGAAAAAGAGATAAAAACCCTCTGTCTCATTCTTTTGTCTCTCCCAATACTTTTTTGACACATCAACTTAATAAAAGTACCCACTTTTAAGAGAATAAAACGGAAATCCTCCGTTAAGTAACTTTCCCCAAAAACTCTCTCCTGCACCTTTGCTATCTCTCGTCTTTCTACCTTTCAGAACCCAAAACTCTCCTAAGCCTTTGCTATCTCTCATCTTTCTTTCTATCTTTCTGACCCCAAAACTCTCTCTCTCCTGAGCCTTTACTCTCCCTCATCCTTCTATCTTTGTGTTATTTATTTGATTCAAACATGTTTTCAATTTCTTTAATTAAATCATACAAAGTAGATAGAAATGTTAGATTGAACTTTTACTTCATCTAAAAAGCAAGATAAGGGATATGGAATTTCATGGATTGAGAGAAGAAGACTCAAGATCTTTTTTTTTGGTGGGGGAGTGGGGTGGGGTTGGGCGAGGTGTGGCTGAAGAAGAAGAAATGTGATAGTGAAGAATTTTTGAATTTCTTATTGAATAAAACTCAGTACTACAACTACATATATATACAAACAATATCTAATAAAAGAAATAACCAACTAGCTTAATTCTTTCTTAAAAAACAGGAAATAGAATCATAGGAGAAGATCACAACCGATCTCTCCTTTTATTCCTAAAATACTTTCCTAACTTCCGAATATTCAACACTCCCCCTCAAGCTGGAGAATATATATCATATAATCCCAGCTTGCCAATTAAGTCTTCAAAGTAAGGTCTAGGGAGAGCTTTGGTGAGGATGTCTGCCATTTGTTGCTTGGTAGGAATGTAGTTCAATTTAACAGTCTCACTAGTCACCTTCTCTGTGATGAAGTGTCTGCCAATTTCAATGTGCTTAGTCTTGTCATGATGTACGGGATTCTTAACTATGATGATAGCTGCCTGATTATCACACATCATTAGAATAGGAGATGAACCCATTTGTCCCAATTCACTAAGAACCCTTTTTATCCAAATCCCTTCACAAATTCCCTGTGCTAGTGCTATGTACTCAGTTTCTGCACTACTTCTGGCTACCACTAATTGCTTCTTGCTCCTCCAGGTAATAAGATTACCCCAAACAAAAGAACAGTACCCAGAAGTTGACCGTCTGTCAATGATGTTTCCTGCCCAATTTGCATTTGAATACACTTCAATGTCACGATTCTCTGTTTTTCTGAAGAATATGCCTTTCCTTGGTGTCATCTTCAAGTACCTAAGAATCCTGTAGATTGCTTCCATGTGTTCCTTAGTAGGGCTGTGCATGAATTGACTTACAACACTCACTGCAAAACCAATATCTGGACGAGTGTGTGAAAAATAAATCAGGCGTCCAACAAGTCGCTAATATCTCCCCCTGTCTACAGGTGTACTTTTTTTCTCGGTGCCAAGTTTCTTCTGACTGTCCATAGGAGTATCAACTGGTTTGCATCCAAGCATTCCAGTCTCCTTAAGAAGATCTAGAATATATTTCCTTTTGAGAAACAACAATGACCTTCCTTGATCTAGCCACTTCCATTCCAAGGAAAATATTTAAGATTTCCAAGATCTTTAACTTCAAACTCTTAGACAAATACTTCTTCAAATTCTGTAATTCCTCCACATCATTCCCAGATAGAATAATTTCATCGATATAGACTATCAATATAGCAATTTTACTTGCGTGAGATTTCTTAACAAACAGAGTATGATAAGCCTGACCCTGTATGTAGTCAAGCTTCAAAACAGCCTTTGTGAATCTGTCAAACCAGGCTCGAGGAGATTGTTTAAGGTCGTACAAGACTTCTTGAGTTTGCAAACCTAATTCTTTGCCATACTTCCTTCAAAACCAGGTGGAATTTCCATGTAGACTTCCTCTTCAAGGTCACCATTTAGAAAAACATTTTTTATGTCCAGTTGTTGCAAGCACCAATCTTGGTTGACAGCCAATGAGAGAAGAATTCTGATAGTGTTAAGCTTTGCGACAGGAGCAAACGTTTCTTGATAGTCTATCCCATAGGATTGTGTAAATCTTCTAGCTACCAACCGAGTCTTGAATCTCAACTGATCCATCTGCTTTGTACTTTATAGTGAAAATCCACTTGTACCCCACGGGCCTTTTCCCAACTGGTAAATCAATAATAGTCCATGTTCTATTCTTCTCAAGAGCATCAATCTCATCTTATACTGCCTTCTTCCACTCTGAATTTTGTAATGCCTCTTGTATAGTGTTGGGTACCTAAATATCATCAAGAGAAGTAGAAAATGCTCTGTAAGATGGTAATAACCCTTCATAATTAACATAATTCCCAATTGGATGACCTGTACATCTCCTAACACCCTTCCTCAATGCAATCGATATGGTAGAGTCATCAATGCTGGGAATTGGAACATCTTCAGCCCAATCCGTACCTGTGTTTTCTTCAAGTGGACTTGAAATTGGGTCAATATCTTGGCCATATGTTGGCTGTGATCCGTGCTCTAGCTCCTATGTTTTCCTCCTCCTAATGTAGATTTGAAAATTCTCATTAGGAAGTTGTGGAGGATTGAGCAGGCATAGGAGACTGGATAGGCATGGGAGAAGACACATTTGTGGGTTGGATTGATGACTGAATAGGCACGGATGTGGACAAGTCTTGTGTACGGTCAGTGGGCACAAGCACGGGTTGAGAACTTGGTGACTTTTGAGTGGACAACAGGGTACAGACTCAAGAAGGGACTCCCAAACTTGATGTTCATTCATGCTCTCCCCCTGAACATGAGATTTGGGATAGAAGAACACATGTTCAAAGAAAGAGACATCCATGGTAGTGTAAAATCTTTTGTTGATTGGAAAATAACATTTGTACCCTTTTTGAGTTGGAGAGTACCCTAGGAAAATGCACTTATTGGCTCTAGGATCAAATTTGCTACGGTGTTGAGGATACCCATGAACAAATGTCGTGCAACCAAATACCTTGAGGGGTAAATCAGATAAAGCTGCACGGGTGTGAGGAAAATCTTTTAGAAGAAGCTGACGTGGAGTTTGAAAAGTAAGGACTCTAGATGGCATACGATTGATCAAATAGGTAGCTGTGAGAATTGTTTCTCCCCAAAAATAATTTGGAACATTAGAGGAAAACATAAGACACCGGGCAACCTCTAAGAGATGTCCATTCTTGCATTCAGCCACCCCATTTTGTTAAAAGGTATCAACACAAGAATTTATGTGGATTATCTCGTGGTTCTGAAGGTAGGTATTGAGACTACTAGTGAAGTATTCATTAGCATTGTCTGACTTGAGTACCTGAATTCTAGAGTTAAATTGATTTTGAACCATAAGATTAAAGGTTTGAAAAATTTGCCCGACCTCTGATTTTTCTTTCATTAGGAAAACCCAAGTTACCCGTATATGATCATCAACGAATGTCACAAACCATCGAGTGCCAGAAACATTTTTTATCCGTGAAAGACCCCACACATCACTATGGATCAAAGAAAAAACAATTGAAGGTTTGTATGGAATTTGAGGATATATTGTTCGAGTATGCTTTGCAATCTAACAGATTTCACAATGAAAAGATGTTAGACTTTTATTGATAAATAATTTGGAAAACAATTTTGCAAGATACACAAAACTAAGATGACCAAGACGATAGTGTAACAATATAATTTCACTATCTTTATTGACATTGGAATTGGACACAAAATTGAAAGACTCTTAACAAACTCTGAGACTGGACACAACTTGCTTGAGAAACTTGGTTTGAGGATCGGCCACATGAGAGGAGATAGAGCCCAGAGCACAATTCAACAATGCCAATCATCTTCCCGATTTCAAGTCCTAAAAAATACATAAGCTTAGATAAAATTTAGTAACACAGTGAAGGTCACGAGACAATTTGCTAATAAACAAAAGATTATAATTCAAGTTTGGAACATGGAGGACAGAGTCGAGATACAACTCTTTAGTAAGTTGGATGGAACTTGTCCTAGCAATTTTTGAATTTGAACCATTACCAATACGAATGGACGGGTGGCCACTACTTGGCTTGTAATTTTGGAGAAGAGCAGCATCTCCTGTCATGTGATCAGAAGCACCAATGTTGACTATCCATGGCCTCATTCCTCCTCTGTTAGCAGTGAAGGACTGTATGTGAATCCGTTTGAGCAATCAAACCAGTCCTAGAAATGCTACCACTACCAACTTGACTAAACAGTTTCTGCAGCAAATCCATCTGATCTTTGCTGAATGGGCTAGGCTCGGGAACAAGAGCACTATAAAAGTTGGAAGCCACATATGCTTTATTATCTCTGTCAAACCATGGCTTTGGTTTCCAATCAGCTGGTTTGCCATGAAGCTTCCAGCAAGTCTCCTTGTAATGGCCTAGTTTATTACAGTAATCACACCAAGGCCTTTCCTGTTTTCCACCATTACTATTAGATGGTCGGACAGTAAGGGAAGATGCATCCAAAATTGAGGCAGGTTGTTCCTTAGATCCCATCATCACTTTCTTTCTACTTTCTTCACACCTAACCTCTGAGAAAGCCTCCCTGAGATTGGGCAGTGGTTTAGTGCCCATGATTTGACCTCGAACATCATCCAACTCCCTGTTAAGTCCTAAGAAAAATTTGAACAACCATTTTTGTTCCACAATCTATTTGTATGTGGCTGCATCTTCCTGACATTTCCATGAGTGAGTGTGTTGTAATACTGAGTAACAGATTGCTCTCCTTGGCGGAAGTCATGAAGCACTGATTCAACCTGAAACAGATCTGAAGTATTTTCAAAGCTAGAATAGGTTTCTTTGGTTGCATCTCATATTTCTTTTGCAGTCCCAAACAGCAAGAAATTTTCACCTATGTCATTGTTCATGGAATTGATAAGCCATGACATGATCATACTATTTTCAATCTTCCACTTTCTAAAACCCGGATCTGGCTGTTGCTCCTGTGAGATACTCATCATTTCCCTTACCACAAATGAACAGCAAAACAAATTGTGACCACTGCAAATAATTAGGGCCATTTAATTTGTGTCTAGTAATGAGAATAGGATGAGAATCACTGCCACCAAGGTTTGGAATTTCTGAATTACCTCTTGATTTTGGTGCCATGATGCTGGATGTTTGTGATGAGGCCATTCCATTTTGTCATGCTCCAAATATTGCGAAGAAGAAGATGAGGGAGAAGAACGAATAAGGTTGCTGGAAATATAGAAGACGAAGGCCGGGAGAACAGGCCTAAGAACAGAGAAGGGATGGCCGGAAGGAATGATGGCCGGAGAGAGGCGGCCTGAAGGGATTAGGGTTCGGCAAAACGACTCTGATACCATGAAGAATTTCTAAATTTCTTATTGAATAAAACTCGGGACTACAACTACATATATATACAAACAATATCTAATAAAAGAAAATAACTAACTAGCTTAATTCTTTCTTAAAAACAAGAAACAGAATCATAGGAGAAGATCACAACCGATCTCTCATTTTATTCCTAAAATACTTTCCTAAAATAAAATCCCTAACTTTGACTTCCGAATATTTAACAGATAAGATTTGTTAGTAATTAGTAATCAATATAATAAGTGTTTAGTGGTTTGTTATTAGGGTTGGTTTGTTATTAGGGCTAGTTTATTATGTTTGTTAAGCTAGTTAGTAGTAGTATATAAGGAATAGAAAGAGATTAAAAGAGGGATGGATTAGAGTAAACTGGAAAAACCTTTGAGAGAGCTAGTAGACCTCTCGAACGTCTATCAATCTATCTTGTAATCTCTTTCAATTACTTCATCAATATAATTTTGTTTTTCTGTTCAATTCCTCAATTCAAGTTCGGTTCTTATCAAATTAGTATCAAAGCAATACTTTCTTGGGTTAAAAAAAATGGCTGGAACGTGTGGACGTTGACAGCGATTAGAAATGCCAATGTTCTCAGGAAAAGATCCGGATTCTTGGATTGTAAAAGTAAAAGAATATCATCTGAATAATCAATTTTCGAAACATGAAAAGGTCTAGTTTGCAGAGAAATTCATGGAAGGTGAGGCACTCGAGTGGTTTCAATGGGAGGACAGAAAGTGGCCATTTGCTTGTTGGAGTGCTTTTAAGATCAATTTGCAACTTCGTTTTAGAGTAACGCATGAGAGATTGCTCTCTGAGAAGAATGAGAAGGTTTGGCCATGGGATGTAATCATTTCAGATCTTCATCTTACGGCGGTGGGCCGACGGGGGTGGGCGGGGAGGACGACAACGATTCGATCAATTTTTCGCGATCTGGTGCGAAATCGTTCAGATATGAGACAATCAACAACGATTTGGTGGTGAAAATTGAGAACGCCGATACGATCATGGTTGGGGGACAACAAGCCGGCAAGACTAGGCTAGATCGGGGAATGTTTGCGCGAAACCTAGCGCGACTGAGGCTAGATTCGGAGATCCTGGTGGGACTTGGACCCGACACTTAATTGCAACACGGAGGGGCTAGATTTTCGGTGATTCCTTCAAATTGGTGGGGGACTTGGACCGATTCGAGCTCGCGATGAGGGAAGGTGTCTTTGGTTGCCAAATCACCCTAGATCCCAGATTCATGGAAGGGACGATTTGATTTGGACCGTGGTCGGTGATTCCTTCGCGTGATGACATTTGGGTGGGATCCCAACGGCTTGGCGATTGGATGCGGTTTGGCTGGGACACATGATTCAAAGGCTATTTCGCCGGTATAGTAGTGACCCACTCAATTCCAATGATATTATGGTTAGGACATGGAAGTTTGGCTCAAAACCTAGGGGTGAGGTTGAGTTAAAAATTCGGCCAAAAGGGTGGGACCAATTTCACCAAGATATGTAATGGGTCTTGTGTGATTTCCGGACCCAAATTCCAACATTATTGGGCCTACTTATGGCTCAATAAGGGTTGGGCCTAAAAATTTCAGCAAAAGTGGGACCAATTTCAGCAAGATATGTAATGGGTCCTCAAATTTTGGCCCAAATATGACTAGGTCTGGGAATTCCAGCACTCATGGGGCTGGGGATGGAGAAATTGACTTCACTGGAGTAGGACTTTGACACTCTACAAATGGAAGATCTGATATTTCCAAGTTTGTAACTCCAAAAACCAAAATTTCTAAGTTTCGTGGACTGAATAATGGCTCCAATGGGTTTTCTGCTCTCGATTACACTTCTGTGGCACCTTTTCCGCCTTGGTTTGTCACCGTTGAAGTTGACTCTTCAAGGATTGCGATGCCCTTCAACATTTTGAAAGGTGGGCTTGACGACATGGGAAGGAGATGGCGTTATTCCACTGTGGTCACTTCACCACACCTTGAGGACAAGGTGTCTTGGGGAGGGGAGTAATGATAGGATTATGTTAGTAATTAGTAATCAATATAATAAGTGGTTAGTGGTTTGTTATTAGGGTTGGTTTGTTATGTTTGTTAAGCTAGTTAGTAGTAGAGTAAACTGGGAAAACCCTTGGGAGAGCTAGTAGACCTTCTCGAACGTCTGTCAATTTATCTTGTAATCTCTTTCAATTACTTCATCAATATAATTTTACTTTTCTGTTCAATTCCTCAATTCAAGTTCAATTCTTATCAAAATGATGGAAAAAAAATCCTCTGCAATTGAGGGGGGGACTGGTGGGTTATTGTCCCATAATTTTCTAGGTTGGTGGGAGGAGACTTTCTTGAGGTTTCATGAGTGGTGTTTGCGTGATGGATTTGAAAAGTTTATTACAGTAAGAATCATCCTTGGTGACGATGAGTCAGTTTGTGGCCACTTGATTGTTTGGGTGGAAAGAGAGAAATACCAGAGAGGATGAGTTTTTCGGGAAAGTAAAAGTAATGGAGGAGGACTCCGGTTTTGATCTGATAAGAGCTTTTTTTAATTGAGATGATGCGTCAATAAAGTATTGGGAGGATAGAGAGGGAGACAGAAGAATGGGACAGAGGATCTCTCTCCTCTATAAAAGCGTTAAGTGGTTAGAGATTTTGAATATAGTAGAACTCTTGCTCGGATCCATACTGAAGATTCTTATCATGGGAATTCCTTAGGAGAATGACATGGAAAGAAACAAAAATTAGGAGGGGAATTTTGTTCCATCATTTCACTGCTTAATAACAGCGTTCAGAAACAATTCGATACTCTTTGTTGTCGTCCTTCCCAACAATTAACAATGGACCATATGTTGACCTATGTCGATAATCTTCAAACTTAAACAGATGTCAAAATAAAAATGATGATCTATTAAAAAAAGCAACTAAGAATTCTGAAAAGGAGATAAATGAATACCTTTCGCACGACAACATAGTCACCAACTGACAAGCTCAATTCCTTCTCAGAGGTGGCAGTAAAGGGATGCGTTGCCTGCATGATTGGAGTGAGAAAGTTTTCAAGTCAGACACGAGTTGTTCAATGCATGTAATCTCAAGAAGCCAGCCCAAAGTGGCAAAGAATAGAAACTATATCCATTATCTAGTATCCTACAAGTAATAGCAACATTAATAGTTGCTTTGACGATTCTAACTCTAGTAGATTCAATTATGCTTTCAACACTAGAGTACGTCATTCTATTTTTCCCTCCAAAGGTGCAGCAGATTTTCCGTATACTATCCTCCTCCTTTCATCTGTTTCTGCTTTCTCTGAAGATATTTAATAAAATACATTTTTGTTGCCTAATTTAGGCCAAAAAAAGAAGCTGTCAGATTTGACATATCTGCCAATGGTATGCCGTAACTAAGCCTAAACGTGAAACAAATGTAAAAAACATCAAATTTTTTGATATGTAGTAGATGGTAATGAGGTTCCAAGTTTAGAAATAGAAAGCATACTTCAGCCAAGAAGTACATTTTGTTCCCAGAGAAATTATCTGATGGAATCACAGGAGGAGCTGACTCTCTCCACTGTTTCTCTGTCACCATCTGATACAATGTCCAGGCGAAGTTAAAACCTCATATCGCTTAAATAGACATTAATAGTTTTGATTTTGCAAACAATGTAGGACCAACCTCAGCCTCAACATCGCCAAGAATAGCCGCGATTCTAAGGTGATAATTCTTTTCTCCTTCAACCTTCCAAAGGGTAAACTTTGTTAGGATGAGAACTCAATAAGCCTTAAATGCTTTGACCTAAAAACCTATTCCTGAAATCATGCGCATACAAACCAGTGCAACAAGCCTTTGGAAAGTCAGTCTCTGTTGCTGTGATTCAACAGCAGCCAAGGCAGTTGAAGCTTCTTTGCCTAGAACTGCCATATTTGCTCTGAGTTCTTGCATCTTTGCCTCCGCTGCATGCAGCTTTGCAACCTGTTCAGGGTTTGGGAGTTCCCTTACCCTTGCTTGTCTTCTGGAAACTTCAGCTGCCTGTTTGCTTTTAAAGGTTGATGTGAATTATGAGTGCGTGAGGCATAAAGACACGGGAATACAAGCAATAGAAGAATTATACTAATTTGATATCGAGTAATTACTCAAATATCAACTTTCAGATACCTGTGTCTCAGCTTCTTGTCTCATTCGACTATAACGTTGTGCAAGATGACGAGCATCTTCAAGAGGAGCACCAGTAATCATGGCTCTCAGTGGATCTAAAATCTGGAAGCATAGAGAACATGAAGCTCGCATTAATTTGTCAATGAAGACTCAATATTTATTCCTTTATTGAAATGAAATGTTGCTTGATCTTTCAGAGTTAATTGCATTCATAAAAAATGTGAAGTAGCAATTGTTAATAAATTTTGAAAGATTTTGAAACCATATCCCCCGGGAAAAAGAGAAAATTATCAAAACTTTAGCTCCAAAACCACAAAGACACGCAGACGAGAAATTTGTTTGCTTGCTACGTTAACAATGCAATAAGATGGTGCTTACTGCGTATACACACACATGCATGCATACGGTCACACACACAAACCTAGAATCTTTTCCATTGGAAAAGAAAAGGCCACAATAATTATCAAGGAGGATTCATAGAAAGAAAAAGCTCGCACCAATTAAGTAAGAACTAACCACAAAAGCTCAGATTGATACTAAATTAATCTAATAAACTAATCAAAGCTAACAAAAACATACTAACAATTCTATGATAATCCATTAGCTTGACTAAAAAGGAAACATGCCAAACATAACTCTAAGTCGACACGTCATACAGCAAAGAACAAAAGTTGAAAACAGCCAAAATTCTATCTGACTTGTACAAAAAGCTCAGAGTCAACTGAAACAATTTTGGCATCAAAGTTTCACAGATTAAAAAAGAACTAAAAAGTAATGAATAGCATCAAAATGTTACAGATAAAAAAGCACTAAACAGTAATCAAAAAGCAAGGTACACTAACTATTTATGAAAGGACACCATAAAATTCTTTCTTATTTGGGCATAACTAGACAATTTATGTATGACAAAATTATGATCAACCAATAAGTAAACATAAAAGTGTTTCTATGATAATATAATTGGATATACAAATGAACCTGTGAAGATAGCAGCTTGTTATATTCTTCTTGTTCTTTTTCTACATGCTTGCGAGCATCACCATATATTGAAGCAGCTTTTGCTAGTATGGTATCGTCAATGTTTTCAGCTCCATATTTGCAACAGTCCTCGGACAGTTTGGTTCCTGACTACGACAAAGATTATAAAATAATGATAATAAATAAAGAAGTGAAAGAACTAAGGCACATTAAATAAGTTTTATTTGCAAAAGAGAAGAATAATATTAGCAAAACCAAGATATATGCAATAGTTAATGATTGAAAGAGTTTCTACCTGTTTCAACATGCTTGTATCCTATGGCCACAAATGATTCTGCGGCTCTGACAATTTCTTTCTGAAAGTCCTGGAAAACAAGGAAAGAGCATTCATGAAAACGTATTCAACAGGAATTAGATTTTGGATAGAAATGGGGTACAAAATAAAATGGAACTGACTGAAATGCATTTAACAATTTAAAAATCAATACCGTAAATTAAAAAGCCTGTCGTTAATAGAAAAGCAAAACCCATATGGTACCTTTCCTCCACGAGTGGATCTGTAAAGTTTCTCTAGTTGTTGATGTCTCTGCATCTCAATCTCATCTATTACCATTACATCCGAGCTTTCATAACCAGTTCCACTAAACTGCTTTATTACAGCCTGAAAATAAAAATAAAAAGAGCATGGGCAGGTCAGAAAAAATTTTCTTTTTTAAAAAACAAACTACAAATACAAATTGGCATAGGAAAAATTCATGCACGCAAAGAAAGATAATGTAATGTCAAGTTGTGTTGGGGGATTTCCCCTAGGGCTCAAATCACTAGACATACGGCCCCACTCCCCCTCAAGGCAAGACCAGTCAAGGCCGGAGCTCAATAAACCAAAGGTCTTATGATGTCAATGTGACTGGACTGAAAATGTTACACTGGAATGTGTATACATCGAAGCGGAAACCCCCAGCACCATGATGTTTCGGGTCAAAGAAAGCCATTTAATATGCAATGACACAAAGATTTTATGCTGAAGATTGGGATCGAGAACTCAAAGCCTGACCTCAGGTCCCTAGTCGAGATGACAACATATGTCAACGTTCTAAAAGGAATATTAGAGAATTTCCTTATCAGAAATTATGCCTGGGATGTTCTCAAACATTACTTACTAGTGACTGGGGTCAATGGAACAAGCATCACAAGAATTACGTCTATGAACCTCAATGGACAAACTTTACCAATTCTATGGAATACTGTGCCTAATAGATACTAGTAATAATTCCATAACTCTACAAATGCACTACCACACAATGTTCACCTCAAATTTTCTCCATTTTCCAGAGAAACGACAAACTAAATTTGAAATGTTCATATACATCAAGATGCGATCTTGGCCGCATCAAATAAGGTCAATCAAAACACAAAAACTGAGCCTATTTCAATCGATTTCAGTCAAATTCAAAGTTCCATCCTCTTTTCCGACATATTCTCGGGAAACGACTAAATTTACAGAACAAAAAGGAGAAAATACAGATCCGAAACACCAAGTAGCAAAGAAATAACCTACTAATCCTTCATTCATTTTTCAGAACAAAAGAAAATATACGCAAAGCCTCGGATCATCAAATAGCTAACATTAACCAAACAGAGTAGCAGAAAAGTAGAAATTAGGAAAATTGAGAAGACCGAATTCACCTGCTGTTGCTTGGCGACCTGTTCTCTGAGCTTGCTGGCTTGTTTCCGCAGAGCGTCCATGGCTGTTCTTCTTCTTCAAGCTCTGGAATCTTCCGGAGCAACAGAGGCGAAACGACGTCGGATCGTCCGAAAGGCGACACAGAGACGAAGAGCCTTTACTTTTGTTGTGTTGGGATCTGAAAGGGAAGAACTAGAAGATGAAGATGAAGATGAAGATGAAGATAGTCAGCATATAGTCGCTCTTACACATTCGGATTTTACTAATTTCTATTTACAGCTTTGTTTGGCTCTCATTATGTGACGACTGTTTTTTGCTAGTCATGTAATGTTATTGTGAGGGGGACTGCCCTTCCCCTTTCGTGGTTGTGGGCTTAAGCCTTGAGAGGATCGTCCAATATTTTAGGCCCATTCAAGCTTAATATAACAAGCCGAAAATGGTTGAATTAATATTTTTATCTATTATTTTTTAATTTTTAATTAAAAATAAAAGATAAAAATTCAATATTAGAATATTTTTATTTATAATAAAAAATTTTAAGGGTAATTATTTACGTGATTAGAATTACGCCAACATATGAGATAAAATTTAAATTTAATTTCTAGTTGTTTTTAAAAACGTTTTTCACTTCTTTTAAAATATTTTAATCAAATTACGTTTTTAATTAATATAATTTAAAAATAAAAGAAAAAAATTTAATAATAATAAAATATTTATAATAATGAGAATTTTCTATAGGGACGAGAGAAATTTTGGAGAGTCGACCCTTAATTGTACGTGATTTAGAATTACGCCAAGTTAACATATGAGATACGTTTAAAATTAATTTCTAGTTGTTTTTAAAAACATTTTTTACTTCTTTTAAAATATAAAATAAAAATAATCTGCAAACTACGTTTATTAAACAAATGCTTTAAAAACTAAAATAAAAACAAAATAATAATAATAATAATAATAATACACCATACCGTAATGAGCCATCTTCTAGCCCGCCGCCATCTTCCCCCCGCCCACCCGCCCCGGACGGGCCCGCCACTCACCCCCCCTCTCCCCCGTCTGCGCAGCCGCCACCCCACCGCCACCACCCGGCGTCTTGTCCCCCCCCCCCTCGCCATCTTGATGGCCCCGCTCGCCGGGTCGCCCGCCCGCCGCGACTCGCGCTCCCACGCCCCCACTCTGTGGCCGCCACCCCATCCCCCCTCTCCACGCGTCTGCGCAAGCCGCCACCCACCTCTTCCGCCCCGTCTGCTGGCCACCACCCCCATTTCCTTCGACCATCGTTTTCTTCTCATAACATATATATATATATAATGTTATATTAATATACTTATTTAATATATTTAATATTATTATTTATTTAATATATTTAATAATAATATTTATTTAATATATTATTATTTAATATATTTAATAATAATATTTATTTAATATATTTAATATTATTTATTTAATATTTATTATTTTAAATATTATTACATGTTTTTAAATTAAACCTCAAAACACGATTTCCGTTTTTTAAAACCGAAAACAATTTCAAAATAAAACTACTAAACGTATTTTCAGAAATGATTCCAAAATGATACAGAAAACAAAAACGTTTTGAAACCAATTCCAAACGCACCCTCTGATTCCCGTTTTCTGCTCATTGTTTTGTAAATGAATATGGTCTTCTAGTTTGGTTCCCGAGAAAGCTTGAGAAAATTTGGAAAATTTATGTGCTTTCTGATCATCCATTGCTGCAGTTGCAAACAATGGGAAATTTATGTGCTTGATTGTCTGATTACCGTTTTTTGCTCATTTTTTGTAAATGAATGGTCTTCTAGTTTTGTTCCCGAGAAAGCTTGAGAAAATTTTATAAATTTATGTGCTTGATGATTATCTATGGCTGCAGTTGCATATAATGGGAAGCCTCAAGTTCTCTGTCCGCCATGTTCTTTTTTTTTTTT
Organism: Morus alba; assembly: GCA_012066045.3. Lineage (NCBI taxonomy): Eukaryota > Viridiplantae > Streptophyta > Magnoliopsida > Rosales > Moraceae > Morus > Morus alba. The sequence goes on from CP050227.2 coordinate 8,445,764, forward strand.
TTTTTTTTTTTTTTTTTTTTTTTTTTTTTTTTTTGAGCATGGAGAAGGACTGAGGGAGTTCTCTAATTTTTTAAAAAAAATTTTTAATTCTCTGACGTCTTTGAACAAGAAGAAAAATCTTTGAAAACTGTCGCGATCGCTCAAAAATACTAAGTGTTTGTCTGCCCGAAAATCAAAAATAGCCCCCATTATATCGGGCTTGTATTTTTTCAAGCCCACCCAAAAAAAATATATTTTTAATTTTTATAATTATTTATTTTCTATAAAATATTAAAGTTCATTCAACATACATTTTTCACAATTTAATAAATTAATTTTTCATATAATTTTTTTCAATTTCATAAAATTGCCTCTTCAATCTCTAAAAATCTTCTCAAGAAAAACACATTTTAAAAACTTGTAAGAAAAAACTATCACATTATCCTAAACTCAAAGTTATACAATCTCTCTCAAAAGTAAATCCATACAACTTTTTTTATTTAATGGATCCAAAATTTGGGTTATTGAATTGGTATTCATTCTTGATGCCTAACAAAATTATATCAAGAGACGGGCAATTTCCCAACTAATGAGTTCAACAATGTCTATTTGCAATGCATTTCGGTGTTCCTCAAATAATCTAAAAGCTTGTTGGATGAAATAGTGAAGACCGAGATCGAAAATATGGTACATTAGTGAGGGATTGGGCGTTAATGCTCATGTCCTCCACCATTGAACTAAGTCAAGTGATTCTCTAGCGTCGACTAATAAGCTTTTTTTCGAGGTATGCCATAAGCTCGTTGAAGTTCTGCGCCACCTATTGGCATTTTGAGTTGTTTCTTCTTCTTCAAGAAAACATTCAAGAATGAATGCAGATTTTCATCTTATTGTTGTAGTGTTTAGGTTTGTGCTTCTAAACCTATTCTCAATTTACTATGAATATATTTTTTTTGGATAATGAATTGGTAACAAATGATACTTAAAACTAAGTTTTATAAATCACTTTCTAAATATTTTTTATCTAAATAAAAAAGGTACATAAACTATACAACAAAGGCAACTTAGACCAATATTTTTTAAATTTCTTTTCCATAGAATGGATAGGAACTCCTAAAATTGGGTCCTTTATATATTCGCTAAATAAAATACTAATTCTTAAAAGTTCACCTAAAGCTAAAGGTGATGTTGAGTAATATGTTCTACTAAGTTATAGAGTAACTTTATGAAACATATCTAAAGATTGATACAAAATTTCAGCAATTTATCAATCATATGCGTCTATATGTCCTACTCCTAATTTTACACACATATAGTTTGTTATAGCATCCTTATAGGGGATGCATTGTTGAAGCATTATATAAGTTGAGTTTCATTTTATAGGCATATCTAATGCTAATGCTCTAAGATGTATATTTAATGCTTATAAGAACCTAAACCAATTTTCTTGTCTTTTTGTTTTTGTAGAGCATCCTAATTGGCAATGATATATTTTTTTACACAATCCTAATGCATAGTTAAACTTCAAAAACTACTCTTAAAAAAATTTATTAGAATTATCACTAAAAAACTTAAAATTTGCAATTAACTCAAACTTTTTTTGACACTAACATTATTTAATGTTATAGCCATTACTTTATCTCTTAATCTAAAATCATCAATTACATTTAAAATTGTATTATATATAAAATATTTGTGATCCTAGAACACATTTAAAACCTAAATTCTCTTATTAAATCAAATCCTTTAAAACCGGACATTACTTTAAATAATTTGATTTAGATAAAAGAATAATAGGTTTTAAATGTGTTTTAGGATCACATTAGCGTAGATAAAAAGTTTATTAACACAATTTTAAATAATTTTGATAAATTTTATTATAGTAGTTTTAAAGTAATGGCATTAACATTAGTAAATAATAATATTGTTGTCAAAAATAATTTAAGTCTATTGGTTGATCTAATGTACTATTTTCACAAGAACCAACGTTGTGCATGTCATGTAAATAATTTAATGGTTAAATTCGGTTCAAAAGAAAATTGTGTACTCGGAGTTATAGCAAAAAGTTAGATGTGACTATTTTCTAGTGTCCGGACAGTGGGCTGGTGCCATGTGGTGTCTATTTTTGATGTCACCTTTTAATTTAGATCAAGTCCATCGAACTATAAGTGTTTATAATTGTGTCGAAGTGATCCCAAATTTGGGCTTGCATTATCTCCCGGAGGTTGTAAAAATTCACGGTCTTGGGCCCGCTTCTCCACGCCCACCACAAAATTCTAAACACTAATGAAAAATTTGTTTTTAATAATTTTTTAACAATTATGATTATGATTATTCTTCAATGTTGGGAAATGGGAATGTTTTTGTTATAATCCAATATAAAAAATAAGAGCGATTTGAGAGAGATAGTTTTAGGAAATGTGATAATTTTTATAGATCAAAAGATATTTTGAATTGTTTTAAAAATTTAGGTAACATTTTAAAATAGACTACATAGTTTAAAAACAATTATAAAAATTATCCTAATCTAATTAAACAAACAAATATTAATAAAAGGGGTGGCAATTTGTGTCACGTGTTGTGTTTGTATCGTATTTTGATCATTTTTTTTTTAATTTGTAGTCAACTCGAACATGACCCGTGACACGAAATTTTTTAAAAATCAAAACACGAACACGGCCAGGACGACTTTTTACGAGTTGACATTCGACCGAAAATGACCGAAACGCTCAAATTTTTGGCCGTGGTCTTAAAATTGACACAAAAATTTTATACTTTTATTTAGTTGTTTACATATTATGGTGTAATTTAAAATTCATAACACACTAAATTTCAATAACACCCATTGAAATTAGCCAAATAATAGTATAAGATTTTGAGTATAACTATAATGTTATCACTAATGAAAAATTGTTTTTAAAATTTTTGAACAAAAATAATATATTATTTTTAATTTTTCAGTGTTTTCATTAAAGTTGTTACGGGGTTAGACGGGTGTGTTTTGAAATGTTTTTATAGATCTGTTTTAAAAAATTAGGTAACATTTTCAAATAGACTACATAGTTTAAAAACAATTATAAAAATTATCCTAATCTAATTAAACAAACAAATATTAATAAAACAAACACAGATTAAAAAAACAAACAAGTAAATAAGAACATTATCTTAGAAAACTAAATAAGAATATTCTTTCTCTCTCTCCCGGCTCCCCTCTCTCTCTATATATATATCTATATATATATATATATATATATCCCATGCATTAACTGATGAGGAACAAAATAAGAATAATCAGTAACTTAAGCTGCCTCCGATCTAGTAAGCCCAGTCCCAACTGAAAAATAACGTTCTCATTAAACATTCATTGCCTCTTTGAAGCTTTGATTGTAATTATAAGGGTTATTTACACAAATAGTCTCCAATTTATTTAGTAAGTGAGAGTTAGTTCTTATTTTTTTTTGTGGCAAATAGATCCTCAATCTTTTAAAACATGTACAATCTAGTGATTTCCGTCAAGATTCATCCAAAAGCTAACAGCCCAATACACTTGACCACCCACGTGACTCAAATTGTTGGTGGAAAGATGAATTTACCCGCTTAAACTCTTTTTTTGTTCTTATTTTTTTTTTTTTTTTTCACTCCCAATATTAGCAGAAAAGCTCACACTCGATCTCAATGGAGCTTTTCCTCTGAGAAATTGGCTGATAGATGACGAACCCACCTTTTTGTCCTCGGAGAAGCTCAATTGTCGAGGTCGGCACCCTAGGTTTGGTTTTAGGTCTGTTTCGGGCTTTGGAATTTGACTTCCCGAACCTTCTGATGACGATCTTGGGCTTTGAACGAGGCATATCAGCCATTGGAGACTAGAGCAGAGGAGGTGGAGATTACGGTTGCGGAGTTTGAGCATTTTAGAGAAGTGAGAAAGTATTTTTTATATATATCCCAATAATATGAGTCACGTGTATTGGGCTGTTAGTTTTTAAACGGATTTTAATAGATTAAATTACATTTATTTTAAGAGGTTGGAGGTGATTTACTAAAAAAAATTAAAAATTAAACTGTTACTTATTAAATAGATTAAGAACTATTTATGCGTTAATAACTCTAATTACAACCATGAGAACAACCGTTTCGAAACATCTAATGCTGAAATTTATGGTCATGAGACAAAATTGTAGTAGGTGTGTACATTTATTTAATGACATTTAACATTGTGTCCAGTGATCATCAATGTAACACTTTTCTCACCACACAGCTTGCCAAGGGCTTTTTTTTTTTTTTTGTCACTGGAAAGTACGAAATTTCTATAGATTGGGGAAGAAATGTCACCTTCAAAATAAATATATAAATAAATAAATGAAGTTGGAAATTCAATAATGTACGGGGTGGGGAAGCTATATACGTATACTGTATTTTTAGACCTATTATATTTTTCAAAGTCAATCAAAATATTTTGCCAAAAAAAAAAATCTACAAATGTATACTGTATATATATTGAGCAAAAAAAAAAAAAAAAAAAATATATATATATATTTTTCAAAATTGATCAAAATTCTATGATAGGATATTAAAAAATCCTAATCGATGATACAATTCTAAACCGCCGGATTTTTATTAATTAAGTTCCGCAAAATTTCATACTCTTTTTCTTTATTTTAATATGATTTTGAAATTATATGATCATTTATAATAGTGTCTTACTAGTAACGTCTTCTTACCGTAGCCTACTATATAATTTTTTAACATTTATACATAGTTGAATTTATGAAGTCAAAATACCTGTCGCTTCTAATGTGTTATTGTGATGTGATGCAAATGCAGCAATAGATGTTCTATATATTTTGCCGACATGAAGAGATTAGCGAAGAGATTAACGCGCTTAATCAAAAATGCAAAGCTTGAAATATGTAAATTATTACTGATCTAACCACTCCACGATTCCATTAATGCTCAATAATCTTAAAATTAGGTCCAAGATTGCTATTACATTGTCAAATAAATCCACATTGAATAGATTCCGACCACTTATCTCTTGTGGTTGTAAAGTCTCACACGAGAACTATAGAAAAACACTTTTCAGTTGGTTGTGGCAAATATCATATCGGTAGGTGTTATAACGCCAGATTTAAAACTTAAAATTACATACCTTTTTATTTTACGATTGAGATATGAGATAGATTTTCATATTTCGTATGCAGAGTATTATTTCGTTGTGCAGTACAATTTTTCATTTAATATCCTTTACATTCCTAGTCAAAACTGCAACCCATAACTCATTTTAAAATAAGAGTTATACGAATTGTTAAAAAAAAAAAAAAGAAAAAAAAAAAAAAAGAGAAAAGACACACAAAAAAAGGACAAAAACGAGATATTAAGAGAGAACAGTATGTAGGAAAAATATAGATATATATATATATATTTGTATAAATATATATTATATAGGCTAAATAAAAATTTAAATAATATAAATTGAATGGAGAGTTTAGGAGCGATATGAGGAATTTACAAATAGGTTGACCACAAGTTAGTCTTTCAAAATAATAGGAGGATAATTAAGAGATAATTTTATGCTTAAATTCTATGTATCATTTTATAATTTACAATATTGGACCTTACTTTTTTTTTTTTTGAAAGGTAATATTGGACCTTACTTTTGGTTCTTGGCCATGTGGGTACAAATTTCTTTTAATGTCTTTAAAAAATAAAAATTTCCCTAGAAAAAAAAAATCAACTCCTTTAACAAACTAATTGAAGGCAATCGTTTCTTTTGAAAAATGAGAAACGCTAGAGTTATTTATGTTTTTTATTTATTTCACTTTTAAAAGATTTCATAGTTTTTAATTCTAATCTTTTTATTTTTAAGTCAAATTGTTTTTTTTTTTTCTAACAAAAAATTCATATCTTTTTTTTTTTTGCTACAATTAAAAATTTTCTCACATAAAATAAGAAATAAACATCTAAAATTATATTTTAAATTAAAAATTGTTTTTTAAGATTACAAATTGAATCAAAGGTTGTTATTTATGTATATTTTTTTTCTTTTTCTCTTTATTCTCGTTTTCTTTTTGTTTTACATGGCATTACACTTTCTAAGAAATAAGAAACACAACAATAAACCATTCTTTTATCTTTTATTACAACTCTGTCACTCTTTTTAAGATTACAAAATTGTAATAATTTATTCCTTACTCAATCTTTTATTATTTATAAGTATGTTGTTTTTTTTTTAGGGGAATATATAAGTTCATTTTCTTTTGTTTTAATCAAATAATTTTGTAAAATTTTCTTTAAGAACTTATAGATTAACATCATTATTAAATTATAATATTAAATATATTAAATTTTAAAAATATATATAATATAATTAAATAATTAAAATTGTTTTATTATTATGATATATATATTTTCAAAGACATTTTAAGTGTTTATGTATGTATATAAATGTTTCCTTTTTTATTTCTTCCAAAAGTCTTTCTTCTTTTAATAATAATCTTGTAATATTTGAAAAAGAAATAATTTCGAAATAAATTATAAAAATAACCTTCAACATCTCTTTTTACTAATAAAAAAAGTTTTCATTTTGACAGGTAAACTTTGCAAACACATTTTTAATAAGATTGAAAAAAAAACAATGATTTATGGTTTTGCTTCTTTGTTTTTCACGAAAAGTAGGATGTCATGTGGCAAAAGGAGAATAAAATCAGTGGAAAAAAGTGTGACTAAAGAAACGACCCTAGCATTTCTCTTGAAAATTAATGCTTGCTTATGTGATTAATCATAAAAGCTGGCAAAAAGTTCATCTAAGGAACGTTATTACGAAAATAAATCAATGCACCTCAACAAAGAAGGGGAACGAACGACACAACAAGACGCGCACAAAATTCATCTCCTCCCAGTTGTACTTTCCCTGTATGGTGGCTATGTTTAAATTTGACTTTCGTTTCGGCAAACGGTTTAGTGTCGGTAGATTTTTTTTATCGTATAGTTGTAATAACGGTGGTTGTGTCCTCTGCATAGTTTTGTGTCTATCACCCGCTTATCAATGTGGGTTATGTGTTTTGTTTTATAATAACAGATGTGATTTTTTTATCTTCTGATTTGATTTATGTGTTCCCATTTATTTGAGGTGTTTTTTAATGGTGTGGGTGTTGATGTCCGGGTTAGAGATTTCTTTAGGCCATGTTGCATATGTCTCTGTAAATTAGGGTTTGTTTAGGTCAATTGGGTTAATCTATCAACTGTTTAATTCTTTTTAATAAGCTTTAGCCATGCTTGATTTTTAGTGCCAATTAGGTTTTTTCTCTTATGGGCGGTGACATCATATTTGTCCTTATGTTATTGTTGTTTAAGTGGATCCAATCATTCGGGTTAAATTCTATTATATTTAGAGTCATGTATGACTTTATGTTGAGTTTGTAATTCATTTATACTAATAAATGAAATTTCCTCTCATCAAAAAAGAGCAACGAAACATGAAAAACAATAATAATAATAAAAACCTCATTCTCTTTTATATATAGGTTTAAAGTATAAATTTTGTTAGCGTGACTACGAGTGTAATAAATGTAACATTTTTTTGTTTATCATTATAACATTATTTGTACAATCATACAACAATAAATAAAATATAATCTGACACCAAGTTATATTAAATTTATTTTAATGGTACTATATCACACTAAAATATTACGATAAAAAAAAAAAACCTCAATTCTCTTTTATATATAGGTTTAAAGTATATAATTTTATTAGCGTGACTACGAGTGTAATAAATTTAAAATTTTTTTTGTTTATCATTATAACATTATTTGTACACTTATATATCAATTAAATAAAATATAATCTGACACGAAGTTATATTAAATTTATTTTAATGGTACTATATCATACTAAAAAATTACACATCCTTACCCAAAAAAAAAGTTGCACCTGTCAGACAGTACAATCACTAGACTTAAGACTATATATTTATGTTTTGTATAATCTTTAATAGAACTTTGAGCACATAATATAGTTCTAAATAATGAAATTACATTAAAATTACGCCAGAAACACAAAAATTTAACAAAATTTGATAAAATCCCAACGGTAGATGTTTGTTTCATATATTTATTATTAATTTTGAACTATAATTTATATTTTTTATAGTATTTTTTCTCATAAAAAACATACATAAAACGAGAATAATTATGAATCATAGTTCTAAATCTATAAACCAAACGTAACAGTTACTGGTTTCCTCACAAAATATGTTTCAATGCTAACTATCATATGAAAAGATTTTTGTTTCTCTTTTCGGTATGTATGGTTGCAAAGAATGGCAACTAATGGCATGTTTAGTAAAAGGGTTTAAATTCCGGTTCAAATAATTTTATTACGATATGTTATCTTATAAAAATTTAAATTATAGTTCAAACCATATGGATTTCACTATTGAAGCAAATGGGTCATAAATCTCTCTCTTATGAAATAGAGAGAAAGAATTAGAGATGACAATTTTATCCATGAACTCATTTACATGTAGGGTATATTAAACTAGATGGGAAAAATCCGTTTTAAATTGATCCGGATTGTAAACGGGTTAAAATTTTAAATCGTCACAAGTTGTGGGGTGGAGATGGATTTAGATGTCTCCAATTCTATCATTTACCCGCCTCGTTTAATTATATTATATTTTTAAATTAGATATTTTATGTATAATATGCTATTATATATAATTTTAAATATAATCTATTACATAATATGTATAAAAATTTCAAACTACCTTTTTTTAACTCAATGTTTTATATGTTTGTATTGTTTAATTATTTATTTATTTTTTATAATGAAAATAACTAATCGGATAAATGAGGCATTATAAATATTCTGAATATGTGATGGTGAAATCCGCCATATAACTCGTTAATTTATACAGATTCATGAGACAAATATAATAAGTGCTTTTGTTCGCGGGGCGAGTTAGTGAGAAGACCACCCGCAACCCAAATCCTCGCCGTTGCTATCCCTAAAAAGAATAGGTCTAACTTGGTAACTGTCGAATTCTCTTTTCCATTTTATTTTAATTTTAAGGGTAATGGGTTAGAGAGGACATCATGCATCAGAGAAGAAAAGTTAATATGCTTTTTAGATTGAAAGGTAAATTGATATGCTTAACTTAGCAAATAAAGATAAATATGGAATATGGAATAAGCCAACCTTTTCGTTTATATGGATCTTTCTTTTCATTTTTCCTTAACAAAAAATCTTTACGTTTTGGAACTAAAAATGAACATTGAACATTTATTCAATCCCAGTTCAAAACAAAGATCATATCAAATTCATATAAGAAACCATGAAGGCGGGGTATCTTTTTATTTATGGAAAAAAAATTTGTCAAGAATTTGAACATTGAATTTTAAGGGCCGTAAAATAGACTTTTTCTCACCATTTGTTCCAGAGAGAAAAAGAAAAATATGTTAAAATTTGAGATAAATTAAAATTAATAGGTCAATAGTTTACATAAGTTAATAAATAGGTTAAATTATTATTTTCGTCCATAACTTGTCTGATTATTAACCATAACTTGACAAGTTATTATTTATAATTATCCATAACTTGTCCGGTTATGAACCATAACTTGAAAAATTTGTCCATAACTTATCTGGTTATGAACCATAACTTGATAAGTTATGACCTATTACTTTCTATAACTAAAAATTAGCCTATTTATTTTTTTAAGTTTTTCATATTGGACCTATTTTCTATTATTTCCCTTTGTTCCAATGCATTAACCACAAAAATTATTACAAATACAGGTAGAAAATCATTTACTAAAAAAAGGAAAAAATAATTCTACAAAAGAAAGGAAAAAATTAAAAAAAAAAACATTCAACACAACTTTTTTTTTTCCTTTCTTTTTAATTCGAAATTCAAACAATCAACCTTTTCCTTTTCTTGATAAATAATACACACCACACAAAAATATTATTTCAGCCACAATAAATTCCCTAATGTCCCACACCCATGCCCGCATAGGCCAATATTTTGAAAGTTTTCCCACTCATTCACGAAAGTTCCAAAACTCCCTAAAAACCCAGACAAAAAAAAAGACCTTTCAACAAAAAATGAACCAACATTTATAAAAAAAAAAAAATATTTATATTTATCTGAAAACTGTGGTTTTTTAATTATTTTCTTCACCCAATAAAATACGCCCATCAAACACTTCAAAGCACATAGAGGCTGAGAGCAATGAACATTGAACACCCGATTCCACAAAATTTTATTTTTCCCGAAAATCCCGATAGGTCCTCATCTCTTATTACCTGTACCAATTTCGTTTTTTTCTTTTTTCTTTTTCCTTTTTTTCGAAGATACCCATTTCAAAATTAGCTTCGGACACAGCGTGTAAAAAGTTAGAGAGAGGAGAGAGAAAGTGTTGCAGGGTCCATACGAGAGGAGGGAGAAGAGAACCCCACGATCTGAGAGAAACCCACTTGTTTTTGTCCTTTATTTTTTAATTTTCTTTTTTCAATCGGCCCATAAGCGCCAATAATCATGCCATCGGGTGCTAAGAAGCGAAAGGCTGCCAAGAAAAAGAAGGAATTGGAAGCCAACAACAACAACAACAATGGCAATCCTTCTAACAACCCTCAAGGTAATAATTTCTCTTGTCACTATTTGGATACTTAAATTTATATTGATTTTTAATATATTTATATTTTGTGTATATATTTTTGAAGTTTTCTTTTAATTTTTGTTGATTTGGGTTAATTGGGTATGGCTTTTGTTTGATCTAAATTTACGGTAAATGAATAATCTTGCAGCTTATCCATCTGGCAGTCAATCATTTTTTTTTTTTCCTTTCTCAAAGTTGGTTTTTTGTTCCTTTTTTCGTTATCAATTTTGGGTTGGTGGGCAGCTGTTGGTTGTCTCTCCTTTTGCTTTAAAGTGATGAAGAACATGTGATTGAATCAACCGACCCATCTGTCAATTCGTACTCCATTATGGGAAAAAAACTTTATTTATGATCGAATTGGGTTAATGGGTGTCCCTTAATGTCCCTTTCCCTGCTTGATTTTGATTGAAATTTCTTTTTGAAATTGAATTGAATTATGAATTATTACAGAGCATGATGATGCCAAATCCCAAGATGAGAAGGGAAGTGATGGGGGTGAGGTCAGTTCCCCTGCACATCAGGACCACCATAACAATAATGACAATCCTTTTAATGAGGGAAATGAGGTGAGACACCCATCAGCTGCTCGCTCTGTTGTCGTTGAGGATAATAAGTCCATGGAGAAAGTTCCTAGTGGTGTTGTGGAGGAGGAAGGGAAACTAGGAGGTCAGGATGGTGATGATGTTGCTAAGGTCGAGAGGGGGGGTTCGAAATCTGAGGGGGATTCTGAGAGAAGCATTAGTATTGAAGGCTTTGAGTTTTCAAAGATATCGAATGATGGGGATGATAAAAGCTCTAGTAGCAGCAGTAGTTCTAGCTCGGATGATGAGTCTCAAGCTGTTGAGAAGAAAGAGAATAAATCTGAAGCAACTAAGAATGAGTCTCAAGCTGTTGAGAAGAAAGATAATAAATCTGAAGCAACTAAGATTACCAAGAGCGAATCTTCTGGGGATGCTAATTTAGTTGAGAAAGTGTCCTTCATCATCGAATCAGTTAAGCCAGTGGTTCCAGTATCGGAGGAGACGTTGAGTGTCGTAGAAAATGCTATAGTTAATAATTCGTTGGTTTCTGAGGTGGTTAAGTTGGACACTGGTGGAGAGAAATTGGCTAACAAGGTTTCAGAAACAGTTACCAGTTTTTCTCCGGAGAAATATGAGGACAAGATATTTTCTTTATTGGATCAGTATACAAAGCCGTCCCCCAGTGAATTGGAAAGTGACCTGAAAGTTGATGAGGACAAAGAATTGCCACCATCACAAGATGCTCGTGTTGCTGAAACTACTACTGGCACTGAATACAACAAAAATGCTGAGAAAGAGGTATTTTGTCTGTTCCTTTCCTCATTGCAAAGTTGAGTTTTACATGGTTTTAACTTTTTAGTCATTAACTTTTACAATTAAATGCAATCGTCTTTCCTGAATTATTTGCAGCCTCTGGTCGCTCCAGCCCCAGCTTCACACCCAGTGCAACGAACCTCCTGGTTGAGTTGCTGTGGAATTTTGGATTTGCTATCTGGATCCAGTAGATAAGATCAGGTTGAGACTGTAACCTAACGTTTCATTGTATTCTGTTTTGTTTGACATTTTATGATGCCGAGCTGTCTTGTTAAATTACTAGATCGGGCAATTTATTAGGACGTATTATTAGTTTGGCCTATCAATTAATTCCCAGGAAATTCTAAACTTTGTTCTTTTCCAACGAGGTATTTTCAACCTTACCCTATACTGGATCTTCCAATAGACAAATGGTTTCTCACCTGCTTTGTTACTCAATTCTGGAGTAGCATTTGGATCGGTGAAGTAAAATTATTTTCCAATACTGAAAAGTTATAGATCTTGAAGAATATATAATGTATCATGGATGAGAGGATTAGGAAATGGTTCTGGGTTCAAAAGATCAGGGTAAGGGTGGATTTTGAGGCATTTCTAAGAGAGAGACCAGTAGTTCTAAACTGAAAAGTTGCGCTTGTAGAAAATTAGAAAATTGAGGAGAAGGCTCTGTGAAGCAATTCCTTTGTACATTTAATTGATTTCTTTGACTTGCGAGCGTAGAGCGTATACAAATATCTTTCTGATGAGTTATTTCCATCTACTTATTAGTCGTTGAAATACAAATTAGAAAAACTTTTGTGCAGCGTACCACCATATCCTTTCTCGTAGCCAAATATGGTATGCCATCCTGTATACATGCTTGCGCGCTCATGTAGATCCATACACACATATATGCATCCAATCATTGGTGAACTTCTCTTCCATTTTAATATTTCGGTCAAAGTCCTTACACTTTTTTTCATTTTAATGGCTTTTTTTTCATTTTAATGATTTGTTCTGGTTTCCTGAATTGTTTGGCACATTTCCCCTTCAGGTTGATTTTTCTTTGAATCCTGATTTAAACTGCCTGCTCATTGATTGGTTTTAATTGGTTCCCCTCATCATGTTGAGCTTTTTTTCTTAGTAAAAAAGTTTGTGACTGTTTCTTAGAGCTTTTAAACTAAATTCTAAATTTTTTGAACATGAATAAATGATTTTTCTGAATGATCATGATGCATGACATAAGGAATTTGTTAATTTCTGCATCGATTATTTTTTTTGGCCAGTGGACGATGGCAACTTGAAATTCTCACCGCTAAACTACATCCACATGGTTTCACATTACTTATTTATAATTTTGCATTATTATGTCAGACAATTTCATTGCCTGGAAAGAAGAAAAATTTTGTGATCTAATCTTATCATGCCTCGGATTAAATTTGATCAAAATTTTAAGAAAATTGGAACATAAATTTGGTTGGACTATCCAGGTACAGAAGCCAAAGAGAATTCAGTTGAGTGGATGGATGAAGCTTGTGAAGGCGAGGAAGGATCTGGTTCTGTTCCGAGCACCTTGTGATTTTTGAAAATTAGTACTCAGTAAAGGGTTTTTTTTTTTTTTACAAAGAATAATGGGCAAGAGGCTCTAGTTGATAAACAGTATAAGGTTTGTTGTGGTTATAGTGTCGCTAGTTTTTTAAACATTTACATGTGAATTTTTGCAGTGTAGTTTGTTTGTGCTGTATTTTTTCCCCCTTGGGCAGTTGTGGGACAATGGAGTCGTTTTAGAATATTACAATCATTTTCAATCTTTATTAATTACTAGCATGATCTGGTGTTTATACCTCTCTTGAATGATGGACGCTTTCCATTTTCTTCTACCTTATCTTTGTTATTTCTTTTTATAAAAAGCGTAGCATGCATGCATGCATACATAAATACATATATATATATATATATATATATATATATATTTGTTTTCAAAACCAAGGTTTTCCGTGGTTGCAAGCATGGCGATAAATCAACGTCACTGCCTCCAATATTGATGTTTAAAGTTAGAATCTTCCCACCCCAATATATACATATATATATATATATATTTATTTATTATGTACATATATATGTATTTATATTTAAAAGAAAAACCGAGGCTTTCCTATTTAGATGCTTATGTTAATAAAAGATGTTTAAAATGTTTCAATTCAAGGTGCACAAATAATTCACTATATTTCACAATAGTTTTATTTGTTTATAGTAAACCAATCCAATTATCTCACACCAAATCACACAATAAAGTGCCAATTCCCTTAGCAAGGCTTTTACAAAATAAAGGGGTAAAATGAAACAAAGAGAAAAGGAAAAAAAAAAAAAAAAAAAAAAAAAAAAAAAAAAAGAAAAAGAAGAAGAAGAAGCTCAAGCACACAAATTCCAAGTCACTCAACTCTCAAAAGTTCATCTCCTTGATACAGCGCTATGAATGGCTGCAATATATATAAGCTGTGTAGCTGAAAGGATGATTAAGAATGCCTCCATTGTTCTCTACAAAAACAAACAGAAAAGGTATTTCAATTTTCCATTGTTTTTCTAAGTATACTTTCCAATATAATGATGTAAAATATATAAATTTTGTTTGTTCTTTTTCTGTTGGTTCTTACCAAACGGGCATTCCTGATATGGAGCTCAATCTCTTTGCAAGCAAAGCTGCATGAATTACATGCGTTGGTTAATACAATAATACTTAAGTATGTATCTATAACTTCCTGAAATTTGAGACCCACCAGTGATTTTTATCTAGGAGTTTAAAAGAAATAAAACTGATTTTGGCTATTACCCCATGGCAAGGAGGGTGAGGGTCCAGGCAATGGTGGCAGCTGTGGCTGCAGCAGGCAAGCTATCAGCGGTCCACAAACGAATGTGGTTGGCCCCGGAGATAGCCGAGGCAGCTCCAACAACTCCAGCAATCAAAGCGAACATCACAAAGAATCCGGTCGCCGCATTTCCCATTGGAAAATATATAGGCGAGAAATGAGCCGGAAGTTGCAAACCAGCACCTGCACGAACTCTCATAACTTAGCATGTATAAATCGAAAACCAACATGTAAAAAATTGAAATCCAACATATTGAGTTGCTAACATTGTAAAATTTCTCACGTCCATATATAACATAATGACATATATATATATATATATATATATATATATATATGTATAGAGAGAGAGAGAGAGAGAGAGAGAGAGAGAGAGAGAGATATACCAATCTCGAAGCCATGATCAATTGCTCTGTTGATGGCCCAACCGCCAATGCCTAACACAATGACATACATGCAAAAATTGAGCAGCAAAAGTAGTGTGGCAACAGATTTCAACTGGGTGTTGGCCATTTGATTAAACAGAATTGAATGGTCTTATTATAATGGGAAAAAAAAGAAGCAAAGTTTTATAGTATCCCAATAAAGTAGTGCAAATTGTTTCAGAAGAGGAGAAAAAAAAAAGGTTTTTGTAGTTCATGTTTTGTCTTGGATAGGGGGGTTCTTATAATAAACTGGGGTTGTCTTTGGGATAAGGTTTTTGGTTCTTTTCTTGCTAAGGCTGCTGAAATTTTAAAGGGTTCTTTGAGGTTGTAAAGAAAGAGGATTCTTCATAATCAAGGCAAGCCAACACAAAATGCTAGATTCTTACTTGCCTCACATTTCCAAGTCTTTTCTTTCCCTTTGCTACATTCTTCTTTCTTATTATATTCATTGTCCAGTTTTTGTGTCTTCCGTTAAAAAAAAGTAATTTATTTGTTTTATTGGTTTATTTCAGTTAATTCAGTTCGAATATTGAACACAGTTTAAATTCATGTTTGGTAAGCATACAATTTAAATTATATTTTTCATTTAAATTGAGTTAAATTGTCCAACTTAGTGTTTAACTCTCCTTAAATTCAACCGTTCAAACCATTTTTAAATAATAAAAAGGTGGCTTTTGTCTACAAGCACAAATTTAAATTTTTTACTGTTTAGATTAAAAAATTTACAAATTTAAATTTTTTTTAAATTTACAATTTAAACTACAGATTAAAAATTTAAGTGTAAATAAAAATGTTCAATTCAACAAATTACAATTTAAACCAAATAGTGCTAAAAAAATTTTTTCTGTTTCAAATTAAAAATTTTCAAATCAACGTGTGTTTTTTCGAATAGAAGCAAATAGGGCTAAAAAACAATCAACTTTCAATTGGCGAGTCCTTGTGGGCCCGCATTAAAACGGTGCGTTTAAAGTTGGACTTCTAAACGGTGCCTTTTATGTTGTTGGTATCTTCATAGTGACCGTTTATTGATCGTTAGAGAGATACTGAGAGAAAGAGAAGTGATGGTTCAATTTCGCGCCAATTTTCGTTCTTTTCGAATTTAACAGGAGTCATTTTTGTTCTAATTTGGGTTCCTGATTTTCGCTTTCTGATTCCTCTATGGCTCTTGTAAAATCCTTGGGACGCTTTTTGGGTTTGATGTATTACACCAAACTGAGTTCTTCTTATTACACCAAACTGAGTTCTTCTTATTACACCAAACTGAGTTCTTCTTATTACAAGTCTTTGCTTTCTGATCACTTGCAGAACCAAAGAGTAGATGAAGCTCGAGCAGTTTTTGATGGTATTCCTTGTCCCGGTGTTAATTTATACACGATTATGACAATGGGTTATGTGAAGAATCGTCGATTGGATGACGCCTTGAAATTGTTTGATGAAATACCCGTTAGAGATAGAGATACTGTTTCTTGGAATTCAATGATGAAAGGGTGTTTGGATTGTGGTGAACTTAGTAAGGCTAAGAAGATTTTTGATGAAATGCCCAAGAGGAATGTTGTTTCTTGGACGACAATGATACATGGGTTCATGCGGTTTGGGGAAGTTGAGATGGCTGAGCGCTTGTTTCATAAGATGCCCATGAGGGACATAGCCACTTGGAATTCGATGATTCATGGCTATTTTAGCAATGGTAGAGTGGGGAGTGCTATTGATTTGTTTGAGGTAATGCCTCACCGCAATGTGATTTCCTGGACGTCGATGATTGGTGGGCTTGACCAGAATGGGAAGAGCGATGAAGCTTTGCTATTTTTCAACAGGATGATGGGTTCTGGTTTCAAGCCCACTTCAGCGACGTTGGTATGTGCGTTGACTGCCTCTGCTAATATATTTGCTTTACATTTAGGTCTTAAAATTCATGGTCAGATAGTCAAGTTAGGCTATTGCTTTGACGAGTTTTCATATGCTTCACTTATTACCTTTTATGCAAACTGCAAGCAAGTAGAGCATGCTTGTAAGGTTTTCAAAGAGAAAATGCACAAAAATGTGGCAGTGTGGACAGCTCTCGTGACAGGATATGCCTTGAATTGCGAGCCTGGAAAGGCATTAGAGGTTTTTAGGGACATGATAGCATCGGGCGTCCTTCCAAATCAGTCTTCTTTTACCAGTGCTTTGAATGCTTGTTGTGGATTAGAGGCTCTTGATTGGGGCAAGGAGATACATTCGGTAGCTATAAAACTAGGTCTGGGAAATGATTCATTTGTTGGAAACACTCTCATTGTCATGTATAGTAAATGTGGCAGTATAAATCATGGGATTTCTGTTTTTACTAGGACTAATGAGAAGAACATTGTTTCCTGGAACTCGGTTATTATGGGATGTGCACAACATGGTTATGGGATGTTGGCTTTGACACTCTTCAGCCAAATGATGCGTGTGGGGATAGAGCCAGATGAAATCACATTCACTGGATTGCTATCTGCATGTAGACATTCTGGGATGCTACAGAAAAGAAGAGGGTTTTCCAAATTTTTTAGTCAAGATAAAACTTTTGAGGTAAATCAAGAACACTATGCGTGTATGGTTGATCTCTTAGGCCGATGTGGGAAGTTGGAAGAAGCGGAGGAGTTAGTTAGAAACATGCCTTTTGAAGCGAATTCCATGGTATGGCTAGCGTTACTTGGCGCTTGTAGGTTGCATTCTAATTTGGATGTTGCTGAAAGAGCTGCAAAAAGTGTCTTTGAACTAGACCCGCATTGTAGTGCCGCTTATGTGTTGTTATCTAACATATACGCTTCTGCAAATAGATGGAGTGATGTCTCAAGAGTACGCGAGACAATGAAACGAAATGGCATTGTAAAACAACCAGGTTCTAGTTGGGTCACTCTGAAGGGATTGAGGCATGAATTTCGTTCTGGAGATAGGTCCCACCCACTGAGTGAGAAAATCTATCAAAAGTTGGACTGGCTGGGAGTTAAGTTGAAGGAATTTGGTTATGTTCCAGACCAACAATTTGCTCTGCACGATGTTGAGGCTGAACAAAAGGAAGAGATGTTGTCTTCCCACAGCGAGAGGCTTGCTATTGCATTTGCTTTGGTTAGTACTGCAGAGGGGAGTACAATAACAGTGATGAAAAACCTTCGTGTATGCGGGGATTGTCACTCTGCCATCAAGCTTATTGCGAAGATTGTTGGGCGTGAGATTGTTTTAAGAGATTCAATCCGATTTCATCACTTCAGGAATGGTATTTGTTCTTGTGGGGATTATTGGTAGTAGTGCAGTAGTACTATGGTTTCACATACACTTGAAAGAAAATTTTCAAAGGACTAGTTCTAGCCATGTCCCCGCATACTTTTATGATTACCCAATAGCAGGAATCTTGTTTATAGACCAATACTTGTAAGTTTAAAGTCTTGTTGGTCAATGGAAATATCGATTCAGAATTAGTAAGTGTTTTGGAGTTCGACTGGTTGAAATTTCTGCATTCTAAAATTCGAGCAGAGAAGTGGTTTTTGTCGGAACTCTGGCATAGCAGTCGCTACTTGATCACATGGACAAGCAAAGACAGACCAAAAAAGGAAAAAAAAAAAAAAAAAAAGCACAGGTGAAGCTAATACTTAGCACTCACTAGTCATCGGTAGGAACCTATATAGGATTACTCTGTAAATGGTAATGCTCAAGCTCAACAAGTAAAAAATAGATTTGGTTCTCGACTTTGTCCAGCAGTTTGAAAAGCATTTTGATGTAGTACAAAAGAAGATTATTCATATTGGAACATATGGAGTTGATACATTCTTGAAGTGATAGAGGAATTCGCGATGTTGTCCGGGGGTCAAACCTTCCAATTAAGAACTTGAGACTGTAAATCTGAGATAGAATATTCCGAGTGATAAGCAGCAGGTTCAGCCCAAAAAAAGAAGTGATAAGAGGAGGGCAATTTGTGGATTTTGTGAATGTTTAGGTCCAGCTTGTAATTTTGCTTCTTATGAACACTGCAAATTTGATGATCATGATGTGGCTAGGCTTTTTTAATGGATTAGAAAATTTGAAATCACCCCCAGGTGGAAATTTGTTTCTTGGATTGAATATTCCTAGAAAAAAGTGCGAGTCCCAGATCTTCTTCTTCTTCTTTTTTTTAATTTTAATTTTAATTTTTTATATTACATGTTAGTATACCAAATAATGACTAAATGATGTGGTATGACTAATTAAATTTTTTTTTTTTTCACAATAATTTAACAATTTTCCTCCTAACACTGTGAATGCAATTCTAGGACTACAGCTTTTTGTGAATAAATAAAGACTTCTTTGGCAAGCTTTAATATAATTGGAGATTATGGTTAACATGGGGCGCTAAGATGGATTGATAGGATACTGGGTGAATATTTTGTGGATTTAGCTTTTCAGATATTATTAGGAGAAAAAAAAAGTTTGATTTATCTAATTGGGTTGAATCATATTTTTCGGTCACAGTAAAACGAAATATCTGTGAAACACCACTTATAGTCTGACAACATCCAAAAAATTAATAACAATCTGAACAGAAGTCTTATAAAAAAACAGTATCAACAGGAAAACGATATTAGTCAAAAGTAAAAAGAATCGTCATTTCGCTCTTTCATGTAATCCAACATTTCCCATCGAAATTCCAACTATCCATATACACCCCTGTCTTAAAAAGCTCATCCTTGTGGCACTTATCTCTCTTTCTCTCTAGAAAGCTAAAGTAAATCAGCTTATTCATTTTGATTTTGTTGTCACATTTACCTTGTTGTGTCAACTACTCCTCTCACTGCTACTAATAGGAAAATTAGACGATGGTTAACAGATACGACAGTCAAGAAACCGCCTCATATTGAGAGTCATTTATTGGAGGATTCAAACCATTTTTGATTTACGTGTATTTTTTGTGAGAAAAAATACTATAACGAACTACGAATCATGATTTGAATCAAGGAATGAATCCCTCTACCAAACGTCTTCTAAAATGTAACAATATTTAACACTGTTTAAAATCGTCATTAGATGTACTGAACTGAAAAAGGAAAAAAAAAAAAAAAGCAGTTTGTTTTTCCGGATTTTCCACTGATGACCTATATCCCAGGTGTGGTTTGGCCTCATAATATTCTGATTTTGGTCAAAGCATCATATTTTAAAAAATAAATAGCAATAAATAATATTGAATTTGAGGCAAGAAAAACTGTCAATTAAGAAGAAGGTAAATTAATAATAATAATTGTTTTGAAATGGTTCATAAAGTACATAGCACATGATCACAATTAATAAGATTCCGTAAAGAAGTCTTAAAAAAAAGAAAGCCAAATTTATTAAAACGACAGTCTTCTAGAAACCACAATATATTAAGAAAAGGATTAATTTCATAACTGTCTTCTCTGAATGTCGTACCTTGTTTCAACATGTCTCTTGAATTTTATAAAAGTTTAATTCACCCTTAAAATATGAAAAATAGTTCAAAATACCCCATGAACTAATGTTTTTGATAAATACTCATTGAATTATTGATTTTGTATCAACTTGCCCTCTCATCTTTTAAAAAGTTAGGGGGCAAATTGACATAAAAGTAATGATTAAGGGGGCAAGTTGACTTAAAATCAATAGTTTGGGGGCATTTATGAAAACATAAATACTCATCAATTTGTGAGTTTTATAAATGTAGGAGACAATCTAAATTAGGGTACATATTTTAAGAGTAAAATGAGTCCATTTTAAATTTAAAAAGCCATGTCGAAATAATGTACAAAGTTCAGAAGACATTTATGTGGCAAAGTGCTCAAGAGTTAAGAACATCAGTACCATCGTTGTGATAAATAAGCAACGGCCTCCTCAAAAAACGACAACAAGATAGGACTACAATATAAAAAAACGACAACATCAGAACAAAATAAAATTCCCTGTGCCCGTTGATACATGCCCTCAT
This sequence comes from Morus alba, assembly GCA_012066045.3. NCBI lineage: Eukaryota > Viridiplantae > Streptophyta > Magnoliopsida > Rosales > Moraceae > Morus > Morus alba. Next base: position 8,466,931 of record CP050227.2, read on the forward strand.
TTCCCATTGAAATTAATCGTTATGCTCCCTTGTCTCTTTTCTTGATCAAAATCTAATCCTGTTGCTCTCTCTCTCTCTCTCTCTCTCTCTCTCTCTCTCTCTCTCTCTCAAGAAAGCAAGAGAAAAGTGATTTAAACTTCTTTGGTAATCGGGAAGCAAGTTTCCTTATTGTACTGTTCTTGAAAAGTACTCTAGGAATTTGAAGATCAATCAGACATGGAATGTCTCAAGGAACTTGAGCGACAACTTCTTCATTTTGATGAAAGTGAAGAAGACAATATAAGAGATGCTAATGATTACCAGAAACTATGCAAGATTTACTCCGGATTCGAGCAACTTCTTTGCCTCGAAACCAAGAAAGACAGCCATCAGTCTAAAGAGGAAGATTTCCCAGATAATCTGAATGAGTTTTTCGACAACATTCGAGCGATCTACAATTTGGAATGGAGTTTTATAGATTTCATGCTCTACATCTATGGAATTCCGCGCGAAACAGTGGACAAAGCGTCAAAGAAGAGCCAAGAAATGGTGACAAAAGAGTTTGAATGTGTCGGGAAAAGGAGGGAGAAACTTGAAAACTTGTTACAACAAGATCTTACTGTTCTTGGAATGAATGAGATTACGGAAGCTTTGAGATTGACCTTGGAATGGATGCAAGAGATCGAGACTCACCTCATCTCCATGGTGCGTTATCTTCTCATTTTGACCCCGCAAAATAAAGCGGCAAAAGTAGAGTTCCGAGAATTCAAATCATTACTTGAAAAGATAAAGAGTGTTAAGCATGGAAGGGTTCCAATTTCTCTTGACAGCATTCTTGCACTACTGACAAGGCATTTGAGGCTCACGGAGAACTCAAAATTCAACGCCTTCCGCGAAAAGAGAAAACAGCCGTGGAAAGATATTGACACTCATGGACATCTTGATCAGCTTACTGGCATGATGTGCAGCCTGCAGTTTGTTTTCCGAATCATTTCGAGCCTGTTCTTTAAGGAGAAAAAGAAGGAAGAAATGGTTCTCTACGTCGCGATTCTTAAACAGTCTAATGAGGATTTGGAAGAAATACAAATGAAGATCAACGAATTGTCGGTAGTGTATTCGTTGGCAATGAACTGAAGCTTATTTGCAGTGTTTCTTATTCTTAGCAAATAGGGAACCGTACTTGTGATTCAATCATTTTTTTAAAAAGAAATTTTGACATTTGAGAGGCTAGTTGTTTTTGTCTTCTTTCCATATGTTCTCTGTTCTTAATACTTATGTTACACACATTGGTTGTAGTCTTGTAGCTACCACTTGTATTTGAGACAAAAAAGTACTATGTAAAAAACGAGATTTTGTTTTTTGAAATACAGTAACTGCTAATATAACAGAGCAGTTGGTGGATTCTGGTAATGTTTAAATAGGTTCAGCTTATGGATTTGTTTCTTATTTTGTTTGGAAATCGTTCAAAACCTTCTTTGGAAAACAATAATGTTTTAACTATGACTCATGTTGATCCTGATTTTTGAGGGTTATAATAAGAATTCTGATTTTGGTTGGAAGAAAGACAGAAAATCATCTCGGAAACAAGACAATCTGAAGAAGATATATATATATATATATATATATATATATTTAGAGGTTGATGGATTCAGATCATATTCAATAGGAAATCTTGGCCGGTAAATAATTCAGATTTTCGTACGAACATTGCAACAAGATCGGAACTCTGTAGTCGTTAAGCAATTTTTTCTTTTCAGCAGAAAACTAATTTATTCACGAATATATGTTGGTGATTAAAAACCAGAACAAAAAATTCATGTCAATTTAATCTATATCCTTCATAAAATTTTACTTTTGAAGAGTATAGAGTCATAAACTGGATTATTATGATTACAGAAATTATAGGAATACGTATTTCTAATAATTTTGAAAGTAAAAGTGGGTAGTAAATAGGACTCGTATATTATTCTAATTTTTGCTCATCTTTGATTTGTTTTCCTTCCTTTCTCCTTTTCCCTTTATTTATTTATTTATTTTTTAACTTTCTCTCAAGATTTAGCGATTAATTTTAGCAATTTAACATCACAGTAAATCTTGATTTACACAAAAACTGCTATTCACAATCTTCCACCCAAATCCCTGTCACTAATTTTTGTTCCATTTGGACTGTTTTCCTCTTTTTTTCTTTTTTTATTATTAATATTATTGCTATTATTATTATTAGAATTAATTTCTTAATTACTCCCGAATTATGTACACTTTTTCAAAGTGCTCTTTAATCTTTTAAAATTGTTTAAAACACTTTTTGATTTATAAAATAACAGATTAAAAGATTCTTTCAGTCAATTTTCGTCTATAATCTTAAGAGATTGTTGTTGTGACACTAATTTTAAAACATAAAATATTTGAAATTAGACTAAAAACTATTAATTATTAAAAAATTAATTAAAAATTTATAAATTTATGGATTTGTTTAGTTCGCTGATTTGAATTTTTAATTCGAGTTGAGATGTGATTTTATGTGAAAATTTTTTATTGTAATAAAAAGTTAAATGTGGCTGTTTTTAAAAATTTTTTACTGCAATAAAATTTAAATACTAAACTCGAATTGATAAAATAAACGAAGCCTAAAGTTTTTGAGGAAAAAAAAAATCTGAAATTTAACCGAAAGAAATCTGAAATTATTTCTCAAAACCCTCCCAAAATCTGAACACCTAATCGGCCACCAGCCCCTCGTTTCGAAGCAATGGTCCATGCTCCTGACTTCGACCAAGCTTGCTTGCCTCCACTACACCGGCGAGATGATGATCGCCGACGCCTGTTGTGGTGGAATCAACGGCTGAGCAGCATGTCAGGCCTTCAACACTCTGAAGCCCCACCTCCCACTGAGAAGGGGCGCTGCAAAGGGAAGAGGGATTGAGAAGTGGACTGCAAGCAACAAGGCCTGGCCGGTTCACACCTTGGATATGGATTGTTGTTTGTTCGTTTGTTTGTTGTTGTTGTTGTTTTTTTTTTTTTTTTTTTTTTTTTTTTTTAAAACAGATATGGGTTGCACGAGTTTTGGCCAGTGTTCGTACCATGACACCCAAAGCTTGAATCTGAACTTTGGGTTGAGGCGTCAGATTTAAATTCCTCAAGCATCTATCACCAAAAGCATATAATTAATGTGAAGGATGAAATTTCCTCTATGTAGAAGATTTAGTTAAGCACTTAATACTTGAAGGTGGCGAATGATACGAAGAGGAAGAAGAGAGAGTTTTTTTTTTTTTTTTTTGAAAGTTTTTCGAGTCCGTTCTACAGGTTTTCTCACTTTTTAACAGTTATATTTAATTACAATTACATCAAATTAAAAAAATTCACATAATAAATAAAATTTAATATAAAATTTAAGAGTTAAAAATTAAAAACTATCAATAATTTATTTTTACAGAAATTATTAGAAAAAATCTTTTTTTTTGGGTGTTTTGATTTTTGAAAAAAACTGTTGTTTTATTTAATTTTTGAATTCTTTTTAAAAGTCAGGTTTTTGTTTATTCTTTATTTATTATTTTTAATAAAATAATTATTTTATTGATTTAATTAGAATATAATATTTATAATTAAATTTTAATGACATGCCACGTTAATAATCTGTTTGAATTATAGATAAGAGTTGACGGAGAGAGCATTTAATTCATTTTTTATAAATTAATAGTGTTTTGAACTGTTTTAAAAGATCAGGAATCATTGGAAAAAGAATACATAGTTTAGGAGTATTTATGAAATTAATCTTTATTATGGTAATTGGGTCGGCGTTTTCTAATTTGTATGATTTTTGGCTTTCCAACGCCGCCTTCTAATTCGGATGGTTTTGGATGGTTCTCTCTCTCATTCTTTCTTTGCACGCAAGTCAATTTGAATGATAATTCTTAGTTCTCTTTTCGACTGACACTTCAAGCGAAACATATTCATACTCCATTGTCCGCCAAACCATCAATCTCTCTTTCTCTGTGACTCTGTCAGATCAAGCGTCCCAAAATTTTGAAACAGCGAACAAGGTTAGCGTTTCTCTCTTCCTCAGTACCTTCTCTCTATCCTCTTCTTCTTCTCAGAGCTTCTCTCTCTTTCTGTTTCTCCTTATCAGAGCCTCTCTCTCTCTCTCTCTCTCTCTCTCTCTCTCTCTCTCTCTATATATATATATATATATATATATCTCTCTCTCTCTCTCTCTCTCTCTCTCTCTCTTCCCGTCTCTATTTTTTTTTTTTGCATCTTTCTCTGTTTTTGATCCTTCCCTATCTGTCCATTGTCTTAGGATATCTTGGAATGATGACTAAGGAAGACCCTTTTCTGGAACTCGGCCACACGGTTTCAAATTTCAATTTTGTTGCTAATAAAGTGGACAACAAGATTGATGATCTGATACTACTCATGAAAGAAACAGAACAACAACATGATCAAGTACTCAAGGATTTAGGCCAAGAAATCAATGACCTGAAGAAATCTCAAGAGCTGCTCAAGAAGGATTTCACTCAGATGATTATGAAGTTCTGTGCAACCGACGAATCAGATTATGACTACTTGATAATCCAAGACGAAGAAGTGCTTGAAAGGGGAGCAAAAATCGATGATGAGATCTTTCTTGTGACGCAAGAAATCAAAAGATTGTATGAAAAAGAAGTCACTCTTATAATGGAAAGTAAGGAGTTGGCTCATAAAGTCTGTAATGCTTTTCCTGGAGAAAAGGGGTGTGTGGAGAAATCTCATATTTATGATAATATTAATGTTACTTCTTCAGATAAGAAAAGAAAGATCAATGAAACGTCAAATTCGCACGGTTGCAAAAGGTTGAAGAAGGAAAGTCACGATTTTAGAACATGGAATTTGACTAGAGTTATGATGAAGATGTACGGATTTACACTTGACAGGGCAAAGAAGGAAGAGGAAGTTATAAGGAACTTGAAGGAAGCTTTATGTTTTGCATCGAAGAAACATAGATACTTAACCAAGAAGAACTTCATTAATGAGGTTCTTGGGAAAAAGAAAAGCAAGCTAGAGGGCTTATTGCAGGCACTCAAAGTTATCAAAAAGTCGAGCGAAATTGATGAAGTGGTTTGTGAAGCTAAGGAGCTGATTATGGAGTGGTTATATCAGATTGAGAGAGAGATCTTTTTCCTGGTCAATGATCTGCACTTCTTAATGTCAACTTGTGGTGATAAAGAGGCAGAAGCCAAGTTCCGAGCTCACTTCAGATCAAAGCTTGCAAGGCTAAAACAGTGTAAACACGGGAGGGTACCAGTTGTTGTTTATCGGATACTCGCTTTGTTGGAGGGAAAAATGGAAGGAAAAGAAAGGGGAATAGGCCGGTATAAAGGATGAAAATGAGAAAGAGATGTTATTCAATGTTGGTGATGTTATGAATCGACTCTACAAGATGATTCTGTGTTTGACATCCGGTTTTAAATGATAATTCAACTCCGTCCAATTCTGGTATGTCTAAGAAGGAAGAACTACTTGCATATGCTGAAATTGTAGAAAGGTGTGATGAGGAGTGGAGGGCAATAAGAATGAAGATTGATGAATCATTGGGATAATCATCAGAAGCTATATATTTTTTTTCTAGATAACCTTTTTATTTTATTTTTATTTTACTTTTCGTAATTTTTAGCTTGAAAGTAGTTATGCACGCAGCCTCCATACATGTACAAGATGAGACTATTGAATTTATGATATATATATATATATTAAAAACTTTCAGAACTTTCTTCTCTCCATGTGTGGTTACACTTTTGTTACATTTTATCTCATGATCTTTGCTTGCTGTGTTTTTGGTTTATAGACTGCACAGTCATATTCGGATGGGATATTTGTTGTTGTGCAATTAATTACAGCCTAGTTAGTTCGTTTTTGACAACATCTTGAGGAACTAATAATAGGATTCAAATTTAGCCGATCACCACTAGGTCAAACAATATGGGACTAGAGTCGAGGGCTTGAGTTCTAAAGGTGTCGTTGGGGCGTTACGGGGAGGGTACTGGTCGTTGTTTATCGGATACTTGCTTTACTGGAGCAAAAAATGGAAGGAAAAGAAAGAGGACTGGGCTGGTGTAAGGATGAAAAAAGAAAGAGATGTTATCCTAAGTTCATAACGTGTCGAATCGATTTTACAAGATGATTTCGTGTTTGGTGTTGGTTTTAAACGGGAATTCAACTCTGTCCAATTCAGGTATGTTTAAGAAGGAAAAACTAGTTGCATCTGCTAAAATTGTTGAAAGTTGCGACGAAGAGTGGAGAGCAATAAGAATGAAGATTTATTAATGAATTATTGGTGTTCTATGATCACTGGATGGTTTTTCTAGATAGTCTCTTTTTTTTTTTTTTTTGCTTGGAAGTACTTATGCATATGCAGCCTCCATATATTTAAAAACTTTCAGAATTTTCTTCTCTCTATGTGCGGTTACAGTTTTTTTGTTGCGTTTTACCTCATGATCTTTGCAACTATATTTGTTGGTTTTTAGACTGGTCAATCATATTCTGATGGAATATTTGTCTCAGTGGAAGTGATTGAGACATGGTTAGCTTGTGACAACATCTTAAGGAACTTGTAATATACAGGACTCAAATATTAGCCAATTATGACCACTAACATGGAAGTAGAGGGCCTGAGTTTATGAGGGTGTGGGTTCGATCTTGCATTGTCTTAAAAAAAAAAAGACTCAAAATATTCCGAGTAACATGGCTTTAATTTATTTTGATTCAATGAATGCTAACAAGATCAAGTTGGTGTCTGGGTATGAATTTTAAGTTTGGTGTCTCGGCAGTATGTCAGTGAAACTATGATGAAATAACTTGTTTGGAAACACATTCCTGTTAGATCTGATGTTACGTCCGATGTTCCAGATGATGTTGAAACATTGGCTAGAAGATGACTTAATTAATTAAGATCCGGATTTCTTACTGTTTAAATTGTTTGAGTAGAATAAAGTGCAGAAATCAAAAAAACACACAATATGATATCGCAGTTCGGTGTGCACACCTACTCTGCGGGGCCACGCCTAGACAATAAACAATTCACTATGTTCCAGAAATTACAGACATTGAACGGACTTATTCACTCAATGACTCCCTCCTAGACAATGACGCTGCTGTGACGAATCTCCATAGTGATTTGTTTAGCGTGCACCACACGTCTTCTTAAGTGCATGGCAAACTCCCTTCGACCAAAATAGTTTCCTCCCGAAAGCAACAAATCCCTCTCAAAGGACGATCTCAATAATGCACAAGGCTCACAAAAACTCATAGACTCTTTTCTGAAAGATAATCTATCTAAACTATCTCTTCTCTAGTTGAAACCAAAGCCTTTAATAATATCTCCGAAAGCTCATGAGAATTTAATTTAAAACTAAAGCTCCAATTCTTTTTATATTTTTCCAAAATCTTCTCCAACCATCTCCATGTCAATGTCTCCACGCACACATATATCTATACAATAACTTAGATATCACATTGGCTCAAAGTTAATCTCACGTAAATTATCTCCAAGTAATATCTTGCACTATCTCCAAGTAATATCTTCACGTAAATTATATATATATATATATATATATTCAAAGATGATGCCTTTGAAGTATATCTCATAGCGACCCAATTGAAACACACCAATGCATCTGGATAATACATCTCATTTTTAAATCCAAATCACTCATTTAAAATAGCAACTTAATCTCCACATTATCTTTTTCTAGAATCCCATTTAAATTTAAATAACTAATGCCTTATCTTTATCTCTCCAAATCTCAACCAATGTCTTATCTTCCTTTGACCAAGCTTTTATTCTTATATCTTCAAATCTCAACTCAACAAAATCTGCAACTTTAACTTCAAATTTGATTCGAATTCTTCTTCTGCAATATAAAATCTTCTTGAACCTATTTTTTGAATTTTTACAAGATTGCCAACTAATAAAAATACCTAACAATTCCTATATAGTTAAGGGGTTTAATTCTTATTTTTTTCCCTTTTCTTTTTCATTTTTTTGGACCTGGTCAACAGATCAAAAACTAAGCTGAAAATAATACATTCTTTAATTCATGGAGTCAAAATCATCTGTAAAAATGTAAAAAATGTAACATTAATGTAATCATGGTTTATTTCACAAGTTTAAACAACATAAATTCCAAGCAAAACTAAAAGCGCCATAAAAAATTTGAATTTTTGTTCAAAACTATAGACCAAACGTCTCATAAAATTCAAAGGTACAATCTTCTGTACATCCATGTACACGTGATATATTAATTTTTGATAAACAAAAATGCTATGTATAAAAGGAGTAAATATCTTTGAATCATATTTTTTTAAGATGCCTAAATTTCGTTTATACGAGGACAGTTAGTAACTCAACTCTAAGCGAAAATGAAAGAAGACAGCCAGCGCCACACAGCCAGCGCCGCGCTAGATGTTCTGCTTGAATGCATGCAGCGCCCCAGCGCAACAATCTGGCCCCACAGCTCCGATGCTTCTGCCCAAATCACTTGAAATCAACCAAGCAATCATTTTCCTTTTGACCTACAAAAACGACTCAAAAACAAGGCAAATCTAATACTAAACTCTCAAAAACTAACAAAATGCTAAACTTGAATGTCTAGATTCGTGAGTGTAAAACTCACTCATCAGCGTTGTTGGCTCGAGTCACTTCACTCTTATGCAAAATGGTAAACAATATAACATCTAAGAAAGAAGAACAGCGCTGTTGACATGTATCCATTCTGGAACCTCCGATATTTTGAAGGAAACAGTTTGTTAAATTGTCTGAGAGGTTTTATTTTGGCTATTTTCTGCTATGATTGCTCTTAGAGCCTAATTTTTGAACTTCTTTTTGGTAAAAATGTCTTAAGTGCCACGTTTTCTAGGAAACAACTTTGTGACTATCTTTCTTTACATTAGTTACTTAAGGCTAATAGAAAAAGGGCTTGGTATTGTATCTTCGAAGATGATTGTTTCGTGACGAAAGATTAATTTTACAAGCTCATTGCCAAAATTACACTACTTCCATGATGGTGCTATTCATGGGCTTTGGTTAACAGAAAACTGTGTTTTATGGTTGTGCTTCGGTTTAGATAACCGAGTTTTATCTAGTTATCCACAGGAATATTCTTTTTCTTTCATCTTTAGATTTCTTAAATACGTAATTAAGAAAGAAGGAGAAGGAAAGATGGGATGATGGGATATATAATTAGTTAGAAGCATAACTAAGTTATGAATCAATTCTTGCTGGCAGCTATCTTGTTCCGACAAATCAACCTTTGTCTCAATTCTTGTTTGCCGTACCCTGCTAATCTAATTATCTTGGAGTTTTACATTCTACTTATGATGCTGATTTGAATCAATGCCAAACCTCAAACCAAGTGATTATTATGGTTGAACTTGAAAATGTGTGTTCTCTTTAGCCTAAATTTACAGGGAATCGGATGGCAGCACGAGTCCTTTCAGTGAAGGAATATGTCGAAGTGTCTTCAATTTTGCTTTGCACGAGCTGGCGTTTATAAGTCTGGATTATGTAAGTTGTATTTTGTTGCTAACATGATCTTTGAATTTTGTTAATTACTATCTTAAAGCTGGTTGCGTGTTTTGTTCATTTGGTTCTCATTTTGATATTGAATTCTTATGGAATCTTTTTAACTCAGCCTTGTTAAGAGTTATTGAGATCAGATGTCAGATGTCGATTCTAATAATTAAACGACAAATCAGAAAAATATTCTGTAACCACTTTATTCTGGCGTCGGAATAAAAAAAAATCCAAAATCAATTCTTTCGCTGGCGATTCATTAACCAATCAGTCGATTGAGGAATGTAATTTAGACAGCTTCTAACCAAGTAATAATAGTCCAAAAATCAATAGCTAAATTGTATTTAGAAATTCTTTTTTTTTTTTGCTTGTTATAAGTATGTTCCTTTCACTATTTTTCAGAGTCAATTTGGACGCTCACAATGCAATAATGCCCACTATCACACCACAGCTCTTTAATCTCTTCAAATAAAGATCATATGACTGAATATCAAAATACAAAATCTGATCTTTTTCAACTTAGTTCTAAAGCCAGGAACTGATGTAAAATGTTATGCTCTGTCGAAAATGAAATGAAACTGAGGAATAATAGTCCAAAAATCAAAGGCTAAATTGTATTCTCATTGTTCAACAATATTCTGCGGTACTTGTTAAAAGGAACAACTAAAGACTAAAAAGTAAAACTCTACCTAGCAGACACTTAAAAACAAGACTCTCTGATGCTTCACACTTAGCTTTAGTCATTTCTCTGCTCTTACTATTCATTCTAACCCGACCTTAATCCGCTCCACAACTCGCGAACTTTCAATTCCAATTGCATCTTCAGAATCTTGACGGTCTCCGAATCTTCCTTGAATGAAGACACCACGTGTAGCCTCAGTTTGCTTATCTCTTGCTCAATTTTGTTCAGCTGCGCCTCGCATTCACCAAAACTTTCTTCCATTGTTTTAACCAATACAGATCTTGTTAACAACAGCTTACTCACAAAAGTATCAAGACAGTTAATCTGCCACCAGAAATTATTTATGAGTTTGTCAACGACTTGTTTCCTCTTTCTAATCAAATCTTTTCTAATTTCCACCTTTGAACTTCCTTCACCATTGTTCCTCAAATTTCTCACTTCTTTCTCAACCGTTTCGAGCAATCTGAAGACCCTGATCGCCACCACAAGGTTCTTGTCATCTTCGAGGATTCTCGATTCGAGGGTGTCTCTGAAAACTCCAAAGATTTCCATATTATCTCCGTTCTCAGATGCCAAGAAAAAGAAATCAAGAAGAAGGCCAGATAGCCTAATTCCCAGCCAAATCACTCCTTCAGTAAGCCTCGTTAATACCGATTCCCATTCTCTGTTGCATTGACCGAGCTCGTGATGATTCAGCCACTCCAAGAAACTCTTCTTTTCCGTTCCGTCAATATTGGCAGCAATTTCAGTACTGCCAGTCCTGTTATCGATCAAGGGGCTTGTGACATTCTCTCCAGCGCTGTAATTTCTGTCTTCACTTGACATGCTGAAACAGCCTAACATCATTGAGATTTTCTCAATGAACCAATTGAAACAGCGTTGGACGTTATTTCCATCTGCATTTCCTCTGCCATCATCAGAACGGGACAAACCGGCGGTTCCCTCGTTGTCATCTTTCACAGAATTCTTCATTCTTGCAATGACAGCCTCCATAGCCTCGATTCCGTTTGGAATTCTTGCCGAATTGTTTCTGAGCGCCTTCATTTCTTTTAGCTCCTCCTCTAAGGCTGCAATGTGAGCGCACATGTCCGAAACTCCATTGCGTGTTTCCATGCTGACTGAGGCCGTTGCCATTGCTTTGTTTCTCTAGAAAATTAATTCCAGAGAGAGAGAGAGAGAGAGCACCTTGTTAGTTTGAAGAGCTTGATTTCTTGCTAGAAAAGAGATTAGAATCTGGTTCTTGAAGAATTCAACAACTCTGGTTTTAAATTTCTTGAAGTGCTTCACACACACACACACACACACACTCATGTATGTATATGGAATAAGACGTTCTGGTGGTTACTTCTGTTACTAAATGCCGTTAGGAACCGATTTCCTGTAGTTATTTCTGTTATAATCAATTTGGAACAGTTGAATACTTTTACTCAATTTGAATTACGAATAATATTATTTTAATTTTAATTGGAAAATATTTGCCATTCTTTTATTTTCACTAAACAAATTAAATAATACATGTATATAAATGTCACATTGAGATCTTGGGAGTTTTTTTAATACACACACACACACACACACACACACACACACACACACACACACACACACATACATACATACATACATATATATATATATATATATATATATGTTAAATGGCCAAATTTAGTACAAATGGGAATGCTTGTAATATGCGTCATGAATTCAAAAACATTCTCATATAACAATCAAATAAAAAAATTCCAAGAAAAGATTAACATATCAATAGTCTAACAAAAACATTCAAGAAAAACTCTAAGAAAAGAATTTATTCAAGAATTTCTTACAAGTAGCTAGGAGGAGGTGGGGAAAAGATGCGAACCATGGCGGTAGGGGGCGGATGATTTTGCACATCTTGATGTTCTGTATCTAATTTAATGGTCATGCAAATATTGAAGTGTGGCTGTGACTGTTGACTTGAGTCATTCCACTCTTCAGTGAAATGGTAAATACAAATTGTCTTAGAGGTTTGATTTTTGGTCAGTTTTATTTATTATCGCTGTAGGTACATTTTATATGTGCTTACTAAATTGCTTTCTAGCTGATAAACTGAGTGATTGATATTTGATTGAAAACGGATCAATATTAAGCTTGTATATACGACTTAAGAACAATGTACTGAATGTTTAAGAGGAAAGGAAAAAACAAAATTGATTTTTTCTCGAATGCGACCGGAAGTCTATTGTCCATATTTCTCATGGTTTTTTGAAAAATCCGCTTTAACCTTGACGTCAGCCTATTGTCACGCCCTTATTTTCGCGGCATGTAGAGATGGGGCGGAACAGGCATATGCACGCAAAGATGAATTGCTAACCTATTCAGGAATATGTATGAAAATGAGCTTTAGGTGTCTCTTGTGCATGTACTATTCTAATTTTGTTCATCATTAAATAGTAAAACAAACATATAAAAAAATGAAAAATTTATTATTGAAAGTGCATGAATCTAAACTTTTACCCTTTACTCTTGATAAATACCATTTATTAGTGTAATTATTTGACTAAAAAAGTTATGAATCAAGAGAAAATTCTGACCCATGCATTTTCAAGGAGTACTTGTCAAGATTACCCAAAACATATTGCATGTCTGCTCAGATTTGTGGATATCTATTTCAGTAGTATACAAAAAGTTCTAAGTGTATGATCGTGTATTTGCCACATGAACAAATTCTTGATCCTGTTTTCTATTTCAGTAATTTGACAAAAAACTGATTTAGAAGTTGAGCAACCTTTGTTTAATACTAACCTAGATACGACAAAACACCAATCCAAACGATGGAATAAAAGGACAAGACAAAGCCATATTAGCTGAGGCTTTATTTAACACATCAGTCAATTCATTGCATGACATATTACATGTGGCTCTTTGCATTGAAGTTAGGAATAATAATCCAAAAATCAATAGCTAAATTGTGTTAATCAACCGTTTATTCTCAATGTTCCAACAGTTGAAATGTAATAATACCAATATCCAGCAGTACTTCCTGAAAGGAAAAACTAAAGAGTCAAAATTAAGTGAACTCTATCACAGACATCTAAACAACAGAAAAGATATTCTTATTCTTCAAACTTAGCTTTAGCCACTTCTTTACTTGTTCTGATCTGACCAAACCTGCTCCACAATTTGCCAACGTTCAACTCGAATAGCCTTTTAAGAACCTTGACGGTCTCCGAATCTTCTTTGAATGAAGGCAGTATTAGTATCCTCAGTTCGCTCATGTCTTGCTCAATTTTATTCAGCTCTCCCTCGCCTTCACCGAAGCCTTCTTCCATTGTTTTAACCAAACCAGATCTTGTTACCAACACCTTACTCACAAGTATCTCCAGACTCAGAATATGCCAGCCGAAATTATCCGCAAGGTCGTCGACTAAATCTTTCCTTTGTTTGATCAAATCCTCGCTTATTTCCACCTTTGAAATTTCTTCACCTTTGTTCTTCAAATTTCCCAATTCTTGTTCAACCCTTTTAAGCAATTTGAGGATTCTCTTCACCACCACAAGATTGTTGTAATCTTCGTGGAATCTCGATTTGAGGATGTCTTTGAAAACTTCAAAGACTTCCATATTATCTCCTCTCTCGGACGCCAAGAAAAGGAAATCAACAAGAAGATGAGAGAGCCTAATTCCCCACTGAATAACTCCATCTTTAAGCGTCCTCAATAACGATTCCCATTCTTCGTTGGATTGATCAACCTGATCCCGACGAGTCAGCCACTCCAAGAAACTCTTCTTTTCTGATCTTTCTGTCTCGGCAGCGCTTCCCGTACTCGCAATCATCCTGTTATTGATCATGGGGCTTGTGACATTCTCTCCAGTGCTGTAATTTCTGACTCTACGTGAGATGCCGAAACAGCCGAGCATCATTAAGACATTCTCAATGAGCCAATCAAAACAGCCTCGGGCGTTATCCGCTGTCATCATTGGAACGGAGCAAACCGGTGGTTTCCTCGTTGACATCCTTCACAGCATTGATCTTCAGTCTTGCAATGACAACCTCTCCAAGGCTGTGATGTGCGTGTACGTGTCGGAAACTTGGCTGTTCATGTCTAGAAAATTAAGTGCGTCAAAATGTGTAACATAATTTGGATTTTTGATCAAGGCAGAGATGAAAAAGAAAAAGAAAACAATAGAAAGAGGAAGAGGAGGATGCATAATACCTTGTCAGTTTGAAGAGCTTGATTCTCTTGCTTGAAAAAGAGAGAGATTAAAATAAACCGTTCTTGAAGAATTATAGCAAATCTTTCAACGTGGCTATATTTCTTATAGTACTAATTGAGAGAATATATAGATCACCGTTATTATTGGAATTAGATGATTAACCAACAAAAGGTTACTCGGGGTACCAAACAAGGCCTTAATAAGTGATTGCAAAATTAGTATAACAAAGTCAGTAAGTCAGCCGCGTGTGATAGATAGGTTCTAAAATTTGACCCATCAAGGAACTTTAGCAAATGGTATGTTCAAAATATTGGATATATATGTTATGCTGATAAGTGATTATATTATTGAGTGTCATGTGGAGAGTAGGCATATAGCTGAGACGTTCTCACAGTTATTCAGTTACTTGCGGCTAGGAACTGACTTATAGTTATTTCTGTTATAAGCTAGTTGGACCAATTGAATATTTGTACGTGTTCAATTTGAATTTTCTAAATTATTTCAATTAGAAATTGGAAAATTTCCTTCTGTTCTTTATGTGGGACCTAGAAATTTACAAGGGAAATAAATAAATGCATGCGGTAATATGAAAAAGTGATAGAAGGTAATATTTGTGAGAGTAATTAGCACGGATGGTTTTTAAACAATTCAGGAGATGACAGTTTGTCCCTATTCGTTCAATCTTGACAACTCTCTAATCATTGGCAAATTAAATCTTTCTATTAGATTATGTTAATTTTTTAACATAATACTTCATGTGCAATACATGTGACCAAATATTCAGGGGTAGGGGTGAACATCGGTTGGGTTGAGTGGGTTTTTGAGATTTTTCAACCCACCTAATTAAGTTTGGGTGGGTTAATTTCAAATTTAACCCACTCAATTAACCCAAAGTTTAAAATCAACCCACAAATTAAAATTTAAGTGGGTTGGGTGGGTTGATCGGGTTGAACATAATAAAAAAATATTAAATAAATAAATAAAGTTAATAATTCAACTCAAAATAAAAAATGTATAAAAAGAAAATTAACTTTTATTATAATATTAGCCTTATAAAACTCTAAAATTATCATATAAGTAAAAAATCAATACAAAAATAAAATATATGCAAAGTAAGTTTAAATATATAAATTATAAACTAACAACAAACAATAATAAAAAATCTCATACAATGTAAAACATAATAGGCTGTTAAGTAAATAATGTAAAATATGAGATAAAAACTATATATTATGAGGTTGGAAAATATTTATTTATATAGATTTATAAATTGAGTAGGTTTGGGTTAATTTGAGTTAAAAAAAATTCAATCCAAACCCACACAATTAATATTCGGGTTGAGTGACTTTGGTTTTTGTTTGAGTATTTAGTAAAACAACAATATCATACATTAAGAAAAATTTAAAATTATAAAGAAAACTTGTTGTGATTCCGTGACAAAAGATATAAATAAATAAACACAATAAAGCCATAAACTTTGATTTGCAAAATACCGCATTCTCGCAACTACGAAATCTCCGACTGGGATTAGCATCAATCCATGAAGTCATGACC
Source organism: Morus alba (assembly GCA_012066045.3). NCBI lineage: Eukaryota > Viridiplantae > Streptophyta > Magnoliopsida > Rosales > Moraceae > Morus > Morus alba. The sequence goes on from CP050227.2 coordinate 8,482,886, forward strand.
CTCATCGGCCTTCCACAGAAACAAACGTTCAGAATTCGAATAGGAGCCGCTGGTGCTGCTGCTCATGGCTGTCGTAGAATTTTTCCCCAATTTCAATTTTTCTTCACGAGTGTCTGTTTGAGATCTTCGAATTAATGTGGTCCATGGGTGCAAAAAGACATTAAATGCCCTTTAATGACAGACACGTGAGGGTCACATTCTTATTTCTATCAAAAACCCTAACTCCGTGTTTCATTTGTCCTTGATTGCAAAGGATATAAAAAAGGGGTTAATTACCCAGGAAAAAAAGATAAAGGACTAAATTGTCAAATTTAAAAAGTTCAGGGGCTGTCCATGCAAACATATTATTTTGTTTTTATATGAATTGAATTCCATGGTTATGTGAATTATGATTCTTATTATTATAGTAGTTTTAGATTCATTGATTAGGGTTTCTTTATTTAGTTTGTGGTAAATAACTATGATGATTAATTCTCCATGTTTTATATTTTGTTATGTTTATTATTGATTGGAATAGTGTAAGAGCATGCTAGGATTTTTATGTAATTTTATTATGCATATGAAATTGATTGAATTTTATGAAGTGGTAAATATCGTTATATAAAAAAAATATGAATTTCCCTTGAAAATTTGCCCTGAAAATTCAAACATGGAATGCTATAAATTTCACAGGCTTGATTATTTAATCTCATTTTGCTCGGGAATATTTGAGTCCAACAATAAGTTCCTCAAGAGATGCCGTCCAAAAACCAAACAAATATAGTTTTAAAAATAGACTCATGTGCACCTTATTTGTGTACCCTTTTATATCCCTCCAATTATGTTGTGACGCATTAGTAAAAATGACACATTAATTAAAATTTCATATCATGTTAATTAAAAAATCATGATAATTAAAATATTTTAATTCACGTGACATAATTTTATTAGGAGAACACAGAAATAGACATGAATAAAGATACATGTAAACTCAATCCATAGTTCTAAAACTAATAAACAGCAACCTGTACTCTCCCATGTTCTCTCACAATCAATCTGTACTCTACGAAGCTGAATGTTGTAATTCTCTCAGCATAATTATTTGCTTATTAACCGCTCCGTAATTCAAAGATAAAATATTTAATGATACTCAAGACTTACATGATCTAGTGTTCTTATTTAATTATGGAAAAAAATCCTTTCAAAAAAAAAATTACGTAAAAAAAAAACTGTGGGTATGTCTGTGTGGGTTTAGGGTTTAGGGTTTAGCGTTTAGGGTATATATCCTCCCGAGATTAATTGTTGGGTGGGTTATGCTCAATAAAAAATTAATAAAAAGTTTCAACTTGTGACAAAACACATAGCAGAAAAGGCAATATATATATCAAAAAAAAAAAAAAGAAAAATCTAAAACTTGCAAAGTTTCTTATTTCATCATTTATGCAAAGGAAAAAACGTTACGTGGCCGGGAAAAAAAATGCAGGTAGTTTAAACCTTGTCATTTGTCAAGGGTATTCCCGTTTATTGAAACTAGACTCTTCACATAATCAAAGGCTTGACACCAACTTAGTTTTCCTTTGTGAATACTCCTGATCTGACTTGTTCGTATGTTGTAGGAGAAGAGCCGTTCTTGATTTACTTTTATAAGGAGCTCCTCGCTGTTCAAAAATATTGTTGGGAACTTATATTTATAAATTCCTTCTTGAATATTGATTGATAGTTGTTTTGTCCAACTCTGAGAAATTTTATGACCCTGATCAAAGTATTCGTGCATTACCCAAATCTCAATCGGTTTTGTCTTACCAGTTCATTCTCCAGAAAACAAAACAGAACAACAGATTCAATTCCACACAGAAAGGGTTTTACCATAAGCTGTCGAATTATAATCTGTGCTTTCGATAATACCAGGCAAACATATAGTACGGAATTCCTCATTGTGCATGTCAAATGAGTGTATTGTGTTTTGATTCAGATTAGAATCCTTCGCAATACACATGGGAGAAGGAGCAAGTATTGGTAATTTCATTCTGATCGAACTTGATATCCCTCCAAGCATCATCGCCCAAAGTATATACTTGTGCTTTTAACATGACTAAACCACTATACAATCCAAATCACTTTGTAAACCTTAGCAATATGTAATCATAACCTATTCTAAATTTACTAGTCTCGCCTTTCAGGGAAACATGGATCTGGAAGAAGCTTCGATTCCCCAGTTTGCTCAATTAGATAATAAAAAAAAGACAGTTTATACAATCTACTAAGCAAATGATGCCATAAACAATGAGAGACACCAATAAAAAAAAAATCAAAATTTTTGAATAAGCCACCATGCTTGGGTACTAGTGGCTCAAAATCTTTTACAACGGAACGGATTTGAGGTTTGATTTGTTGTCCTCATCATTGTAAATAGTGAGAAACCCTATATAGATGCTTTTCAGGCGCGTAAAAACTAAAGATGTCTCCTTGCTATTGATGAAATGCTTCGCCACAAATATTGGGTTTTTAATGAGATTACTGATGAGATTAGAGTTTAGACCATGACTTTTGAACACATTTAACTGTAGCAGAGATTCGGGAGATACCCACGACATGATTCCTATTATCATGTCCTATGACAAGGTCTGAAAATTTTCACATATTTTCGGGTCAAATAAAGATTAAGACTCCATTTGGTCCAAGGATTCAAATCATGGTAATTCTAATTTTAATTTTAAAATCAGAACTATGATGCATGATTTTAAGTCCAAATCATGGTTCTAGAATTAGAACCAGATCAGAGATTTAAACCACTTAAAACCAATGGAGAGGTGATTTTAAAACCAATGGTGATTCTAATTTAAAACATTATATTAGGGTTTAAACTTTAAATCAGAACAATGTAAACTAAATGCTGATTTTGTTAAGTCAAACCATAACCACTTTTCATTTTTTTGTGAACAAACACTAATTTGAATCAGAACTATGAGTCCGATTTTAGAACCCTCATACCACACGTTAGATAAATTTCAGGGTATGGATTCTGTGAGACAAGAAGAAAAGTTGTTAATCGATCACAATATTGTATCTGTATAAAAAAACATAATTAAATATATATGTCAGACATTAGTTAACTGCAATTCAATAGGATAATCAAATAATTTAACATATGCCATAATTCACATAAACTTGGACTTAAATAATCAAGCCAAAACACGAAACTCAATCCGCTCGGATATATTCAAACCCAAAAAAAAAAAAAAAAAAATAATAATAATAATAATAAAATAAAAAACGAAAGCAAAAAGTGTCATAGAATGGAATTGTGTTGGAAAAGAAAAGACGAGAAAAATAAATAAATAAATCAAATAATTTTTATTGCTACTTTGTTTCCAACTCCAAAAATGCACGTTAAAATCAAATTCCTTTCTTTTTACTTGCTTAAAAAAATTAGATATATCATATCTACAAAGATATATACCAATTAAAAGTGGAACGAGTTCTCGTTACAATTTTTTTTTTTGTTGGCCATTCTAAAAAAAGAAAAATCTTTTTTCATTAAGATAATTAGAAGTTAGAATTTTAAATATAAAATATAAGGAAATCCGAATATGGAACGTAAAAAATCAAGTGGTCATATATGAAAAATGTGTCAAATACCCTAGAAAATTCTGACCAATTAAGAGGTGCAAAACAAGGAATGGAAAAGGGACTTCGTTCATTAGGTGAATATTTTGTGTTACCCAAGAATTCTTAATGTTTTCTATAAAAAGACAATTAATATTTTTTTTTTAAATTAGATAACATTTATTAATCTTTTCTAATAATAATGTGAAGACGATACTGGATTCTGAAAATTTTCAGTTCTTAAACACAACAAAATAGTTAGTCATTTAGTTAGTGGTTGGAGTGGAGAAAAACAAAAAAAGAAAAAAAAAAAAAATTAAAATTTTAATCATTTTAATTAAAAACATGAAATGATTAACATCGTTTAAGATGCCCTTGAACATAAAATTCTTTTAAAGTAAAACACGAACATAAATTAGAGGCATATTAGTACATGGCAACTTGGAATAGAGAGGCGATAGTAATCAATAAAACAAAAAAGGGGGGAAAAAAAAACCAATTACATGACTATAATTCTCCTTAACATGCGACGGAAAGTCTAATTTTCTGTATGAGAAAATAGCGCACATCGTTTCATGTCCAGAGTAACCACATTAAATAGTCGTTTCTGTAGAAGATGTAATGATATTAAGAATAGACGACATGCCGTTTTCCAGGAAAAAGCAAACCATATTAGGCCAATAGTACATCTGGGATTCGTTTAGCAGTTCTGATGCAGTCATTAACTAACCATACATAACAGAAATACCTGTATCTTCTCTCTCTCTCTCTCTCTCTCTCTCTCTCTCTCTCTCTCTCTCTCTCTCTCTCTCTCTCTATATATATATATATATATATTCCACACCTAAATGAGACCTCTGTTCACAAACCATTTCTAAGTTTTCTCTCTCAAGAAATTAGAAAGAAAAAGAAGAAAGGAGAAAGGAAGAAAAATATTCACTGTGAAGTTTTTCTAGAAACAAAGAAAAGAAGAAAACCAAAAGTTTGGAATCTCAACTTTAGTGGTCTTTATGATCTGGGAATATTGGAGATGGAGAAGAAAGATATTCAGAGGATGGAACGTGAAATTCTCACCATGATTTCAACGCTTAGAAGTCTCAACCTAACTACCCGAAACAAGATCAATGAACTGATCCGCAGCGGTAGAGGATTATCCGAAATGAATTCGCTAACATTTGGAGCTGAGGAACTAAGGATTGCCCAAGAAGATTTTGATGGTCTCAAGATTTTTCCCAAGACTGTAGAGCAATTGGAGAATTTGAGATCGGTGATCGAAGAGACAATGAAAGAAGCACGGGATTTAGACAACCTTGTCAATGAGTTTGAAGAGAAGTTTCTCAAGTACAATGTTCCAAGACTCCATGAATCTGAATCTTTGGAGGATTATGCAGAAAGTTTGAAGGGCTTTATGAAGATATGGCAAGAAGAAGCTAAGAAAGGCAGAGAAAAAGGAGAGAAAAGCTTGATAGAGTGGCTGCAGCAGCTTGATCGATTCGCTGATGAAGAAAGGAAGGCAACTTTTGAAGAGATGAAGGCTGTGGCAATTGATCTTGGGACAAAAATCTCTCACTGTCTTTCCGAAGCATTCTTGTTAATGTCGCTCTCGTCAAATGAAGAGGAAATCAAACAGAATCTTGACTACTTCTCCGATATACTCGAATGCCTAAGTGTAGAAGGGAATTCCAATATCATCAACACGTTCGTGTATGTAATGGATTTTGCAGAAAGAGCAATGAGGTTGAGAGAACTACAACGTTCCGGAATGGATCATGTCAGGTCTAGATTGAAGGAAAAGGGTATCTTTCATCTAATCATTCGGGAAGTTTTGCGTCTCGAGGTCGCGTTTTCTTGTCCAGATTTGCCAATGATGTTGACAGATGAAGTATTTCTTGCCATGGGAAGTCATCTAAGAGAGGTGTTTGAGAAGAAACTGATCAGAATAGGCTTAATCGTGGATGAGCTGAAGAAGGAAACACGATTATATTTCCGTGATGAAGAAGTAAAGAAAGTGAGTTTTTTGCTTGAAACAATGGATTTGGGGGTCAAAGCAATATGGAGCAGATTAGAGCTGAAGCCGGAAGCTGATGATCAATCAGATAATTGATATGGATTTTAGTAGTTCAACAAGGTAGACACGGTATTAAAAGTACATGTTGATTTTGCAGTATACAGAACAAAAGCTTGTTCCAACAAAAGTATTATAGTTTCAATGATATTACTAGTGCTTGAATAATATTAACGTTTCATTGATATTACTTGTATTTAAATAATATTAATGTTTTGCCGATATTAGTATATATAGTTTCGTCCATTTCATGTCCGAAGCACTAACTAGTATTTGAATGATCACTGTTATACAACAAAAAATTGCCTCACTGTTAATATCAGCGATCATTTGTGAAAACTGGAAATTCAACTCATGGTGTTGAAAACCATTTTTTAAAGGATATTTGTTACGGAAATGAATGCACTTGAAAGTCATATTTATAGATAATTACAATGACCTGATTGAAAGTCACCAGCTTATGAGCTACATATATAATCCAAACATGTTTTTAAAAGTCACAATCAATCACTCTCTCTTCTACCACATGATGCCCTTGATTAAGACAGCGCACTGTTAGTTACTAGATATATATATATATATATGTTTATATATGTATGTATATGTATGTATGTATGTATACATATATATACTGCAGTACGTACTCATATCCTCTATCCTTTGAGATAGCTTATATCCTGTATGACTATTGGTTAATCTGTCGCAGGGGAAAACATCAAATTTGGTTATTCTGTTGTTCAATAAAAAAAAAAAAAAAAAAAAAAAAAATGATTAAAGAATTTAGTACCCAAAATCAAAGTGGTTTTTCTTAAATATCTTGTATCTTCTGCGGTATTAGATCAACCTATTTGAAGATTCAGTTCACTATAGTTACAATATCAAGAGTTAACAAGGCAACAATTCTTATTAAAAGCTCATTATTCTGTCCTGGCAGAGGGTAACAAAATACTGTGTTTAAGGAAAATAGCAGACAATAAGGAAATCAAATCAAATATACGGCTTGTGACTTATTGCTCAGAACGATCAATACAATGAAATGTAACCATGATTTTGGACCTCCCATGGCTTGAAACACATCATTTGTCAACATCATAGGCAAGTCCAGGCAACAGATCCGTACTCAAATATTGTACACTACAAGAAAAAGTGGTTTTTACGACGACAAAAAGTCGTCGCAAAAACCCACTTGTCATCGCAAATATGTCGCCGCAAAAAAGTAGTCGCAAATAGTTTATTTGCGACGAGAGAGTATCGTCGCAAATACATTTGCGATGACATTTATATTTTGCGACGAATAATTCGTTGGTTAATTTGTCGTGATTTAAAATTATTTGCGACGACTTTTTTTCAAAACGTCGTCGCAAAAAATTCAAATTTTTTTGCGACGACAAGTTAAAATGTCGTCGCAAATAATCGATTTTTTGCGACGACATTTATAATGATGTCGTCACAAAAACAGAAATAATTTTTTTTTCTGATTTTTTCAAAAATGGCAATTAAATAATTTTTAATAATTTTAATTAAACATTATTATATTGCATACTAAATATAATTTATTAAGATACATTAAAAGTAAAATATAAATTAATATTAAAAACAATAAATCTAAATAAATTTATAAAATATGTTATGAATACTACATAAAGTGCAAATGTAATGTTCAACAAAATATAAAAGTCTAAATAAAGTGAAAAATCATACAAAACTATTCCTCTAAGTTTGCAGCATCGCCAACAGCGTCATCATCAGGACTATCATCATCTGAAGGAGGCAGAGGAGCGTCTAGGTTAACTGGTTCTGGACAAGAAATCGTAGGTAATTGGATGTTAGGCTGCAATCTAGACCAAAACTCTAACATCTTTACCTGATTGTCATAAATCTTCATTTGTTCCTGATACGATTTCTTTAAATAACGATCCATACGCGCAGCCTCAGGTTGAGCTGATGATGTTGCGTCCGAGAATGAACCAGCGGATGAAGGAGAAGCCCCAGAGTAATGCTTTTGGGAGAGCATCGGACTCACTCCTTTCTTATGTCCTCTACGCGTGCCAAGAACTTGCTCCAAAATCCTATGCTCATCAAGGGGAGATGTAGTCGCGCTTGAATTAGTCTGTGTTCTATGTCTCTCCTCCTCCAGAGTGTTCTACATAATAATACATTATAAGTATTTTTACGTGATATAAAACCACTATTTAAATATAAAAAAATTTAACAAGAAAAGTGAAAATGCTTACGAAAGTCTGTTCCGCATCGGTATTAACCCAAGAGTCCCCACGACGATGCATGTCCGCCCAATTGTCTATAGCAGACATCGGCTCTTGGGTCTCTGTACTGGCCTGTGAAATAAATTACACAGATTTATATTCTTAAATTCTAACTAAATTTCGGCAGCATAACGACTTATTTTTCATATAATCCAAAAATCAAAACCTGTAAAAAACAACTTTAAAAGATTTCGGCACACCATAACTGCAAGATGTGCCACCCAGAACAAGAATCATAAACATATAAATACGATAATGATCAAAAAATAAATGTACTAACCTTCTTACTGCGATGCTGCGAGTATGATAAGCGACCATGTACGCTTGGATATCTTAGGTTGCTGCGATTACTTATATTTGTCTCTGATATTTTCTGTTTATGATTAACTATAATAAGTAATAGTTACTTGAAATTATGTATAAAAAATCATAAAGCTCTAACATATCTATAATTACTTGAAATTTGTCGCCGGAGAACCTATCGCAACAACGATCCCAATGAGCTTGATTTCTCATATTAGTCGGGAGAGTTTCTCTACCGTACCGTTTGTAGTAGCGGTGCAAGGAACTTTTCCAGTCCTTGTAGCACTTTGCTGCCTCCCTATCAACAACGGACCTCAGAATGTCGTTCTTGTAGTTATAGTCCATGTTAAACCAATCCTTGCAAAACAGTTTCACGTCGTTAAAACATATTGTCAACTATAGTATAAACTATACAAAATGTACCATAAAAAAAATACCAGCATCCGGTCCTGAATTGTCCTCTTGTCGACGTCGCTAACGTCCTTCCAAGCATCGTGGAAGGGCTCGCATATGTCCCTGGTATGAATACCAACTGCACTTTCAAACCAGACACCATATTTACCAAGCGCCTTCCAAGTACCTCCCACCTCATCAAATTCGACCGTGATCTTCCTGTCTTGCATGACCTTCTGGGCAATTTCAAAACCTTTTGCCCCACCTCGACCTCTACGTTGTCGAGGTTCAGGTGCTGTAAGCATTTGAAAGCATTTCAAATCAACATGTACTACTACATTTATTTACTATGTGATAGAACGAGGAAAAAAGTCAGAATAACATACCAGACTCACAGTGTGGGGACTCTGTGAGGACCGGGAGGTGGCTCCGCTCCCCCTGAAGATCCAGCGCAGGTCGCTAAAGTTCCAGACATCAATATCTATGACAATATTAAAAGAAAATCACAATATTAATAACAACTTATTAAAATTCTGGTTTCCTAAATTTTGCCTAACTAAATTTCGGCAGCATAACGACTTATTTTTCACATAATCCAAAAATCAAAACCTGCAGAAAAACAACTTTAAAAAATTTCGGCACACCATAGCTGCAAGATATGCCACCCAGAACAAGAATCATAAACATATATTAAATTTCAACATAATCCTGAATTCATACAACTACTACAATTTTAAGCTAAATAAATATAAAAAACTTACAAAGTTCAAACCCACTAAACGGGGGCTGAAAAAAGAAGGATTACGTCGGAGGAACCGTGCAAACAAGGACGATGGCGAAAACTCAAACGCCTACATCAGTACATCAAATTAAAACATTAAACATAATTTTGAAACATCAATATTAATATTTTATTAACATCTACAGAAACATATAAACACAATAATAAGTATAATGCTTAAAAAAATAATTTTAAGTTCTAAGTATAATCTAAGTCATGAATATAATCTAGTCATCTAATTCTAAATTCTACTAATCTAGTTTTAAGTATAATGCTTAAGAAATAATTTTATGTCCTAAGTATAATATACTTATTAATGCTTAAAAAAAAAATTTGTGTATATATATACACACTTGGGGGGCGGCGGGACCGGGGAGGTAGCGGGACCGGGGCGGCGGGAGCAGGGTGCCCGGATCACGACGGCGGGACCAAGATGGGAGCCGGCGGTAGTGCGGCGGCGGCGGCGACGGCGACGGGTAGTGACGGGAAAGGGAAAGAAGAGAGAGAGGGAAGGGAAGAGAGAGAAAACACGGAAGAGTGACAAGGGGAGAGAGGGAAGGGGAGGGCCGGCCGGCGGCAGGGGAGGCGGCGGCGGCGGCGGAAGGAGAGGTGAAGAAGAGAGAGAGAGAGAAGGGAAGAGAGAGAGAGAGAGAGAAGGAAGAGAGAGAGGAACGGCCGGGAGCGGCGACGGCGACGGGAAGAGGAGGCGGCGAGGGATAGGAGAGAGAGAGAGTGCGATTTTTTTTTTTGCAGAGAATCGGGAGAAAATAGAGAAGAAGGAGGCAGAGATATAATTAGGGCACTTATTTGCGACGACAAAGTCATCGCAAATAAAACTAAATTGTTGTCGCAAATAATGACTATTTGCGACGACATTGTCGTCGCAAATAATTTTTTTCCCGCCCATTCCCCCTCGTCTAATAAGGTATTTGCGACAACAATGAAAAAATGTCATCGCAAATAAATTTTTTTCCCGCCCATTCCCCCTCGTCTGATAGAGTGTTTGCGACGACAACGAAAACATGTCGTCGCAAATAATGGAAATTTATTTGCGACGACAATAACGAGGCTTGTTGTCGGGAAAATGTGGTTTAATTCGCGTGAAAAATCCGCGCCATCGAAATTTGCGCGGCAATATTATTTGTGACGACAAAATAATTATTAGCGACGACTTTGTAATTTTTTTAAATGGATTTATTTGCGACGACAATAGTTCAATATTTGCGACAACAAATGGTACATGATTTCTAGCCACAATTAATCGATCTACATATCTCATCGCAGATATATAGGGATCGATGACAATGGAATTCTCTTCCACACAAGCATGAGTATCGTCCCCAAATCATCAAGAGTTCGCCTAATTTCTTCAGTTGTTGCTGAGAACGACATCAGCAAGAAAGTCAGAGCAAGATGTTCAACCACCGCAAGACTCGTCACTTTAAAAGTAGTCTTTCTTTCTCGATTTTCGGATTGATCAAGCAACCGCAGCCACTCTATCAAATTTTTCTCACCATTTTTTCTGCCCATCTAACCTTCTTCTTTCCATATATTCATAAACCCCTTCAAACTTTCCGCATAATTCTTCGAAGATTCATATTCATGGAGTCTTAGAACATCGCACTTAAGAAACTCCATGATTGTTTCTTGTTTGCTTTTTTCTTTCTCCATAATTTGGTATTTAGTTGCCACTTTTAAGCTCTGAAATCACGGTGAGAATTCCGCGTTCCATTCTTTGAATCTTCTCCATCTCGAAGATTCTCAGAACATAAAGACTTGAGATTCCAAGCGTTGGTTTCGTCTGTTCTTTGTTTTGTTGAAAAATTAACTTGAAAGTGAGTATTTTCTTCCTTTCTCCTTTTTCTTTCTTCTTTTTCTTTCTAATTTATTGAGAGAGAAGACTCAGAAATCACTTATGAACAAAGCTCTCATTTCGAAGTTGAAAATGAAGAGAGAGAAAAGAGGTACATTGCCTATAAAAAACGCCATGTGGTCTATTATTAATGTCGTTTCATCTTCTAGGGATACGAAAACGATGTGCTGTTCTTATCGATAAAATGACACGTTATGTCGTTTGTTTCTAAGGAGAACGACAGTCTTGTGTGTATATATAATTGATCCCCCTTTAATTTGAACATCAAACCTAAAAACAAGCTGAAACGACATTAGGACTCGGAAATCAATTATATTATTGTAATTGATAATAACAAATCGCTTCTATTTAGGACTCGGAAATCAATTATATTATTATTATTGATAATAACAAATCGCTTCTATTTAGGACTCTGAAATCAATTATATTATTATAAATAGGGTTCAGCCCCCATTATTTCCATCCTGCTCAAGTCTTTGTATATGTACTCAATTCACCCAATTCCCTAAACTTCCCAAAACTTCAACGTGAATTACCGATTAATATCGTGGGGTTTCCTGTAGATTTACGATCTCGCAAATAAGGCATGCTTTCTCTCTCTCTCTCTCTCTCTCTCTCTCTCTCTCTCTCTCTCTCTCTCTCTCTCTCTCTCTCTCGTCTCTTTCTGTCTAAGAATGTCGTCTTGTTTCTAATTTATTTAATACCACTTTTTTATATTGAGTTTAGCATGATTTCAGTGATGTAATATTTTCTTTTCCCCTCTTGAATTAATCCCGCTGGATTGAGTTCAATTATTCAAAGAAAGATATATCAAATTATTTGCTTTCGTAAAACACTTGTGAGTCTAGATTAGCGAGTTTTGAATTTGTGTTTTCCATATATTTTCATCAATGTTTCGTGGATGATTTTGATACATCACATATTTTATCTCTATTTTTTTTTAATATAAATATGTGAAATCTAAACTTTTATTGAAGCAGAATATGGCTAGGTTTTCCGATTTGCCGGAAGAGATACTGGTGGAAATTTGGTCATGGCTACCTCCGGAGTCTCTAATACAGTTTAAATGTGTTAAGAAATCATGGTATCCTCTCATAACTGCTCTCATTAAGAACCCCGCATTCGTGGCCAAGCATCTCCACAACAGCAAGTTTATGACGCCGTCTTTAATTTACAACTGCGGCAATAGCGAGTTTATATCGTCATCTTTGCTTTACAAATACAACGATGAAAGTAACTACCGATTGGGACATGCGGGGTTTCTCACTATCTGTAACAACGGAGGCAATGGTGAATACCTTAGTTGTGGTATTGAAGATTTTAAGGCACAAATTGTTAAGCACATTGAAAATTTTTGCTTCGTTGGTTCTAGTTGTAATGGCATCGTTTGCTTAGTTGATTATTCACAAGGCAATATTCTACTGTGCAACCCAGCAATTAGGGAATTCAAGATTCTCCCGGATCCATGCATTTATTATATGAAATATCGCCCATTAATTAGGGTTGGATTTGGCTACGATCCTATTACTAATGTTTACAAAGTCGTTAGGGTTTTTGGATGGATCGATGGGTTTACAGCTCAAGTATATACTTTGGGAAATAATTCTTGGAGAGATATCAATTATTTGCAGACGAAAACTAGACATCAATCCATTCGTCGGACCATCAAAGCGGTGTATAGCAAAGGAGTCTATTATTGGTTGCTCAGAGCTTCTAACTACGAAGAAATAGTACACTCATTTGATATGCATGATGAGAAATTTCATATCATACCATTACCAGATAACTGCCAAGGAAGTGAATTCATCTCAAATTACAATACAAGCCTTACCCAGTGGAATGAATTGGTCGTTTTGTTCTGCTATCCAAAGATCGAACGGCTTATAACGAAACCTATTGAAATGTGGGTGATGCGTGATTCATCTGTGGACCGTCCTTGTTGGACCAAACATCGATCGATCGATCCACTAGGAGGTATTCACAAGACTCCGATAGCATTTTGGAAGAGTGATGAGCTCCTTTTGAGAGAAGATGAGAAACGTCTCGTCTCCTACAACCTACTCACTGGGAAGTTTAAGAGCATTCATGAAGAGGTTCAGATAACATCTTTTTATGCTTTTCCTCATGTGAAGAGTTTAGTTTCAGTTAACATATCAGAAACACTGCCGACTGAACCCCTAGGGAATTTAGGTAATTGCCTAAGGCCCCCAATTTCGATTCAGCCCCCAGTTTTTGGATGTTGGAAATATTAATATCAATAGCCTAATTTTTATGCATTATTAGATTGAAAGATTAAAAGAAAAATCATTTTCACTTTGTTATACTGCGAAATCCTATAATTATGTATTTAAACCTTGATGTGTCGAGATATTTCCTGTTTTCGGGCTTCTGGCATACATTTTACCCTCTGAGTGTTAATAGGTTATATTGGTGGATTTGGTGATCATTTGAAGGTTATATACATTGTATTGCAGAGTCAATCACATTGTATACTATTTAGTATAAATGAAATTTTCCTTTTTTTTAATAAAAAAAGCATACATTTAAACCGCTTCTTTTTTGAGATATTAGAGTGAAATGTAGAGCATTAATCAGCCCAAAAAAAAAAAAAAATAGTGAAAACTTTTCAAACGGTTTTAAAATCAAACTGCTATTTTGTTTAATATCAAACTACTTATTTCTTATCAATTTCTCATTGTTGTAGTATTTTCTTTTATAAAAATTTTGAATTTATTTTTAAACCTGCAAACTAGATGGACTGTTAGTTATTCTTAGCTAAAATTTCAATGAAAAAAAAAATCATAGCTGAAAATTGTTTTTATTTTATTTTTATTATTTTTTATTTTTTTAAAGCAAAGGCTTTTAGTACTTATTATGTGAACTTTCATGGTTAAGAATGTCTTGAAAAAATTATTTCAATGAAAAAGAAGGAAAAAATCATAGCTGAAAATCGTTTTTTTTTTTTAAAGCAATGGCTTTTAGCACTTATTATGTGATGGTTTGACACTTTGGTCCTAAAAATGTCTTGAAAAAATTTAGTCCTTGAATTTAAAACACCGTAAATGGAATCCCATTGCAATCATTGACTGTGGTCAAAACTTAAAATTTGAAAAATTCACGAATCTATAATTAAATTGGAAAAAATTCAAATTAAGTTTATAGGCGATATATGAACTTAATTTTGTACAAATCATCCAAATCATCCAAATCATCACCTATTCTATTGGTTAGTCTATAGGGGAAACATCGATTTTTGTTATTTTGTTGTTCAAGAAAAAAGTGATTAATAGAGAATCTAACGCCGAAAATCAAAGTGGTTATTTTTAAATATTATGTATCTTTTGTGGTATTAATAAATTATTATACAACATATTTGACGATTAATTGAAGTATGTATCTTTTAAAATATTATGAAGAGCTGGTAAGGCAACTTTTGTTATTAAAACTCATTATTCTGGCCTGGTAAAGGTGAAGAAACAACTTTTTCCGAACAATTAGGACATGAAAAGGATCATGTATTTAAACTTTCTGTGGTTAAGGCAATCATAAAATCAAGAAAAATAATCAAATGTACCAATTATTGCAAGTACTATTACTATATTCAGAATAATATATACAATGAAATGTGAATAAACATATTGGACCTTTTAATCTGCAAAACATAAGTACTAATTACCAATAAAGAGTACTAAACCGAAAGCAAAAACTAGAACATACAAAGATACAAAATGGAACAAAATCTCTAAAATCACATAAAACCCCAACAAATTTTTTTTTTCTTGTCTTTTCCCCCCCAAACAGAGCAAAACTGGCAAAACCATTAAAATCATGTCAACCTTGTTCAACAGATCTTTTTCACAGAAACTTACTATTGAAATCATGTCAATTTGAATCAGCTCCCATCGAGCGGCAGACCCAGTTCCTTCCACGTCAATCTGACCACGGCTTCCAAAAATTTCTTATCAGCGTTCAGTGTCTCACTATCTTCAATTCGCAAATGTAGAGACAATTGCGTTGTCAGCTTATCCAAATTCAAACAAATTCTTTTCAGGTTCTTATCAAACACCTTTACGAGATGACATCCCATGGACAGAAATACCTCATCTGTCAACATCATAGGCAAGTCCGGGCAACAAAACGCAACCTCGAGACGCAAAACTTCTCTTATGATCGGATAAAGTATATCCCTTTCAATCAATTTACGGTTCATTCCATACGCGCTCAAGTATTGTAAAGGATTTTTGGCCACAATTACTATATCCACATCTTTCAAGACAGACATAAAATTGTTGATGACAATTGAATCCTCTTCCATAGTTAAGCATCCGAGTATCGTCACGAAATCATCAAGATGTCGCCTAATAATTTCTTCCGTTGTTTCCGGGTATGACATCAGCAAGAAAGTTAGAACAAGAAGGTCAGAGATGTGAACTCCAAAATAATATGCCACATGCCTCATCGCTTTAAAAGTTTCTTGATTTTTGGATTGATCAATCAACCGCAGCCACTCTATCAAGCTTTTCTCTCCTTTTTCTCTGCCTTTCTTAGCTTCTTCTTTCCATATCTTCATGAACTCTTTCAAACTCTCTGTATATTCTTTCCAAGATTCAGATTCATGGAGTCTTGGAACATTGTACTTGAGAAACTTCTCTTCATATTCATTGACGCGCTTGTCTAAATCCCGTGCTTCTTTCGTTATCTCTTGGATCTTTGATTTCAAATCCTCCGATTCCTCTTCAGTCTTGGGGAAAGTCTTGAGACCATCAAAATCATCTTGAGCTTTCCTTAGTTCGTCAGCTTCAGTCAGAATAGCTCTTATTGCATCTATTTCGGATGATCCCGTGCCGCTGCAGATCAGTTCATTGATCTTGTTTCGGGTAGTTAGGTTGAGACTTTTAAGCGCTGAAATCATGGTGAGAATTTCACGTTCCATACTCTGAAGATTATTAGTCTCCATCTCTATGATTCTCAGAACATAAACAACACTTAACTTGAGATTCCAAGCCTTGGTTTTCTTCTTTTCTTTGTTTGTTGAAAAACTTGAAAGTAAATAGTTTTCTTCCGTTCTATTTTCTCCTTTTTCTTTCTAATTTCTTGAGAGAGAAGACTTAGAAATGGTTTGTGAACAAAGTTCTCATTTAGGTGTTGAATATAAAGAGAGAGAAGAGTAGGTATTTCTGTTATATATGATTTGAGTTTTTTTGGAAAACTTCTTCATGTCATCTGTTCTTAATGTCGTTTCCTCTTATAGGGAAAAGACTACTTAATGTGGTCCATTTAAACATGAAACGATGTGCCGTATATTCTGTTTTGTCATTAATTGTTAAGGAGAATGACACTGTCTTTTTTTTTTTTTTTTTTTTGGATCTATCCTCTATCTAATATGCCATGTTTCTATGTATAATTTCACCTGTAATGTTTGGTTGGAGGATTCAAACCATGTGATTCGAACCATTTTCAATTTACGTGTATTTTTTGTGAGAGAAAATACTGTAGCGAACCACGAATCATGATTCGAATCAGGGAACGAATCCCTCTACCCCTAAAAAGATCTATTTTCCGTTTCCTAATAACTGGAAAATTTCACATTCTCTTATCATCTTGACCTAATTAGAATTTTTAGCAAAAAATCATAAAATTTAGCTACAAAATTTAATTTTTGTTGTTGTTGCAACCATAACTAAGGGTAGTTCCATATTTGACTTGACCACAAGGTATGTAGTTCTAATCCACACACTCTCAATGTTTTATTTTTTTTTCAAAAAAAAAATTTTTTTAACTATAATTTAAGAATTAATGTGAAAAACAAATGTAACAAGAAGCATTGAGTAACTACAAAAGCATTTTGTCACTAACATAGTTAAAACTACACCGTTTCAACTAAAGAAACTACCAAGCGTTTCTTTGTTATCTTCTGCTCATCACCTATTTATATTTGAGATTGAACTAGCTCTGTCGCCAACTTCTTCCTCACGCCCAAACTTTTCCACTCCTCCATTAAAGAGGACCAATTGTCATGAACAACATACCTAAAATGCTAAAATTTCATATTCACACACTGAATAACACTGCAATATATGCTCGCATAATGATATAGTATATCCGATCTACTGAATAATTTTTTGTTTGTTAGTGTGGGTGCCAGTAGGATGTATATATACTAGTTGACTATATCAATTATTCTCTCTCATCATTTAAAAAAAAAAAAAAAAACCACAAATAAAATCAAGAATTGTTTATGTGGCAAGCACGAAATGGTGAGAAATTAAGCTAACTTTTCACAAATTAGCCACCTCAATAAATGCCGATAGTAAGAACCTAAAATGACCAAAACCCAGAACCAGCTACGTAATCCAAGGCTCCAAGCATGTGCATGGTCCTCTTAAGACAAAAGTGTTGGCAGTTGATCATGAGGCTGCTATTAATACTAGCGTCGTCATCAAATTCCATCACAAAACTTGATGCTCCTTCATTTGTTCAAACCTTTTTGCTGTAATGTTGTCTCTCTCAAAAAATAAAAAATAAAAAATGTAATTTCTGTAACTAAACGGACTTAAGTTTTCTGAGCTAAAACTTTCAATGAAAAAAAAAAAAAAAAAAAAAAAAAAAAAAGCCAAAAAAAAAAATTATCCTACCCAAAAACTGTCTTCTTTAGAAAACGAAATGTTTTTAAACTTCCATGGCTTGACACTTTGGTCCAAACAATATCTTGACAATTTAGCCCCTGAATTTACAACGCGGTAATTTGTATCCCATTGCAATCAATAACTATGCTTAAAATATGAATGCAACTAACCAAGTTTGAAGAATGAGAGAATTTACATTGTCTAATGACATAATTATATGGTCAGTCCTTTAGAACAGGTGTATGTTTCTAGTACTGCTACTAAAAAAAACAAAAAAAACAAAAACAAGCAAAAAGTTCAGCCGTTAATTTATGAGCGCTACAGTTCCTCATTTCTCTTTCCTTAGCATAGAAAGAGTATAAATTGTTATATATCAATCGATCCACAAATTTATGATTAAGTTGGAAAAAAAAAAGTTAAATTAATTTTGTAGGCTATGAACTTAATTTACAAAATCCAAACATTACTTGATACACATACTATAATACACATCCCTAAATGACTATTGGTTAATCTATATGACAGGGGACGCATCAATTTTGGTTATTTCGTTGTTCAATAAAAAATTGATTAGAGAATTTAACACCCGAAATCTAGGGTGGTTAATTATTTTTAAAAATCATTTATCTTTCGTGTTATTAGACAACGTATTTGAAGATTCAGAGAATTATATGGTTACAACATTAAAAGCTAGGATATGAGAAGGATGCATCTAAACTTTCTGTGGTTAAGGCAAGAAGAAAATAATGTACCGATTGTGACTATTATTACTCAGAATGAATACAATAAAATGTAAGTCACGATTTGGGACTTTCTAATCTGCAGCAACTCTGGTAACTTCTTACCAATATATGAGAGTTAGCATCAAACAGAAAACGAAAACTACAATCGTAGAATCGCAATACCTTTTATTTTCCCCTATCTTCTTCATAAAACTAGCAAAATTCAAGTTAATCTTGTACAACAAATCTTTAGCAGAATCTTCCTACTAAAAATCATGTCAATACGAATCGGCTTGGGGCTTCAGATCCAGTTTCTTCCACGTCACTCTGATCCTGGAATCCAAAAATTGCTTATAAGCATTCACGTTCCCCTCATTTTCAATTCGCATTGACCGAGAGGCTTCCGTCGCCAGCCTATTCAACTTCAAACCAATCCTATTAAGATTATTATCAAATACCCTTCTGAGATGATCTCCCATGGCTAGAAATACATCATTTGTCAACATCATAGGCAAGTCCGGGCAACAAAACGCAACTTCGAGACGCAAAACTTCTCTTGTGATCGGATAAAGCACATCCCTTTCAATCAATTTATGGTTCACTCGATTCAAATGTTGTATATCATTTCTAGCCACAATTAATTGATCCACATCTTTCAAGATAGATATAAAAGTGTTGGTTATAATGGAATTCTCTTCAACAGATAAGCATCCGAGTATCGTCGCGAATTCATCAAGATATCGCCTAATTTCTTCCATTGTAATTGATGCCGACATCAGCAGGAAAGGTAGAGCAAGATGGTCAGAGATTTGAATCCCAAGATCAACTACCACAAGCCTCATAGCTTTAAAAGTAGTCTTTCTTTCTTGATTTTCGGATTGATCAAGCAACCGCAGCCACTCTATCAAGCTTTTCTCTCCTTTTTCCCTGCCTTTCTTAGCTTCTTCTTTCCATATCTTCATAAACTGTTTCAAACTTTCTGCATATTCCTTCCAAGATTCTGATTCATGGAGTCTTGGAACATTGTACTTTAGAAACTTCTCTTCAAACTCATCGACACGCTTCTCTAAATCCCGTGCTTCGGTCTTAAGCTCTTTGATCTTCGCCTTCAAATCCTCCGATTCCTGTTCGCTGTCTGGGAAATTCCTGAGACCATCAAAATATTCTTGAGCTTTCCTTAGTTTGTCAGCTTCAATCAGAATAGCCCTTACTGCCTCTTTTTCGGATGATTCCGTGTTGCTGCAGATCAGTTCATTAACCTTGTGTCCGGTCACTAGGTTGAGACTTCTAAGCTCTGAAATCATGGTGAGAATTTCACCTTCCGTTCTCTGAAGATCATTATTCTCCATCTCCATGATTATCAGATTATAAACAACCCTTAAGTTGAGATTCCAAGCCTTGGTTTTCTTCTTTTCTTTATTGAAAAACTTGAAAGTGAATATTTTTCCTCCTTTTTCCTTTCTTTCTTCTTTTCTTTCTAATTTCTTGAGAGAGAAGACCTATATATGGTTTGAATATAAAGAGAGAGAAAAGAGGTAGGTATTTTCTGTTATATATGGTTAGTTAATGACTGTTTAAGGACTGCTAAATGTACCAGAATATACTATTGGCTGTAATATAGTTTGAGTTTTCTTGAAAAACGTCAAGTCGTCTAAGGAAAAGACTTTCTTTTGGTTCATTTAAACATGAAACGATGTGCCGTATTTTCTCATAGAGAAAATGAATCGTTGTGTCGTTAATTGTTATGGAGAACGACGCTGTCGTTTTTTATTTTTTATTTTTTAAACACTCTCTGTTATTTATTTATTTTTCTTTTCTTCTGTTTTTTAGTTTAGATTCGTCTCTCGCATATGCCATGTTTCTATGTACTAATGTCGCTTGTAATTTATTTATATTTTTTACCCTAAAAATATTTATTTACCTTTTCTTAATAACTAGAGTATTTCTTATGAAAGAAAATACTGTAACGAACCACAAATTATGATTCGAATCAGGGAGTGAATCTAAATACCAAACGGATCCTAAATCCCTTTTTCTTTGTTTGCTTTTTTCCAAGTTGTGCATAATTTTTCAGGGTATTTGATAATATTTGGAACGTATTTTCCATTATCTCACTTTCTGTTTAAATAAGAATATATCAGATTAGTAAAAATCACATATTAAATATTGAATAAAAAAGTAATAAAGGAAGTAACAGAAAAATGGTTCTCAATTTACTAAACCACACTATTTCACTCAGTCTCCTTGCTTCTTACTGTGTTGGGCCCGTGTCAGCCCATTAGGCAGCCCGTTTTGAGTACTCTTGCAAAGATCACAAATATATACACAAAAAATCACAAAACGTCTTACAAAATATAAAACACTGAATCAATAATACACAAAAATACAAGCATAATTTTGGTCAAAATACAAAACTTATATGATATCATTGTGATATATTTTGTAGGAAAATAGTAGAAAATAGGCCAATATGAAAAGTTTAAGAAAGTATATAGGCCAATTTTTAGTTATAGAAATTAATATGCCATAACTTGTCAAGTTATGGTGCATAACCAGATAAGTTATAGACAAATTTGTCAAGTTATGGTTCATAACCGGACAAGTTATGGACAATTATGAATAATAACTTGTCAAGTTATGGTTCATAACCAGACAAGTTATGGACGAAAATAATAATTTAGCTTATTTATTAACTTATGTAAACTATTAGCCTATTAATTTTAATTCATCTCAAATTTCGGTCTATTTTTCTCTTTCTCTCTATTTTGTAATAGTTTTAGCACCCATGATAAAAGTCATTCCAGCCTTAAAAACCATGACATATGGCCTTAATATCTCCTTTTTTTAGTATCCTTGCAATTTTCTCTAGGAAAATTATAGTAAATAGCCTATTTTTGAAACTAAATTAAGTAAATAATATATTTTAAAACTATTTGAAATAAATAGTTGTTTACCGTATAAATGATTCATTTACAACTGGTAAAAAAATAACTTACATGGTAAACAAATCTTTATTTACGTGCAAAAATATCTTTTTACTAGTCGTAAAAGGAAATTTTATGCGAAATAAATCTTTTTATTAGTCATAATTGAACCATTTAAGTGGTAAACTGTCATTTGCTTCAAATAGTTTAACAATCTACAATTTACTTAATTTAGTTTTATAAATTTGCTATTTATCCAATTTCTCTAACAACAAACAACAATTCATTCTCTTCATTTTGGTGCACGCTGATGAAGGCCTTAAATAAAACAAGACTAATTTCGGCAAACAACAAGAACAAGATATGCCTGGTGCGCTATTTCAGCAAGCGCACGGGTTGCAAAAGTAATAAAGTAACTAAAAAGTTGAATATCGTCTCACAAGAATTGAATTTTTGAGAATTAAAGTAAGTACCTTGAGTGTTCGTGACTAAATTTTATCTAAACAACCAAAATCGAGTGAATTAAGTATTTAAAACAATAAAAGTAAAGTAATTGCACTAATTAAGCCAGAAAACAAGATTTAACAAAATATGTAACTAAATATCAAAATTACGGGCGGAAATAACTATAATAATGGAGTTCTAAGGTCTTGATTTCGCTTCCCTCTCCCTATGTATTCGTATTTAGTGTTTTCTAATTAATTTAACTCAAATTCATTAATTTAAAGTTTCTAAATTAGTCTCACTACCTCTCCCGAGCGTCAAGTAAGACAAAATGTGCAAATAAACAAGTCAATATCCCTATTTAAGGATACAAACACATTCATTAAGCTCAACCTTTCAATGATTATCTAAGCATTTAATTATCTCCCGGTCTCACAATTACTAAAATTCTCATAACGATTACATACGTACTGATCACCACACGGTCTCACAACAACATTAGATTGTTCGACATCAAAGACTGGAACTGTGTGACACAAAAAGTGTTGATCAGCTTATTGTCCGAGCTTTTAATGTTCTTGAAGTAGTCACGAAGAATGAATGTAGATGGGAGATATTAATAAATCTAAGTAGTAAATCTCTTATATGTTCTAAAAAGTTCAAATAGGCCTTTCCTTCATTCTTTCTCTCTATCTCCCTCTCTCCCTCTCCCACTTTTCACATAGTTAAAAGTATTATATAGTCATTGTCTTTATGTCAGCCGCTCAGATCAAAGATTTTAAATTATCAACACAATCAGGTACGAGTTTTATCTCTTTGTTCATAACCAGGGCTTTTTCTTTAATGTCATTTAACACATGGAAATTCTGTTAATAAGGCGATTTGTCTCTAAGGAATGAATGTAAATGAACATACAATTTCAAGTGGCGATATAAATAAATGGAACCAATAAATCTTGCTCTTACTTGTAAAAGTACTCTGATAATGATGTACATGGAAATATATGATAGTAGCAACATGGAAAAATTTAAGTGATGCCTATATTTAGTCATGAATAGGCATATAGCAGCATTGAGCAAGAAACACTCAAATTAAGAGAACTCCTAAAATCAAAATCAAGTAGGGTTTGGGAATCTTACCTGCATGTATGGGTACCCACGGGTATGGAGAATATTATATGGGATAGGAACGGGTATGAGGGTTAGAATCAACCTCGAGTTGGGGATGGGGGAAGCTTGCCCGTCCCTGCTTCCGACCCGAATATATGTACTTTTATTTTATATACATTATATATAAAATTATACTTTATAATTTTAAAAATTGTATAATTATGGGGCTGGGGAAAATATCCGCCCCCACCCTGCCCGATTCTCATCTCTAAAATCAAGGCGTTGGAGGCCTCCACTTAAAAAAAAAAATAATAATAATAATAATAAAACGTGAAAGAGTTAATTGGGGGTCAAGCTGACCTCGAGGGTCACAGTATTTTTTTTTTTTTTTCTCTGGCATAGCAGACTATACATTCCATGCCAAGGAGGTAAGGAATATAAAAGGCACTAGAAACGTTGAAGAAATAAAATTACCAGTGTGGGAGTTCCTACATTCAAGAGAAGGAAAGACATTAATGGTGACAATAAGGAGGTACTGGATTCTAGGGATGTTATACCTGAAAATGTGGTTGAGATTTTTGTTGCATTGTGTTTCTTTTTTTTTTTTTTTTTTCTTTTGAGAACTGTGGTTTGATTTTCTTTTGAAAATTCAATTTGGATTTCCTGATGATGCTTCAATTATTTGTATCTCTCTCTGTTAAATTATACTAAAAATATGGTGAGACATTGCATTGTTCTTGAGCCAAAATGCAAAGAGGCATTGAATACAAAATTAATAACACTATTATTAGAGGAATGTAAGGCCGAAAAAAAAAAAAAAAAAAGTTACAGGCCGAAAAAAAAAAAAAAAAGTGTACAGGTAGTTTAAACTTGGGAAATAGTAGAAAATAGGCCAATATAAAAAGTTTGAGAAAGTATATAGGCCAATTTTTAGTTATAGAAATTAATAGGCCATAACTTATCAAGTTATGGTTCATAACTAGATAAGTTATGGACAAACTTGTCAAGTTATGGTTCATAACCGGATAAGTTATGGACAATTATGAATAATAACTTGTCAAGTTATGGTTCATAACCAGACAAGTTATGGACGAAAATAATAATTTGGCCTATTTATTAACTTATATAAACTATTGGCCTATTAATTTTAATTCATCTCAAATTTTAGCCTATTTTCCTCTTTCACCTTTTAAACTTTGTCATTTGTCAAAGGGTATTCCCGTTTATCCAAACACAAATCAATAAAATATCCAACCCCAAAACCAACCCAAAAAATAAAAATGGGGCATATTGTAAAGCTTTAACAAGTTGTAGGATAAATCTTGAAAACTAAAAAAATAACGGGGCAAGTTCTCAAACCTTTTTTATCGTAAGGTCTCATTGAGTTTTCAAATTCGAGTTTTCAATTCCAGTTACAGTAAAAAACTCTCATAAAAAATTACACATGACTTTTTTTGATATAGTAAAAAACTCTCATAAAAAATCGCATCTCTGAATGAGTAATTTATTAAACAACTAGTCCTAAAACTCATAATCGGGTAGGGTACACAAATCTCAGATAAAGTTCCAGTCAAACATTTTTTAACCGACCATAACAGAATTATACATACATATACATATGTGTGTGTGTGTGTGTGTGTGTGTAGTACATATATATACATATATTTGCCTAGCCCAATTGATAACGTTCTTCATAAACGTTTTTCCAGTGTTCTGTCTCAAGAAAGAAACAAAGCAAGAAAGCAGGAAATGCAAGACTAGGCGATGCAAAATTGACAACAGCAAAGAATCCACGAAAATCATCCTGCAATATCCAATATTTTTAGATTGGATTGGTTTGGGTTGGGTTGAGAGAATGTGGGGTTAGTAGTGGATTGAGATTTTTTCAATTTGAAGGTTTTGGGTCCAACCCATGAAATCCTTCCTTATCTTGGGTCATGTCTGAAATTTTAAGAAAAAGAGGAATTAAAATGGTTGAGATTGAAAAATTTTATTAAAAATAGGGCTCTATTTCATACACAAATAACATGTGTTCTTGTATCGCGTTCTAAACTTTTAAGAAAAAGAGGAACGAAATTATTGAATTTAAACTTTACTAGAGAAACGGCTCTGTTCATTGAAAAATAACATCTGTTATTGTACTTTTTGAGATATGCATCTTTCAGAATATTCACCATTAATTTTTTAAATTAAGATGAGAAACAAGAATCCTATGTTGTGGCAACTCTTTTTTTTTTTTTAGGGGGTGGCAACTGTTAAATTCTTTTCCTTTTTTCAAACCCGAAAGGAAAAAAGAATGTGGTGTTAAAAAGGTTGGGAAGAGTTGTACCCACTTTATTGATTTTTATTGGGGACAATTTTTAAAAATACTTAGTACTCCTTGTAATGAAGTCCGTTTTATTCTACACCTTAACATTAGCCCATATATTTTTATTTTTTAGATTATAATTTATTTAGGGGTAAAGTTTTTTAAATTGATACTTTTAGTAAGTTAGGTACTTAACGAGGTAGAATCTATAATCTTCTCTTTTATTTGTTGTTTCCTTCCATGGATCTTAATGATTTGTTGGTTTTGTGGAATCACCCTACAAGTAAAAGATTAAGATTAAAGCCTTTCAAAAAAAAAAAAAGATTAAAAAAAAATCTCCTTAAATTATTATATATTCACCAACAATGTGCTCAAATGTATTCGTGTTTTTACTTTAAAAAAAATTTTATTTCCGTTTCAACGAATCCATATAATATTATTTAGAGATCCATTATTTTCAGTAAATTATATTTAATTAGGTGTAATATGCAAGCAAATCCAATTTACTGCAGTTAAATTAGTAAAAGATAATCACCGCCAGACGTGAGAAACCAAAAATTACGAAACCTTCATTCAAATCCTAACACAAATCATTAAATAAGAGCCCGTTTAGTTCTTTAATTCGAGTTTTTTATTTATGTTAAGATGTGACTTTTTGTGAGAGCTTTTTATTGAAGTAAAAAAGTTAAATGTGATTATTTCTAAGAGCTTTTTACTATAACAAAACTTGAATCGGTGAAATGAACAGGACCTAAAATTAATAAAATAAAAATGGAGCATATTGCAATGCTTTAACAATTTGTAGGATAAATCTTGAAAACTAAATAAAACATGGAGCAAGTTGTCGAACCTTTTTTTATCAACTTAGTTTGAGTAGTGCTAAGGACACCAACTCAAATCTCAACTCTTGTGTACTAACTGATGTGGCATATAAATTATCATATTTTTATTAACAGGTACAATCTCTTATCATCAATGGACGTGTCAATGTTTAAACACTCATTAATGTAAAAATAACAACTCATATGCCACATCAATTGGTATACAAAAATTATGATTTGAGTTGATGTCCCTAGCATTATTCTAAAAAATTACTGGTCTTAAAACTCATAATCGGGTAGAGTACACAAATATCAGATAAAATTCGAGTCAAACATTTTTTAGCCGACCATGAATTATATATATACACATACGAATGCCTTGCCCAACTGAGAACGTTCTTCATATACGCTTTCCAAGTGTTCCGTCTCAAGAAAGAAACAAAACAAGAAAGAAAGAAAAGCAAGGCAAGGCAATTCAAGATCGACAACAGCAGAAAAAGTGACCAAGGTACATTTAATCTCCTGATCCTAAACATTCCAGTTTTTCCGTTCACTAATTTGTGTAAATTAATATCTACGTTTTGATCATATCTTCAGTATGGGCAATATGAGGAAGAAGAAAGATATTGGTGGAATTGAACATGAAGTAATCACCATTATTATGGAGCTGGAGACTTCTTTCAAACAAGTTGCCCAAAGACTAAGCGAAATGAAGCAGTACAAGGACAGTGGATCCATCGGATTCGGAGAACCCGGGCATCTTAACATTGTAGAAGAAGAAACAAGAAAAGCTCAAGAAACTGTCTGTGAGGACTTATCCAAGTTGATGAAAGAACAACCTGATCCACAACAATATCCCAAAATTCACAACGCGTCGCGTAGAATGTATACTAGTCGTGACATGAAATTTGCCATGGCGAAGATCAAAATGTCCATGGCAGGATTACATGGTGTACAAGAAACTTTGGACTTGTTAGAAGAGAGGCTTCGTAAGTACAATGTCCCGAAACTAGATGCAATTGATCAGTCTAAGTCCACCGAATCTTTCGACCAATACTTGGAAAGGCTAAGGGAATTCATGCAGGTGACTTGGAAAGATAAGGCAGAGAAATGTAGGCGAAAAGCACATAGGAGTTTGACAGGGTGGATCGTGAAGCTTGAGGAATCCGAAGACCCCGAAAAGAGGATTACTTTTAACGCGCTGAGAGTTGTGTTAATTGACATTGGGAGCAAGATTTCTTGTTTTCTGATCAAGTACTTGTTGATCGTGTCAATCTCTGTGGATAAGGAAGAAATGACTGCGAAACTTTTTGAGGTTGAGTCTATGATCCGATGCTTACATATAGAGGAGAATTCGATTGTGGTCAACGCGTTCGTGACCGTGGTGAAACTCTTTGACAGAATGATGAGGACGATGATGAACCCTACGACTAAGATTGGCATGACCAAGAAGCGCGATTCGCTGATTGAGAAGGAAAATGAAGTTCTTCATCTGATAATCATAGAAGTTCTGCGCTTAGAAGTTGGATTTTGTCACCCGGACTTGCCAATGATGCTTTCAAATGAAGTGTTTATGGCTATGGGTCAACATTTAGTGGACAATGTTTTTGTAGAAAAACTGGATGGATTGAGAGCCAAGATAGATGGGCTAAAGAAAACGGAATTGCTATCTGATGGAGATAAAGATTCGATGGGGAAAACTTTTGAGCAAGCATTGACTCTTGTGGTCAAAGAAATTTGGAATCAACTTGATTTGAAGCCAAGAACTTAGTAAAGAAATTAGTGCCAACAGATACTTTTGTACTTTGAACCATGGTTGAGATTTTTTTCACATTCCTTTTTTTTTTTTTTTAAGTTTGGTTTTGGTTTAGCGTATTTGATGTCTCTAGAAAAAAATCTTCATAGTTTTTTAATTCTGCTGTTTCAATAGTTTCCTTGTACTATTGTATTTTTGACTTGATTCAATACATTGTTAGCAAAGTTGAAGTCTGTTTTCGTGCACATTTAAATTGTATAGTGACAATGATCTAGGAGACCTAGGAACTTAAATATTATATATATATATATATATATATATATATCATCAGCATCAATCAATTGTTTTTCCTGTCCATTGTGAAAGGAAATATGACAAGTAAATTTCTCGGGTTTCCAATGCTCGACCGATCAAACAAAAAGAAGAGGAGATTTTTGCCCAAATATTTAATATTGCCTCAAATTCATGATATACGAATTTTTCATTTTAGAGACGAGCATATGAAAACATAGGATGCCGAAATTCAGTTTCAAATTTTTCTAAGTTTTACTCTTAACCGAAACAGGAAAAGCCATCCAAAACGTCCTTGCAATTAGATACTTGTGAGTATTTGAATTTCAAGTTCAATTCAATCCGATAAAGACGGCTTGATCTGGTTAGATTTTATCCATTGGCTGAGATTGTGGAGAGATAATGCCGCGTTTGTGTTTTGATAAACAGTAAAGTCTGGTTGTGTGATTTTATGATGACAATCTGTTGAAGGCTTTTAGAAGAACAGAGGGAAGATTCTGAAATCGGAATTTAAATTCAAGAATAGATAATGTTTCAACAAGTTGGTGGAACAAATCTTGCGACATTCAAATTTTGAAAGATCTTCATCTGAGATTTGAGATAAACTTTTATGCCGCTTTCAAATAAATTGTGAGTTAAGGCTACCTGGAACATCTAGAATATCTCATAATAAATTTCTTCTTAAGAAACCAAGTACTAAGGTTTTTTTTTTTTTTTTTTTTTTGAGGGGATACTAAGTACTAAATTAATGCATTATATTTTAAGGATTTTTTTTCTAGTGCTCCCTCTTTTTGGGGAACACCGGTATTTCTTACTTATTAATGGTCAGATCTGTATAAATCTGATCAAAAATCGTATCAGATTAAAAAAGTAATATAGATAAGCAGAGAATATTAATGTTCTAAAAAAAGAGGAAGCACCAGAAAAATTCTCTATATTTTAATGGAATGTTACCTAGTATTGTTTTTAAGGAATATGTAGCTATTACAATATCAACAGACAGGGCAATAATACCTGAAAATGTGGTTAAGATTTCCATTGCATCGTACATTTTTTTTTTCTTTTGAGAACTGTGGTTTGGTTTTTGTTTCAAAAATCAATTTGTATTCTCTGATGATGCTTCAATTAGTTGTGACGATCTTTCTGTGTAATTGAAATATGCTAAAAATATGGTGAAGATATTGCATTGTTATTGAGCCAAAAAGCAAAGAGGCATTGAATACTAAACTAAAAATACTATTATTAATGGAAAAAAAAAAAAAAAAAAAGTGTGCACGTAGTTTAAACCTTGTCATTTGTCAAGGGTATTCCCGTCTATTGAAACTAGACTCTTCACATAATCTAAAGTTTGATACCATTTTACTTTCCCTTTGCGAATACTCTTGGTCTGCCTTGTGCGTATGTTGTAGGAGAAGAGGCCTTCGTGACTTGCTTGTATAAGGAGCTCCTCGCTGTTCAAAAATACTGTTGGGAACTTAAAATTATCAATACCTTCTGTATTGATTGATAGATGTTTGGTCCAGCTCTGAGAAATTTGATGACCTTGACCCATTACCCACATTTCAATAGGTTTTGTCTTCAACCATTCCTTCCTCGGAAAACAAAACAGAACAACAGATTCATTCCACACAGTAAGGCTATTCCCGTAAGCCGACGGATTATAATCTTTGCTTTCGAGAATACCAGGCAAACGTATAGAACGAAATTCCTCATTGTGCATATCAAATGAGCTCATCACTATTTTATTGTGCTTATAACGAATCTTATCCGACAACCAATAGTAGAGTCCTTTGCAATATACATGGGAGAAGGAGTGCCTATGTGTAATTTGTTCGCAATCGAACTCAATATCTCTCCAATCATCATCCCCCGGAGTATATACTTGAGCTATAAAAAAATGAAAGTATCGAACAATCCTAACCACCTTGTACACTTTAGCAATGTGATCATAACCTATTCCAAATTTACCTAAGTCTTTAAGAAAATATGGATCTGGAATAAGCTTCGATTCTCCGGTTGCTGGATTACACAATGAAAAACGTTTTTTTAAGCAATCGACGAAGCAAATGATGCCATTACAATGAGAGACATCAACAAATGTTGGAATAACACATGTGAATAAGCCGCTGTGCTTACGTACTAGTGGCTCAAAATCTTTTTCAACGCATCTAAGGTCTGATTTGTTATCCTCATCATTGTAAATAGTGAGAGACCCTACGCGGATGCCTTTGTAGCACGTAAAGACTAACGATGTCACCTTCTTCTTCTTGCTGTTGTTTGAATGCTTCACCACAAATCTTGGGTTCTTGATGAGTTTATTGATGAGATTGTACCATGACTTTTCAACACATTTAACCTGTAACAGAGATTCGGGTGGTAGCCATGACATGATTTCTATTATTATGTCCTCTGACAAGTCTGAAAATTTTCCCATATTCTTGTGTCAAATAAAAATTTAAACTTCAGGGTATGGATTCTGTCAGAAGAAAAGAAAAAAAAAGTTGTTAATCTACCACAATATTATACTGTATTAAAAACATAATCAAATATATATGACTGAAATTCAAGACCTGCTACTTAAGAACATAATAAAATAATCGAGCCAAAACTCGGAACTCAATCCTCTAGGATAAATTCTGTATTAAAAAAAAACCGAAAACAAAAAGTCTAATGGAATAGAATTTTGTTGGAAAAGAAAAAGGGAAAAAAGTCTAAGTTTTGACGATGGAGAGAGAGAGAGAGAGAGAGAGAGAGAGAGAGAGAGAGAGAGATTGATAACGCATTGAGAAAGAAACTTGAACGGGGGATGAAGAACTTTATACCTTGAGACGTGTGAGAACTATCGACTAATTAGATTATTGTTTCCGCCTTGAAGATTTGGTTCGGGTGTGCCAAATGGTTACAAGACATAAAATTGATGGAAAATAATGGTTAGTGATCACTATTTATAAGTAACATGCATGATGAGTTTCCGAACAGAAGTGGAACGCATTATCGTAATGATTATTATTATTTTTTTTATTATTTTTTTGTAATTCTATAAAAACTAAATCTTGTTCGTTAATGTAATCTTGTTCTAAATTTTAAATATAAAATATTAGGAATATCCGATTGTGGAACGTAAAACACGGATACCAACTACAAAATACTTGTTCAAAAAATTATTCGAATGGTATATAATTTATCAGTGATTCAAATATTTTAATCACTCTTGCTTAAATTCTAAATGCAATTCAATTCTGTTAGAATTTTGTAATTTTAAATTTTACTAATTAAGCCATGTACTATGCACGTGTAGAATAATTTTGTAGGTTTGATCTCATAGTATTTTTTATGAAAAAATTGTAGAATTTACTTTTAAGAGTCCATGGATCAGAATTTTTACTTCTCATTCTTTATTAATACCCTTTTGCTACTCTAATTATTTGACTAAAAAGATTATTAATCAAGAGTAATCTTGACTCGTACACTTTTAAGCGTAAACTCAAGAGTTGTGGCGAGTAACCAAGTCTCAAGTGCTTAACGAACCCACACTAAGGGCACCCAAGGGTGAAGAGTTTTACATTGTAATTAAAAAGAGAATAAACTCTCAAATGAATAGGAGAAATAAACTCTTTATTCCGAATGCACTATAAATTCCCTCAATTTGAGGGGAAAAAACACACTCTATTATTAATATAAGATCCTTAAGATTTTGATATTTTGTCTTTGTCCTTTCTTTAAGGTCATTTGTATTCTTTGAGTGTTCATCTGACTTTCTTGGAACGTTGATTATTCTAAGAACATTGATTTAGTGTTTGATGCAATTTTACTCCAGCATTTTTGGAGCTAGAAGGAGGGCCTTGTAATGACCAAGAAAATCTAAAATTTTAAATAACGTAATTTACATATTTAAGTTAAGAATTTTCCTAGAAATATCATGTTTGATTTTTGTGACTTAAGGATTTATGGAATTAATATTAATATTCCAAAATTCTATAGTAAGTTTTAAGCTAAATTCACTTTTTGTGATCAAATAGCTTGGTTAATAATTCTCACTGCAATGTAAGACGGATGGAATTTTAATCCAAAAATAACTTGAGAATTTTAATTAGAAGAATTTCCAACTACAATGCAATGTTAGCAGTGTATTGAGAACCACTCTTGACATTCAAGCAGTCTTTAATTGCCAAATAGTCAAATTAGAATCATGCTAGTAGCATTTTCAATAGAAAAATGCTATCCGGACTCGGGAATTAACATTAGTGACTAAGTTATTACCAAAGCAAATGCATGAAAAAGACAAGATTATATTTTTTTCCGGTCTAGAAATAATTTTAAGACTTAGAACGGTATGATTTTAATAATTTCCTCCTATCAGGATTTTGGTGTCTATTTTTGACACCTCTTGGCTCTTGGAACGATCTCGATGAGCTGAGCATGTTGACATGTTGCACGACCTTTACTTTTACCAAAATCAGCCGCAATCGTTGGTGGAAGTTCTAAAAATACCCATTTCTTCCCATCTTGATATCTCCGTAATCCGACCTACGACCGAGGTGATTCTAGTCTTTATGAACTCAGAGCAATGAGGCAAACAAAATCTGACCAGCAGCAACCATCGATTCTCTCCGGAGCGCCATCGCCAAAGCCGCGAATTTCAACCGCTGCGACACCTACCATTCTCCACATTCCCCGCCTTTGCTGATGACATCGTCAATGCCATTGGACTGAAAGGACCCTGCAGAGTAAGAGGCAACCCTCAGCCACTTGAATCCACTGCCTTTTGCTGAAGATCAGAGCTTGCCGCCCCTGCTGTTGTGGTGGAAGGTAGTCCCAATGATCTAACCGTTAGATCATCATAATTTTGGTATCAAAACACTCAAAAGATCATGGGAAACGAAAGTCCTCAATCAATTTCAAAATTTCTTAATAGGAGAATCAAGCCCTCAAACAAAAGCACTCAAGATTTTTATCGTTTATGTCGAGTTTGATATGAGCATCTAGAGGCCGCCATTAGTGAACTTTATTTCATCATTGGACTCAAAAAGTCTAAATTAGGGGGCTAGGTCCGAGCCTAGCCTCCAGAACCACCACAATCACCACTCGCCGCCACCGCTGCCCCACATGCCCCCACAAATGACGCCAATGGAGCCGGACTTCAACCATCTCAGTTTTGATGTTCCCGATGTCCGATCGAAGATCTGAGACCATACTCTAGCATGTTTCAACATGCTGAACATAACGGTGACCTCCGTTTGTGTGACGACCCTCCTATGAGGCCGCCACTGTAACTAACTTCTTAACTTGTACTTACTGGCATTTCTTAAAATTTGCGGAACATTTTTTTTTTTTTTAAACATAAGAATGAATACTTTCACAATTCGTAACAATAATTTCAAAAGAATAAATCGCTGAATTTCTTAAAGCTTTTCTTAATTTCAATTAAGATAAAACCTTCTAGAAATATTTTTCAAATGGAGCTGAGTTTGAACTTTTGTTTCAAATACTCTTTAAAAGCCTTTCTAAAACTAGTCAATTCAATCGGGTCACTTAATTTGTCTTTAAAATGGATTTCGTGAGAAATCTTAAATTCAAGTACATCTTAAACTCCTTTTAAAATCAATCACTTAAATCATCATGTTTAAAATTCGTTTATTTGTTGCATGCACTGTTGCAACGTTCTAAAACTTAAATACTCAAAACTAAGATTGTTAGCTGCAATCTCGGTTTCCCTAATATACATATGTACATATACTTTTTTAAACATACATGCTTGAAACTTTGAATCATATAAATATATACATGATTTTACTTAGACTTATCAAGGAAAATAATCTGCGTGAGCGGTATCCATTCCCATCTCCACCATTCGTCCGCTCACCATTGCCCTTCAAAAATTGTCGATAGGTTTCTTACCTACAAAGATGAACTTATCGATTGAGCTTTCGCTCAGCAAGTAGGAACTATATCTCACAAAATAACTGTAAGTACACATGAATAAATATGCATGAGCCGATTATGCTTGATTATGATGTTTTATCATAGTCTTATTATCTTATCTTATCTTTCTTCTTCGATGGGCCCGAAAGTGCTCGCGTACCACTTGCGCAATCAATCATCGGGGACGTGAGGGTTTGCAAGGTCCCCCGCGACACCGTGATTATAACTTGAATGCCTCCCTTAAGTCGGAGGACATTCTTTTTTTTTTTTTCTTTTCTCCCTTGTGGAGTCTGATTACCTCCCTTAGGTCAGAGGCTGGTACGGCACTCAACTGAGTTTCTTCTTATAAGTTCCTCTTGACTTATTAAGGTGTATGCAATATGACCTAGCATAGCATACTATAACATTAAATTAATTTAAACACATATAATTCATGTGCACTGCTTATGTGTATGCAGCATAACATAGCATCGCGTACAATACTTAAAGCATAAACATGCATATATAACATGTGTAACTTTTTTTTTTTCTTTAAAATCTATCATTCTTCGTAGGCGAGATTCCTACTTTACCGATTTACAGAGTTGGAATTCTCTTTTCGCCAAACGACCTATTCTCTTACTTGCTTACTTCGAAAATGAACACCCATTAAGAGTGTCGATTAATTGTCGTTTGCTATTCTATTTAGCAACTTGTGAAGGAAATCTAGCCCTTTACTTAAGGCATGTATTCCTTTCCTTTCTTGAAGGATAATTTACTATGAGGATAGATTTATTAAATCCTTAAAATCTTATTTTCCTTAATTGCCCTTAACGTACTTATGTCTAGGTTGGAAATCAATTATCCAATCTAGTAACTTATTCTCCATAATTTTCCTCATTGGACTTACTACGATATTAAGGCCCAATTCGCCTAGAACTTATTCACGGCATTCTAACTCGTAGGCCGTTGAAATTTAAACTCAAACGGAGTCTCTTAGATCAATGCGGGCGTTGGACCCACATCAACCTTCAAAATTCTACGGACCTATCGTATTGGGCTCGTGGGTGGCCGTCGGGATGTTTTGCTCGAAAACTATTAAGCTTTTAAAAGAACTATCATTCAATTTTTATGAAACGATAACTCACTCATTTAGTTACAAGCACTGAAATCCCGTTGTAAAATCTCTTTTCGAATACCGACTTTTGAAAACTATTCCCCAAGTCGTTTTATGGTTAACTTACAAACCAACGTGAAACTATGTTGTAGAAACCCCCTTTTTTTTTTTTTTTTTTTTTTTTTAGAAATCTTCCTTCATGGTTATTCCTCATCAAAGTGAGGTCTAAAACCATATTGTTCTACTAAAATCACATCTCGGGTTCTTTGATAACCTTTTGTTAAAAAACGACACTATTTTAGTTTCGTTTTGTTAAAACTATCTGATTCTGAATTCTACGTTTTACTTTGCATCTTAGAGTCGGATTTTGAAAATCTATTCTTCGTGACAATTTTTTGTCTCAATGCGATCTAAAATTATTGTTTTTAGTGACAACTGAAATTCAGCCTCTAAAGGCATCGTTTGGCTGAAAACAGTGGGCTGCATTTTTTTTTTTTGTTTACCTAGAATCTGCAGAACATTTTAAAAATGCTGCAAACATTTTAAAAAATGCTGTAGCAATCATTTAAAAAATGTTGTTGTAATCTCTTTTAAAACGTTGTAAGATTGCTGTAGCAATCTTTTTACAATGCTGTAGTTTGCTGCAGCAAATCTTTTTTTCCAAAACTGTGTTTGGACATCCTGTCCGTTTTTACACAATGGTTTCAAACTCGGTTTTAGAGTTAAATTTGGATTTTGTTATAGTCACAGAAAATGTTCACAACATCAAGGGCTATAAGGTCAAACTTTGAAACATCGTAAAAATCTCACTCTAGGGTCCTTATTTTCACGTTCATAGTAACCGGAAATTTTTCCTCTAACCGGAAGTAAGCAAGCTTAAATCAAGCATAAACATACCACATCAAACTAACCTCAAAACATACAAAACCAACATAAAACTAACATAAAACTCACACACTCTTATTACAACCCATGGCCTTAAGGAATCACAAATTACATTCATAATCCCAAGCTTAAGATTTGCTAGAAAAATAATGGAGAAGAGTTCAAGAAATTACCCTTGAAGAACTCTCTCTTGAAAACTTTTTGAAATCCTTCTCTTCTCCTCCAACTTAAGCTAAGATTTGTGTGAAATGTATGGAAACTTTTGAGTGTATTTTGGCAAAGGAGAGGCCCGGTTCTTTAGTGAGAGAAAGAGGAAAAGTTAGCAAAAAAATGAGGCTTAGGTTGAGGTGGTTCTATTTATAGGCAAGTAGGTGATTATTTTAACTCTTTTAATGACCTCATTTAATTAACTAAAGTCATGTTAACCTCCCTTTAGTCATGGCGGATTGAGTCTCAAGAGAGAAGTGAGGTAAGCCACTTCTATAAATAGTTGATTTGACTACATCTCATCATGAAGGCTTCTAGCACACTCAACCAATCACAATTTTTTTTTGGCCTAAACCTCTTCACATGGCCGGTTCTATGGAAGGAGAAAAGAAGAAACAATTTTGCCATTAATTCCCTTCAACCACTATCTATCCCATCACCTTACCATGTCATTCACTTACACACTCCATCAATTAAATTTTGGCTCTACATTTGCTATGCTTGGCCGGCCATGTGGGGAAGGAGAGAGAGGAAAATCTCACCTACCCCTTGTACTCTTGTCCACTTAAATTTTCCTTGAATCAGATAAAAATTATACTGATTGTAAGGAAATACCTAGCCCGACAGTAAAATTCTAGTTTTCGACGGTTCCTTTTCTCTTTGCTCATTTACAGTTCAATATTAATTTCGACTACTTTGACATCACATTAAATTCTTACTCGCGTAATATCTTTGAACTGTTTTAAGTCTTGAAATTAATTCTAGACTAAACAAATTCTACGTTTAACTTTTCTCGCATTATATCCCGGGTATGACATTGTTTCGATGGTGTCAAATCCCGAGCTCACATTGTACCTTTCTATTATGGGTATTTATCTTGTGACTTTAATCTAGTTTGTCTCGGCAATTAAGGATTTTCTCTTCTTTAAAAATGCCGGTCGTTTTTTTTTTCTGTTGCTAACATCATCTTTGTGTTTGGAGATTCTTGAAATTAAGATTCTCAAATTATACTTGTACTAAAAATTATTCCACCTTAAAGTATGGCAATAATTTATCGATCGAATTTACTTGATCGAAAACATAAACTTAACATGAAATCTGTTACAGAATTTAGGAATACAGATATTGATTCCATAAATCCTTCAGTCACATAATATTTTCTAGGAAAATCCCTGGCTTAAATAAATAAATTGTATTATTTAAAGTCTGGGATTTTCTCAGTCATTAGAGTTTGGCCAAATTTTGCCCCGTTAAAATTGGTCAGGTACCGATTGTACGCTGATCGACATGACTTAGACTGAATGGATGAAGTTCAGAATTGGATGTTGTTAAGTATTTTTTATTAGTTGGCAATTTATGGGCAATCTTGTAAAAATTCAAAAAATAGGTTCAAGAAGATTTCAGATTGCAGAAGAAGAATTCGAATCAGATTTGAAGTAAAAGTTGCAGATTTTGTTGAGTTGAGATCTGAAAAGATAAGGATAAAGGCTTGGTCAAAGGAAGATAAGACATTAGTTGAGATTTGAAGAGATAAGGATAAATGCTTGGTCAAAGGAAGATAAGGCATTGGTTATTTGAATTTAAATGAGATTCTAGAATCAGATAAGGATCAAAAGAGAAAAGGATCAAGAAGATTATGTGGAGATCTTATTGTGATGGTTATCCGGATTTTGGCTTTTGGATTGGATTCGAATTTGAAGTGAACTCGAATTGTATGTTGGCAAAAGAAAAAAAATATATATATATATATATATATTGGGATGTGGATTGACGTAGAGCTCAAGTGGGTTTTGAAATTCAAAGTACATATGCCAAAAAGGTGATAATCGGATTTGGTGCAAATGCTAAAAAGGTGATAATGGGATTTGGATAAGGTGGATTCAAAAGGAGATTTAGTTAAGATGTTCAACGTGGAGAGAATAGGCAGGAAGCTTTATTTAAAGTTTCATAGTAGCGAATAATGAGATAGAGATTGAATAGAATATTTTCAGAAAAGAGTCTGTGAGTTTTTGGTGAGCCTTGTGCATTATTGAGGTCATCCTTCGGGAGAGGGATTTGTTACTTTCGGGAGGAAGTTCTGTCGGTCGAAGGGAGTTCGTCGTGCAGTTTAGAAGACGTGTGGTGCACGCTAAACAAATCACTGTAGAGATTCGTCACAGCGGCGTCGTTGTCTAGGAGGGAGTCCTTGAGTGAATAAGTCCGTCCGGTGTCTGTAATTTCTGGAACATAGTGAACTGTTTATTGTCTGGGCGTGGCCCCGCAGAGTAGGTGTGCACACCGAACTACGATATCATATTCTGTGTTCTTTTGATTTCTGCACTTTATCTTACTCGAACAATTTAAACAGTAAGAAATCCGGATCTTAATTAATTAAGTCATCTTCCAGACGATGTTCCAACATCATCTCGGACATTGGACGTAACATCAAATCTAACAGATGTCTAATGCTTCAATGGTTCTATTGGATCATTCATAGCGCTTATGGCTTCTAAGAACTAGTTTCAAGAAAATACACTGTGTGACACGACAAGCGAAGTACTACCGGACTACAATTTAATTAAGATAGTCATTTAAAGCATATGATTTTTCTGAAATACATTAATTATGAGATTCATGAATAATGTTTATGTTTATGTTAAATGTCATATATAGTTTTCCAATAAACTTAACGATTTTTAAATAAGCGTGTAAACGAAAATCATAAAAATTGATATGCTATATCATTAATTTTACGACAATAAATAGGGTCTCGACACTATTATGAGTCCATCAAGTGCGATAAAGTAAAGTTTATTAAAATTTTAACTTATGGATAATAATTTAATTAATTATTAAATTAATTAATTAAATTATTTTAGATTTAGAATATGGTTAAGGAAGTTAATTTATTATCAAAATTAATTAACTAAATTATGTAACTAAATATATAATTAAAAGGGTTAATTAATTACTAAAATTAATTAACTAAATTATTAGACATTATATGGATAAGATAATTATTAAATTATTAAATTAATTATCAACTTAGCATGAATTTGTAAAGGCAATTAAGGAAGACAAAATTATGGGGATTTAATTAATCCTTATAATAAAAATTACAAATTTTTATGATCCTTAATAAAAAAGGATAAATACATTTTAAGAAAGGATTTAATTCCTTTATGGCTAAGTTATATATATATATATATATATATATATATATATATATATATATGGCAAATGAAAAGTTAATCTCACCCTCTCAATGAGTGATCCTTTACAAAACTTTACAGTAGAGGATAGTAGATTTGGGCGAGAAGAGGAATCTGCTTTAATGGAAACTAAGTAGGAATCTCGCCTATAGTAGAAAAATTACAGTTTTTGAAATAAGATATTTTCATGTGTTTTATAAAAATCTTGAAAATGTATGATCAATGTTATATCACGTTATATCATGTTATGCTATGTGAGAATGACCATGCTATGCTACGCCATGATATGTTATGTGAGAAATGTCACGTTTAAGATTTATTATGTTATATGTTGTGTGAGATACGCAATGTTAAATTATATTTGCGTACTCACCTCATGATAAGTATGATTATGTTTATAAATGTGATGTTATGTAGTAACATATTATACTGCATACATATACCAACCTCCTAACCTAATGGGAGGCTCATGTTCAAGTTAAATCCTCTCGACCTGAGGGGAGGATTCAAGTCGTCTCAACCTAAGAAGAGGCACTCATGTTTCAGGATCATGGTGTTGTTGAGACCTTGCAAACCCTAACTCCCCGATTATAACGTGTAAACACTATGACCCATCAAGCATAACTAGATAAATTCATAAGACATTACATTGTGGTATAGTGTGTGATGCCATGTCATACTGCATACTCACAAACAAGTCCAATGAAACTTATAAGAATGAAATTGAGTGTCATATCATCCTCCCCGAGGGAGGTAAGCAAGTTCTCCGCAAGGGAGATATTCAACTTTAGTACAGTTTTAGAATCCACCGCGAGGGAGGTATTTTGATTAGTATAATCCCAATGTTGTTGGGGACCTTCCCATTGATCGCACGCAATTGATATGAACACTCAGGCCCATCAGTTTAGTAAGATAATAAGAGTTAATAAGATACAATCATAATTTAGTATAACTAGTACATGCATATTTTATTATAAGTATTCTCAATAATTTTACGATACATAGTTCCTACTTACTGTGTAAAAGCTCATTCGGATATGTTCATGCTGTAGACAAGAGACTTATCAGCAACTTTTGACGGGAAGTGGCGAGCTGCGGATGAATAGTTGAGATGGGAATGGATACCGCTCACAAATAAATCTTTCGCAATAAGATTAAATAAAATAATATATTCACTGTTCACAAGATTCAAGTGTGTGTGTGTGTGTGTGTGTGTGTGTTATTGAAGACCAGGATTGCAATATACAACCTTAATTTAGAAGGATTTTAAGAAGTATTTGAAATACGAATTTATAATGATTTCTTATTTAAAATCATCATAGAGCATTTTAATTTAAGTTACAAAATGTTTTATGAATTGTTATTAATATGTTTTACAAAATTATTATTTCTTTTTTATAAAAAAAATTCACATATGAGTATTTTAAGTTAAGTTAAAGATTATGTAGTTAAGTAACGGCCACATAAGCAAGATCGTTACAGGCCTCGTGTGATTAACATCGACAAGTTTTCACCAGCACTTTAACATCCATAGGCCTTGTGTCATTTTTCTTTGTATTACGTTTTTTTTTTTTAATTTTTAAATGCTTAAAAATATATTCATATTTTTTAAGAAAATTTTTTGTTTCTTAATGAGGGTATAAATGACATTTCACATTTAAGAAAGCTCTCAAGATACTAAAAAACCATTTTTTAAAAAATGTAGAGATATCGGCATGAAGCTATAAAAAAAAGGTACCAAATTCATATTTTGATATAATACAAGGTACGAAAATTAAATTTTCTCTTATTTTTATTAAGAGAAAGTAAGAAAAAGAATTAATACAAATAAATGAAGGGAAAAGGGTTTTTATTAAAAAAAAAAATCATGCTGTAAAAAAATCAAAATAATAAAAGCAAAAAGAAAATGAGTTAAAGAAAAGATAGAAAGAAAAAAAGAGGAGACCAACACAAATTTATTTTTATTAAAAGAAAGAAAGAAAAAGAATTAACACAAATAAATGAAGGAAAAAAGTTTTTTAAGAAAACCATGTAGTAAAAAAACTAAAATGCTCTTGAGCATAAAGGACTTGAGAAAAAATCAAAAAGAAAATAAGTAAAAATAATAAAAAGGACAAATTACACTATTGCCTCCAAACTAAAGGCTCTACCATAAAATACGCTTCGAACTTCAATTTGTAACATTCATTCTCTTTAAAATTTAAAAGTCGTACAAATTTTTCCCTTATGTTAAAACTTTAATGGAAAATGACACATGTCTCTCATATGCAATAAGAGTTGTGGAATTGAAAGTCCAATTATAAAATTACCCATATAATTACGTTACTGTGCAATTATACAGCATTAATAAATACAAAATTCTATAAGAACAACTCTCTCATCTCTCACTCTGCAACAACTCTCTCT
The DNA here is from genome assembly GCA_012066045.3 of Morus alba. Taxonomy (NCBI): domain Eukaryota; kingdom Viridiplantae; phylum Streptophyta; class Magnoliopsida; order Rosales; family Moraceae; genus Morus; species Morus alba. Next base: position 8,524,858 of record CP050227.2, read on the forward strand.
CTTCCTCCCTCCACCGAAAAATCCACATTTGATTATCCTCCCATGGAGCTTCCCACCACAACGCACGTCACCAAAATGGGAAAAGACTCAAAACGTAAGGAAATATAAAACCATTAATGTGGATTCCATGGTACCCCATTTTGTCATACAAATTGATGGCAAGAAGTGGCTCCCCAAGTGGGAGTTGATTAGAACACTCCACATTAAGGAATATGAATTGGGGAAGATTTCAAAGACTTGTGTGGACTTTGGAGGATTGGAGAGAACCCATTTGAGCATGGGATTCAATGAGTTTCGTTGAAGCAAGTGGGTCTCTGTGGAGTTGAACTAGTTTTATTGGTAGCCCCAAGGTTTCATTAATTAATTAATGATGATTTTGATGATAATTGATAAAATGATTGATTATTTATTAACATTTTTCTTAAGTTCGTGTTATGCTTAAATTGTTCAAGATTGTAGATTACTCTGTTTATCCTTAACTTTTCATTTACTGTTTGTGCAATATATTGTATAGCTAGTGACATTGTTTTATAGAGTGCATTTACATTTTGTCATTGTTCTTGATTTTGCTAATATTTTATTCTTGCTTGATCAATTATTCTTTTGTTCTTTGTTCATCTACTTTTTATTTATTTTTTATTAGAGATAACTTTTCAATAATTATTTTAAAAACACAATTCACACCTCCGCCCCTTCTTGGGTAGCAATTCTTGAGATAACATTGTTAAGGTTGTGCAGGACCTTGATGAGGGGGGTCGGACATGAAAGTGCTATTGCGGTAGGCCTTGGTCAAGATTAGGGGTGGGTCGCCAGAGCTGGGTTGCGACAGGATTAGGTCGCGGAGACAGAAACGAGGCTGGGTCGCCGGAGAAAGAAAGAGAGAGAGAGAGAGAGAGAGAGAATGTCAATAAGGAAAGAGGGGAGAGGGAGGGTGAAATTGTTGAGAGAAGAGAGAGGGGGACACAATTTTTATTTTTTTTTATTTTATGGTTTCTTAAATATTCTTAATGTGGCTTTTAAAAAAGAATAAATTGAGTACAATAAAATGTAAGAATATGAACAAATAAAATAAAATAAGTTATGGGGCTTACATTATTTAACCATAAACATTATTTGAATTTACTAAAATGCCCTTAATTCTGTTAAAATTTTAACAACCGAGGAAAATTTGTAAGACTTTTAAAGTTCAAGGGAACATATTTTACAATTAAAGCTCATGAGTTATTTTGTGACACGGCCTATAATTCAGAAGACAACTGTGTAATTTGTCCTAAAAAAAGGAAAAAAAAAAAAAAGAGAAAATAAGTAAATAAGTAAAAAAAAAAAAAAAAAGGATAGAAAGAAGAAAAAGGAGGCCAACACATGGCCTCCCCTTTGGCTCTTTTAATGGTTAGTAGATTAGTAGATAACTGTATTTAATTTATCTGTTTACATAAAACTCTCTAAATATGTTTTTTTTTTTAAATAATCTCTAAATATGTTATTCCTATTAGGGAAAGTTGCCTTTTCTCATCTCTATATTTATAACAGTAATTCCAAATAAATTTTATTGATTTTCAATTCTATAGATCTCTTCATTTTAGAAGATTTGATGGTGTTAGGAAACTTATAGAATTTTTAATTGTAATATGTGTATCTATTCATTATAAATCAACAAAAAAAATAATAATACTAAGCAAATTATATTTTCCGTATGTAACTGACGAAAATACGACATATGACCTTTTTCAACTCTCTTCGACTGACCATCTATCACAGAAATAACTACCTCTTTTATCTCTTTATATTCCTTTTTTTTTTTTTTGATAATGTTTATATATATTGCCTTCTTAAAAGAGAACTTTATTAACAAACCGACTATCAAGAAAGAAAGACTACTTATAACGGAATTACCTAACTTGATCAAGTAACTTCGTAAAGAGTATTCATTTCTGTTAACAGAATTACCCATACTCTCTCTCTCTCTCTCTCTCTCTCTCTCTCTCTCTCTCTCTCTCTCTCTCTCTATACGAAAAAAGAAGGCTCTTACTTAGACTTTCTGCAGCAAAAGGTGAATACATGTCTCTCTTTCTATGAATATTTACACCATCGTTTTCTCTTGCAAGAATTGAATTGTTTACAATATTTCCTGTTTCTTGATGCTTTGCAGAGAATAATCAAACTGCGTCAATGATGAAGAAAGATGTCAATCTTGGAAGATGCCAGTACCTGTGCAAGAACATCTTGGCCCTGTATGCACAGATTGACGAATTGCGACAGTTTGCAAACTATGTCGGTCGCTCTTCGATAGGCCAAACAGTGGAAGCAACCATAGAGCGGATACAAAAAGATAAAAAAGATGTCCAGACGGAGTTGGTGATGAAGTTGAAAAAGTATAACGATTCTGACCGCGACGGTGATATCAAGAATGTCAAATTTGATGATCTTAACAATGAAGACGGACCCGACATGGATCGGAAAAAGATTAAAGAGATCAAAATGAAGTTGGACAGCATCAATCTCCAAGGAAATGATGATAAGCCGCCAGAGATTAAGAGTCAAAGGATTGAAGAAAAAAAGACTGCAATTCAGTGGCTGAAGGAGACTAGTAATTCGAACGAAATCGAGAAGTATGCATTGGAGCTCACGGCTCAGCTTTCTTTGACTGTGGTTGATTTATTGGTGATAATGCAAGAGAGGAAAGATCTGAAACAACAATTCCAACAATTCAAATCTAAGGTCGAATTGCTAATGATTGATGACGATTGCTTTGTATCAAGGCATATCTTGAATCTGCTGGAAATAGCCGAAACAGAATTGAAGGGGACCAAAAAATCCATAAATGAATTGGCAGGCATGGAAAACGACAGTGATCGATATGAAAGCTCTCATGAAGAGGAGATTGTTGGTGATGTGTTTGAGGAATGTTGGTTAGAAATTGAATCTTTGGGAAAGACTTGTCAAACTCCGTGTCCAAGGCCAAAAGGACCGTTGAAATCGGCGAACGAGGTGTCATTGCCGTTAGAGAATAAACTCAAGGAACTGCAGCAGGATATAAAAGAGCTAAGCAAAAAGGTGAGTGAATTGAAGGGCACATTTCCATCAACAAAAGAGAATAAGGTCCCGGTGGAATTTTGGAAAAACATAAGATGGATCTCGAGGGATCAGACCTGGAACCAATTTGGAGAAGTTAGGAGTAGCGAATAACAGACAAACAGTCTGAAGATGTACCTGTAATGTTTTTTTCTACCTAGTTATTCTGATCAACTGTTTGTTTCATGTGAATTAGTTTAAGCAAAAACAGTATAACAATGAATATGTAATTTCCAAACACTCCTCATTTCCTGTAAATTTTACTGCAATGATGAAATATCAATGGAATACAAATACTGTGAATTCTTAATGTTTTCTCAACCTAGTTCTACTGATCAACTGCTTGTTTCATGCTAAGAGTACTTAGATGGAAAATTCCAGATTGAGAGACCAAGAGATGTTATTGGATGGTGAAAAAGTAATCACAAGAAAAGGTAAATGCAACTACAGAAGAAGATAAACCATGTGAATTAGTTGAGAAAAAGCCTGCATTATAGTTAATTTGCAATTTCAACATATTACTCATATCCCGTAAATCTTTTGCGCAATGCTGATATATATGTTGCTTAATTTGCTTCAATCGAATAGACAGCATCATCTCGTAAAATCATTATTATCAGATAGCTAGTTATATAAAAGAAGCAAATTCATTATTCGTATTTGATTCATAAGCGAGTTAAGTAAGATGTCTGCTAAGGCAATAGATACTCCAGTTTTAAACAGAATCGTGACCCTAAAAAGTTCATCGAGTGCTCAATGCGCAGCCCTTGTCGAGTATAATGTTTTGTGCTGCATAATATATGTGAGAAAAAGGGTATGACAGTACTGGAAAGATTAGTTTGGTTATAAGCTCTACACATGTACATTATTTCTAATCAGAAACACAGATTTTTGCAATTCCCAAGGTTGAAACACAACCAGAGAAAGAGAACCAGAGCTGCAATTATAATTGACGCACGCCACACCTAGAGATTGATATATGTACTGTATTCTTTTAATTTTTTTGTTTCCCCTGCTTTCCTCATAATCCTTATGTTATTATAGTTATTTGTGAAAAGTGATCATTTATTAAATTAAAAAAAAAAAAAAAGAAATACCTGGAAAGGATACCATAAGGTACCAGAGGATAAGCTGAGTCGGGTTTTTAGGAAACAACCTTCCTCTGGAAAGGATACCAGCAAAAATCGACAGGCAATATCGAGAGAAAAACAATGTGACAACAAGAGTGTTTGCAGATTATATGCTTTAATCTAAGTATGAGAAGAATTCAAATACCTTATATGCTTCAAATTTCCAATTGAATCAGGCAACTGACAGGCAACGGTTCGTTGAGTATCAAGCCAGCTAAGGCCAATCCTGAAAATGAATCCTCCATTTGTTGTTAAGAATGTCCGCAAACACTTGGCTTCAAATGAAGCGGTCTTCGATTCGTCGATTTCTCGTTTCATACAAGACAAATGACGAGTGTTGCTAAAAGAAGCACATGTACAAGTCACAGTCCTCCAACCTTAAACAAAAATCTCCAGATACAAAATTAGCTCGATCATTTAATCGAGATACTGATTTATCAGTGTTGTGAAAAATCGTAACGCAAGTATACGCTATCGCAATTAAGTAATATAATAGTAAATAAGAATATCGTCCCACAAGGATTGTTGTTTACAAATTACCAAAATTATATTAACTCCAATTTTATTTGAATAATCGAAAAGAGAGTTTATAAAATTAAATAAAATAAAACTAAAACAATTAAATCAATAAAACAATGCTAAGCAGTGGAAGAAAATTCAATAGATTATGACTCTAGGGTTTCCGATCTCACCAAAATTAATCATGTTCAAATTCTCATAATTCAAGAAAATTAATATTCAATCCTATACTAATAGCAATTTATCTTAAGTAATTATTATTCTTTCTCAAGCAACAAAAATATTAATCCAACAAGCAAACTCTACATCTCTGTCATACTTCTAAACCTGTTGAAAATCATTAAGTGCAAGAAATTCAAAAGAACTGCACAAGCATCATAGATATCTCTATCCTATGAACAACTCATCGTATTTCAATTAATAGCCTATTTAATTATCACCTCTCGGTCTCAAATCAAATACAAAATCATGTAATAGTTGGTCAAACAATCACAAGCATTAAGAATAAATTGAAATACTCAGCATATATGGATCAAACATCAATTACTTAAAAAGAAGATTGAGAATCGGAACATTCATAATCCGGCTACACTGTAGCCCTAGAAAAAGAAATTATTTCATCTCTAAACAAAATAAAGTCCTAAACAAAGTCTTAATCATTAGAAAGGAAAGAAAAGAATTAGTTTGGAGTTGAATTGAAGTGTCTCCATCTCCGGATTTTTACCATTCTTCTTCTCCGTACTCAATTATCCTTTCTCTTCTTGAATCTCTTCTCAAAAGTCAGCCATCACTCTCTAGTCCAAAAGTCCCCTTTAATTGCCCTAGAATCATCCATTTATAGGTTTTGTAGCATTAGGGTCAAATTCTCACGATTTGCCTTCAAAACGCGTCTTTTCTCGCGTCGTAGCGCCGCGGCGCTGAGCTCCTAGCACTGCGGCACTGGCTGTGAAAAATCATGGGTGCCAAAACGTTGTCATGGGCGCCAAAACACTACCCATTCTGCCCAAATGTCCTGGTTCTGTAAAACTGAGCGCCAAAACGCTACAAATTGGCACCTAAGCGCTATGTTTGCTGTCTTTTTCCACCCCTTCCAAATCATAGACTTTCACCTAACCTTCAAACAAAGAACGAAAATACACATAAAAACTAACAAAAACCTCAAAAACTAACTAGATATTAAGTGTAAAACGATACTAAATGAGCGAGTAAAACTCACTCATCAATCAGTAACTTCTTTTATGTGTGTGTAGTTGAGGGGTTTTTTTTTTTTGAAAATTGTATTTGAGAATAAGTCCTTCATATTTAAGTGTCAAAATTAGTGTGTTAACGCTAAATTTTTACATTTGAAAAGGAAAAACACAATATATATATATATATATGAAATTAGACTCCTTGAATGATGTGAAAATATGGAGTTGATTATTATTCTTGTTCACGCATTCTCATTACTAAATAGAAGGAAAAAGTGTTTAATCCGTTGCAGTGCTCAGATTCTGTCTCCACAATAGAAATCTCCCATATGTTTATGTATTTTATTGAATATTGAAAAGAACTACTTTTTCTGATGAAGATGAAAAAACGGACCAATTGATTACACTGTTTGTTGAACCGAAAAAGTCCCCAAAAGAATAAACAAATAAAATAAATAAAGACCTTCAAGAAATAATAATTATAATAACAACAATAAAATAATAATAAACGGCTAGAAATAGTCATGCACAAATATAAACCGTGTCTCTCGTAATTTAATTCTCTTTTTTTTCTTTTTTTTTTATGGCTCAAGTTTGTAAAAATATTTTTCTTTTTTTCTTAATATTGTTTTTGCCCAATTTAAAAGTGAGTGCTCTACATTAATGACAGAGAAGTGCTATTCGGCATCGGTTTTAAGGATTGCAGCAGTTTTCAATAAAGTGAACTCACCACATCTTGCCACGTAGACGGAGTTGTACGGAGTTACTCCTATGTGGAGCTGAAATGATACAAAACGTTCAATTTTTATTAACGACTCTCAACCGACCATAACGGAAAAACCTAACTTGCATATATATATATATATATATATATATATATATATACACACACATCATGACCATATGAATCCTTTCTTCACGAAAGGCTCTTAAAACTTATTTTCTCACTCTCCCAATAATGACGAAGAAAGGCAAGAACAAGAGCAAAGAAAAGAAGAAAAAACCAAGGTATAAAATTTCAAAGCCATTTTTTAGAGCGCCGTTTTCTTCTGTGCTTAATTAATGGCCATTTTATTATACTGCTCTCATCTTTTACTTATCTTCTTCATTGTTTCCTCCTCAGAGAACAGGAAACGGCGGAGAAAGCCGGCGAGAGAGCAGATGATAATGTCAGTCTCGCAGATGTTAAACACTGCGTCAACTTTCTCGAGGAGATGATAAGCGCTATGAAGAACAGAGGAAGGAAAGATCAAGATCAGGATCATCCTGAGCCGTCCGATCCTAAGGAAACGGAGCTTCTGCTGAAGTTTGAGGAGGAACTGAGGTTCTTGAAGTCGAAGATGGGGGATTGCAAGAAAGAACCGCAAGGTACATTCCATAAAACTGCTCTATTTTCGCTTTAGATTCTTTGTTTCTTTACATTCTGTTGATTTTCTTTCCTTCCTTCCTTTTTTTTTTTTTTGTATAGATTTGTCAAAAGAACAAGGAAATGTGGAGAAGAAAGAAATTGAAAATGTGGAGAAGAAAGATATTGTAGGGCTTGAAGACGAACTTGTCACGTTGACTTCGAGGTTTGAAATTTTGACGAAAAGCACGGTCCAGAGAATAAACGAAATGAACAAGTACAAGGACAGCGGATCCGCTGACATGGAAGATCTCGAAACAATTCGGCTGGCAGGGGAACAATTGAAAGAAAATCAACAAAATCCCGACGGATTATTAGCCCGGTTGATGAGAGACGTGATTAATCTTCCCGCCGTTGGAAAAGGTAATTCATATTTGAGCAATCAGAAACTCAAGAAGCTAAAGGAGCAGATTGAAAGTGGCTTGAGTACAATAGAGGCAGTGGAGAAACATTTGGACGAATCCGAAGAGAAGTTTAGAATGTACAATCTTCCGAAACGCGATGATAATTGGGCAGAGTCTTTAGAGCAGTACTTGGAAAGGGTGAGGGAATTTATGAAATCTTGGAAAGAAGCGGCTGCAAAGTTTAGGCGAAAAGAGCATAGGAGTTTCCTAGAGTGGATGGTAAAGCTTTCGCAATCTGAAAACGATGAGAGGAGGGTTACTTTTAAGGCGCTTAAGACCGTTTTTGGCGATCTTGGGATTCAGATTTCGAGGTTCCTCATTGAGTACTTCTTGTTGATGTCGGTCTCAGCAGATGAGGAAGAGATTGCAGCGAGTCTTTTTGAGGTTGAGTCCATTATCAGATGCCTAATTATCGAAGAGATTTCGACTGTGATCAATAACTTCGTTTCAGTGGTGGAATTCTTCAACCGAACGAGGAGGATGGCGAAGCCAGTTTCAGAGGAAAAGGGGAAGGGGAAAAGCAAGGATATCGAGGTGATCAAGAAGGACGATTTACGAATTGAGAAGGAAAACGATCTCCTTCATCTGATCATCATGGAGATTCTTCGATTGGAAGTGAGTTTTTCGCATCCCGACTTGCCTATGATGTTGATAGATGAGGTGTTTTTGGCCATGGGAAAGCATCTCATTGACAATGTCTTTGAGGACAAATTCAATAAAATAAGTGCCAAGATTTATGGGCTAAAGTCGGAATTTTTATCAGTCCAACAGAAGAATTCAATGGGAATTTTTTTGAGCAATTGTTGGATCTTGGTATTAAAGAAATCTGGAATGACCTTGACATGAAACCAAGAGCTTCATGAGCAAGTATTGTCTATTAAGTACTTAAAAACTGTGGTTGAGATTTTGGTTGAAATTTAAGTTTTTTTTTTTTTTTTTTTCTTTAGTAGTTTGATTTTTGTTTGTAAAAACTAATTTGGTTTTAGGATGACGCTTCGATCAGATGCAACTCTCTCTGCATAATTGAATTACACTTTGGATTTATTATGGAAATCGTATTATATGTGTATGAAACCCCAAGGCATTGCATGGTTATTTTGCCAAAAAGCAAAGAGGCATTGCATAGTAAATTTTTTTTAAGATAATAGGTACTAAATTTGTAAATTTTCTTAGGATACTATAATTAAGTAATAAATGAATATCACTATTTTGGTGGAAGATGAGGCCTATTAGTGATCAATCATACCTGAAAATTTTAATGGGAGAAAGAGGAAATATAACAAGTTTTGAGATGAATTTTTTTTAATTGTGGCCATTTAGTTTAAAGTTAATTTAATAAATATGATGAAATTATTATTTTTGTCCATAACTCTATCAGCGTTATTGAATTATACTTGACAAGTTATTATTCATAATTTTTTTTTTTTTTTTTTGAAATGGGACATTGCTTTGTTATTGAACCATAACTTGACAAGTTTGTTTGAAATTATCTAATTCTTAGGAACCATAATTGACAAGTTATGGCCTATTAATTTCTATAACTAAAAATTAGCCTATTTATTTTCTTAAGCTTTTCATATTGGCCTATTTTCTACTATTTCTCATTTTTTAATTATGCTCCTTTTTTTATATAGATTTAATTCTATATTTAGTTTCATTAGTCGCGTCTGCCGTTTTCAGGACGTGACAATTATTCACCATATTAGATTATATTACGTGTAACTTGCAAGCAAACCCATGACTTTGGCTTGGAATAGATTGTACAACTCTATGATTAGGCTCCACCATGTACATTTTAGAGCCACTGTGTAATTTTAAGATTGTATGAATACAATAATACCACGTACTATTACAGCAAAATTGAGTACAAAAACGAATATTTATTCATTTTATTTTTTTTTTTTTTTTTTGTTGGTGTGGAGGGAGGTATTTAACTCTTTTGCCTTCTAAATTTTTCGGATTTTGACAAATTACCTTTTGAACTTTTAATTTTGGCACTTTACTCCCTACCCTCAGCTTGAAAAATCATTGCCATGTGCCAATGAAAAGGCCAAGAATCACCTCACGTACGTGACGACTGAAAAACCATACCTTCAAATACTTGAAAAAAATAATTAAAATATCAAACCCCAAAATCCGATTAAAAAGATAATAATGGAATATGTTGCCACTATTCAATAAATTCACTGGCAAAGTGCAAAAATTAAAAGTTTAGGAGGTAAATTCTCAAAATCTACAAAGATCGATAGGAAATAGTGTTAAAACCTATTTTTTTTAATCAACTTAGGTCTTGTTCATTCACTGATTTGAGTTTAAAATTCAAGTTTTGCTATAGTAAAAAACTCTCATAAACAGTCATATCTAACTTTTTGCTACAGTAAAAAGCTTTTACATTAAGTCACATCTCAACTCAAATTAAAAACTCAAATTAGTGAACTAAACAAGCCCTTAATTTATTAAATTACTAGCTTTAAAACTCTTAATCTGAAAGGAGTACACAATCTCAAATAAAATTCCAGTCAAACACATTTTAACCGACGTTGAAGAAATACTTGCCTTGCTAATATATATACATTGATATGCCATGCCCAAATGAGAAAGTTCTTCATAAAAGTTTTCTAAATGTTCTGTCTGGAGAAAGAAAAGAAAGAAAAAGAAAAGAAAGAAAAAAGAAAGAAAGAAAAAAAAAAGAAAAAAAGCAAGGCAATTCAAGTCGCACAACAACAAAGAAAGAGACCAAAAGGTACAACATTCAATCTCTGGATCCAACTCTGAACTAAACATTAATGTCCGTTTCTTTTTTAACTCATTTTGTTAAATTAATCTTAGGTTTTGATCATATTTTCAGTAATCAAGTATGATCAATATGAGGAAGAAGAATGATCTTGATGGACTTGAACAAGAACTTGTCACCATGATCATGGAGCTGGAGAGTTCTCTCAATCACATTCTCCGAAGACTAAGCGAAATAAAGCAGTACAAGGACAGCGGATCCGTACCATCCGGAGCACTCGAGATTCTTAAGATTGTGGAGGAAAACGCAAGAAAAGTTCAAGAAAAGGCCTGTGGGGAAAAATTCCAATTGAGGAAACAACAGTTTGATCGCCAACAAAACCCCGAAATGCGCAAACACTCCTCGCATGGTAGCACGTATAATAGTCAGGACATGAAACTTGCCAAGGCGAAGATCGAAAATCTAATGACTGAATTACAGGGCATGCACAAAACTTTGGACAACTCAGAAGAAAAGTTTTGCATGTACAATGTCCCGAAACACGATGCAATTGATCGGTCTAATTCCCCTGAATCTTTCAACTGGTACTTGGAAAGGCTAACGGAATTCATGCAGGTGACTTGGAAAGTAAAGGCTGAGAAATGTAGGAAACAAGAACATAAGAGTCTGATAGAGTGGATGGCGAAGCTTGCGGAATCTGAAGACGAAAGAAAGCGGTTCACTTTAAAGGCGTTGAGAGTAGTGTTAATCGATACCGGGATGAAGATTTCAAATTTTCTCACGCAGTACTTGTTGATCGTGTCGGTCTCTGCTGATAGGGAACAAATGGCTGCGAATCTTTGTGAAGTAGAATCTATTATCAGATGTTTAAGTGTGGAGGAGAATTCGATTGTGATCGACACCTTTGTTTCCGTGGTGAAACTCTTCAACGGAACGATGAGGACGATGATGAATCCTAAGACTAAGATTGACACGATCAAGAAGAGCGATTCGCGGATTGGGAAGGAAAACGAAGTTCTTCGTCTGATAATCATAGAAGTTCTGCGCTTGGAAGTTGGTTATTGTTATCCGGACTTGCCTATGATGGTTTCAAATGAAGTGTTTTTTGCTATGGGGAAACATCTAAAGGACAATGTTTTTAAAGACAAACTGGAAACGTTGAGTTCCAAGATAGATGGCCTAAAGATATTGGAATTGGTATCTGTTGGAGATACGGATTCAACGAGGAAATCTCTAGAGCAAGTATTGAATCATGGGTTAAAGAAATTTGGATGCAACTTTACAAAGGGTAGATTAGGCGATCAGGTTTCACTTCCGTATGATCATTTTACTTTGATATTGAAAGACTTGGCATGATTTTACTTGAGTAAATAGTAGTGCCAACAATCTTCATACTTGGTTGGGATTTTCGTTACAGTTTTGAGGTTTTTTCCCCTTTTTGTAGGTTGGTTATGGTTTAAGATATATAATACTGTGTTTTTACGTCTCCAGGGCAACAATCTTCATACTTGAATTTAGATTCTAGTGAAAATTTGATTGCACTCAAGTTGTTTTTCTGTGATTCTGCTGCTTCATTAGCTTCCTTTCCACAATTGTTTTTTTTTTTTGGTTTAATATTTTGTTAGCTAAATATGTTTGAACTTTTTTTTTGTTTGAAATGCAAAGTTTGGAAATTATGGTTAGAACTTGCAGGTTGAAATGAAGTTTAGATATGCAGTTAATCATGTTAGAGATCAACACAAGCCCAAAATAATACTTAAAATATTATGTTGGTAATTAGGTGTCGTTAGCTTAGTGTAAGTAATTGAAGTGCAACTTGTGTAGTTGCTATTTTTCTTAAGCTTTATATTTGTGTGGCTATTATTATATTTGCTCTGCTATATATACCTCTTCGTAGCATGTAGTTTGCATCCAAGAAATGAAAAAGAAATATAATTCTAATAGCCTTGAGTGGTTCGGGGAGTTGTAAGTGTGTGGTGTCTTTGAGAGTTGTAATATTTGAGTCTGTAAATCTTCTCTTTGAATGTTCTTAATATAAAAATATTTGTGTGCCCAATAGTGAGAGAGAGAGAGAGAGATAGGAGAAAAGAGGTTGTCCCAATAGCTCCCTCAACTATACAAAATATAGGTTCAGTTTCAAACATTTAGGATCCGTTTGGACCAGTCGGGACATGAAATTTGCCATGGAGAAGATGAAAATGTCCAACACAATATTACAGGCTATGCAACAAACTTTGGACTAGTTAGAAAAGAAGTTTCGCAAGTACAATGTCCCGAAACGTGATGCAATTGATCGGTCTAATTCCCCCGAATCGTTTGACCAATACTTGGAAGGGCTAAGGGAATTCATGCTGATGACTTGGAAAGAAGCGGCCAAGAAATGTAGGGGAAAAGAACATGGAAGTGTCATCGAGTGGATGGGGAAGCTTGAGGAATTAACCTGAAGAACTCGAAAAAAGACTTCAGTTTGAGATACTGAGAACTGTGTTGTTCGATGCCGGCATTCTGATATCTTCTTGTCTCATCGATTACTTGTTGCTCACGTTACTTTCTGCTGACAGGGAAGAAATGGCGGCGAATCTTTGTGAAGTTGAGTCTATGATCGGATGTTTAAGTGTGGAGGAGAATTCGATTGTGATCAACACATTCATTTCCGTGGTGAAACTCTTCGACAGAACAACGAGTATGGCAACGAAGCCTAAGACAAAGACCGACATGATCAAGAACCGTGATTTGCAGATTGACGAGGAAAATAAAGCTCATCTGATAATCATAGAAGTTCTGCGCTTGGAAGTTGCATTTTGTTACCCGGACTTGCCTATGACGGTATCAAATGAAGTGTGCGTGGCTATTGGGAGACCATCTCACGGTCAATGTGATGAAAAGCTAACTGGATATATTGAGTGACAAGACTGATATGCTAACGGAATCTGAATTGCGATCTGATGGAGATAACGATTCGACGAGGAAATCTTTTGAGCAAGTAACGACTGTTGGGATTCAAGAAATTTGGAAGCAACTGGATTTAAAGCCAAGATCCTAATAAAGGGAAGGTTAGCAAATCAAGTTTCATGTCATGAGCTTTGACATTGAAAGACTTTGATAGTAATGCCAACAATTTAGAATGATCTGGACCTGAAACCAAGAGCTTCATGAGCAAATATTGTTTTAGTATTATTATATACTTTGAAAACTAGGGTTGAGATTTTGGTTGCAATGTAAGTTGCTTTTTTTTTTTTTTTTCCCTTTTAGTAGTTTGATCATATTGGTTTGTGAAACTAATTTGGTTTGCCAGATGATGCTTCAATCAGATGTAAATCTTTCTTCATAATTTAGTTATGGTAAAAGTACAGTGAAATTAAATTCGTCTACACTTTGGATATTATGGATTTTTTTTTTTTTTTTTTTTTGTGGGTGTAAAGATGAAGGCATTGCATAGTTATTTAGCCAAAAGCCAAAGAGGCATTGCATAGTAAATTCCTTTTTAGGATACTACAAAATTATATAAATAGCGGAATCTGAGGCCTAATGATCTGCTCTTTCACTTTCCTAATTAGGGGTTGTCACTCAATTTGCAAATCCAATCAATCCCCTCAATTCAAATCAATCCTGGGGTTGGACATTTAGATTAGTAACAGAACGAGAAAATCATAATATGAAGGTTTTGGATTAGTTTGTGGATGGAATATTAGTTATTTACTAATCCATGGAATCTATGAATCCGAACTATAAATTAGATTTTCCTGGAGTTTACTTTTCCGTTTTATTGAAGTTAGTTTATTTTGATGGAATTGTAGCATCACAAATTAGTTTATTGCCAAATAGTTGAATTCATTAGGTTGTAACAAATTGAACTCTATTGAACTAGTTAACATTATGGTATTTTATGATGAATTTTATAAGAATAGCGCAAAAATGAACCTTCACGAGTCTTAATTTAAACGCTTAAATCTTAGACCCAATCCATAGAGAATCATACTTTTAGATTGGATCCATTTTGGTTGGGATATATAGAGGCTCTCTTTCACACAGAAATGCGTGTAATTTTACTTCTTTTTTTTTTTTTTTGAAGCATGTTATTTTAATTTTTGAGATATATATCTTTCTGTATATTCATCATTAATTTTTTAAATTAGGATGAGAAATAAGAATTCTATGTTAACCCAAAAAAAAAAAAAAGAAGGAATGTGAGTGTACATGTGAAGAATTAGTTTCGTACGAATGGCGGGCCGCTAAGGGAGAGGACCCTTCCTCTCCCCCAAACCCTCTCCCTTTCCCCTTTAGATAGAAGGTCGTCCCTTTAAACCAATTTTTTTTTTTTAATTGAACTTTTTTTTTTAATTGAACTTTTTTTTTTTTAATTGAACATTTTTTTTTTATTTGTTGTGTTTCCTTCCCTGCATCTTAACTTTTTCCCTAAAAAACTAATAAAACAATTCTTCTTTTTTTGGTTGCAGGCATAGCCTTAGTTTTGTCATAGACCTTACAAGTAAAAGATTAAGTAAATAATATCATTAAATTATTAAATAGACATCAAACAATTTGCGCTAAATGTATTCCTCTTTCAACGAATCCATTGAATAATATGCAAGCGAACCCATTTTACAGCCGTTAAATTAGAAAAGATAATTACCGCCTAACTTGAGAAATGAAAAATGATCTTCATTCAAATCCTGACACAAATCATTAAAACTATGATTCAAAACAGTGTGATTTTAATCATGATTTTGGAATCAAAACCATGATTCATGATTTTAGGTTCAAATCATGATTCTGAAACCATGATTCAGAATCAGATATTTGAATCACCTTGAATTAAGAGGATGGTGGATTTAGAATCATGATTTGAGCTAGTTTAAAACATCACATCAGATTTCGAATCATGATTCAGAATCATTCAAACCAAACATTGATTATAAATCATGATTCAAAATCACTGTAAATAAACACTTCTGAACTAGGATCCAGAATCATGATTTTGGATCCATCTACCAAATGCACCCTAAAATCTCCAATCCCAAATCTAAAAAAAAATACAAAAAAAAATACTAATAATAATTAAAAAAATAATAATAATATAATAATTAAAATAATTAAATAATAATAATAATACTAATAAAAATACTAATAATAATAATAATACTAATAATAATAAAATAAATAATAATAATAAGGTGGCATATTGCAAAGCTTTAACAAGTTGGAGGATAAGTTGTGAAAATTAAAAAATTGAGTTGTCAAAACTTTTTTTTTTTAAGAGACTTTTTTATCAACTTATCAAAACTCATAATCTGGATGGAGTGCACAAACCTCAGGTAAAATTCGAGTCAAACACTTTTTAACCGATCATAACAGACTATATATAGTGTATATACATATATATATACATACATATGCCTTGCCTTGAGAACGTTCTTCATAACTTTCCAAGTGTTCTGTCTCAAGAAAGAAGGAAAGCAAGAAAGAAAGAAAAGCTAGGAAATTCAAGTTTGACAAATAGCAAAGAAAGAAATCAAAAGGTACAACATTCAGTCTCCTGACCCAACTTTGAACTAAACATTCAAGTTTTTCTTTTTACTAAATTTTGTCAATTAATCTCCGTGTTTTGATATCATATTTTCAGTATGGGCTGTATGAGGAAAAAGAAAGATATTGGTGAAATTGAACGTGAAGCTATCACCATGATTACGGAGCTGGAGATTTCTTTCAAACACGTTGCCCAAAGACTAAATGAAATGAAGCAGTACAAGGACAGCGGATCCATCAAATTCGAAGACCTCGAGATTCTTAAGATTTTAGAGGAAACAACAAGAAAAACTCAAGAAACTTTCTTTGCGGAATTATCCCGATTACTGAAAGACATCCTTGATTGCCTACAAAATCCTAAAACTCGCAAAGAGTCGCATAGGAAATATACTAGTCATGACATAAAATCTGTCATGGAGAAGATCAAAAGGTCCAGCACAGGATTACAGAGTATGCTACAAACTGTGGACAAATTAGAAGAGAAGTTTCTCAAGTACAATGTCCCGAAACGCAATGCAATTGATCGATCTACTTCCAGCACATCTTTCGACCGGCACTTAAAAAGGCTAAGGGAATTCATGCAGGTGACTTGGAAAGAGAGGGCAGAGAAATGTCGGCGAAAAGAACATAGGAGTTTGATAGAGTGGATGGTAAAGCTCGAGGAATCTGAAGACCAACAAAAGAGAAATACTTTTAATGCGCTGAGAGTTGTTTTAATCGACACCGGGATCAAGATTTCTCATTTTCTCATCGAGTACTTGTTGATCATGTCAGTCTCCTCCTGATGAGGAAGAAATCTCTGAGAATCTTTTCGAGGTTGAGACAACGATCAGATGTTTAAGTACGGAAGAGAATTCGATTGTGATCAACAGCTTCCTTTCCGTGGTCAAACTCTTCAACAGAATGATAAGGACAATGATGAAGCCTAAGACTAAGGTTGACATGATCAAGAAGGACGATTCCAAGATTGAGGAGGACAATGAAGTTCTTCATCTGATAATCATAGAAGTTCTGCGCTTGGAAGTTGGTTTTTGTTACCCGGACTTGCCTATGATGGTTTCGAATGAAGTGTTCTTGGCTATGGGACAACATCTAATGGACAATGTTTTTGAAGACAAACTGGATAGATTGAGAGCCAAGATAGATGGTCTAAAGATACCGGAATTGTTATCTGATGGAGATGACGATTCGATGACGAAACGTTTTAAGAAAGTATTGAATTTCGGGGCTAAAGAAATTTGGAATCAAGTGCTGGATTCAAAGCCAAGAACTTAATAAAAGGTTGGCTAAATCCTGTTTCAATTTGTATGATTTTACTTGAGTTGATAGTAGTGCCAACAATCTCCATAATTGGCTGAGATTTTCGTTACATTTTATTATTTTTCTCTTTTGTTGTCGTTTGGTTTTGGTTTAACATACTACTTTGATTTGATTTCTCTGGTGAGGTTTCAAGGCAACAATCTTCATACTTGAATTAGAATGTAGTGAAAAGTTGATTGCGCTCAAGTTGGGTCTTTGTGATTCTGCTGCTTCAATATATTTCTTGTACAATTGTGTTTTCAGCTTGGTTTAATACTTTGTTAGCGAAGCATGTTATGAATATTAAAGAATCTGTTTTTGTGCACATTAAATTGTGTAGTGACGACAGTGTCTAGAAGACTTCAGAAGTATAAATCGTCAATTAATTCTCTTTCGTCTTCATTGTTCGTTTCTCCGGTTTTCAAATGCTTGAACCAATCAAAAAAAAAAAAGGAACTCTTAAGTTTTTACCAAATCATTAAAATTACTGAATTTTATATCCTTAAACTTATAGGAAATTTTTTAAATTTTGGACAAGAGCAGATGAAAACTTGGGATGTCTAAATCAGGTATACAAGACTTGATAGACGTCATCAGTTTCAAATTTTTACTAGTTTTATTTTAGATTATTATTATTGGTGTCTCTGAACTTTAGAGCTATTCTCAATTTATCCTTGAACTTTAAAAACTCTCATTCTATTTCATAAACTTTGAATTTGTCCCATTTAAGCCCTTTTATAAGAATTTCTGTTAAAATTAACCAGAAAAATAGGAGATTAACTATGGTCATATAATTTTTATTTGTTTCTTTTTAACATAAATCTAAATAGAAATGTCACGTGACTATGTTATTCTTTTGTTTTCATCTGTGTTTAACTTAAATTATAACATAATGAGTTAAGTGGGAACAATTTAATATTTAGGAGGCAAAGTGAGAATTTTTAAAATTTAAGAGGTAAATAAGAAATGACCATGAAGTTCAGGGGCCACCAATGATAATAGTTCTTTCACTTTCAACGAGAAAGAGAAATATGTTAGAATGACTATCCAACAAAGTAAAATTGGTAAAATGATATTTTTTATTTTTTAGGAAGAATGACCACCCAATCGTTCTTTGTAAAAAGTAGTCGTTTCTGATCGTTCTATAATCATTTTACAAATAAAAATTTTTAAAAAGTTATTTGACTTATAAAACTTTTATATTTAGTTATTTTTACAAAAGCCTCGGGAAAGAGAAACATGAAATGTCATCCAAAAATTTTCGCATTTTCACATTTTAGAGTAAAATAATGTGTATTAAATACTCTATACAAAAGCTATAGGGAGTTCTCTCATAATCTCTATAAAAATATACTACCGGTACTCTTTTATTTTTTAACTATCATATATGTATTAAAATTTGTCTGTTCTATATATTTTTTCTATCTTATGTGATTTTGAATCCAAAAAATTGCGCATTTTAGAGTAAAATAATGTGTATTAAATACTCTATGCAAAAGCAATAGGGAGTTTCTCTCATAGTCTTGTAAAAATAAACCATCGATAGTTCTTTATTTTTTAACCGTCATATTTGTATCAAAATTTGTCTACTCTACATATTTTTTCAATCTAATGTGATTTAACCAGATATAATGGTCAAAAACTAAGGATTCATTTGGTGCAAGAATTTAAATTAGGATGATTCTAATTATGATTCTAGAACCAAAACCATGATTCATAATTTTATGTTCAAATCATTATTCTGAAACCATGATTCAGAATCAGGAGTTTGAATCACCTTGAATCAAGAAGGGAGTAGTTTTAAAATCATCATTTGAACTAGTTTAAAACATCACATCAGATTTAAAATCATGATTCAGAATCATCTAAATCAAACACTGATTTTGAATCATGATTCAAAATCATTATCAGACATTTGGTTCATAGATTAGAATTATTAAATTAAAACTATTTTTGATTTACGTGTATTTTTTGTAAGAGAAAAAGCGAACCATAAATTATGATTCAAATCATAATATGAATCTTCTAATCAAACGACAATAAACATAGATTCTAAACTAAGATTTAGAATCATAATTCTAAACTCATCCAAACGCACCTGAGGCTATTAATTTGGTATAGGCTACCAGAAAAACTACCCAAACAACATTGGTCTAC
Organism: Morus alba; assembly: GCA_012066045.3. NCBI lineage: Eukaryota > Viridiplantae > Streptophyta > Magnoliopsida > Rosales > Moraceae > Morus > Morus alba. Next base: position 8,544,294 of record CP050227.2, read on the forward strand.
GAAATAATAGTTGCTTGTCGGTGTATATCAATAGCGATTGACTACAGATCACTGACCTTTGTAATTACACAAGCATTTTGCAATGCAAAAGAAAACGACATCGACTTATGTCGACACGTCGTTTCAGAAGTATAAAATAGCATAAACGACAACTTAACGTTTTAATCAGTCACAAAGTACGAACAATAAGCGACACCCGCTGACCAATACTTCATGGTTCAACCCCAGACTTTCAGAAATCGATTTATACAATCAGAAGCAGGCAAACATCAGACACAGTTAAGGCTCAACTTCACATTTTATGTAACGAATTTTGTTACATCAAAGGAAATGAGAATTTTCTTCAATAAAGATAAAACTCTAGAAAATCAAATTTTGAATAAAGAAACCTTTGCTTTTGGTAAAGCACATTTCAGATCAGTCTCAAATAACTCCTCTAGTTGAATTCGGCTTCAAATCAAAACCAAAGCTGAAATTCTTTCATTTATTTCATAACAACATTGACAAAAATGATACTTTCTTATTAAGTGAAAAAGCTACATATATCACAATTTTCTGTGCGAGTACCTTGTTTTAAGTGAAAAATCAATATGCTAAGAAGCAAAGCAGAAATACAATATGAACAAAGCTATCACAATAATTAACTGAATAACACATGAGATTGTGCAGAAACATAGAAGTCGACAAAAAATAAAACAAAACTGTATATAATCTGTCTACAACTCTTCAAACAGAGAAAACAGTTAAAAGCTCGCTACAAAAAGTAAATATATCGGGGATAAAAAGCTTATTCATCCTCTTGGCTGCGCAACCTGGCAAGCTTGTTAGTAACAACAACATCAAGCTGTGCAGCTCTCTCCACAATCTCCTTCCTCTTCTTTGTGGACACATTATGTGCGATCTCAGCACAGTAGGTCCTGATTTCCAAAAATAAATCGTTAGGAATACAAACGACTGACAAATTGAAATGGCTGTAAATCAATGGACAAAATGGATCCAAAAAAGTCACCTATTGTGCATCATCAAGACTTCTAGCTCCTTGACATTGTGCACAACAAACTTCTTAAATCCATTGGGAAGATAGTGACGAGTCTTCTTGTCGGATCCATAACCAATGTTGGGCATCAAAGTGCATCCCTTAAACTTTCTCCTGACACGAGAATCAATACCCTTTGGTCTTCTCCAGTTCTCCTGCATATTTCAATTAGAAAAGATCAGCTATTGGGTAGTTTCAAATCAGTGAAAAAAAAAGTTTCAAACCACATGTTGACAAAATATTTTGGAGATGTATGCAGGGAAAAAGTAACAGAAAGCCTATCAAGAAAGCTATCCGTGTCGCAATGACCTGTATAAGATTTTATTTATGCCCTCAAAAACGAAATGACCAGACACAAATGAAGTCAGGACATCAGATACCAGGGCAAGTATAACATTAAACTAAAGATGAATAAAAACACATCCAACTAGGAAATTGCAACCTCAGCCGAAAGATGGTGATAATTTGAATAATAATCATGGGTAAGTCAGCTACAAAACAGTTGCATCATAGGTTACAGAACATAAACGAGGAAAAAACAAAATAATAGGATATATCAACGATAAAATGAAAGTAAAATTTTAAAAGATGGAAATGCAACAAAGATCAGATGGTAGTGCATGTTAATATTCATCATTAAACAGCAGAATTAATGGGTATAAATCATCATATCTTGTTGCATACCACTAGTATCAAATAAAGAAATTAATAAAAATCAAAGCCATTATACAACTGGGATGAGATAAAAGATCGATCATTATCACCAGCTTGCATAAAAATATGCAAGTAAGACTGGGCGTCAAAAATGTATCTTCAATTCCCAAATCAACAAAATAAATAAATAAATAAAAAGAGATCAGATAGTCGATCACTGAGACACCATACTACATCAAAAGATGCAAGTAAGACTGGGCATCAAAATGTATCATCATATCTCCGTATATTTCAATGAAATATTATGTAAAATAATTGTAAAAAAAATCCTCGATCAGATAAAAATGTCAATCACCAAATTGCAATCAAATATTGCAAGTAAGTCTGGGGCGACAATAAAACAATCATCATATCTACCTAAATTTCAATAAAATCTAATGAAATGTTAAGAAGAAAAATCGTGAAAAAAAATAAAGCTCGGATCAGATAAAAATGTCAATCACCAAATTGCAATTTTGAATTGCAAGTAAGACTGGGGCGACAACAAAAAATCATCATATCCTCGAGCCAAAAACAACAAAATTTCAAAGAAATAAATCAAAACCAATAAAGCGAAGAAAAAGAAACAAATTCAAAAACAAAGTTCCATTTTCGTGTATATACACATATATAGATAATATAGATATAGATATACCTTGACGGAGATCTTGCGGTCACTCTGGGGTCTCTTAAACTTCTTGACCCGCTTCTTCACGATCTTCTTCGTCAGCAACGGCACCGCCATTTTTGCTTACCTTCTGCGAAGAACAATAAGAACAAAATCAGCCGAGATTAATCAAACCATTGAGATCGATACCAGCCGAAATGAAAAGCTAGAACCAAGAACAGAGAGAAAAGATAATAGGATTTCAGCGCTCACAAGGAACTAGGGTTTGAGACGCCGCCCAGATTCGGTACACAGCAATGGGCTTAAGCCCTTTTTATAAGCGATAGTGGGTAACTCGTGTCTGATTAGGGTTTTGGGTTATTTTTTCGGATTTTAGCAATTATACTCCCAAACTTTTTCTGTTTTGACAACATGCGACTCATACTTCTAATTTTAGCACTTAATTCCCCAAGTTGCAAGATCATTTGCAATGTGCCCCGCTTTACTTTCAAACGACGGGACGCAAATTACCGAAGGAAAAACCACTTCAAGTGGGGACAAAACAGGATACCACCAAAAATCTTTATATGTCAATGCAAACCGACACGTAGATCTTTAATTAGCCGCCCCAATGCGACCCATAAAATGCAAAATTAAATTAAAAAAAAGGGATTCAGGACCTGGTTTTACAAAAATAATAGGTTTTATTAGTATATTTATGAAGTAAATAATTAATTATCAAGCAAAAATTAACGATGCATCAAATAAATAATTATCATATTGGATAAATAACTTATTTACATATCATTTATGTCAAAAAACAAGCAATTATCGAATCGATTTGTTTACTTCTAACAAAAAAATAAAAAATTGATTTATTTTACCACATAATAAGAGAAGTAAATAATTGATTATTACGCAAAAATTAATGATGCATCAAGTAAATAATCATCATATTAGATAAATAATTTTTTTTTTCATTTAATTTGTAAAACAAGCTATCTTCGAATCGATCTTTAAATAGTTAACATCAATTTAAGCACCCCACCAAAAGAAAATTTTGAAAAAGAGATTACCCCAAGACTATTTCCATAAGTTAAAAAAGGCATAATTGAGTGTGTTCTATATTTCTACCATATCATTCAAACAGAGAATTATCCTAATAGTTTGTTTATTTTCTGAGAAAAAGAATATCCGATAAGCACTTTTGCATTGAGAAATGAAACAAGAATGACTACTATTTTTCAAGAGAGAGAGAGAATGACTAAAAATGCAAAAGAACAACCCCTCATGTCACTGAATAATTTTGCCGAAATGACCATCCAAGAAAGTCAAATTAGCAAAGACTAGTGACGATAAATGGGAGTTTAGGAAGTTAAATCATATATAACACTAGCATAAATATTCAGCTGAATAGCTATTCACTTGATTTATCCAAAATATGTATATGTTTCTTTGTCAGTGTACAAACTAGCCATTTCTATTGTTGAAAAAAATTTAGTCTGCAACCTCCATTAAACATACCTTATCAAAAGAACACACATTTAATAAGCTATAAATTGAACAACAAAACTCATATGAGTTGGGGGTGGAGGGGACAATATCAACCCACTCTTTCTCAACAAATTCAACATGCGAATATTGCTTCGGGATCACTTGGAACCCGAGTTTGTCGATCTGTTTCATCAACTTCTTCAAAAAGCTCATCGAAAATATCATGTTAAAACTTTCCTCGAAATCTTCCGCCTCTTTGGGCATCTGGATCCCAGTATCTGCTTTGGATGATTCAACATACCCCAGAAGTAGTGGATTGAGGCCAGTATGTCTTTGACTTGTGCTCGTTATCTGCAAGAAATTAGAAAAGATTTAGGACAATCAAGAACGAAAATGCAGAGGCGACTATACGCAGCGTATGAGCAACAAACGTGCAGGAACTTCTACTACGTAAAAACACAAACAATCAGCAATTAGTAACAAAATCCAAAATAGCCTTGAACTTAAGTGCATATTGGATGTTCTTATTAATAGTCTCCTCTAGGACAAAGGTAGTGATATAATAAATGCATGTTTATGAGTTTATCTACTTGGCGTGCTGCGTTTGTGGATAAATGCAACAATGGCATTCTGAACAGCTTCAGTTGCTGCCGCAGAACCACATGAACCAATTCTGTAAACAAACCTCTTTTCCGTTTCCACCTCTCTGATCGTATATAACTGGTAAATATTCCCCAAAAAGTACTATATTGCACGCTTAACTTTGTGTTGACTCCACAATAGACAAGCATTGGTATTAGTTTTCCCAATTTAACTGATAAAACACGGACTTGTAGATGAGAAATAACGGAAAGCATATTTTACATGTAACTACGAATCCTTAGGACAGTACTTCTAAAGCAGAAAAGGGACACCGAACATAAGTAATAGTTTTCTAACTCTTCTTAACTGCTCAGAGTCAGAGTCTTCGAAATAAGTTGATCACCCAAAACTCGAATTGCATTTTAGAAGGAAAGGGTGACATTGGAATTAGATGTTGCATTATGTAACAGTATCTTAACCATGTAAATTGTGACTAACCTCAACATACTCCACACCCTGCTCGTGAAGATTGTCTAGTATATCATTTGATGAAAGCAGGCTGAAAGCTCCTCCTGATCCAACCGGAGATTGGAGTATTTCCCACGGTGATTTCATTAAAATCTTGTTTCTTTTGGCCTCTTCCAGTGAATTGCTTACAACGGGAAGTTTCTCTTCCTCCAGAAAGTGGACCTATAAGACATTTAAATTGAAAGGAATGTAAAAGTCTCACTAAAATTCGATAATCAGACTCAGAAGAGTATTTTCCTACCATATAATTTCGGGCTTGAGATGCAAGTAAATCCGCACATGCACGGCAAGTAGAATAAAAATAAAACTAAGCTTTAAAGATACGAGCTCATGCATCAAAACAACAAAAGACCGCAACTTCAGCATACTTAAAGGGTAAAAGATCCATTCATTGACATGTAAATGCAGACCTTTTCAGGGTCAAATGAGAAGTAATCGTTCTCTGAGAATAGAGTTTTCAACGATTCAATCTCATGAGCTGAGCCAATCAAAATCAAAGGTACTGATGCACGGTTTTCCATCTGCAACATGAACACGGTTTCATCAGTCCCTTTTGCTAAAATGTTAACCAAATAAAAGCATGGCATCTGCAAGAATACAACTTCCTGAAAGTGAGAGAGAAAATATAAAAGTTTTTATTTACATACTTGTAAATAAATAAGTAAATAAATAATGAACAAAGAATCTGCCCTTGCATGATACTGGCTTACATGTTGCTCCTGAATTCACTCTATCATGAAATTGTTGTGAATCATGAAATTTTCAAATAACATGTTCTGAAGTTACCACAACACAGCTCAACTGATGGAATTACAAATATCACACATGCACTACTATTTCACACACCATAAGGAACCAACTTTCATGACGTGCAGAAAAGCACCCTTCAAATTCATGCTTAACTGTATAATTTGAAGTCCCACACTTGTTATCTTTCAAACAGGAGAACTAAAAATTGAAAAGGAGAAATACTCAATAAATAAACACCTACTAGAGATAAGTAGACGCTTTTGTTGTAGGGTTAAAAAACTTCAATATTGAAAAGTAAAGAACGAGTATATAACCCTTATGAATCTCTGATCATCAAGCAGTAATGTCTCAAGGGATTCTGTCAAGTTTTCAGTGCTTTCTGAGTTGACAACATCAAAGTCACCTGCCGCTCCCTGTGCCTTGGTGCCATTTATAACTAAAACAATGGCAACTTTTCCTTTGGATGCAAGCTGGAGACCCTTTTCTCGCAAGGGGAAATGCGCATCCTGCTTCTCTTTCCTTGCAGTAGAAGTAAGACACTCCTCTAATACAACCAACGTTCTAAGCAGTTTTCTTTTCATTGCCCTGACCAACTCAGTTCTACTCCATCTGATTTAGAAAGTCACAAAAGAAGTAAAATCTCAATAAATCTAGCAGTGGTAATAATAAAAAATAAAAAAAAAAAAAATAAAAAAATAAAAAAAGAGAAGAGTGATAGAGTAGAAACACAATCGACTTATAGCGAAAACAATTAACACTTTTGTTTGTTTAGCATGTCTTCTCTTAAAATGGCACATATTTACCACCAAACCATTTACACGAATAGGGGACAAGCTAAACTTACTTTCTTCAATCAGACACATCTCCCCAAAACCTTGATCCACAATGATTTCCCAAAATTTTATGATTAAATCAGTTTTTTTTAATATAAAAAAAGGATGTATATGACTCATTTAAACTCACCTTCTAGATGGTGTCTCAACACTTTTCAGCACCTGTTGAAGTAGTTTCAAATTTACACCGACAATCAGGTCAGCTAGCAAGCTCCGTTCAGCTTTCTCTCCAAATCTTAGCCCATGAAATACATGTTTTTGCTCCATCTCACAAAGTTTCTTCTTTGCCGCTATGAGACGCTTTTGATACTTTTTCCGTTCTTTCCATTCCTGAAATGTATCAAAAAAAACTGGAGATGACAAAAGGCTAAAAGTTGAATCACCATGTAGTCAAGTCTCACAGTTATTTCTACTGAAAAAGTCAAACTTAAAATGCTCAAAAAGTAAATTTACTTTGAAAACCATCTGTTGTGGCCTATGATGTAAATTTAGGAACAATAAAGCCTCCTGAGATGCTAGGATAACTGTCCAAGTAAAGATGAGGTGTTCTACTCACCAACTCAGGCTTTTGTTCACTTTGTTGATTGTACTCTCATGTCTATACAGTATGCACATATGCACACCAAGAAAAAATGTAATGACAATTTATACCTAATCACATTTTCCTATACGGTAAGGACACATACTTATTACTTAAATGGGCATGTTTAATAACATTAAAATTCCATATACAACAAAGAGTCTGGAAGGTGACTAGATGATAATTGTTTAAAAATTAGAGTAAGACATCTAAATAACAGGAAGGAACAAATTGCACTCAAGGAGAATAAATAAAAACGATAACCAAAGAGAAAACCAAGAACCAATGACCTAGAGAAAAATTCAAGAAGAGTATAATGCACGCATATAGAAGAAGCTGGCAACAATAACATTTAAACGTATTCAGCAGAAAAGACCAAGAGAGTATGCCTCACAAGCTGGCGCCTTTCTTTCTTGGACCTCTCATCAAAGCGTAAGTTTAGTTCAAGGAGCCCATTTGGAGGAACAATCTGCATTTCTCTTTTCTTCAGATCAACAATTGGAACAATGGCTTCAACAAATGGCACCCACACAAGATGACCAGCTACTTTCGTACCAGCTGACTTTTGCTTTCCAGTTGCATCAAGAACATCTACCGATGAATTGAGCATGACTTGTAAAAGATCATTGCCTCCACTATCGTAAACATTAACCACAGTTCCTACAAGTTCACCAGTTTCCTGAGAAAACAAACATAGTCAATTCCTTTAAGAATCCAATTTTGACTTCCAACAATGACTAGAGAACAGGCAATAAACTATCTAGCAAGCACAATAATTAACACTAAAAGCATATCCAAATCCTAAACTCCAAGTCATGAGGAACTTTTAGTGGCAAAGAACACATAGGGACACTAAAAACAGAAAAGGCAACCCTAAGTAATTAACTTCCCGAGGAAAAGAAAAAAAATAAGCACAATAATGACAAACCTTGAGAAAAACTCTCATGCCAACGAGATCACGAGTATAAAATTCTCCTTCCTCCAAAGCTGGCCTTTCTTCTTCCCTCACAAGTAAAGTTGACCCAATAAGCTGCTTAGCCTGCACATATTGTGAAACTCAAAACATAGGAAGATTCATGTGACTTAAAAGTAATGACTATAAATTACATTACATGCCAGCACTAGGCCACAAAAGAATTTAAAGTAAGGTATGCTCATTGAGTTAAATGAGACTACCATGTACCTAAGAATAAGAGGAGACCAGGTCAGAATCTAAAAGCATTGTGTTCGAAACATAGCCATCCGATATCTTTCACCTCGGACATAAAAACAGAGAAAGGCAACAAAAATACATTGTTCTCTTACCTGGTCCACCGTGTTAATTCCTTTGAATTTCAGTATCCAACTTTTCTGACCAGGGTGTCCTCTTCCCTCCTCAAGCTCAACTTCTTGAATCATTTCTCTGCCGGAAACTTGTTGTTTCAACCACCTTCTCCCAGGCTGATTGAAAAAACATCAGTTAAACCAAAATACAATTGATTATTCAACAACAATTTATCCAAACCACAAGAGATAGTCAAGAACTACTTCCTTCAATTTACCTCACAAAAACGCAATTCAGGAAAGTCAGTGTTGGGTTTCACACGAGCCTCTCCTTGAAGCCCGTGAACATTGCTTATGTATCCAACTTCAACAAAACCCAAGTCAGTCTCAGCAGTTTCTACATGCTCCTGAGTAGCTGAAATGGCCAAATACACAATTAACCAAACCCATAACATCATTGTCCACCCTTTAAAGTCTTAATGATTTCTAACACAAAAACATAAAATTTCTATTTGATACATGTGTATTACACGAAAACAGCTAAAAATATTTTAACAAACCATCAAAAAATGAGACTGAAGAATATTTACAAGAACATTTCATTATCGAAAGTTCTCACAAATACCAAAAGTTTTTGACACCCTATTGGTAGCTCATGGCTGAAACATCCTAGGCAGTAGGCAAGCAAGAAATGCCAAAAGTCCAATACAGGCTAAATAAGGTATTACTATAAAGTATAAACCTTACTTGGTAAAACTCAGATAACATGTATCCAAATTGATAAATTCCTACTGCTAGAACCTCCATGAACAACAACTACCAGGAAAAAGGAAAAAAAAAAAAAAAAAAAAAAAAAAAAAAAAAAACCAACTCATACGGGCACAAGCAAAAGCACACAACTAACACATGGATACAAGAATTACAAGATATTACTTCTACTTTCAATAATTTAAAAAAAAAAAAAAGGCATAACTTTCAAGTTCCTCAAACTAAAGCCTACCAATCTTATCCATTTCTTCAATTCTATAACTTACACTAAGCCGAAACAACGTATTTGTTTGCACAAAAAGCTGAGAAAAAACAAACCCATTTACTAAAAAGCTTCAAAATTGCTTAGAAAGAAACAAAGAAGAGGAAATCACCGGTGTTTTGAAGACGAGAGAGAGAAAGGCGGTGAATTAGGAGACGACTCAAAGGCAAGCAGGAAGGGGAAGAAACCGTGACAGTTGAAATGGGTCGACTTCGAAATGGAATTGCGAGGCCATGAAAGGTTGGTAGAGCAGTGAGAGCTTGGGGAAGTGGGTTTGAAGAACAGAGAAACGAAACTCTCTGCATTTCTTTTGGTGGTTCCTTCACTCAAGCCAATCACACTAACAACTTACAAGATATAAGATAGTTTTTAGAGGGAGGAGAATCCAAAAGATAATTGCAGATGGAGATTTGAGATATTTTCGTGACAAGGGTTGATTTTAGAGAAAAAAAGAAAGAAATATAAATTAATAAATAAATTAAATTATTATTTTTATTTATAATTTATTTAATTATAAATTATAATTTGATAAGTTATTGTTTATAATTTACAGTTTTTATTTATAATTTATCTTACTATAAACTATAACTTGAAAGTTATACATATTAATTTATAATTAAAAATTAATAAATATTTTAAAGTAAATAAAATTTTATATATTTATATTTTTACTAATTTTATGAAAAAATTAGCCTTCTTTATTTCACTTATTCGATTTTTTAGTTTTAGGTTTTATAGTAAAAAGTTATTAGAAAAATTTAATTTTTTATTATAATGAAAAATTTTCAAAAAATAATGAAAATTTTTCACAAAAAAATGTCTTAGTATTTATGTTTTTTAAAAAGAAAAAAAAAAAATTTTTGAAATTTTTTTATTAGTATTTAAATAATATTTAAAAAAGTATTTATATTTAAAAAGATTTTTAAATATGTTTGAATAAATAAATTAAAAGGAGTTTTTTTAAGTCAATTCAAATAGACTCATATGTTTAGCATCCATACCATATTATTTGTCTTATTTTGACCCTAAAACTTTTAGAAATTACAAATTTACTTACTATTTTCTTTATTTCATTTTTTTTCTGATCATCTTTATCATGTTTGAATCATAAAAAAACTCATGAAGTGTGAACCTCGTTTTACTCCTCAATGAAGGATATTTTAGACAAAGCATGCCTTTAAGATGAATTAAATAATTTTAACCATCAGATACTTTGTTAGCCAACAAACTCATGCAAAGTAGGGATGGCAACAGGACAGGACAAAGGCGAAAAAGGATTTCTCGTCCTCATCCCTGCCCCTCAAAACAATCCTCATTCATGTTCGCAATGCTTAAAAAGAAACACGGCCGGAGTCACAGATTTTTTATTAGGGAGATTTTTTACATATTTGCTCCGTTTTTCATTTAATATAATTATATTTTTAAAATTATAATAATTTAAAATAAAATATATTGTAAATTTAAATCAAAATCGAATTTGATTCTATATGCAAATCCAATTTAGTAATATTGCGGCAAAAACAAGTATTTTTGTTTGAAAATGTAATACTGCATATATTTATTGAAATAAAGTATAAATATATGTATATCAATGTAATGGCGTGCTAAGGAGTGTTTCCTCTATTTCCATCCCGTCATAATTTAGGGATAAGATTTTGTCTCCATTTCCATCCCTATTCTCAATTAATATTCCCATCTTCTACCGGGGATTATCGCAATCTCTATATTATAAAGAGATAACATTTTTTTTTCTTTTTCTTTTCTTAGTCTTTCAATTTTCAAATTTATTTAGATGCGATTTGTTTGTAATGTCTTTCATTAACAATATGCTTCGTGTCACATGATTGATAATTTCATTCAGCTAAAAAGTCTTACAAACATCAATAATAATACAAATCACTTTATGATACACAAACAAAACAATCGATAAAAATTAGTTCTATCAGTGAATTCTAATTAAGCACAGAAAAGAAAATGCAAGACAAGACCCGATGTCGAGAACATTCCTCAACACATTAATTTGAGCATGTATAAAGCTCTTTTTAAAACATATACGATCGATTAAAGTTTTTTATCCATTGAGAGCATGTAATGTGTAGCTCTAAGGTCATTAAATCTCCGTCTAGAATCATAACTAATGGAATTTCTAACTCGTTAAAACTTAAATCAAGTGGACAATAAACAAACTCAAATGGTGGGAGAAATTATTATAAATATAATACTAAAACTAGGTGAAAGTATCAACGCTTTTATTAGACTAAAACATAAAAACCTAAAACCAAAACACAACCACCTCAAATCTTCAATGAAAGCATAGCCAACAAGAAGACCGTCAGGTATGAATAACGCTTCTAGGGACAAGCAAGTGGTTTATTTTGATAGTTGGTGGAGTAGTTGAATGTTTTATCCCCCTTTTTCTTCATTCCATTTGTTTATTGGGATTCCCGTGAGAAGACTATGGGTAGCACAACAAGATACCACCATCAAGTATTATGTGGCATAATGTAACTCATCAATAATAAATAATGCTTGTTTTTGAGGCGCCGAGGGTCGATAACTTGACATTATATTATTGGAATATTTTTAATATTATTACAAATGCGCTTAGATTACTTTGCAGCAAGAGTGTTTTTATGTTAATTGAGTGCAAAAGTTTTTGCTGCATATCAAGAGAAAATTGCCGAGATTACTCTATATATGGATTTTTAACTTTATTCTTAATTAATATTTTTTGACTAATATAATTATTTAATTAAAAAATATATTAATCAAGAATAAAAAATAAAAATCTAAGATTTAGATTTTTTTATCCAATTTTGATATTTTAATTAGTGTTTAATAAATCATATCATGTCACGTTAGGTAAACAATTTAACTTGTTTTTTAACTAATTCTTTTGTGCGGATTTAAATTTGTCTAATTTTAGTGTCTTAATTGGTGTCTAATCAATCATATTATGTCACATCGTGTAAAAAAATTAAATTATTTTTTAACTAACTCTTTTGTGCTTTTCATGAGATGATGTGGTGTGATTTGATTAATTTGATATCAATTGGAACACCAAAATTTAGACAGGGGATATGGATCCCTTTTGTGTTTATCCTAAGATGATGTAATATGATATGATTGGTTACAAAACAATTGAAACACTAAACGTCAAACAGAATATGTGAATCTTTTACTCTGATAAAGAGTATTGTGTAATCTTGACAAATACACCTTAAAAGTATATGGGTCAGGATTTTTACCATTTACTCTTAATTCATAACCTTTTTAGTCAAATAATTATACTAACAAAAGTGTATTTATCAGAATAAGAGATAAAAATTAAGACTCATGTACTTTTAAAGATAAATTATGTAATTTTCTCAAGAATTTATTTGACTTCTTTTTCCATATATCAAGTTACTAAGGAGTTGTTCTTTTTTATTAACTTGATTATAGTTTTTAGAATTTGAGTTTGAGTTATAATTTGAGTTGAAGTTAGAACTTGAATAAAGTTTTTTTAAAATTAAATAAAATTGAAACTTAAAACAACATGAATTTAAATAAAGTTAAAAACTCAAATCAACGAAGTTTTATGGACAAAAGAACGTGTTACTAAATTGAACCCACTTAGAACAGAAGGATGGCAAAAAATAACAAATTGGGAAGTCAAACATGACAAAAAAGAAAAAAAAAATGAGAGAAAAATAGAAAGTGAGCTCTCAATAATACATCTATGATCTATCCAAACATTTTCTCGTGTTCTTGATAGAAGTTTTTCTTCCTCTTAAAAATCTTCAAACATTTTGCCATGCCATTAAGCCATAAAGTGCTACTAAATTTCTCCTTTTCTTGTTGTCTCAAACGATAGAGTATTATTTTTTTTAGAAGAAAAAAAGATAAAAGATTCTACTCTTTTTGCAACAAGAAGTATTTCACACGTGAAACGGAATCTGTGTTGTTGCAAGTGGCTTTTTTTTTTTTTTTTTTTTTTTTCTTTTTTACATTTGACAATTGACATGCGTTTTTCAGAATATCCAACAAAATATCCCATTCCAGCACCAGTTTGGAAATTTATGCATCAAGCATTAGTAACAGTCTATAAGATGTTAAGAGGAAATATCCCCTCATCCTTAACTCAAATAGTCGAACAATGGAAGGATAAATGAAAGGAGGGAGGGTTAAGGAAGAGAGTTGGGAAGAAAGGATAAATTCGTTATTTGATTGAAAGATCACCAAGTTAGAGTATGTTTGGTATATGGATTTTTTATGAATTTAAATCTATATTTTTTAAATTTTATTATAGTATTTTTTTCTTAAAAAAATCTGAATTTTAAAGTTATAAATCAAAATTACTAGTTTAAATTCATATATCAAACAATCCCTTAAATTCTTCTACTAATAAAATGATTCAAGCAATCTATCAAAATCAAGATAAAAAACTATTGAGTAATATAATTATTTTTATCATTCACATTCTTTATCCCTCAACTCTTTTCATCCCTACAATCAAACGGAACCTCAAATATGCATATACAGTCTATCTTAGTCATTGTATAAGACTTAAATACTATTAAATTCCTTGAAACTTTTTTAATTTTATTAGAGAATTTCTATGTAGAAATTGTCTCGAATTGCTACTCTAGCAATTTGACTAATTATCCAAGGGTTAAATCTATAGTATCCATATTAAAATTTTAATTATCACGCGCGACACATAATTACTCACATTCATAAATCAGACCGTTAAAAAATGACAAAAATTTTCTACCATGTAAATTCCTTTTTATTAGATGGTAATTTACTTTTTTACATAATTTTTTTTTTCATGGTTTAGTAACTAATAAGAGAATTGCTATAAAGAAAAAAGGTTTTCTCTTCCTTTCTCTTTCATCCACAGAGGCGGTTAGGAATTCTCTCTTTGATTTTCTTCTTAGGGCCAAAGGCTTGACGTCGCCTCTGGCCAGTCGTCAGACTCTCGGCCCTTCGTTGGTAGTATGGGTCTCGTGAGTGGTTCTTGCGACTGATGGATGCGGTATATTGGCGGTTGTGGTGGATGGATTTTAGGAGGTGTGATGTGTTGGATGCTCGTTGATGTGAGATGCAGTGATTCCAGTAGGCCTGTGATATGGAGGTCTCGATCCCGATGACACAATGCTTCCTTTAGGGATCTCCATATTTGGCTTTGCAGTAGCCAATTATGCTCCTTTCGTGGCGGCTCTTCTCAAATTCGATTGTTTATTCTGTGGCGATGGCTGACTTATTGTTGTTGAGTACTCCCTGTTGGCTATGGCTATTTATTTTTTTGTTGTTTTTATTGTTTTGTAATAAAGGTGTTGACATTTCCGCCTTGGTGGTGTTGATTTATGTTCTTTTGTTATTATATTAATACTGTAATAACGCATGATGTTTCCTTGTCTTTCGATTTTGTCAACGTATCCCGCCCATTTAGATGGTGCTTAGTTGCGACTAGTTTGAGTATAAAATTTTATTTTAATAAAATGAAATTTTTTCCTAAAAAAAAAAATAGCATTGATATAAGACACCATTGGTATCATTTACTAATAGAAGATGAGTACCTTAATATAAAACTTACAAAATTTACTTTTTATTAATGATGGTGTTCCCTGTTCATTTTACCGATTCAAGTTTAGAATTTGAGTTTTGCTATAGTAAAAAGTTCTCAGAAACAGTCACATCTAACTTTTTTACTACAGTAAAAAATTCTCACATAAAATCGCATATCAACTTAAATTACAAACTCGAATCAGCAAAATGAACGGGCCGTACGTAATCACATACTTTGAACCTGTGAAAATGGAAGCCTCATTCAGTTTACAGATTTAAATTTTTAATTTAAATTAAGACTTAATTTTATATAAAAATTTTTAACTATAATAAAAAAAAAATTAGATGTAATTTTTTTTTTAAATTTTTTTAATTATAATAAAATTAAAATTAAAAATTTTAATCGTGTGCGGGTTGTTTATGTTTGGGCATGAACCAGCCAGATAATGCACCGCACGGCAAGGGTTCCCCCACAAGCACGCTTCTGCGTCATCTTCTCTCTACCTTACCTTTATTTTGACGTTGATGTTGTACCACTCTCTCTCTCTCTCCTCCCTTTTTGAAAACGACTGATTGCAACTTTTTTTTCTTTTTTCTTTTTGTTTAAAAAAGAAAGGGTACTTCCATTGTAGGGGACGCATGCTTTTTTCTATGTTAATGTTGCCCATATTTTAAGTCTCGTTTATTTTATTAATTTAAATTTTTAATTTTATATTTTTATAATAAATTTTTTTAAAAAAAAATATTACATATAATTTTTTTTTACTATAAATAAAAAATTCTCATAAAATATCACATTTAAACTCGAATTAAAAATTCGAATCTGTAAAGTAAATGAGGTCTTAAATGAGAGGATAATGTTCGTTTCGTTAATTTAAATTTTTAATTTAAATTAATATATAATTATATATAAGAGTTTTTTATTTAATAAAAAAATTAAATATAATTATTTTTTAAATTTTTTTACTATAACAAAATTTAAATATTAACAGGATCTAAATGAGTTTATTTATAAAAAGATAACAATGACACTTTGCGGATTTGAGTTTTTAATTCAAACTAAGATATGACATTTTTAGATAACTTTTCACTGTAGCAAAAAAAGTTAGATATGACATTTTTGAGAGTTTTTTACTGTAAAAATTTAAAATTGAAAATTCAAATCGATAAAATGAATGAGGTCTTAAAAAACTCTCTCTCTTTCACCTCCAACTTCCCGTTCTCTCTCCCATGACTGTAACCCTCTCTCTCACTTTTTCCCCTTTCCTTTTTTTTTTACCCACAGACCCAAACCCTATCCATGGCTAGCTTTTAAGCCTCCGAAACCACCACCACTTGAACCCTTCCCATCTTTTGCTCCAATTGTCGCCGTCTCTGACGACCCATCTCTCATCCAAGTTGCCACCAACGTTGTCCTCACTGGCCATTGTTGAGTTACTCTTTCTTTTTCTTTGTCGTCGCAATAAGGAGCTTGCAATTTTGTTTATGCTCTTACTTGTTGTTTCTTATTCTAGGTTTTCTTTGTGCATTATGATTCAGTTTAATTTCTTGAGAATAATATTTTTGTACGAAATGTAGTACCACAAAGGACATTTGCAATTTGCAGACTTCTCCCTCAGACTCTTTTGAACAGTTGAACACCAAAATAAAAAGTGCGTTTAAAATTGGTTCCAAAATGATTTTATTTTTTGTATGAAACTGAAAATGAAAACGCTTTTAATCTCAAACAGAAATCGTTTCTGAAAATGCATTTGATAGTTTTACTAAGAAATTATTTTCAATTTAAAAAAAAAAACTAAAACTCTGTTTAGTTATATAATTTTCACCCACATGCACAAAAAAGGCATCTGCCAAAAAAAAAACAAAAAAATAAAAAATAACTTTAAATCGTTTTTTTTTTCTACGTGATTTTACACTAAACTAAAAAATGAAATTGTTTTCAGTTTTCGTCCTTTTTTTTCTCCAAACACCTTTTCTCCTCAATCTCATTTTTTGTCTTAAAAAACGTGAAAAAGAGAAATGAAATTGGTTCCAAACTGATTCCAAACACGGTAAAAACTTTTGCAACCCAACGTTTAAGGGAAAATAGTTTTAATTCATTAATTTGAGTTTTTAATTCTAGATTTTTAAAATTAAAAAAACTCAAAAAAATCACATTTAATTTTTTTGTTATAATTAAAAGTTTTTTAAAAAATATCATATTTCAACTTAAATTAAAAATTTGAATTTGCAAAGTGAATGAAATTAAAATCGCGTTTGTTTCACCAATTCGAGTTTAGAATTTGAGTTTTATTACAATAAAAACCTCTAAAAAATAATCACATCTAATCTTTTAATATATTAAAAATTTTCATATAAAATTATATTTCATCTCGAATCAAGTAACTAAACGGCGGTAAGTTTTCAAAGCTACGAAACCTAACATAAAACTCTTCCCCTTTTTTATACCATATAATTTATGGGTAGAGAGTGTCCTGCCCTCAAGTTAGACACAAGAAATGGGGAATAACAAATAAGTTTTATTTTAAATTGAAAACAAATTCATGGTAATAATTAGGCTTTTTAAAAAAAAAAAAAAAATTTATCTCCAGCAAATCAAAGGATTTTATGGATATCAATTCAAATCCCATTTCTTTCTCGTTTAGTTCGTTGATTCGAGTTTTTAATTTGAGTTGAGATGTAATTTTATGTGAGAGTTTTTTACTGTAGCAAAAAAGTTAGATGTGACTGTTTCTGATAGCTTTTTACTGTAGCAAAACTCGAATTCTAAACTTGAATCGGCGAAATGAACGGTGTTTGAACTCGAGTTTGAGAAACTCGAACTTGAGGTCAGAAACTCGAACTGAAATTAATGAACAATATGTTTTCTATTCTTAAAAATGCTATAACCTTTTCATTTTAATTTTGATTGAGATGATTTTTTTTCTATGCGTTGACAACAAAAAGACGAATAATACCTGACCCATATCCCTATTAAAATTTTTCATCAGCATTGAATTTTTATTAAAATACTATCTAAATACAAATTCAAGTTTTGACTCACTCAAACACAAATTCAAAAAGATTCTTATCTCAAACCATAACTCAAATGTACATAACCAAACACAAACTCAAATTATAAGTTCAACTCAAATTATAACTCAAACTCAACTAAAAACTTATACTCAAGTTAAACTCCAAAAGAACAAGCCCTAAGTATTTTATACATTTTCTTTTTGACTATGACCATGATGGTGTCATTAGCATTATTTAATTGCAGAAACTATCTACGCTAGATGCGTTTTTAGTGGAGTTACATGTAATTATTTTTTTATTTAATTGTTTTTTTTTATTTTGATGAGTTTTTTTTTTCTATTTTCTCTTGAGGATATTTTGCTTATTTTTTAGTGAAAATTGACTATTCGCCTAGGAAAAGTATATATTTTTCTTCTAAATGCAATCTGATACTGTATACAGTCCTAAAATGTAGAGTACAAAAAGATTTTAAAAAAATCCTTTCCTTAAATCATCTGTGAAAGTATAACATTGCTGCATTGATGTATGATATGCAAATGTATCCTATGTTTACCTCTTGAAATACGTTCCTCTTGAGCAATAAAATATTCAAAAATATGGTAATTTTTTTTTTTTTTTCCAAACAATGAGACCTCTTTTCCTCCTTGTAATAAATGGTTTTTGATTGGCTTACAAGAAAGTGCATGATCACAAACTTTAACTTAGTTTCTTTCCCTCCTTATTCATCTTGGATCCAAATAAAAACCTCTCTTGGCTCTGGGCTTCATTTAAAGGATAGCATGAGACAAATTAAAGCTAAGTTTTTAGCTAGTGATGTGTAGCCTTTTAAGGAAAGGTTTCATAGAAACCCAAGGCAATTATTATTTTTTTTTTACATAAATTATTGATATTATATGAAAAATAATTTGGTAGTAAGATATTTTGATTAATTAGATCTATATATTAAAAAAAATAATTTAATGAAATTTAATAAAATTTAATAAAATTTTGACAGTGTAAGATTTTGCTAAAGGGATAAGTATTTTTTTAATCTATATATAGCTAGCCCATGATTCTCATTCATACAAACAATGTGCTTGGTTGAATGAAAAAGCAGTCTACAATTCAATCTCAATCTCCTTACAAAGACAATAATAGCCAGATACCATTGAAAAAGAAATTATTATTTTTTAAATGAGTAAATAAAAAACAATTTTTTGACAAATAATTAAAAAAAAAAAAAACAAGTTGTCCCTTAAGGTAGGTGGATGGATAAGTTTGTCTTAGTACCTCACATGTATGAACAAATTTAAACTTCTTTTTTTATACCACAAATCACAGTTGGGAAATTTATAATATATAAAATAAAAAAGGAGGTTACTAATTCTGGCATTGTTGAATATCAGATGATATCATTCATTGAATCTGTAGATATCCAATGATTTACTGGCTTATTAGATGTTTTAGAGTATTATTTACTGGGGACCATTATATATTGATTATAATTTCCACGTATGGCTCATTAGGGATACGAATGAAATATAATATCCATATTTTTGTTACCAAAAAGGTAAGTTTTGATGGCGTGACTTGTGTAATTATTTTTAGATCATTATTGTACCATTTCGTTCCAAAAAAGGAAATGAATGACTTGTGTTTTGATCATAAAAATAATCCATTAGATTTCGACTTGTTGAATTATCCAAAATAGCTTCGATCACTTATTCTTTGTCCTCTTTTGTTTTTGCATACTAATCTTGTCTTAGCAACAAACTTGAGAATGGAGATTTTTAACTTCCTATACAAAAACACATTTTTCACATTCACATTTCACCGAATTTTTTACGTTTTTATATATATATATATATATATATTGTTTTCAACAATGTTATGCAACAAGTTAAAGTCTCGTTTATTTCACTTATTCGAGTTTAGAATTCGAATTTTGTTACAGTAAAAAGTTCTCAGAAACTTTTTTACTACAGTAAAAAGCTCTCACATAAAATCACATCTCAATTTAAATTAAAACTCAAATCAACCAACTAAACGACCCTTATTATTACTTTCACTATCATTATGTTTCTTGAGATTCAACTCTACAAGTGAAAATACGGGGTAATTGTTGTTATATATATATAAAGACAATTCATTCATAACTTAATGAAAACGAGCTCAAGACGTTAGATGACTCAATTTTAAATTCAAATGCAATGTTCAAAAAGACAAAACGCGTGTTGAATAGTAAATTCATATACATACTCATTATATAACTCTTTTAATAAATCACGTACGCTCAATGAAACAATTCGATCAACCAGAGAGAGAGTGACACATAGTACTAGGGCCAGACACGAAATTGTAAAGAAAAATATATATGATCATCAAAACTAAATTTTATTATTTATGCTCACCAAGGTATTTTTCTTTGAATTCTTATGTATTTTTGTATTTTTTTAGCATGATACATTGAAAACATGATTTTTTTTTTTTTTTTGAGAGTCAAAACATGAGTTATTATCAAAGAGTCAAAAATTGTTGGTGGTGCTGCATTTATGTGACGTCATGATATGCTATCCTCCTCTACCAAAACAAAAATAAATTCATATACGTTTTTTGTTTTCTTGTGCTGATATATCATTTGAATTAGGAAAGATAATATATTAATCTAAAAAGTGCGGGAAAAAAAAAAAGAAAAGCGAGAAAAAAAGACCTAAAAAGTGCAATATGAAAATATGTATTTAATTGTTTTTTTTTTAAATTTTTTAAAGGATTAATTGTTTTTTATTGTATAATCTTACACTTACGTCGCATCTAGACTTGCTGACGTGGTTCATAATTATCCTATCCTATCTTATTTACCAGCCAATTCTATTCCAGTTAAGTTCAACAAATTTTCTGCCAGAAAAAAAAATTAAGTTCAACAAATGATATGTGGGAAAAGGTTCAAAAAAATGTGAGAAAAAAACAACAAAAAAGTATAATATCTTAAATTTAAGGCCCGTTTAATTTACTGATTTGAATTTTTAATTCGAGTTAAAATATAATTTTAAGTGAAAATTTTTTACTGTAGTAAAAAAATTAAATATGATTATTTAAAAGGACTTTTTACCATAACAAAACTTAAATTTTAAACTCAAATCAACGAAATGAACGGGACCTATAATTACGAAAATATTTAGCTATAAAATTACCAATAATAAATAATTAAAACAATCTATAACATCACAATTCACACGTCATAATATGCATATATGTTGTTAATCCCTGTCTATTAATTGCTTCCTTTTCTTTAAGCAAAAAAAAAAAAGTGTTTCCTTTTATTAAATTTTTACAGATTTCAGATATTCATAAAAAAAAAAGCCTAAAAAAATCACACTTTCTTTTTGAACTGGAGAAATTCAAAATTATAATTTTGGACACCAAATTAAATTTAAATGCAATTAAATCCTCCGAGCCAATCTATATATATAAATTGCGTTCCCCAACTCGGTTTCTCTCTCTCAATCATTCTCTGCTACTTTTGAGTTTCTTTCGTCCAATCGTCATCACCTTTTGTTCTCCGTTTCTCTCTCCAAACAGAAGATAGAGAGAGAAGTGGCAGGCAGTAGAGAAAAACCAATTTAAGTCTCTCTCTCCTCTCCCTCTCTCAGCAGCAATTCCATCTCTGTACGTCTCTCTCTCTCTCTCTCTCTACGTTGATGGTGGTGGAGCGGTTCTTGTCAAGTCACTTGGAACTCTCCATTTGGTAAATTTGAGACAATATTTTCTGTGTCTCTCGCTTTCTTTCGCTCTTTCGCTTCGGAGAAGCTCTTCTTCTACTAGGGTTCGCTTCCTTTGTTTGTGCCTCCTTCAGGTAGTTTTCTTTGCTTTTCCTTTTTGTGTTTTTTTTTTTTTTTTCCCTCGTTCGAGCAATTTTTGGTAATGGTAAACTGGGGAATCATATTGTGAAGTTTGATCGGATTGGTTTATGAAGTCGCGAAAAATTTCTTCACTGAGCAGTTGTAAAGCAATAAAAAGTTAGGGTTTTTTTATGCAAATAATAATTTTAATCGCCAATTGCTCTAAAGAGTTTAGTTCTAATAAAAAAAAAAAAAGAATCAAAGTCCCTTTTTTTCGTTAACTAGGGGATCTAACTGTGGGAAGTTAGGAGTAGTTTAGAATTAGAACTTTTTTTTTTTTTTTAAATTTTTTGCTAAACAGAACTATAATTTTTGACTTTCCCAATATATACATACACGTGCGTCTGTGTCTATATATATATATATATTACGTGATGGATTTAGTTCAAATATGAAGTCTTTACTTTCGTTTTATTAAATACTATGGGTTTCAAGCTGGCTGTGATTGTGTCTGTTTATTCATTGCAAATTCTTCCTTTTTATTTTTAATAATTGCTGTCAGGATCCACTAGAAAATTTTCACGTTAAATTCCCTTTTGAAACTCTCAAACTAATATTTTATGACATTTAAATCCTTTAAAATTGTATTGTTCTGTTCTGTTGTTCCTCTGTTTAAGTTTACAAGGTTTTGGTTTGGTGTTTTCACATATGTTAGATATGAAAATAAGTTTGGGTTAAAAAAGTTTGATGGTTTAGCGACATTTTTATAAAGATTTTTGTGGTTTGTGTTTATATCTTTTAAAAAAAAAAGGGCTTCGTGTGCTTCTGATAGTTATAAGAATGGACACCAGTATATATTCGTTGATTGAAATATGTGGTGTCGTAGGTATCAACGTCGGATGGATTTTAGTAAGCAACTTTTAGTGTCTTTAAATCTTTCATAATTAATCCTTTTAAAGGACGAGAATGATTTGTTGAGCTGGCTCCAATTAGTTCCGACGGAAACTTGGTTGTGTTGTCTACAAATTGACAAGAAATTGTATATTATCTTTCATTTTTGTCCCTTTTTATTTCTTTTGAAGTGCATTTGCAATATTTTGGTAACCCAAATTTTCTGAACATGTGGGGTCTCTTTCTCACATGGACTTTGCTTTTGTTCTTAGAGTTCACGTTTGCTATTTCCTCTAATCGAATCAGATATTCTAATTCCCTAGTGTTTTTGTACTTTTCTCACTATAGCAAAGATTGACTCTTTTGTTTCTTGACCGTTCATGTTTAAATCAGAAAAGTGAGACAATGAAGCAGTTTACTCACCAGTCAATTTCAGGTTCTTATTTTATTTTTTTGGTACAAATAATCTATTTTGGTGAACTGGATATTAAATTCAGTTGTTTTCTTATTCAAATTGTCGTTACAATGTCTGGTAGGCCCAACTGAGATTCCAGCCTCTAACAATTCTAAAGAAGTAGGCCAGGGAGCATGGGGAATTTTATCCGGGTCTAATGCTTACCGTGCTTCAAGTGATGCCACACTATTTTCAAGCTCTTTACCCGTTCTTCCACATCCTAAATGTACGTTTGAGCTATTCCTTTAGAATTTTGCGTTCTGTATCCAGTAGAGGATCACTAACCTGTTTGTGCATACACGCAGTGAATTTGAATGAGACAGAAGGTAGTTATCTATCTGTTGATGATCTCTCGGCTGGCGTAGAGAAACTCAACCAAAATGTCAATGGCGACGCATCACTTGAAGATGTTAAAAGTCATGCAATTGGAAGTTTGCTTCCTGATGATGAGGAGGAGCTTTTAGCTGGCCTAGTGGATGATTTTGACCTAAGTGGATTGCCTGGTTCCTTGGAGGACTTGGAAGATTGTGATCTTTTTGGCAGCGGAGGCGGCATGGAACTAGAAATAGATCCACAGGAAAACCTTATAATGAGTATGTCAAAGGTTAATTTATCTGATGGCGCTATTGGGAATGGGCTGCCTCATTATGCCCTTCCAAATGGTGTGGGAGCTGTTGCTGGAGAACATCCATATGGCGAGCATCCTTCCAGAACATTATTTGTTCGAAATATCAATAGTAATGTCGAAGATTCAGAACTCAGAGCTCTTTTTGAGGTAGTTCAAACTTGCAAAGAACATGCTCCTTAACGATTAAGCATCATTGCGTGGTTGTCTTTTTCCCTCCCTCAAAGTTTTTTTAAGTCTGGATGTAGGTGCATCTTCAATACACTGTAGAACTAGTCACCAAGATTTGAGGCCTTTTCTTTTCTTTTAATTTCTATTTTGATTTTGATCCAAAGAGTAGCACTTTTTGTTTTTTCTCTTCTCCAGACTCCTGTGTCAAATTTTCTTTTGCTTATTTGTTTGTTATTATTATTATTTTATTTTGTAGCAATATGGCGATATTAGAACTCTGTACACTGCATGTAAACATAGGGGCTTTGTGATGATATCTTATTATGATATTCGTGATGCTCGAACGGCCATGCGTGCATTACAAAACAAGCCACTGCGACGGAGGAAACTTGACATTCACTTCTCAATTCCAAAGGTCAGAACTAGTTTTTGAGTTTATTCTTCTTTTCCATTTGAATTATCGGTAAGCCAGTGTTTTTTTTTTTTTTTTTTGGTTGGTCACAACAGGACAATCCCTCGGATAAGGATATTAATCAAGGAACACTGGTAGTTTTTAATTTGGATCCATCGGTTTCCAATGAAGACCTTCGTCAAATATTTGGGGCCTATGGAGAGGTCAAAGAGGTGATAAGTTATATTTTATGAGTTCATTCTTTCCTCGTTTATTTTCTTATGCACTGGTTAATGAGCCTGTGTTTGTATCTATTGGAGAAAGCAGATAAGGGAAACTCCGCACAAGAGACATCATAAGTTCATTGAATTCTACGATGTTAGAGCTGCGGAAGCAGCACTCAAGTCATTAAATAGGAGTGACATAGCTGGTAAACGCATAAAGCTTGAACCCAGTCGCCCAGGTGGAGCTAGACGAAAGTGCGTATATCTATATTGCTCATTATTATGCCATGAATACTCTTATCATCCGAAGAGTATTTTTATTTAGTTTTTTTTTGGTTGACATTCAAGTATCCGAAGATCTGGAGGTCAACGCCCAAATGTTATTGTTTCACAATCACTATGTTGTTCTTGAGTTCCACCTATTTTTGTACAACAACAGAATAGCTTAGATGGTATAATCCATATGTTTCTTGTTGTAGCAAATAGTGATAATTTCTATTTTTGGGATTTGCGCAAGCATTATTACTGGTCACCACCAGAAACTTTAGTTATTTAATCCACTTAGGGATGTTTGATGTCAAATTCAGTAATTAAATTTTTCTTCCTTTTCTTCTCCCTTTATTTTTTATTTATTTTATTTATTTATTACCCTGGCTATGCTAATTGGAACTACTGATTCTTATGCTCTGTGCTTTTTAGTCTAATGTTGCAACTTAATCAAGAGCCTGAACAAGATGAGTCACGTAACTTCCGGCATCCAGTTGGTTCTCCAATAACCAACTCTCCACCAGGTAATCCTCTTTGAGAAATGTTGCATGACTTGTGAGCATATAGCTTTATGCATGTGTAGCTTTGAGCCATTTGGGTTCTTTATAACTGCTATTTCTTCCAAACTGAGGTAAGGCTGCAATCTTGTCAGGTAACTGGATGCAGTTTAACAGCTCTATTGAACAAGGTCCCATGCACAACATTAGTATATCTTCTGGTTTTAGGACCTTGAGCCCGACAACCAGCAACAGTTTGCCTGGATTAGCTTCGATTCTGCATCCCCAAGTGTCAAACAATATGAAGGTTTCACCCATCGGTAGGGACCAAGGAAGGGCCAGTCTTGTGGAGCATTTGTTTAACGGTACAAATTCAGTTCATGGATCTTCATTTCCACAATCACATTCATTTCCAGAGCAGAAGTTAAGCCACTTCCATGGTAGTATGCCCTCTTTTGGCCCTTCAACATCGAATGGATCTAGAGTGGAAACTTTATCAGGGCCACAGTTCCTTTGGGGAAGTCCAAATCTGTACGCAGATCATGGCAGTTTGGCGTGGCAAAGAACAGCTGTTGGGCAGCAGTTTACATCCACAGGAAAGGCTCATGCATTTCCACCCTCAGCTCGTCATGGCTCTTTTCTTGGTTCGTCTCATCATCACCAGCATCATGTTGGATCTGCTCCACCTGGCGTTCCTTTAGAGAGGCACTTTGGTTACTTCCCTGAGTCACCAGAAACTTCATTTTTGAGTCCTTTTGAATATGGAAGCATGGGTTTAGGCCCCAATGATGGAAAGCTAATGGGAAATATGGGCTCTCGTGCTGCTATCAATGCTGGAATTTCCATGCCAGGAAAAATGTCGGAAAATAGTTCGTCAAATTTCAAGCTAATGTCCTCGCCAAGGCTTAGCCCCATGTTTTTAGGTAATGGTCCATTTCCTGGACTGCAACCTACAAGCATTGATGGTATGGCTGAGTATGGGAGGAGCAGACGGGTTGAGAATAATGGAAACCTGGTTGATAGCAAGAAACAGTTTCAGCTTGATTTGGACAAAATTATCTGTGGGGAGGATACTCGGACGACTTTAATGATAAAAAATATTCCAAACAAGTAAGGCTGACACCTGTAACCCTATCACGTGTGACTTGGGGACTTCCTCTTTTTCTCAAAAAAAAAAAAAAAAAAAGATAATCCTTTTGAGTGATGCCTGATGCTATTGTTGTCCTCTAGATACACCTCCAAAATGTTACTCGCTGCCATAGATGAGAATCACAAGGGTACCTATGATTTTCTCTATCTGCCAATTGATTTTAAGGTAATTGTTCAATGTTTATCAGATGAAATTTTCTTAATTCTCACTTCTTACTGTTGTTGTTTTTTTTTTTTTTTTTTTTTTTTTGTTTTTTTTTGTTTTTGTTTTTCCGCCACAACTCTTCCTATAGTAAATTACAACTGGTTGGTGTTTTCTGTTTGTGGCTGCAGAACAAATGCAACGTGGGTTATGCGTTCATAAATATGCTGTCTCCTTCACACATCATTCCTTTTTATGAGGTTTTATGTTGTCTTTTATGCTTGTTGAAATATTCTGATTGGTTGTTCATGTTATTTTCACCGCATTGTTTAAGTGAAGCACGTGTCTGTTGATGCCTATAGAAGGCTCTCCGCCCTCGTACCTAAAAGAGCTGGAAAAAAAAATCAGCAGACTATGGCGTGCCTAGAATGAATGGGAACTGTGAAGGTATTTATACCAACTAACATTCCTAGATTTATGCAGGCTTTTAATGGAAAGAAGTGGGAGAAGTTCAACAGTGAGAAAGTTGCTTCCTTGGCATATGCTCGAATCCAAGGGAAGACAGCCCTTGTGAACCACTTTCAGAATTCAAGCTTGATGAATGAAGACAAACGCTGCCGCCCGATTCTCTTTTATTCAGATGGTTCAGAGGCTTGTGATGAGGTATAAATTCTAGATACTTTATTATCAAGGAAAGGCGGTTAAGTTTTTTCATGCAGATGTTTGTCCTTGAATCTCAATGAGGAAATTGAAGTTTGTAAGAACTGGAAGTTTTAAATTTTCCTCCTTTTTACAAATTCTTAAGCTATCTGAAATGAGAATTTCTGCGTGGGCATAGCGGTCTGGATGGATAAAGAAATTTTGATACGATTTTGTGTTTGTCTCATGTAGATTGTCCAGGAACATCTTCCTGCCAACAGTTTGAACTTCCAGGCTTGTCTGCCGAAAGAAT
Source organism: Morus alba (assembly GCA_012066045.3). NCBI lineage: Eukaryota > Viridiplantae > Streptophyta > Magnoliopsida > Rosales > Moraceae > Morus > Morus alba. Next base: position 8,571,839 of record CP050227.2, read on the forward strand.
CACCCACAAGTGACTCTCCAGGTAACCCAACAGAGAATTCTCATCCCACTTCAGAAAAGAGTTAGCAGTGTACTCCAGGAAAATTGCCGTTGACTGAATTTGATGGCAGTTGTGGGTTCTAACTAACCATTGCACATAAACCCAACTGTATAGTTAGAGAAGAAAAAAAAAAGTGTGCCCTCTTTTTGTATTACAGTTCTTTCTTTTTGGTAGCATTTACTAGAGAGCTCTGGCAAAAAGAGCCTCGTTTTTTATGTGCGACTCAGTGATATGATATACGAGGGAGGGAGGATGAAGTGAACAATTCGTATGAGCTGAATTGGATTGTCCAGTCAGGTGCATTGGATAATGCATATCTCCCATTTTTCGTCTTGGTCGTTTTCTTTTTCTTTTTGTTTGTTTTTGTGAAGTGGGTAGTCTAATTTTCGAATTCAATGTTTATATAAAGTTATTTGGATCGATGCGTTTTGAGCGTTTAGGTGGTGATTTAACATGGGGGTAAAAATTGTATATGGGGAGAGAAATATGCTTCCTTTTTGTCATTCTTATGTATTGGGACCTTGAAATGGAAATTTCATACATGTATTTAAGAAACGAAATTGCTGGCGTACTTGTTTATTCCGCGTCCCCTTTTGAGTACTCTTTTTGTTTCCTTTGGAATGATGAATAGACCCGTATGGTTTGAATATCAGCCTCTTGAATTGTGATCCCAAAGAGTGATTGGATTCAGCGTAGACATTTATGCCAACTTTGATTGCATACTATATGTATTTTAGAAGCTGCAGTTTCTTCTCCTTTGCCAATTTTGGAACCATACATATTGGTTTTTAGTCCAAATTCTCTCTCTCTCTCTCTCTCTCTCTCTCTCTCTCTCTCTCTCTCTAAATTCTCTACTTTTTTCCCAAGCAAGATATATTTAAAGATATTGAAGGGCAAATGACCCAAAACGCGTGTTTGCATTGGCTAAAACACAGAGAATCAACTGTGTAACACTAAAGCTCGAGAGTTCCCAATTTATTCTAGATATTTAAACGTCCAATTTCTTCCTTTGTGTGGCAAAAATGGAGTATTTACAATTTCCAACTAAGATTACTTTCATATGCTATGTACTTGAATTACAGGATATACATATTGACTGTCCGAATTTAGTTGAAGTAGGTACATACAATTATAAAATCGTTGGCATGGCAGTGGGATGCCATACTAGGTAAGAAGACTGGCTTCTGGGGTAGACTGAGTGCTTGATAACCTTGAATGGTAAAAATATATTAGAAAAGATCGAACTAGGTTATAACGAGAATCTCAAACCCTGATAGAGACATCATATAAACTATGATTTTCGCAGTCTGCGCGGATCAATTACACAGATTTCTCTAGGGGTCCTGAAGAAGTTTCAAGTCATCCTGCTTGACTCTGCCCTTGATCCTCCCCCTCGTCTTTCTTTCCTCATTTTAAATCCGATGTCGATGAGAAAGTAACACTTGCTATGCTCTCTAACATACTTGACCTGCCCATTCATCCGACTGAGAAGTTTCCGAGACAGGTTTAACCCAAGGCCTTCCTGTGTAGTCAATTGCTTTCCACCCTCAAACATGTCCTGGACAAGAGCAGCAGGAAGGCCTTCCCCAGGATGGCTTATTCTACATGCATAAGAAGAACGAAAAATTAGTCTGCACTGGCATGTGAGTGAATGTCATTGTAATGTTGTCGTTCAACTGATTATAATCAACTTAAGGACACAATATATCTATAGAGAAAACTCGAATGCAAGAATTATCATTTCAACAAGGTTTCTTGAAGATATTAAGTATTTTCAGGTTTATGTGAAGATAGCGAATAAACCACCCTAGTGGCAGAATTCCAAGGAAAAATTGGCATTGCAGTAGTCAAGAGAATTCTCTCCCCAGAAAGGTTAAAAGTAAAGAATTCACGCTTACTTCTATCTTTAACTAGGAGAAAACAAGATACGTTTTAGCATCCTAGGGTTGGTGTTAAAGACTGATTATCTTGAGAAGGTTTTCCACCATATATGATATGATATTTTTAGCCTTTTGGGACAACAGTTTCTGTAGCTTTCCAATGAGATAGAGATGGACCCGTTTGCAGTCATTTTCCGCAAAAGGGGAAAAAGGGAGGCTTATGGTTGGTCAAAACTGAGACTCACAATGAGTTTTCATTTGACTTAATCAACATTACTAAATTGTAAATGATATGAGATTTTCTGTGAGTGATTATAAAACATGATTTTGTTGAGGTACCTGAACTGTAACCGGATAAACTCATTATCATCCTGTATTAACTTGAGACCAGGGGAAATTTCTAATTCAACCCAGCCATCTACTACAGGTGCATGATGTACAACATTGAGCAAGAAATCTGACAAGACTAACTGAAGCCTAATATGATCTCCATACAGGTATAGTGACTTGATATCTTCAGGAATCTCATGAAAGAGCTGCAAGTTCTTTTCCCTCAGCAATATCATTGCTTGACTAACAATGGCATCCAAGACATTTCTCAACCGAAACTCTTCCATCTTTAGTTCCAAACTGCTGCTACAGCCAAAGTAAAATGTTAGACGGCGTTTAAAAAAAAAATACAACCTGCCAAGGCTGACTACAACCAATACATAAGTGAGAAATTGGATGAGAATTTCACAAGGTTAAGAAATAAAATGAATGAAAAAAAAAAAAAAAAAAAAAACTACATTGAAATAAGCATCCTTAAATATTCCCGCTTCTTGTTGGTTAGTTTCCCCTAATGTAATAAATTTGTTACGTTGGTTATATTGTTGTTCTATTCTTTGGTCCATTCGTCACCCAATATGAAATACATGAATCAAATAATGAGTTGGAGGGATGAAAGCGTTGACCTATAAATAAAGCAGATCTTAATTGTCTTCTAATTTCTTGTTTACACCATGAAGATTGAAGAAAACTTACCCTTCCTCTATATTTCCTAAATCATCTTCAATAATCATCATGATCTGTCTTTCACATGCATCACTAGCATCAAGAAATTGCTTCTGGTTCTCTGAAATAGCTGTACTTTCAAGTAGCTTGTGGGTAAATCGAATACCATTCAAAGGATTCTTCATTTGTTGTCGAATGTAAGCCAACTCTTTAAATTTTGAAAAGCCTTCTTTATCATCTTTCCTGCATACTTCTAAGGCTTGCTGTACATCAGGGACAACAATCTGCAAGAAGCAGAAACAACCCGCCGCATTGCCATCCGCGTCAGTCCTCTTGTTAGCTGTTAATAAAACCTCGATGAATTTCCCTTTTTTATTGAAAAATTCCAGAGGGAACTTTTCGATATCTTGGCCACTGATTCCGCGGTACAATATTATCATAAACTTAGTCAACGAATCGTGGCCTTTTAGCCTGCAGAAATTTCCAAAGATTTCCCCAGGAAGAACTTTACCAATAACTTCATCTCTTTTCCAACCAGTCAGTTTTTCCATTGCTGCATTCCATTCAGAGCAGCAAGCATTCTCGTCTGATGCAAATATGGGCGGTATCAACGGATTAAGACTCTGTATGATAGCCTGATAATCGCCTTGCAAACGGATAAATTTGTCCATAACTATTTTCTCATTAGTGATGTCTTGACCAACGAAACACACCCCTACTATATTGTTTGCATAATCCCGACTTGTGCAGGTGTTGGCCACTATATATACAACATTTTTTTCCTTTGAAGTTCCAAAGTACCTCAGTTTTAACTCAATGTTTTTCTCCTCCTCACCTGAAGAAAAAGAAGTCATCACAGGGCCAACTTTAGGAAAAACAAAAACGGAAAAATAAAGAGAAATAGGATGAACACCATGAGAAAAACAGAAAAAATAGAAGAAACTTGGGATGAAAATCTTACATTGGTCCTGATATTATAGTAGTAGATATTTTCTAGAACTCATAACCTAATGAGAAATTTACTGTAGTCAACGGCATTCCGAAAAACAGAAAAAGGAACAAAAGATCTTCAGCAATGCCTTTTATCATTAAGACAAGAAACATTTTACCTTGCAAAGCTCTGTTTAGAAGATTTCCGACAACTTCGCGAGAGTCCTCATGAATCACTTCATTAACCAGGGACTTCCCCATAACATTGTCAACTTGTAATCCTGTCAATTCAGCAATTTTCTCATTCCAGCCATTGATTACACCAGCTGAATCAACTCCAAAAATTGGAACAGTTGCTGTCTCAATCAATTTAACCATCTCGCAAGCCACGGAACTGAGCTCATCCATCTCATGCATCTGAGTATCGTCACTCCGCTGTGCAGAACTCGGTGTTTTCAGACTCCTGCTCTCCATATCCTGAAACGAGTCTCTCATTATAATCTGCAAAGAATGAATGGCATTTATCTCCGAAACCTCCCAAGGCAGACTTCTACTTTTCACTACTTCAAGGAAAGCTTTAAACGATGACCTAGGGTGCATTCTTCCACCGTCATCCTTATCTTCTGGATGATGCTTAGCTCCTCCCCACTTGACTTCCTCTGCAGTGTGAGACCTGAACCAAAACAAGAAATCTTTCGATGTGATTCTCGCGGTAGCCATGCCACAAACAGCATCACCCAATAAAGCCGCACCTGGGTAGCCAGCATCCGCCAAGCTATCGGTACTCAGCCCAGTGGAATCCCCGTGATTTTTTAGCAGCCACTCTGCAATATCTTTTACCTGTGATTCAGTTGGAGTTACACCAAGTAACCAACATGAACCGCCATAGTACAATGCAGCCCCATCACACTTCACTAGATCCTTGATACTCGGGGATTGTGTCACGATCCCAAATGGGGCATCTCGGAGCAGCATGTCGCAAAGCAATGTCTGTGTTCTGAGAATTCTTTTCTCAGCCAGTTGGGATGCCAATTGGAGCTCCATGTGGAGCTGGAGTCCAAACGCTTGCATAAGAAATTCGCAGGCATATCGAAGGGTGAAAGGAACATATCGCGGCGAGGTGTGATGGCATACAACCAACCCCCAAAGCTTCGTCGAATCATTACTATTTATGACAACTGCCATCACCAGCGAGGCAATTGAACCCATATTTGCCATGTACTGCGTGTGGCAGCCATGTGGAGAACGGAGCGTTGAATTGACCAAGCACAACGGCTGCTTCAGCTCGACACTCTGCACGACCCTAACCGGAGTGGCATTGCAGTCACAGATAATCCTAACACGGTTCTGCTTGAACAAAAACCGAGCAGCTTGTGGAATGTCCGTGGCAGGATAATGTAACCCCAAATAAGGTTCTAAATCTGACCTCCTGATTTCGGAAACCACCTCACCATGATCATCATCATGGAACTTATAAACCATAACCCTGTCATATCCAGTAAGCTTCTGAACATCCTCCACAACCGTGTCACACAACACTCCGATATCTCCCCCGGGGAGAGACTGCAGCCTAGAAATCGCCCTCACGGCGAGCTTCTGCGACTGCACGGCGCCTGCAAGCGACAATGCAGGGTCACCCGACCTCGCGGGCTCCAAATCAATCACAGTCCCAACATCAATTCTATGCAAAATGGCATAAAACGGCTTCTGGGTAGCTCTCGAATAGACCAAAATGGGGTTCAAAAGCGAAATCTCCCTGGAAGCCGCAGCCTTAGTGAGTGAAGCACCAGAAGGAGGCGTGAAAAGTGTCCTAGCATCAATCCCAAGCAAACTACCACCGCCATTAAAACCCAAAATTCCAAAGCAATTCTCACTGTAACTAATGATTCTAAAACTGGGTTGCTCAATAGCAATCATGCAACCAAAGGGCTGGACCAAACCGCCCCTCTGAATCCTCGACAAGTAAGCGGTAATCTGTTGTCCAGGCACGGATTGCGAGGCGTTAAGAACTGATCTTGAGTAGTTAAATGACTTACCGGAAACACCGGATTGCTCAAACTCGGCGAGAATTCCGGCGTCGGCATTGTACCGAGCGATCTCTTTGCCTTTTTGGTCGTTGTCGGTTGTTGCGTTTGTGGGTTTCATGTTGCTTGCAGAGGAGGATGAGAAGGTCGTCGTCGTGGGCTTTTCGCCGCTTCCCAACCCCATTTACAGCAACCCAAATCTCTCAGCTCTCTGGGATTTTTTTTTTTTTTTTTTTTTTTTTTTTGGGGGCTTTAGTAGAAATGAAAGATGAAGAAACTCATCACAAAGTAGACATTGGAAGAGAAGTTTTGTTGTTATCAGGTCCGTACTACTGTTTGTTCTAGCAGTACTTGTTGCTGTTGGTTGTGATGAATGTGAATGTGAATGTGCTTCTTCTTCTTGTTGCTGTTGTTGCTGTTCATGATTCTGGGAGTCGGTACGTTGCAGATGTCGCTTTCATGTTTTTAGCAGATTTTTGTTTTTGGATAATCTTGGTAAAAGTGGTTTGCGCTTGTTAACTTTGACAAACTAACAAACCTATTATTATAGTAAAAAAGAGAGAAAATTTGATAAAAGAGACAGGAGTAAAATAGAAATTGAGAAAGTAGATCAGTTATTTTATAATAAAAAAACTTTGATGTGTATTTTACATATCAAAAAATGGGTCTTATTAGTCCATGTGTGTAGGTCATTTCAAAAAAAACTCTCCCTTACAAACCGACCGACCTTCGACTATCTCTCCCTCCGATTGAACTCTCCTCACGACCGACCGACCCTCTCGTCGGTTTTTCTCTCCGATCTCTCACCGACCGCTAGTTGTTCTCTCCGATTTGTCACCAACCTTACGACCGACCCTCACCACCGATTTCCTCTCACCGGTTTCTCTCTCGTCGGCCGACCCTCTCTCGCCGACATTCTCTCACCGACAAAACCGACCTTCTCTCGTCGACGAACCGACCCTCTCTCACCGACGACCAGCCACCCCTCACCAAAAACCGACCGCCTCTTCACCAAAAATTGACCACCTTACTCAATAAAACCAACCAAAAATCGACCCAGACCACTCACAAAAAATCGACCCCCCTTCACCAAAACCCGACCACCTTTTCACTAAAAACCGACCACCCTCTTCACCAAAATCTGACTAAAAATTGGCGACTTTCACGACTGAAATGACATCACAAAACAGCTCTTCTTCCTCAACTAAGATGGCCATTTCCCGAACACTTGTTGACGAGGCAATGAAGTCTGCTTAGGTAATATTCTCTGATTTAAATTACGACTTTATTCTTATACATTGGTTTGTTCATAGTCGGTTCATAGTCAGTTTTGGTTCTTCTGTGGTCTGTTCGTAGTCGGTTCTAGGTTGGTTTTAAGTCAATTCTTGGAGGTCAGTTTTTAGTCGGTTCTGGTCAATTTTGGTCAGTTCTAAGGGGAAGGTCAGTTTTGGTCGGTTTGAGTCAATTCGATCGGTTCTTATCATGTTTATGGTTAGTTCGGTCAGTTCTTGTCGAGTTGGGGTCGGTTCGGTCGGGTCATCGTTAGTTTAGTCGGTTCGGTCGATTCTTGTTGGGTTTGGTGTCAGTTCGATCGTTTTGGTCGATTATGTCATTGGTTCGGTTCTTAGTCAGTTTTGGTTCTTTTGTGGTCGGTTCTGGTCAATTTTGGTCAGTTCTAGAGGGAAGGTCGGTTCGAGTTAGTTCAGTCGGTTCTTATCGGGTTGGAGTCAGTTCGGTCGGGTCATAGTCAGTTTAGTCAGTTCGGTCGATTCTTGTCAGGTTTAGTGTTAGTTCGATCGTTTTGGTCAGTTTTGTCATCGGTTCGGTCGGGTTTGGTCAAATTTTGGGTGGTTCGGTCGATTCTATTCAGTTTGGTATGTTCTAAGTTATTTAGACGGTTCTAGGTCGTGGATTGTCGGTTCTGGATCGATTCTAGGTCGGTTCAGTTTGTTATAGTCAGATCGAGATCTGTTCTTGGTCTATTCTAGTCGGTTCTGTCATCTTGGTCGGTTTTGACTAATGTGTTTTTTTTTTTTTTTTATTTTTCAGTATGACCTCCTGAAGTACAACACAGATGAACTTCATAGGATTGAAGAGCTAATGATGATCATGGATCCTATGCCGGAGTACTTCCCAGTGAAAGTCACTATGAAGTCAAAGATCGAGGCCCTTGAGGTAATAAGGTAGAATCTAGACCCTGAAACGGAAATGCCAATTTTCAAGAAATTTACCTTCGGACATTTGATTTCGATGTCTGAAAATATGATCTATTTTGGAGTGTTTGACATACCATCTGCTTTTGAGGCAAATAGAAACAAAAAAGAAACATGAGTTGTGGTTCATGGTTAATGGAAAACCAACTAAGTTCGAAATGAAGAAATTTGCTTTAATCACTGAATTGAACTGCAGGGAAATCCCAAAGCCGGATGTGGTGTTGAAAGCTTCAAAGAATATAAGATTGTTGGAGCATTTTAAGCCCCGCGTAGTACTTATCGTTGATTTAAAGAAATTGCTCACAGAAAACAAGATAAAAGGTAGCGATAAAGCAAAGATCGCTATCATTTACTTTTTAGCACAAGTATTACTATCTGGGGATGAGAAGAAGATCGTCCCACTGGATTGGCTGTCTTACGTCAACGATTTAGAATTCTTTAACAGCTATCCATGAGGCATGATGTCTTTTGAATGCACTCTGTGGTCTTTCAAGAAGAAGTTGAAAGAGAAATTCCAGAAATGGGTTCAGAAAAGAGCATCAAGGAAACCTACTCAATATGCAGGTTTCCTTGGGCCTTCCAGGTATGTCATACAGTTATATGCATAATTTTTAATCATGGCCTTATAGTAAATAATACCTTGTTTTTTGTTTTACTAGACTTAAAAAAATTGGTTTAACGCAGGTTTGGGCATTCAAAACTTTTCCAACCATCGGTGCCACATTTGCAAAGATGGTTGATGGATGTCTTCTCAGAATCCTCAAATGGGAGGCATGCCGGGTTTCATTGGTTGAGGTTAGATAGATAGATGACCTCATGTAAAGTGGCGAGGTAAGGGTTTAAATACAATGTTTTTATAGGTATTTTTTTTTTCAAAATAGGCATATTTATTTTTTTACAATATGTTTCCACCTAAATAATCATTGAATGTATGTTCTTTTAATATACAAGGAATGGTCATACCAATTCTTTATCCCACTAAGGAGAAAATGAATAGTATGTGCATGAGGTTGTATTTGCCTTATGTTGACCAAGAAGATGCAGAGATTGACCAGCTTGCATCATTTTTAGACTCTGGTGCAAGAATGGTCCATGTCCAGCAACCGAAGCCTCCCAAACAATTGGCTCGTCTCCAACAACAACAACAACAACAACAGCAACAACAACTTCGTCCGTAGGATGGTATGTCTATTGATTACATAATTGACATACTTTATCACAAGATGGTAGAGTAAAATGGTAGAAATTTTGAAGCCATCAATAAGAGGTTAGACTCGCTAGACCAATTTGTTAGAGAAATAAAGGACAATATAGCATGTCTAGCAAAACAACAGTTACAGCCACAGCCAGAGCCTGAAGAACAACTTGGGCCATAGGTTCGGCTAGAGCCTGAGGAACAACTTGAGCTACAGGTTCAGCCAGAGGTTGAGGAACAACTTGAGCTACAGGTTCAGCCAGAGGCTAAGGAACAACTTGAGCCACAGATTCAGCCAGAGCCTGAGGAACAACTTGAGCCACAGGTTCATTTAGAGTTAGAGTTTGAATCCAAGAATGAAAAGCGACTTAAAAGGCCCAGCAAGTATTTTGAGTCGCCTTACACAGATCCCCTGCGTAATGTGAGGAAGTAGATGTGGACCTTTAAAGATCCTGTCAAGGCATTCAACAAGTGGTTCACTGATACTAGTACAGACTCTGAGCTGATAGAGTGCGATTTCGATGATTGGAAGGACTTCTTTTAGATCATCTTGAAGCCAGGTGAACGGTTGTTCAATGATGTAAGTAATCACAACATATTTTCAAATTTATAGTCTTATTTTTTTATACCATTATCATTATACCGAATTTATTTTTTATGATCAGTAAATTAACGAGGCATGAGGTCTTTTATCTATGAGAAGGTCACGGGCCAACGAAAGACAGTTCATTAACGATATTATCATCCTAGATGATGTATTTTGCCAAAAATTAATAGGGCGATTCATCACCAACAAAAAGAACTTAGCAATGTATACATTTGACAACGACCTGGATGAATATGTCTGTGAAAAAAAGCGCATAATTGGCCAAAAATAGGATGGGTGTGGGGCTTCACTATGCCTCTTAACATTGGGAAGAATAATTAGGTTGCGCTTTATGTTGATTTATCTGAGTTCAACATAAAGGTGTATGACTGAGCTATTATGATGTACAGAGATCAACAGATGCAAAAACACGTGGAGCCAATCTCTGCCATAATGCCCAAGTTGTTGAAGTACATAGGTTTATTTAATCATCTGGGCGATAAACTTGACTGTGTGTGGCCCATTGTTCGTCCTAAGTGCTTGGTCCACAACCTTAGAACAGGTGACTGCGGACTTTTCACATACAAATTTATCAAATACCTTGTATGCAAAATCCCGTTAGAAGAACTCATTGAAGAACAAGTAGAAACTTACCGGTTGGAACTTGCGGTCAGAATTTAGAGCGAGTACAAGCTTAAAAGGCCCGTGAGTAGTATATAAAATGTTGGTTGTTTTGCTTGTTGTAAAATGTATACAAAACATTATTGGTTTTACAATGTTTTTATTATTGGCGCTGCAATGCATTTACACTTATTATATTCAACAGGTTATTTTGGCTTTGGGGAAGCTTAAATTTATGGAGAAATGCTGCCCAAATTTTTACACAATGATGTTTTTTTTATAGAAAATTTTGAACTAGTCCCGAAGATGGCAAAACGCGTGTTTCATTCTAAAATCGGGTAAAATTGGTGGGGGGGGAACAAATGCACTGCGGTGGGGCACTAGCGCGTGTGAGGGGGCACTCTAGTGCGTGCTCGGGGGGCACTGGAGCGCGTGTCAGGGTGACATGAGCGCGCGCGGGGGGTAGCACTCGCGTGTGCGGGGGGGGCACTAGCGTGTGCGGGTGGGGGCACACCGAGGAGGGCCTTAGGTCCAAAAAGAGGGGCAGTGCCCCACCTCTGATTCACAAAATAAGTAAAATAACGTTAAAAGTAGTGGCATTTCACTTTTGCCATTTCTGGCACCCATCGACCAAGAATAGACTACTAACCAACCGAACAGACCAAGAAAAGACCAAGAAATGACAACCAAACCAAGAACAGAACATTAACTGACCGAATAGACCAAGAACATACCAAGAACTGACCACCAGATCAAGAACAGACCATTAACCGACCGAACAGATTAAGAATAGACCAAGAACTGACCACCAGACCAAGAACAGACCATTAACCGACCGAACAGACCAAGAGCAGACCAAAAAGTGACCACCAGACTAAGAACAGACCATTGACCGACCAAAATGACCAAGAACTGACCACCAGACCAAGAACAGACAAGAAAAGATCGAACAGACCAATAACAAACTCTAATAAAACATTAAAAACATACATTTTTACATATTTTTTGACTTTTTGAGTATTAATAAACATTGTAATTTATAAAATTGAAAAAAAGAAAAAACTTAGAACAGACCAAGAACATACCAAGAATAGATTATTAACAAACTCTAATAAAACATTAAAAACATACATTTTTACATATTTTTTGATTTTTTAGGTATTAATAACCATAGTAATTTATAAAATAGAAAAAAATTGGTAAAAAAAGAAAAAACCTAGAACAGACTAAGAACAGCCAAGAACATAACAAGAACCATCTTAGTATGTTCTTGATCTGTTCGGTCAGTTCTGGTCTGTTCTTGGTCTGTTCGGTCGGTTAATGGTTTGTTCTTAGTCTGGTGGTCTGTTCAGTCGATTAATGTTCTGTTCTTGGTCCGATTGTCGATTATTGGTCTGTTCTTAGTCTGTTCAGTCGGTTAATAGTCTGTTCTTGGTCTGTGGGAGCCGAAAACAGCTTAAGTGAAATACCACTACTTTTAACGTTATTTTACTTATTTCGTGAATCGGAGGCGGGGCACTGCCCCTCTTTTTGGACCCAAGGCCCGCCCCGGTGTGCCTCCACCACATGCGCGCCAGTGCTCCCCCCTCCCCCGTACACGCCAGTGCCCCCCCGCTCGCACTAGAGTGCCCCCTTTGCTCGCGCTAGTGCCCCACCGCGTGCACGCCCGTGCCACCCCCCTATTTTACCCGATTTTGAAACATGCGTTTTGTCATCTTCGGGAACGGTTCAAAGTTTTCAAAAAAAAAAAAAACATCATTGTATAAAAATTTGGGTAGCATTTTCCCATAAATATAAGCTTCCCAAAGCCATAATAACCTGTTGAATATAATAAGTGTAAATACATTGTAACGCCAAATTTTTTTTTTCATGAGCACATCGGGATGTGCATGGTTTGGTTCAACTCGCTATGGAAGAAGGTGAACTTCCTTTACGTGATTTGAAATATCCCATTGTGAAGTATCCAGCACATGATAAATTGTCTCAGCATACGCAAGAGCCCAAACTTTTGTCCTGTAGTATTTTGAGCATAAATCATAGAGAGATATTCCTACTCTCTACAACATGATATTACATGCTCGCATGGTATTTGCTCAAGGTCGAACACACGACAAGTGCAACTCCTCCCTCCAATGTTGACAATTGCAGTAGCCTCTCCACCTATCACTTGGAACTCAACAGTATTAAGTCTTATGACTGTTAGAAATCCCGCTTTGTTGTGCCTGTCACGAAGAGTTTTTTCCACACTTGGCGTTAATAATGTTTTAGTTTTAAAAGCTTCGACCCGCCTGTTATTAAACCACTCTGACATCTTCACTTGTATAAAATTAAAGAGGGCAATGATAGGGTAATCTCGAACATCTTTGAGCATTACATTAACTGACTCAGACATGTTTGTGGTCATAATATTATATCGATTTCCTTTAAAATGAGCACGAGACCACATTTCAAAATGAACTTGCTCCTGTAGGTATCTGGCAATACTGGGATATCTTGCAGGACAAATCATCAAACAAGACAGAAAACTCGTCAATGCGGTAGGTCTCAGGGGTTTTAAAGAACAATTGCATAACATCGCTACATCTAAAATTACTCTTGATGTTTTGAGACACATGCCATGTGCAACAACCGTGATGTGCTAATGTATAAACTGTAGACAATGCATTACTTATACTTTGATTCCTATCAGAAATAAAAACTAATTCCTCGGAATCAGTGATAATTTCCTTCAAGTTTGAGAAGAACCATGTCCAGGATGCATCATTCTCTGAGTCTTCATATGAAAGTATGATGGGAGCTTAGTGAAGCTTTCTTCGGCCATACCTCTTATGAGTTGAAGTGCATGCTCACGAGCGTTCCATCCTTTGTAATAACTGAAGTCTGTCCCGAATTCGTCATGGACATATTTTTGAATTGATTTGGGAACTGGACCTTGTTTGACACCTATAAATTGATTTTTCATGCAACTTTCAATAACGGAGTACGTTGCTTGCCTGTGCTTTGCCGAACACTTTTCTAACGAGCAAGAGTGAACACCATTATACTTGCAGATTACAAACATGTTTAATAGTCTCAGTTTGCAGGCTCGGATACGCCACACACATTTCGGATCCACACACTCTGCTACAAGCACATCTTTATTTGATTTTGTTGTTCGAAGCTCAAACTTCCCCTTCAAAGCTATTAAATGCAGCTTTTCCTTAAAATCATTCTTACTTGTAAAGTACTGACCAACTTCTAAACTAGATTTGTCACTGAAGGTATATCCATGAGATGATCCCAACTCGGTTTGGTCGATACAAACTAAAGGACCAGCAACTTTTGCTTCAATTAAAATGGCAAGTGGTTGTGGCTCTAGCTGTGGTTATCACTTTGGTTGTGGTTGCAGCTGTGGTGGAATATCATTATGAGTTGAAAACTCGTCTGTAGCTACAATACCCATCAAATCATGATCAAAAAAATCGTCATGCAAAGGATTTCTCCTAATTTTGACTCCATCAATATGTTCTTCTAGATTCATAAACTTCTCATCTACTATCACGTGTAGCGGTACCTCGTGGGCTATATCCATGAAGAATAAAAAATCATCATTGTCTTTTATTATAACGGGTAATGATTTCTGTTTCAAATTTGGTACCCACGATAATTGCAAAGAATGTTTTTGTCCATCAATTCTACATTTTCTACAAATCTTATCAATGAAGGTTTCGAGAGTATCCTTCTCATCCATATATATGCCAATTAAATTACAGTCTGTATGTCACACCCAACAACTTTCATTCTCCTCCTATTTTCCTCCAATGTCAAAAAAAAAAAAAAAAAAATCCTCCACTGAGGCATTATTTAGATTTTAAAACTATAAATATTTAATCAAGATAATAATATGTCATTAAACCAAACCAAATATCTCACGAATAGACTAAGAACATAGCATATAATGAGAACAGATCAAGAACAGACTATATAATAAGAACAAACTAATAATAGACCAAGAACAGACTAAGAACTGACTGTGCAATAAGAACAGACTAAAAACTGATCATGCAGTAAGAACAGACCAATAACATCCCTTTCAATATTTACTTTCTGTCTTTTTTTATTTGATTTTTTAGTGAACATTTTTTAAAAAGTTAATATAAAATAAGGTTAATGTGTTTAATTTTTTGTATTATATTTTTTGTCGTTAAAGTTTCAAGTTTAATTTAAACCTCATTTTTGTTTTACTAACTAGATAAAATTGTCCAATTTACTATTGACATGTCATATCCTTATTGACGAAAATATGACCAGATTCATTTTCGTTTCACCTGTGAATCCAATAAATTATTAAGTAATCGCTGAATTGAGACGTGACTGACAAAATCATTGCCTCGGAAGTATAATGCATCGCGAAAAATGAAATGCGTTGATCTTACTCTTCATAGCATAGTACTCTGTTATTTTCGGGCTTTTTTTATACTAATAACGTTTTTAAATTTCAAATGAAGACTCAAATTATATTGTAACTAAACAACATTTTACATCATAAATCTGCATATCGTTTAAAGCCTACAAATTAAGTTTAAAAAAATCATTAGCACCAAATTACAGTAAAATAATAGATTTGCTCAGGTTAAAAAGAGCTTTTGATTTTGATTCGTTTCTACATTGGTATAAACTTTCGTTTATGAGTACGTATTTTTAGAATCTGTTGTGCTCCACAAGATATATCTAGTGTCGTTTCCATGTCTGCCGTGATGTGAAGCTTGTAGTTTTTTATTATGTTAATAAAATATGCAATTTAATAAGTGAAAAAATTACCTATTGAAGATGTATAATAATGAACGATCACATCTCCACATAAGATGTTTAGTATATAAGTTCTGTTATAGTGCAAACTCATGATTGTAATTTTGTTTTCATAAAAAATTTAAAATTTTAAAATTATACTAAACGTGCCCTTAAAGGGAGTAATATGATTAAATTGTAAAGTCATGAAACATAAAATAGCAATGAAAGCACAGAAGATGCACATCAATGAATACCTTGAAAAAAATAATAATAATACAAATTTTTTTTTATTTTATAGAAAACTAATAATGCAAACTCCGGTATTGAAATTTGTCCCACTCCACAATTGTGAAAAAACTGAACCATATATCGGGACAAGGGACATAATATTATTTATCAGATAAAACATATGGACACGATAGAGACATGCAGTGCAGAATAAATATTGGCCACACGTATAATTTTTTTTTTCATAATATTTAAATTTACTAGAAACCATAATCCATAAAAGTCTAGTTTAGTCAATTCTGTGGACCATTCGGAAGGACAACTTTTTTCAGCAGTCCAGACAACAGATTCGTAGGTATTTGTTTGGGTACCTTTTATTTTTTTGCACTCCCATGCAACTTAGTTTTAGCATTAATTTGGCGTATTTTAGTTCAGAATTAAATCACATTTTGATCGTTGACTTGGGAGATGTCTCAGAACAAATTGCCAGGAAGCGGTTCAAAAGAGTCTGGTTCTGAATTTAAATTTTTAATTTGAGTTAAAATGTGATATTTGTTAAGAATTTTTAATTATAGTATAAAAAATTAAATGTGATATTTTTTGAAAAATTTTAATTATAAAAACTTAAAATTAAAAATTTAAACTAGTGAAATGAACTAGGCCAATCTTATTGAAGGGGGCTATCTAACAGCTTCATCTTTGAAATTCTCTCAAATTACTCTTTTGTCCGTATGACTCTTAAAATCTCAATAAAAAAGACATACCAGAACCGTGCAGCATTTGAATTAGTGAAGATTATACTCGGATACAATTCTTAAGAAGAAAATCATACAGCGTGCTTGGAATTGATTCTAAAAATCTTTTTCATGTTTTTCAAAAAAGAAAAAATGAACATGAGAAGAAAATAGCATTTGGAACAACTAAAGAAAAAAAATTAAAATGGAAATAATTTTTTTGGTTTTATATAAAATGGGAGAGAAATTATCATTTTTTTTTTATTTTCTCCTCTCTCCAGTAAAGAGAGATATATATATATATATATATATATATATATACATAATTATTCTATTAATGGGTTATTTCTTTACATATATAAGAAAGAAATATTTTTATTTTTTATTTAAAATACTATTAGATGTTTTAAAAAATGTATAACCAAACGTAGTTTCAGCTTTTTTTTATACTGAAAACAATATCTTCATAAAACTACTAAACGCATTTTTAAAAATGATTTCTGCCTGAGATTTAAAACGTTTTAATTTCCATTTTCATACAAAAAGCATAATTATTTTAGAACGAGTTCTAAACACGCTCATAACTTTTTTCTTTCGAGATTTTAATGTATGATGGACGGGAGGACTAATTTTGAACAATTGCTAGGTTGAGTACTCGTTTTCATTTTGAAAAGCAAAGATGAAAGTGAGATTTGATGATAGCTCAAGGATTAGATGCAGTCTTCCATGAAGGATCAGTAATAACACAAATGCGGAAGCATGATTCAATATAAAGGTGAAAGTTCAGACTGTTGAGCTCCAAAAGGGAATATTCAGGTTAGCCACGCTTGCCCTAAAAAGAGGAAGACTGGCCCGACTTGACCCTAAAACCTGACGAGCTAGAGTTAGGGTAGGGCTGACTCAGACTTTTTAAGAAATTTTTTTCGAAAATATATAAGGGAAATAGTAGAAAATAGGCCAATATGAAAAGCTTAAGAAAGGAAATAGGCCAATTTTTAGTTATAGAAATTAATAGGCCATAACTTGTCAAGTTATGGTTCATAACCAGATAAGTTATGGACAAACTTGTCAAGTTATGGTACATAACCGGACAAGTTATGGACAATTATGAATAATAACTTGTCAAGTTATGGTTCATAACCAGACAAGTTATGGACGAAAATAATAATTTGGCCTATTTATTAACTTATGTAAACTATTGGCCTATTAATTTTAATTCATCTCAAATTTTGGCTTATTTTCCTCTTTCTCCCAATATATAATAAGAGAACTTCAGGTGTTGAAAATAATTTTGAAACTAGAGTACCGGCCCAACTCAATCTGAGATAGGGCCAAGCTAGGCCGGGATTGGGCTAACAATAACGGGCTCTAGACTGATCCAAACTTACAGTTCTAATTCAATATCTTCATTAATATTTAAAAAAAAAAAAAAAAAAAAAAAAAAAAACTCATGGGAAGCTTGCATAAACTTGTAATAAGATATTGGACCAAAATGTCAAGTACTGATATAGGCACCTTTTGCTTGTTATCTACCTTAAAAAGAAGAGGTAAACTGAATCAAATATACGTCGAGATTATTTCTCTTATAATAATTCTTGCTATCCAAGTTTCTCTGCTAACAGCATGGTATTTGAGGAGGCCGATTAACACAAAATTCATTTGTCTATCTGGCGTGCTTTCAAAAGCAAGACCAACATCAGAAGAAGAGGTAAACCTACAATGATTCATGCAATGATGTGGTGGAAACAAAAAGGTTACAGTGACATTGTGATTTGTAAGAGCATCTCTAAATGTTAATGGTAAATTTGATATTTGAGAGTAAAAATCACTCTCCAACCTAATGTTATTTTTTGTGTTAAATTTATCATATATTATATTTTATGGTAAATTTAACATTTGATTATTATTTGTTAATATGTTTACTTTTTATTTAATCATTGCAACATTCTTATTTTCAAATTATTTTATTTTAAAATTTAAAATTTACTTTTACAAATTTTAAACTTAATAATTATAGTAAAAAGTAAATTTAGCATTTGAAATCACATTATGTATTAGAGTACAAATAAAAATAACGGTCGTGTTCGGAATTGATCATGTTTTTATTTTTTACGTTTTTCGAGAAAAAAAAAATGAAAACTTTTCTAAAACGACATTTGGCGCAATAAAGACAAAAAATGAAAACGCAAAATGAGAGAGAAATGAAAAACGACTTTTAGTCTTTTTTTATTTTTTGTTTTCATTTTCTGCTTTCTCGAGCAAAGAGAGAAAGAGAGACGTTAATGAGTTTTTTTACACTGAAAATAATCTATTGATAAAACTACCAAACGCATTTTTAAAAATGATTTATGTTTCAAATTGAAAACGTTTTCATTTTTATTTTCATACAAAAAATAAAATCATTTTAAAATGAATTTTAAACGCACCTAATATATTAAATATTCCATTATAATAACATTTAGTGTGAAATATATAATTAGTATTAACATTTATTTTTAAGATGGTCTCAACAATCAAACCAACTTTGTTGTCATTCAGCACGAGCACTTTTTTTTTCCGGCTAAATGCTGATTTTTTTTTGGGGGTACATTTTTCCCTTAAAAAAAGTTCCATTTACAACAAGAACCATGAAATGGTTTTGGATAGATTTGCCCGCCAACCTCTTGGGTGACGCACTAATGCCATGTTTACTTATTCGTAATCGGAGTGGACATCAATCGGAGTGGATAAGATTCGGAGTGGGCAAGAATCGGAGTCAGAAATCGGAGTAAAAATAAACTGTTTATTTAGGTTCCAGGAATTGAAATTAGAATCAATTCCAATCCTATTCATGCGTTTACTTACACTCAGAATCGGAATAAACTGTTATAAATTTACTTACCTACCCTTTTAGTAGATTTTTGTGTGTTCAACTTAAAAAAAATTTGTATATTATGCTAACTATATATTAAAATAACTAACTAGTAATTAGATTTTTTTAATCACACATAATTATTCATCTAAGTTATTTTTCTCAATAAATTTTAATTCAATTTCAAGAAAATAATATGATGATGAAATAAAATAAGAACAAAATAGCTAAGTTTTAAGTCATAAACTTTCAAACATAAATTCCAAATCATAAATCGAAAAATATATCCGGAATAATCCTATTTGCAAATTTAAGAACCGGCATAAGAAGAGAAGAGGAGATCGTAAATGGTTAAGAGAAAAAGAGAGAAATAAACCCTAGAGAGTTAAATAAAAGAGAAAAATTAAGGGTAAAATCGTAACTTTGTATTTAATATCAGGAATGAGAGTGACAATCCGGTGGGGGGTGGGGGGAGTGCCAATCCCATTCCTCAACCCCAAATTGGTGTGGGACCCACACATTTTCACTCCCATTTCAAGATATAAATGGGTAAATAAACATAGAGTTGATTCTGAATCCCAATTCTCATTTCTTACTCCTGATAAGTAAACTTGCCATAAATTGAATGGAAAAGCCAGAAATACCACTTAAAGTGGTAAAAAATATTATTTATACTACTTTATTAAAAAATAAATAATTATATTTAATTAATAAAGAGAATTAAAAAAATATAATGACACTTAATTATTTTAAATAGCGTAAATAATAGATTTGTATAAAATTATAATAAATCATGTAATTTTCTCGCTCCTATCGTTTATGTGTGCTTGGTTTTGGTCCACTCATATATATAGCCTATTCTTTTTCCTTGGTCTTTTGAAAAAAATTAAAATAAAAGGATAATTTCCCGATATGGTATAAAATATACTCCTATAAATAAGGCTCTATTTTAAACGGTCGGCACCATTTGTGAGCCCCAGTTCCCATATATACGTGCTCTCGTTTTTTTTTTTTTTTTGCTTGAAATACATGTGCTCGTACTTGGAAGTGATTAATTCGTATTCGACCATTGATCCGCCAGTAAAGGGTAAACGTAAGCGCACTACTCTTTTTTTTTTATTATATATATATATATATATATATATATATTTAAGGCTTAAGTTGTAGCTATATAATTTAAAGTTATAATCTGTTTCCATACTTTTTTCTTTAAATTTTGCTTCATATATATTGTTCTGCCACTATTGATTTCAACGTGTACCAATTTGTATATTCTTATTTTGAGAAGTAATCCTAGATATATTCGAATAAAAGTAATTTAGTTTATTTAAGTTTAAGATGATACAGAAAAAAAAAAAAAAAAAAAAAAAAAGATCTAATAGTAAAAACCACTACTTTTTGAATCCGTTTGGTTGGGGGATTCGTCTCTCGATTCGAATCATGATTCGTGGTTCGCTACAGTAGTTTTTTTCATAAAAAATATACGTTGAGAAAATACTAAAAAATGGTTCAAATCACATGATTCTCAAATCACATGAGAAAATACTCTACCAATGATATGTAATTATCAACAGTTGAATTATGTTAGAATCCGATTATGTGTAATGTTATCAAACATCACTTTGTCATTTTATGTGTTTCCAAATCTCGAGTTCAACATTTTTTTTTCCCCCCTCATTTCATTCATAATTTCGATAAGGCCATCATCGATTAAGCTTGGTTTCCCAAAGGCCAAAGCACCAATATTGACCAGCAAAAGAGCCCAGATGTGGCGCATCTCGTTCGCAAGTTGGACCCTGCTGTTGCTTTCGAAAGAGCCCATCATTTTGTATGAGCTTTCGGAATTGTTTAGGATACAAGAAATTTTGTGGAAGGTCACGAAAAAAAAAAAAAAAAAACCCTCAATTGGATCCATCATGAGTAAAATTGACACATTGAGACCTGAAAACTGAAAAGTTCTTCGGCACACTAGTAATCGAGCATGTATAGAGCGTTGCTGTCGAATTCCAACCTTAAAAGAGGTGCACACATATAAAATTCTTAGCCTACTTCGGTGCTGACAACTACCCTCTTAAATTAAAATGTCAAAAAAAAATCAATGACTAAATATGCTTAAATTAAAAGTTCAAGAACTAAAACGTCACTATACTCAAAGTTTAAAAACTAACAGAGCTACCAACTCTAAAAAAAATAACAAATATATTTTTAGCAGGGAGATTTTATTGAAGAATTAAGTTAATATCCAAGTACAAGGGTATTCAACTACAAACAAAAACTGGATTCACTACTCAAACTGAATAAGTTGTAGAAATGAACATAAGTGTCAACCAATAGGGAAAGACCTGCTAAACACATTAATAATGGAGTGATAAAAGCTCGTTTAATTAAACCACCATAATTAATAGATAAGACCAGTAGACTAAGATTAGAAGACAGAGAGTATTAGGGTAACTCATAATACCGCGTAGAATCAAACTTAACGGATTAGACCTATCATCACTATAAAAAGGTGAGGCGACAGCTTTCGTTATTACGCAATGAAAACATAAACTCTGAAATAGCGTAATCAACATCACCTTTATTACATCCAAATAAAAATCTAAAAAAAAAAGTCTCAAGCCACGTGAACCACACTTTTAATGTCCAAACAACTTACATATAGAAGGAGATCAAAACGAGCAGTACTGCGTTAAAGGAATGAAGCCACAGATGGACCCATAGAGCACTGGTCGGAAAAATTCAAAGACTAAAACTATCAAAAAATGAAAATTCAAGAATTAAACATGTCTAAGTTAAAAATTTAGAGACTAAATTATTATTTGTTAAAAATTTAGGGACTAACAGAGCTATTAATTTTTTTTTTTTTTTTTTTTTTTTTTTTTTTTTTTAAAACCATTCAAGAACTCTTTTACATTTTAATAAAAGCAATAAGAGAGATTTTTTTTTTCCAACCAGGACCTGGTCAACCCAGAGCTATTCGCATGATACCTTTATTCAATAAAGGCATCACCACAGGTCACTTCTCCTTTGAGGCGTTGACTGTTTGTTTTTTAAATAGAAAAACCGTTGACCAAAGCTTCTGGAACGATGGGTTCACGCCCACAAAGTACTGTCAAAGTATAAGACACTATTTATTTTAGAATTTGAATTTTATTATAATAAAATTTTTTTAAAAATAATCATATTTAATTATTTTATTATAATAAAAATTTTTCACATAAAATTATATTTTAATTTAAATTATAAATTTAAATTAGTAAAATAAATGGACCCTAAATTATACTAGGGAACTTCAGGTGATCGGTACTTGAAATTCGTCTGTAAGATTTGTTCTTAGCATTTACTTTCAAAGGAGGAATACAAAAAAGAGTTGAGTCATGTCAGTGATAGGACATGGAAATAGTCTACACGCAAATGTAAAATGTGTTAATAGTTGTGCGATAATTTATACATATTTGTATTTTGTAGTTACTATGAACATGGAATGTGTGATCCCAATTGGTACATCATTGACCTTTTTTTTTTTTTTTTTTTTTTTTTTTTTTTTTTTTTTGACTGAATTAGTAATGACTAATTTAGTAATTAGATTTCTCTTGTATACATCACAGGTTTTGAGCATCACTTTGTCTTTTTTTTTTTTTTTTTTTAATTCGCAGAGGTCAAACGAAGGAACCATTTCGGAAGCGAGAAAGCTCGAAAATAAAGAGGCAATTGCCCACTTGCTCAAATAGTCAGCGATTGAGTTATAAGATTTAGGCATCGTTTGTTACGCCGATTTGAGTTTTTAATTTCAATTTTATTACAGTTAAAAGCTCTCATAAAAAATCACATTTAACTTTTTTTGCTACAGTTAGAAACTCTTACATAAAATTACATTTTAATTAAATTAAAAACTCAAATTAACGAATTGAACGAGGCCTCAAAATATTCAAAACAACAAAAGACGCCGACCGAGTTACAAGATTTAGGATTACAGTTAAAATTCAAAACAACAAAAGAAGAAAAATAGGGGAAAAAAAAAGAAGGGCCTTACTATTATTTTGTTTGTTATGAATTTTCTCTTCTAATATCTTCGTATTTGTAGAGATTAAAATTGGGATTATTTAAAAGAAGTAAAATTTCTCCTTCAATACACTCATTTTTTTCTTCCTACTAAACAAGCAGAGTGCAAAAATCTTTTTACACATCCCCTTACCTCTCCCCTCATTCCACTATTTTCTCATATTAAACAAGCTTTAAAAGCTTTGTTTGGTTTATGTATTTAAATTAGTAATTTTGATTATAATTTTAGAAATTTAAATTTTTTTGAAAGAAAAATACTATAGCATAACTAAAACTATTATTTAAACTATATAGAACCTTTAAAACAAATGCACCCCAAGAGTTTCCAGTAGATGAATGGGTTCAACGTCCAGAATTAAATGACGGATCAAGTCGACGTGATGGGCTAGGTTTGACACTAGAATTCAAACCTACAGGTCGCAATCTGCATCGGGAGTCTGACACGATCATCTCGATATGGTCTGACACCAAGGCCCTATTCCAACCTGGATTCTCAAATTTTTAATTGACAAATTTCATAATTTTTTGTTTGTTTTCTTTTTTTCTTTTTTTGTTGAAAGAACGAGCATGGGAACAACTTCATAAAAGACTCAATTTTTGTCTTTTTGATGGAACAACAAATACCAGAAAATTGGGCAAGTATTTGGATTATTTTCCTAGGTTTTGACCATAAAAATTAAAAAAAAAAAAAGAAAAGGAGGACAAAATATTTAAAATCTAAAAAAATAATAATAGTGAAATGGATAAAATTATTTTAATACCCTGTGTTACAATGAAATATATTCTTAGTATTTTGTATTTTTAATAATATTAAATTGATACTTTGACTTTTTAAAAAATATTTTTTATAATTCTAAAACTGATTTTTGAGATATGTAATATCAAACTATCATTCTTATTAATTAAATATAAATCAATATTTTTAAAAAAATCTAAAATATTTTAAAACAATAATTTTTTTTTTTTAAAAATAACAAAATAAAAAAGCTCATTAGTTTTTGTTTTTCTAGTTTTTTTTAGTGAATTAAATAGAAGATAATTAAGATCATTTTGGGTTTGTTTATTTACATTTTTTAAGTTAGAGTGATTTGAGTTCAGATCTTGATTTGAATTAAGGTGTATTTGAGTATGGTTTGAGTTCAGACTCTAAATTGAGTTTGTGTTTAGATGTGTACATTTTGAATTATAGTTTGAATTGAGAATCTATTTAAGTTTGTGTTTGAGTGTATCAAAACTTGAATTTGTATTTATATAGTATTTTAATAAAAACTCAACGGTGATGAAAAAATTTAATAAGGTATCTGGGAGGGATTTTATTACTCTTTTCGTTGTGAACGCACGCATAGAAAAAAATACTTCAATTAGAATTAAAACGAAAAAATTATGACGTTTTTAAAAATAGAAAAAAATATTATTCACTAATTTGAGTTTGAGTTTAGGAACTTGAGTTAAATGAAAAACTTTAAACTCAATTTTTAACCTTAAAATTAAGTTAAAACTCAAATTCAAACTTAAATTTTACAAAAATATATGAGTTTAAATAAAATTGTAATTTGAATTTAATTTTTTTTTATCACTAATAATAAATAATAACAAATTAACAATAAAGGAGGTGGGCTGCACGCGCACGAAGGAAAGACTTACTGTGGGCCCGGACTCAGGTCCACGGCCACCAGTGTGAAAAGCTTTCCCTCAGTTTCCGCGAAGCAGCACGTGTCAACGCGTCGCGGTGAGCTGGTTCCCCGGCCCATGTGGCGCAATATTACTGGTTCAAGGCGGTGACAGAAGATCCCATCACAGCCGTCTGTTTGATCCAAAAGAAGCCGACATTGCAACTCTGAACTCTGTCCGACCGTTCCTGGAAGTTAGAGAGGGAAACAAGTCAAGAGAGAGAGAGAGAGAGAGCCTTCTGCTCTCTCTACGGGTATGTATGGCTAACTCAAACTATTTCGTCTTCAATTTTGTATTAACTGTTTTTTTTTTTTTTTTTTTTTTTTTTTACTCTTGTCTACAAATTTTCTTTTATTTTCTATTTTTACTGTAATTTGGTAGTTTGACTGCATATAATTTGGTAAGTCTAAAGCTTTGGTCTTTTCTGGGGTTTTACTTCTTTAATTTATGGTTTTGAGAACAGAGAGAGAGAGAGAGAATGTTTTTGTTTAGCTGCTTCTGGTATTGTAATTCTGTTGGTTTCTCATTTTTCTGGGTTTGAGGGAATGAAACTCACATGGGTTGACCTTAATTTCTCCTCGTTTACTTGGAAGAATTTTGGTGTTCTGTGATGTGGGTTTTGGGTTTCCTGGCTTTATATCAAATGGGTATGCTTTTTCTTAGTCTCTTTTGTTTCTTGTTTTCAACAATTTTGTGTATCTTATCAAATAGTTATTCTTTTGAATTGCTGCTTTTAATTGATGTTTGTGAACAGTGATTTTTATT
Organism: Morus alba; assembly: GCA_012066045.3. Taxonomy (NCBI): domain Eukaryota; kingdom Viridiplantae; phylum Streptophyta; class Magnoliopsida; order Rosales; family Moraceae; genus Morus; species Morus alba. The sequence goes on from CP050227.2 coordinate 8,597,401, forward strand.
TATTTATTTGTTTTCATTAATTTTGTTTGTTTCAAGTCCAATCTGACAATACCTTTTTCAATGATAAAAAAAAAGACAATACTTTATGAAGTTACTAGGTTGGAATTTTAGATTCTATTTTGGTCTAATTTAGAGTCATGTTGAAGACCCAAGTCATAAATTGTTTCACAAATACATAACAAACCTAAATTCGTTTGGTGATGGTAATTGGAGCAGTGGGGATGGTCTTGTCTTGTAATAATTCGAGCTTTGAGTTTTGGCTCTTTTTTATGAGCCATGGCCTGTTATTTGTAGTTTTTGCCTATCGGAACGACAAGGACAAGCCAATTTGTTGTGTCTTTATTAGTTAAGTGTTGAAAGCAAACTAGAAACAAGGATTTGTGTCTGGAAAACTGTGATGAAAGTGGCATCTCCTTGGAAATATAACGCGTATCTCCTACATTTTCCTTTGGAAATTCTGAAAATCACCCATGAAAAGTGGAATGTCATCTTATTAGAATATCTAAGGAATCTGTTGAACCCCAAGTTAGACCCTTAGTTCTAAAATCAAGAAGCGTACAAGTCAAGTTTTACGACACTTTGACTTCTGTTTAGAGGGACAACTGACTCACCTTAGTACTCTTTTATTAATAGAGAGACGAATAAATTGAATACTCCAAAATATTAAAGGTACTGATACTTTCAAGGAAATTTATAAGTTTAATTAATATCTTTCTTGCAGTAATGTATTTTTCAAAAATTCTTTTCATGTAATTATTGCTGTGGTGACGATGCGGTCTGTGTGAGAATGATAACTGTCATCAACGCTTCAAGTTTTTTTGTGATAGATTTAAACCGCCTCTATACGTTTAGTGACTAAATGCTTATTAACTATTGATGTGTAAGCTACTTTGAAATAGATGATTCTTTGTGTTAGTCCTCCACTGAAGTTTGTCTACTCCAGGAAACGCAAGGAGAGGGAGAGTGGGAATAGAGTAAGTATAAGAGGGGAAAATGTAATTTTGGAAACTAGGGGCTGACGTGGAAGAGTTTGTTAGAAGGAATGTAGGAGTGAGGGAATTTAAGGGTGTACGGGGGACTTGGGAAAGGTAGTTAGGTATTTTGAGAGTGCGTGAGCATTGGGAGGGTGCGACCTCGAAATTCCCAGGCCTGCCTCTGCCATTAACGTTTTCCTTTCTTTGAATTTGCTTAGTTGTAATTCAGCCATGGCTTTCGAGTCTATGGCAGTCTGATATTGAATAAAAGGAGCAGACGCCCCCTTTGCGCTGTTATTTGCCTACTCTCTGTTCTTCTTTTTCTTGGATTCTGTTCACTAGATACTCAGGTCCCTAATACTTTGGAAAAAAATGGCACTTCAACAGGATTTTTAAACATTTGAATTTTTAATTGAAGAAGTGAATTTTTTGCATTTTTGAATCCCATTGATTTTGTTTCACCGGTGTAATACTAATACCACAAGTACACAGAGCTCAGTAACTGATCTCTCCAGTTGCATACCCATGTCAATTAAATTTTATGAAAATAATCATAATAATTTGTTCTGTATTCAATTTTTGTGATTCTTTTCTTGATTATTTATTTATTTATTTTTATAGTCCCTTGTGCTGCTTGGTTCGACCTGAGGGTTTTCTTTCCCCGCTGATGTTCCTGGATCAAGTTGGTTGTATATATCACAAGTCTAGAGCAAATGCCATCTTTAAAAATGAAGACCCAATCAAGCACGGGCTGTTTAAGAGAAAAAAATGGTCTTCGTGTATGTCAAAAGTCGAGTATAATTTCCAAAAAAGCATGCTCGCCTGTCAGAGTTCCTGAATGTGCAGCAGATCTTGATGCTTGCTTACAGAATTGTCAGGATGGTAAGCATATTTTGATGTTAAGTTCTGTTATAGACTTCAATCAGATATGAATTTTGAGTTCCCAGTCTTACAGCTCTGGCTATATCCTATCAGTTTCTTCTTCACTTCTTAAGTAATTTATTGTTTAGTGTACTACAGGGTCCACCAATAGGCAGCAAAAGAAAGTATTATTTTTTAATATCTTTAATAAGCTGCCTGGTTTTGTTGCCTGGACTTTAAAGAGCTAATTGATATGAATTTGAGAAAACGTGTTTTTACTTAGAATATTTCTTTTCATTGACTAAACATGTTATTACAAAGAAAAGCATTTATTTTCATCGACTTTGAAATGCGTGATTGTCTGCTGTTATAATTTGCCTTGCTATTTAGATTGACGCTAATCCTTTCCAACTACCTTTTAACTTTTCTCGTAGTTTATACAAGTATTCAAGTTTCTGCTAAGGACATTGCATGCCATGAAGAGGTCGATTATCATCGAGAGTTTCTAGATGAAGAAAATTCTCTGTTTCTGAAGCAATCTTGTGATTCTACAACCATGGGAAGAATGGTAAAATACTTATTTACTCTATCCAATGAGAAGTAATGGTATTTCTTGAAATTTAAGTTTCTTTAGTCTGTCATTTTGTGCGATAATTTTTCATAATTAGCTTTTCTTGGTACTGTAGACGTCATTTCTTATCCTTTATGAATGAAAAATATTTCTTTTTTCTTTTCCTAAGAAAATGCTTGGGCATTTTCCAATGTGTCTGCCATTTCTACCTTCTAGTATATGTGTATTTTTTTGATAGTGTATAGCTGAGTTTTGAGAGTGTTGTAAGTTTCTGTTGCTTTATGCAATTTTCTCAAGTGAGAAAAGTTCTAGCGAGCTTGGAGTTGCTGATTATTGAAAGGCGTTAAGTGGAATAGATGTCAAAGTTTGTTATGTTGCTAAATATGTGAGGCTTCAATGGCAACACTGTCATATTGCAGTTGCCAATCTCGGAATATGTCGGATAATGGGTAGTAGGAATTTTTCTTTTAAAAGCTAACATTAGTCTATGAAAGACTTCTATTTGTAATTTGCCAGTTTATAAATTGGTTTTGTTTAGTCATAATTATTCACAGAGAAGGGAAAATTACTATATTTCTACCCTTTGCACTTTTTACTTCCCTTATCGTTCAAAAAGTTAATACTTTTCACATATGGTTTTGTAGAGTATACTTATTTCATTTTATTATTCGCAGGAGTCTAGCCATGCTTGCCAATCAAACTTGGAGACTATTTTCTCTCCTTCTTTAGAGTCTGTTGAATTCCATAGTGAGGCAAATATTGGCAATGATGCAGGTATGTGTGTTGAAAGGGCCAAGGACATAGTTATGACTTATGCCCCATTAGGTGTTTCCGTGGAATACGCGGAAGATTGACATTGTTAAAAAAAGCCATCTCTTTACCCTTAGGAAATAAAAGATAACCTACAAACTAGGATTGATACCACACACTAACATGAAAAAAATGTACATGCCAATTTGAGGATAAAATTTAGTTGTAGGATGAAAGGAGAGAAAATTAAACTACTAGTATGCTTCAAAAATGTAATTTTAGTTGGAGAAATTTACCTAGCAGAGTTTGTTTTGTTATGTTTTGTGAAGCGCTTGTATATGGTATTGTAATCTTTTTTATCAATCTGCAGTAGGGAGTGAGAAGTATCCCGGCACATCTTGGTCAGGAGCCGATGACAGTGATGAGAACCGAAGTTTAGATGACTATCAAAGTTGTGATGTGTCAGACTTCTACATTTCTGACATGATCGTTGCAAGCTTTCCCTTTAATGGGAATGCATTTGATGATACTAGTGAAACAAATTGCTTCTCGAATTACAAGCATTCGGAGCCAAATGTGCTGTTTGATGTTTCTGAGAAATACATGGTACTGCCTTTGTTAGAGGACTCTATTCGAAGCAGTAACAGCAATGATGAAAAATCATGTGAACAAGCAATAGTGGATCCAAATAATTCTGGCTTGTTCCTAGCAATTGAACAGGTTAGACCTTGCGACCAGGATACTGCTGTTAACTCTTCTGACTCAGATCAGGCAGAATGTTTTGATCCACAGTTGTTCATAAGAAATTTGCCGGAATTATCAGATGTGGTTTCCAATTTTCAACGGAATGAATTGCCTGAAGACATTCCTAAAAGGAAGCTAATAACTCTAGTACTTGATTTGGATGGTACGTCTATTGAGTTGCAATGACCAAGTCACCATATTGTGTACTTCTCAACTGATCATATTCTGCATTTGAATCTGTTTTTTGTAACTAATACTTATTATTTCTTTGAAATATTGTAACTAATACTTCTGGGAGCAATTGGTCAGTTCAATTACTACTTCTGCCAACTTCTTAACTTTGGCCCAGTTTAAGTATGCAGTTTTGCAATTAATGTTATTAGATTCCTCAAGACATGGGTTCTCATAAGCAGAAGAAGGTGAAATAGTGAGAAGACAGTCAATTAAATTGGTCTTGTAATTAAGAGGAACAACATAATCTACGTGTGTTTGCTTGAATGTTTTAAGTGGTTAATCTCCCGTTTTCATAATGCAGAAACACTCGTCCATTCTACACTGGATCCTTGTGATGATGCGGACTTCACCTTTACTGTTTTTTTCAACATGAAAGAGCACACTGTCTATGTCAGAAAGAGGCCTTACCTCAGAACATTCTTGGAGCGAGTTGCTGAGATGTTTGAAGTTGTGATTTTTACTGCCAGCCAAAGCATATATGCGGAGCAGCTTCTTGATATTCTGGATCCAGATCGAAAGCTTATATCTCGGCGAGTTTATCGTGAGTCATGCATCTTCTCAGATGGCAGTTACACTAAAGATTTGACAGTTTTAGGTGTTGACCTTGCAAAAGTCGCTATAATTGATAATTCTCCACAGGTACATCTCGTGCCTAATTTGTACTATTGTTTGATTATTCTGAGCCCTCTTAATTTTTCGTGGTCCTTTTTTTTCCATTGAGTTTTGCTGAGTGTTTTTTCTTTTGGCTGATGAGGATTTTCTAGATTGGATTATGTTATGTTTTTCATTTGAGAGATGTTAATCCTTCTCAATCATCATGTTTTTGTGTGAAAAGAGTTGCAATTCTCTACAAATATTGCCGCCACCATACACAGATATGGGACATGGCTTAGTTTTACTTGGTAATTTATCACGATTTCAACCTTGCTTTTTCTGGGAAGTGGTAAAAAAAAAAAAAAAAATCTTGTGAAAATGCACACAAAGGAAGGAGAATCTTATGTATGAAACTTTTATTGATAGAATTGAGATAGAAAACTAAGGAAGCAATATTTGTAATAGTCCTTCACTAAGTTGATTTGTGGGAAAGACAAGAGATACAGTCATAAAATGATAGAAGATAAGGTTGGTTCAGCTTGGTTAGTGCTGACATGGAAAAGGTGTCTACTAGCATAGGGAAAGGGTTGCCAGAAAAGCGCAGGCCAGGGAAGAAGTGAAAGTAGAAGAAATAAACTAGCCATTGTTGGATTTTTTATTTTTGATTTTTTTTAAGTACCTAATACTTGTTCTGTTCAAATCATTTCAGGTGTTTCGCTTGCAAGTGAATAATGGGATTCCAATAAAGAGTTGGTTTGATGATCCAGCAGACAGGGCACTAATTGCATTACTTCCCTTCTTAGAGACCCTTGTAGACGCTGATGATGTTCGGCCCATCATTGCCAAGAAATTTGGTAACAAGGAATAAGAGCCCTTGTCATTCTTATTTCAGTCCCTTATCCCTTGTTGATTTTTAGCAAAATTTCGTGTCTAATCTATCTCAGATATCTTTACTTTCAAGCCTTGAGGTATTAACTATATAGTCAGCAATTATTTTTCTTACTTTGAGTTAGGCATTACTACTTTCCCTTTCTTCCATCCTCTCAGCTGGTTTCTCTCCGGAATGCTCTGTCTAATTGTTTTTCAAAGGTAATTTTAGGGTATGTCTTGTTTATTTCGATTGTACAGTTTAAGTGGGTGTACATGAATTACAGTTATATTGTGAAATGTAATTCTTGCAGAATTGCTTTTAACCATTTCCTGCTGACCCTTAGCATCTGTATTTGTATTTTTCATTCTTGTGGTGTTAGTTAATGCTGTTAGTTAATGCTTTTGTAGTTAGTTGTAGTGCTTATATCACAGTGGGAATAGAAAGTCCATGCAGTGGATATAGAGGGACAAGCCTAATATAGTTGTTTAAAAGAATCAAAAGCAAGTCATAATTCAAAGCGACTTTTTCATAGAGAATCTCTAGAAAGTTGGTTTTGGTAGAAACTAGAAAGAAACATAATTAGTACCAGTCTAAATAAATCTTCCTTAAGGAAATGCTTAAATTTGAACCCTGGAATCTTGAGATAGTCTAGAGCCCTGTTCACTTCACCGATTCGAGTTTAGAATTTGAGTTTTGCTACAGTAAAAAGTTCTCAGAAACAGTCACATCTAACTTTTTTGCTACAGTAAAAAACTCTCACATAAAATTACATCTCAACTCGAATTATAAACTCGAATCAGCGAAGTAAACGGACAATTGAAGTTTGATGATTTTCATAACAATTTAATCAACGATATGTCTACAATAAAAAAATAGTACTAAGCCTAATGAATGAAGATAATATGATACTTGTATGAGTAACATGTGAAACACGATAAACCTGAAACTCAAATACCGGGGCAAAGACTTGTTAAAAAGTAAAAGAAACAAGGAAAAAAGCAAGCATGCAAATAGAAGGAAAAAAAAAAAAAAAGAATATGAAGAAAAATGGGAGATAGTTTAAAGCAGGTCCTTATTTCTAGTATATGGCAAGGGAACATTCTACGCAGTCATTCATATAATATGTCCCTTGATGTGAGCTTCTTTATTCTTTTTACCATAATTGGCTTTGCTCCTCAATAATTAATACCATCTCAGTAGGAGATATAGCTCTTAGAGCACTATAATTCCATTATTATGGTTTAATTTCGTTTCTTTCCCAGTTTTCTTTGATAACTTGGTACTTCTAAAATGTGTTTCCATATGCTACAGTGAACATCTTGATTCTGTGTGCTGTAAATTTTTTCCCCCCTTGAACACACGACAAGCCTTTTGAAATATGGATGTTTTCGCACATTGTGAGATGCTTGATTGTATGTGATGAAGCTACTCAGGTCTCTAAGGTGCCAAAGCGTATTAGTCTTGTATACTTTACTTGTGTGGAGAGCATTATGAAATTACACAGTGATAAAGTTTAGCTGTTATCAGGCCTAAAAAGCTGTTCTTCGAGTTTAACAGAGAAGCAGAGACCATGATGTAAACAAGTTTTTTTAACTTTAGGGAAGAGTATCTTCTAGGCTTTTGTTATAAGTCCCAAGAGGAGAAAGTGCGTCAGTTGCACCTTATTGTTGATAATAAGGCTGGGAAAGGCAGCAAAAGTACACAACTTTACCTAATTAAGCTAAGGTATCACTGTATGGGAAGCTCTGCTGTTAGACCCCGCATTTGGTATTTAATGTGCAGTATTATTAGAAGGATATGAAAGTCTGCATGTTTATCTTATTTTTGTTGCAACAGATGCCCTAAGGATGCTAGTCTGCGTGTTTTTTTAATTATTGGAGTCGATATTTTCATTTATTTTTCCAAATTGAGAACACAGAAGATTGAAAATGACTGTTTGCATGACATGAAATCGATTTTAGTTCATATAGAAAGTATAATGCGGAAGAGGATGGAAAAATTTAACTCCAGGAAAGTTTGGGTTTGGGGACAATATATACTTGAAACCAATATAAACCGTTTTTAATATCTCATGCAGTCATGGTTGGACTGAGTCTTCTGAGCATTATTCAGGTTCATATTTGCTTTATCAACCTTCTTTTGCCCAGGTATTTGAAAGCTGTAAGGTATTTCATCCTTGTCTGTTTATTTAAGCAGATTAACACTTTCCCTATAATGTCTCTCTGTCCTATAATGTCTCTCTGTTCAAGAATCATTTTCTTCTGTCTCCTAGATGCATTTTTAATTTTTTATTTCCTCTTTATCAAAATCTACGGTCTGTTTTCTTTTAATTTTTTAATTTATTTGTTTGTTTATCTACTTTTCAAGATCTTTAACTTAGTTCCTATCTGTGTGAAAATCATTTTCTCAATGCATTACTTTTCATGATCTGACGCACATTATTTTACCTCAATTATTACTTGCCTCCCCCGTTTTCCATAACCTTGTTGTGTGGTTTGTGCATAGTAATATGAGTGATTCTATAAGAACCAGGAGAGGTAGCTTCCCAAGGGAAGACGGATCGATGTTGGCACGCCAGTTAGTTAATTTTATCTGTGTTGCGAGGATACTAGTCTGATGTAAATAGTTCCTTGCTAATAATATAAAGCTATAGATAAAAATTTTCTGTACATCAGGGTTTCTATGGGAGCAATGAGACAATATTATGAGTCTCATTGGTAAAGATGGGATCGAGCGAGATATAGAGCAAAACAACGAGTGTCAAGAACATCATCTTCTACAGCGATGCATATAACTCTTGCAGTAACTTTTTGAAGAATCTAAATTTAGAAATTTCTGAGTTAAGGAAATAAATTGTGCACATAGGAGACTGAGTGAGTAGATAGATGGATCAAATTGGCAATCTGGGAGGGGCCTCCTGATAGGCTGCTAGAGTGTGGAGACAGAAATGGCTTAAAAATTGCATATTTGCTTGATACCTAAAAGAATTGTGGGAGGCAGAGATAGTGGTTTATGGGTTGTATGATTAATCATCCCTGCTTGTCAGTATCTCTGCTAGAATTGACATTCTTACTTTTTATGATTTTGCATGCATTGTCTGCAGGTCATTCGGAGAACTGTAATAGATTTTCTGCTAATGCCAAATTAGTAGGTAAGCAGAGTTTTGTTGCTGCTAATCCTTCTGATATAGGTATTGGTATTTAGAGCAGCACGAGCCCTTTTTTCCCCCAATTCAGAGATATATATATATATATATATATATATATATATATATATTGTGAATGTGAAACAAAATTGAGAACAAGTTAACTACGTACTCTTAACTCATCCCAGAAAAATAAAATTAGTCGTGTAATTTCATTTGTAGACCATTGTATTATTGCCATATTTTTTAGACTTCTATCCACTTTGTATCATTTAATATTGCTGTCATATGTTTGTTCTATATTGAGCCAGTGGCCAAATTTTCATTGGATGTAGAAGAAATTATGTAACATGTTCTTGTGCTGCTATTGCCATTTCTTATAGCACATAAAATAGCGATTTTTATTCTTCTTGCTGTGAACTTTTAGAACTTTTTTCCGATCTATGGATGATCTAATTCAGCATCCTAATTGTCCCTCCCTCTATTTATGTAATTATTTCTTCTTTCCATTTAACAATGACTTGCTCTAGTTTTAGTTTGTTTCCAAATAAAATCGCGTTTGCGGCTCGGTCTGTCAACTGAATAAAAAGGATGACTTGTGAAAAAGCATTGCAAATTAGCAACTCATTGAATTGCCGTGCCACTCTGAAGAGTAGTAACAGTTGAACAAATGATTGGCATTACTCAACTTTTCCATCCAATTTTGCATATAGCAGCTTACTAACCTTGGTCTTGAACAAGGAAGAATACAGGCTTTTTATCTAACATTTTTGTGTTATTGGATTCCTTTTGAAATTTTCTCAAATTTTCTTGTCAAAAGTGATTTAAATTCTACTTGCATTTTCTTTGGTCTTTTGATTATTCTAAACCCACTACGATGTTCTTGGAAACCTGTTTATAGGCTACAAAATTGAGTGACTTATGCAGACTAATAATGTATAAATGTGATTGCACGTTCGACATTGATGGTACTATGCTGAATGAGGAAATTAGAATTAGAATGTTAAAAGCCCCATTCTTGTATTTTATATTTTTATTTTTTCAAATTTCTCGGGTACTAGGCTTAGGCTTCCCTTGAGCCTAGAGTAGTCAGAAATCTAAAGATAAACGCAAATCAGTTCATATAATCTTTCTTCTAATCAAGGATAGTGGAGAATAGTGGTCTAAATCTGCGAAACAAATGGATAATTAATTTCTTAAATTTGTGGCTTAATCTTATTAGCTGAAGCAAAGAAAGTTCTTAGTGTGGTATGGAAAAGGAAAACGACAAATACCAAAAGGGTGTGAAAATCGTAAAAATTCAATCAAATATCATAGAACGCGCAATGTTCGTTGTATTTATTCGTCAGTAATGTATTATTAGATAAGCAGTAATCTAATGTAATGAAGATTAGTAAACTTTTCCCCCAGAACCAATTGGTAAAAAGAACAATGAAATGAAGTAGCTATTCTGAAACCCTTTTATTCTGGTTATCCAACAAAACAACATGATCAGATCAAAGTGTCTACTTGTTGCTTCTTTCCAACCGATGACAAGAGAAGATAGTTAAGAAGCCGCCCATCTTCCATCCCTCCGGATCTCTCAAGTCCTACTAAAAAAAAGAAAGCATAGAATTCAATTTCCTTTTGGCTCTGAACTTAAGTTGCGTTTGGCATAAGAGTTCAAATTATGATAATTTTAATTTTAAAACTAGAACTATAATTTATGATTTAAACTTTAGGTCCAAAACATAATTTTAGAACTAATTTAAACCATCCAAAATCAAGGGAGGAGGTGATTTTAGTTTTTAGGATGGTTTTGATTTAAAACATCACATTAGGATTCAAACCTTGACCCAGAACCATACAAGCCAAACCCTGGTTTTTAAGAACTATTTTTTACTTTTTGCAAACAAACAAAGATTTGAACCAGAATCATAGTTCCGGTTCTAGAACCCTCGTACTAAACACAACCTTAGTTTAAAGATAATCCTTGACCAAAGAGGAGGAAAAAAAAAAAAAAAAAGCCCAGCTTTGATTTCTTTGGTGTCATTTCCCATAGTAGCTTAAACAAGCCCGGACTTTTGGCTCAATGCCATATGACACGTTGAGTGCACTTGGAAATCACTGGAAGCTCAAACTTTTCATTGATATGCCAAAGACCGCAGGTAAAGTCAACACAACAACAGGGTTACTTTATCAATATACCAATAAAGCTAAGAAATTCCCATTTCCAGCCGGTGAACTGTTTTAAACTCTCAAGACTAGGCAGAATGGATTGGAAACCCACATTAACCGACATCATTGTTTCCCACAAGATCGCTGTAGGAAATTAGAGAGATGCAGCAGATAAACCTGGTTCTCTTGCATCTGATGGTGGTGTTTCTTGGTCCTACACAAACCCAAAAGAGAGTTGTATCAATTTATAATTTGCGGAGAGCCTGCTTAAGCAAGATATTGGACAATTATATGATGGTGCATTTTCCACCTGTCTATAACCTAAAGGGCAATAACCAGAGCCCCTACTTATTGGTGCATTCATGGCTGTTATGTGTTGCTCTCTGCTATGTAATATCTTAACTACAAACCATGTTGCTCTCACCTGAGAAGCCATACTATGCGATGCTGGTTCTGGGCCCGACTGACTAGTTCCATTGCTTTCAAAAGAAGCGTTCTATTGGTCAGCAAGAACAAAAGGTCAATAAACCAAAATAGTATGTGATGCAGTAATACCCTCATCACAACACATAACACATATGTTTTGAAAGGAGAGGGAGTAAATATTTGTTGCTGAAAGCAGATTCTTAAGACATACCTGTTGATAATAGGTGCCATGTAATTCCTGAACTTGTGATTGACTGTTTTGCTGCTGGTGTTGTTTTTGTTCTATTTGTTGTTGTTGTGGTGGTGGTGGTGGTTGTTGTTGTACTACTTGTTGCATGTAAAGCTGGTGCTGTTGTTGTTGCTGAAGTTGCTGCTGCTGAGGAAGTTGATAAAATTGCTGCTGTTGCTGAGGTTGTTGATAAAGTTGCTCCTGTGGCGGATAGTGCTGCTGCTGCTGTTGTTGAAGCTGAAGCTGTTGATAAGGTTGTTGTTGTAGCGGATGAGAATAATAATGCTGCTGAAGTTGCTGCTGCTGCTGCTGAAACTGTTGGGATAAATGCAAATGCTGCTGTTGTTGCTGAGGCGATTGCAGCTGCTGTTGTTGCTGAAAAAGTTGCTGCTGACAGTAATAATATTGCCATATTTGATTATAAGCTTGGCTGTTTTGCATCCCTTGATCTCCACTACTTTGTATTGTCTGAGGTGATGCGGCGTAATTTGGTTGCTGCATATTCTGCAAAGGCCAGGTACTCGGTGGTGGCGGTGTTACATTATCAGGAGGTGCTTGATATTGATGTTGACCTTGGCTGCCTTGCTGAATTTGTGGGCTATGTGGAGACGCAACCTGCGAGTGGTAACCTTGACTCTTAGACATTGGACTGCCCCATTCAGCTCGTGGGTGTTGTTGTGGAGAAACCCGCCGCTGATGTTGATATGATCTTCTTTGTAAGTGCGCTCGTGACCTAAATTTGGATTCTCTTCGAAATTTACCAGTGTTATTCATTTGATGCCAGTTTCCGCTGCTATTTGCAGGCATACATGGCTGATGTGGGGGCTCTGTTGAAATAGGACTTCGATGGCTCCTGGAAGATGAGAAATTAACCTCTTCGGTTTCAGTTCGAGGGGAATCAGAAGCGTTAGTTTTTTTTTCATTGTATCTAAGAGAATCTTCATCACCATTGTGCTGATTGCTCTCTAACATGTTTTCCTCCACATTGCTGGCATCCTGAGGAACTTCACACGCAGAAGACACAGATGGATTTAAATCTACAGATGAATTATCACGAGGATGTAAAGAAAGACTATCCAATGAAAGCGTCTTCATATATTTCTCGGGCTCATGATCATAATCTTGCTTAAGTTCATCTCCACTTGAGAGTTCTTTTAGAGCTTGTTCAGATTCAGTTCCATCCGCAACTTGATATTTGGTAGTATCTTCTCTGGGCTCCTCGGAACCTTCTGAGTCTACTAACCGTATAGATGACACATTTGTTTCTGGCATATCTTTTCTCAACTGCTCAGGAACTTCAAAGGATGGTGATAACTCTCTCTTTCGTTCATCACTATCAGCTTCTCCCGATTGAAATTGGTTAGTGAGGGCTTGCTCAAATTGAATATCATCAGTCTTTCGTGCTGGCACTTTCTGGTCTGATATATGATTAGCGGAATCCTGGCCGGACCTGGAATCATAATTTTCTAGCAGTAATGTTTTCTTGTCTTCAAAAGGCAGCTTTAACAGGTCGTCAGGATTATAATCTCCAGACGACTGTTGATGCTTAGTGACAATCATATTAGTAGTTGGCTTCTTGTGAAAAGCTGGTCGTACAGAGCGTGGAAAGAGTCTTATGTGCCGGTTCCATGCCTTCCTTACGTCGTGAATGGTTCCACAAAGGTCAACAAACTGCTAAAATTGACAACCCCAAGAATACATTTATTAGAAACATTAGCAGTACATGGAGTGGAATAAATTTTCAATATTACAAGGAAAAGAAAAGTAACAAATGCAAAATTCTTGATGGTTGATCGTGTGTCCAAGGAACGATCCACATCTAAATAGAGATCAGAATTAGTTGCACAATAGTGCAAATTTATGCTTCATCCTTTTTCCTCTTGGGATTCTGATGTAAACTCCTATATTAGAATTATGGTGGAAAGTATTGTACTTTCCACATTAATAAGAACAAAGATAGATTTTCTTTAACCTCTATATACAATCTTGAAACATCCTCTGCATCCTTAGCATTCAGACATTGAGACGCATCTGACCCTGGAGATATTGCGTTATTTATGACACAGTCCACCACGTGTATATGCCGCTGCCCACCATTTGCTATAGCAAAATTTATTAACTCCTGTAGAATCAAGAATCAGGCATCTCTTTTGTAGAAAACAAAAAGGGAAAATGAGAAACGTGAATTTTCTTAAACAAACAGAATTGCAAAGAAAAGGAAGACAAGGGGTCATGGGTCTATGCAAACTAAACAGAGTTGTATAAAATTCCTTCAATTCTTAAAGTTACAAAAAAGTGCTCATTCCTTACATTGCTTAGCGTGAAGCAACCAAAAGGAAACCTGATTTTCAAAACAAGCCCTTTCTATTTCTTATTAGTCATTTTGAATCAAAAAAATCAGAACCTATCAAATGCTGTTGCGAGACTCTTATGCAAAATCAAACCAAAAACGTGCCCCTGCAACTGTCACTAAAACTCTGCCAACACTTTTGCAGTTCATAAAGGTTTTTTTTTTTTTTTTTTTTTTTTTTTTTGTCCCCTTCTTTTTTAATATATTTTATAAACGACATACAGGCAAAGGCAGGTTTTTCTGTAAACATTATATAGGTGAATGGAAGTTTTGGAAGCAGTGCTATGACTAGATAATGGAAGGCCATATATACCTCCAAAAGTAACTTGCAATCAGGCAAGCGTTTGATGCCATCTATTAAGACATCTCTTGCAGCATCTGCACCATCGATCTGTAACCCAAAAAAAAAAAAAAATAATAAATAAATAAATAAAAATCATAGCAATATCAAACACTGGTCTGTGATGTAGGGCTGAAAGAAGGAAATATTGACTTGAAAATGCAAAATTCATAACGCTTCAAGCAAAAAAAAAAAAAAAAAAATGAAAATACATGCACAGAGGGGGAAAAAATACTTGTACACAGGGTGCCACTTACCAGATAAGAATGCTACACAGGAAATGCATATGATTTTATCACAAGGTAAGACTAGAATGAGATTTAGTTGTTTTACAGAATTTATCAGTCTCAAACTCAAAAGAGAGATTGTACGGCCATGTATTAAAACTTAAAATTTGTCAATTTTGGATTTTAGCCTTTTTCCTCTTTACTTTATGTATTTATTTTTTTTTTTCACTTTTTCTTTTTCTTTTTCTTTTTTGTTTTCGTTTTTGTTAAGTTGGTTTTTTTTTTTTGGATGGGGAGGCAGAAAGACAAATTTTGTAGAAGCATGGTGAAGTATAATATTGGAAAATGTCAAAATTTTTGAAATAGACATATAATATTAGACACTAATTATACAACTAAAACCTAAACCTAGCAAACAAAGATACACGAAAGAATTGCTAAAACCTGTTAGACCTCCGGTACGAAAGGTTTACGTTAGGAGGTCCAAGAGAGGAATTGAGACGGGCCCAGGCCCAAATGAGATGGATCGGGAGGGGAGCGTGGCTGGCACGGAGGGCCCTTATGGGGAGGCGTGCAAAGTTGGTTAGAGGATTGATGGATATTTGGGAAGCTGTGGGAGTAGGGAGGGGGTCGTCGAATTTGTTGCTTGAATTGTCCACTGGGAGGTTGGGGATTCCTCAAAAATCCCGTCTATCTTTCTTTCCTGCATTTCTTGTATTTTTTCTCCGATTTCCATTAATCTCAGAGCTTAGTGAAGCTCTTGATGTAATCGCAGTAATTGGAATTCAATAAAGACGGCAATTGCCAATTTCAGTCACTTCGTTAGCTCAACCTTTTGCATTAGGAACTAGAATCCTAACATTTGGTATCAGAGCAGGCGATCCATGGCTCACGAGGCGCCGGTGACGAACACCACGGAGCGCATCTCTGGGTTGGAGGGTGATATAGAGGCGATCAGAGAGACCATACATTTGATGGGAGCAATGGTGGATAACGTACCTCAGCTACGGGAGGACGTGGAGGCCTTGGGAATCCAGATCGGGGATGTACAGGGTTCCCTTCTCCGACTGGAAACTATGTTGGGTCGCCATCTCGAGGCCCAGCCGCCGATTCCCCAGCGGCGGGAACATGCACGTGACTGCGAACGGCGGATGCAGAACGAGTCGCCAGAATGGGGCCGCGGCCGAAATGATCACCAAGGAAGACGACTTGAGCTGTCGATATTCCAAGGGGACGACCTGTATGGGTGGGTGTTCCGCGCAGAACGCTACTTCGCCATTAACGGAGTAGAGGAGGGGGAGAAAGTGATGGCAGCCTCGGTTCGCATGGAGGGAAGGGCCCTCGACTGGTTCCAGTGGCTGGGCTCCCAAGAGCCATTTGCCGGTTGGCGCGACTTGAAGACAGCTATTCTCCACCGTTTCAGCCGCACGAAGGAAGGCGATCCAACAAAGAGGCTGATGGCACTGCGGTAGGACAGCTTGGTGGCCGACTACCGCGATCGCTTTGGCCTCGTCGATGAGAGGTATTCCTGAACCTATTTTCTGTGGTGCTTTTCTTAATGGGTTAAGAGAGGATGTGAGGGCTGAAGTGAAATTGCATCAGCCCATTAACCTCCAAGAGGTAATGGACTTGGCCCAGCAAATAGAAGATAGGAACGAGGCTGTAGAGAGACTTAGGAAAGGGAAGATGGGCCGGGGGTGGAGATATGAAGAATTTGGGAAGGGTATGGGCTTGAGTGAGAGGCCCAACCCCACTATGGGATCCCCTGGGAACTCCCTTCAGTCCAACCTAGGAAAGGAGTCTGTTCCCCCCCACCGACCCTGACCGTGGCCTTCACAGCAGGCAGGAACTTTAGAAGGAGGCGGGGCTAGTTTTAGGAGGCTTACCGATGATGAGATCCAGCGCCGAAGGGCAAAGGGGTTGTGTTATAGGTGCGACGAGAAGTTTAGTCCAGGGCACTAATGCAAGAATCGGCAGTTGCAGGTGCTGCTGGTGTCAGAAGAGGACGGGGAGGAGGATGAGGATTCTGCAGAGGTGGCAGAGCCACCCACAGAAGAGGTAGAAGGTATGGCGGGCATCTCGCTCAATTCACTGTTAGGAGTATCGTCTGCCAGCACCTTGAAGCTAAAAGAGACCATCGGAAGCCGCGAGGTGATGGTTTTGGTGGACAGTGGGGCTTCCCACAATTTCCTGTCTCTACGGGTTGTGGGGGAACTGCAAATTCCCCTAGCGGCTACAGGCACTTATGGAATTCAGGTAGGTAAAGATGCCTGTTTTAAACGGCAGGGAGTGTGTAAGGCGGTAGAGCTCAGAATCCAAGGGTACTCATTTTTGGGGTATTTCGTTCCTTTTGAACTGGGGTGTGCTGAGGTGGTTCTGGGGATGGCATGGCTACAAACTTTGGGAGAGGTCAGGGCCGACTGGCAGAAGTTTACCCTGAAATTCAAGTTTGAGGCAGGGTGGATTTGTTTAGCGGGGGACCCGACGCTGAAGTTGGAACCGGTGAGTTTGAGGACTTTAACCCGAACATGCCACGGGGATATAGCCGGAGCGCTGTTAGAAATATATGCTATCGAAGAAGGGGTGGTGGACGAGTTCCGAGCCAAGGAACCAGAGGCTGTGTAGGGTTCTTGGCCCAATTTGCTACTGTGTTTGAGACACCGAGTGGCTTACCGCCAAACCGAGAACGGGATCACTAGATCGTTCTCAATCCAGGGGCAGAATCGCCTAACATTCGGTCGTCCAGGTACCCCCAAGTGTAGAAGAGTGAGATAGAGAAGCTCGTGGCTGAAATGTTGGCTTCTGGGGTCATTAGGCCGAGCAGTAGCCCCTTCTCCAGCCTGGTTCTATTAGTCAAGAAAAAGGTCGAAAGCTGACGCTTTTGCGTGGACTACCGAGCCCTTAACCAGCTCACGGTCCCGGACAAATTTCCAATCCCCGTCATCGACGAGCTTTTGGACGAATTACATGGGGCCGCAGTGTTTTCAAAATTGGACCTGAGGGCGGGATATCATCAAATTTGAGTCAGGAAATTCGATGTGGAAAAGACTGCATTCCGGACACATGAGGGGCACTACGAATTCTTAGTCATGCCGTTCGGCTTGACAAACGCCCCAGCCACATTTCAGGCGCTTATGAATAAGGTTTTCCAGCCTTACCCGCGCCGTTTTGTATTGGTATTCTTTGACGACATCTTGGTTTACAGACGCACTTGGGTAGAGCATCAGAAGCATCTCACTGCGGTCCTGCAAGTCTTAAAGGATGAGCAGTTGTTTGCAAACCGGAAGAAGTGCGCATTCGTCCAGCAACAGTTGGAGTACTTGGGACATGTAATCTCGGCAGCAGGTGTGGTTGCTGATCCGGCTAAGATAGAAGTCGTTGTAGCTTGGCCCACACCCAAGAACGTCCGTGGAATTAGAGGCTTTTTAGGGCTAGCCGGTTATTACCGACGATTCATTCGCAACTTTGGACAGTTGGCGGGACCTATGACCGAACTTCTCAAACAAGGAGAGTATAAATGGACTCCGGAGGCAGGGGCTGCATTTGACGCCCTTAAGCATGCCATGACCACCCTGCCGGTCCTTGCAATGCCGGATTTCTCAAAGCTTTTCGTGATGGAAACAGACGCCTCCGGCTCGGGTTTGGGTGTTGTACTAATGCAGGAGGGGAGGCCCATTGCCTTTTTCAACAAGGAGTTATCGGGAACTTCACGACTCCAGTCGATTTATGAGCGTGAGCTCATGGCAGTTGTTTTAGCGGTGCACAAGTGGCACCACTACTTACTTGGGCGCCACTTTGTGGTGCGCACCGATCAACAAAGCCTAAGGTTCCTTATGGATCAACGCCTTCTACCTCTCGATCACCTCCGTTGGGCCATTAAACTTTTTGGGTATGACTTCGAACTGTAGTATAAGCAGGGCGCTTCAAACCGGGTCGCTGATGCATTGTCTCGGCGCGGGGAGGGCAGGGCGATAGAGTTGACTGCTCTGTCCATACTGCAGCTAGTAAACTGGACTGAGATTAGGCAGGGGCAGCGGCAAGACGAGGAATGCGTAGCATTAATTGGTAAGTTGGATAGGGGTGAGGAAGTAATGCCCGGTTTTTTATTACATCAGGACCTTTTGTGCTACCAGGGCAGGGTCGTTTTACCACGTAAGTCCCCTTGGATACACAAGCTATTGCATAAATTCCACGATTCTGCCTTGAGCGGCCACTCTGGTTTTTTGAGGACCTATAAGAGGGTGGCAGACAATCTGTTTTGGCGGGGAATGAAGAGCAACATCCGCGAGTATGTTGCTAATTGCTTCGTTTGCCAACGTTCCAAATCTGAGGCACTGGTTCCTGCGGGGTTGCTGCAACCACTACCTATTCCGGCAAGGGTATGGGAGGATATTTCCATGGATTTTATATGTGGCTTAACTCAGTTACAGGGGATGGACACGATCCTAGCGGTAGTTGATTGCCTGTCCAAATACGCTCATTTCTTGCCTTTATCTCACCCATTCACAGCCAAAAGGGTGGCTGAGGCGTTTGTTAGAGATGTGGTCAGACTCCACGGCATCCCATGTTCCATCATTACGGATCGTGACCCGCTCTTCATGACTCTTTTTTGGCGTGAACTGTTTCGTACGCAGGGCACTCACTTGAGTCACAGTTCCGCTTACCACCCCGAGTCCGATGGACAAACTGAGGTTGTGAACAGGTGCTTGGAAGTATACCTCTGCTGTTTCGTTAGTAATAAACCACACAAATAGCTCCAGTATCTGCCGTGGGCCGAATTCTGGTTCAATACTACCTACAATGCTTCAACGAAGCACTCCCCATTTCAGGTGGTTTACGGGCGGGATCCACCTACAATCTCCAGATTTCAGGACTCTCCCTCAGCTGTAGAAGATGTCAACCTCCAACTTCAACAACGGAATGAGCTTCTGGACGTCCTTAAGGGACACTTGGTGCTGGCTCAGTAGCATATGAAAAAGTTTGCGGACGCTCACCACCAAGAACTGTCTTTCGCTCCAGGGGACCGTGTTCTCCTCAAGTTGAGACCCTACCACCTCAAATCCTTGGTACGGCGACCGAATGAGAAGCTGGCTCCACGCTTTTACAGACCTTTTGAGGTCCTAGAGAAGATAGGTGAGGTAGCATATCGCCTGCAACTACCAGCAAACGCTCAAATCCACCCGGTTTTTCACGTTTCTCAGCTGAAACCCTTCAGGGGCAGCGACCCCAGGTGTCAACCACTCCTACCTCAGCTCTCGGATGAATTAGAACTGTAGGTTAATCCTTCTGAGGTCCTGCGGGGCTGGTGGACCTCCTGGGGTGGGAAGTAGGTGGCGGAGATTTTGGTTAAGTGGAAGGGACTACCGGATTGGGAGGCTACATGGGAGCACCTAGATGTGTTTCAGGCCCAATTTCCCCACCACAACCTTGAGGACAAGGTTGTCTTCGAAGGGGGGAGTGATGTTAGACCTCCGGTACGAAAGGTTTACATTAGGAGGTCCAAGAGAGGAATTGAGACGGGCCCAGGCCCAAATGAGATGGATCGGGAGGGGAGCGTGGCTAGCACGGAGGTCTCTTATGGGGAGGTGTACGAAGTTGGTTAGAGGATTGGTGGATATTTGGGAAGCTATGGGAGTAAGGAGGGGGTCGTCGAATTTGTTGCTTGAATTGTCCACTGGGAGGTTGGGGATTCCTTGAAAATCCCTTCTATCTTTCTTCCTGCATTTCTTGTATTTTTTCTCCGATTTCCATTAATCTTAGAGCTTAGTGAAGCTCTTGATGTAATCGCAGTAATTGGAATTCAATAAAGACGGCAATTGCCAATTTCAGTCACTTCGTTAGCTCAACCTTTTGCATTAGGAACTAGAATCCTAACAAAACCCTTCCAGAAAAGTAGGTTGTGCAAGTCCTAAGGGGGCGTTTGGTATGGAGTAATCATAGGGGTGGGAATGAGAATCTTTTAGATTCCCATGTTTGGTACAATTATTAGCATTTTTAAAACCCAAGAAAGTGAAGCCCATGGGTTTCAGATTACCGCAATTTGGGGTAATCTTAAACCCATCCAATAGGGTGTTATTTACTTTCCCAGGAAAGTAATATTCACGGGAAACCACCCATCTCTCTCTCTCGACCATTTCTCTCACCCACCCATCTCATCCATCTCTCTCTCTCGTCCAGATCCAACCTCTATCTTGTCCAGACCCAGCACCACTTCCGTTGAGGACACCGCCGCCGCCTTCCGATCCACCACGCCGCTGCCGGACTTTCCTCTGCCGCCGCCACTAGAGTATGATTCCTTCTTTTATCCTTTTTCTGTGAATAATTTGTGATATGAACTTTTTGATTTGAACGTCGTCGCCACCACTTGAAATTTTTTTCTGTTAAATTGCATCTGGGTTTGAAAATCCTTTTTTGGCCACGATTTCTGACGCTGGGTTTCTGGATTTGTGAGTTTTTCATCCTTTTTTGGCACGATTTCTGGCGCTGGGTTTCTAGATTTGTGAGTTTCTCATCCTTTTTTGGCCACGATTTCTGGCAATGGGTTTCTGGATTTGTATATGAGTATGTTGAAAACCGTACAGAGCATTTACAAATGGAAATAATCCTTACCGAAATTACAAGGGCGGGACACTCTCCACCGCCCTCAAACTTTTCAGCTAATTTTTTTTTTTCCGCTTTACAGAGTGCGTATATGTCTCTATACGGTAAAGATATATATATGTAAATATGTAAGGATATATATATATATATATATGTACATACTTATATGTATATATGTTTGGTTCTTATGTGGATTTGGTTTTGTAGAAGTATGCTTATTTCTTTTTTTCCCATTGATGAGCAAATATGGATCTTCTTCCATTGGAACAGAAAAAAAGAATTGTGGCTATGTTGGTTCAATATATGGAGATGTTAAATGAAATGACATTTTTGTTCATGCTTATGATATTTGTAATTATTAGTAAGAGACGTTTGCGTAGAAATAGATGGGGTGAGAGTTCTTATCGCCGACATCATATACGCCAATTAAATTACCATCGATTGATACATGAGAGTGACTTGGCATGTCTTGAAAGCACTCGTATGAATAGGAGAACATTTACTATCCTATGTAACTACCTTAGAACCATTGGCAATTTGAGGGGAATAAAAAATATGGATGTTGAAGAATTGGTAGCTATATTCCTACATATATTAGCTCATGATCAAAAAAATAGGATTATGAAACGCCTATTTGCACGCTCGGGTGAAACAATAAGGGTCCGTTTGGTTTATGGATTCAAATCATATGATTAGAATCATTTTCGATTTACGTGTATTTTTTGTGAGAGAAAATACTGTAGCGAACTATGAATCATGATTCAAATCAGGAAGCGAATTTAGAAACCAAACGGACCCTAAGTAGACAATTCAATATTGTCTTAAAAGCGGTGTAACGTCTCCATGAAGTATTGCTAAAAAAGCCAGAGCCAGTTCAAGAAACTTCCACAGACGAAAGATGGAAATGGTTTAAGGTGACAATTTTAAATATCTCTAATTCTTTATTATTTGTACGTTAATATACGGTAGGTATGTGGGCTAAAATTATTATTTGTGTTTTAAAACTGTTTGGGAGCATTTGATGGAACATACATCAAGGTCAATGTGTCTGCAGCGGACACGCCTAGGTACCGTTCTAGAAAGGGTGAAATTGCTACCAACATGTTGGGAGTATGCTCTCAAGATATGCAATTTATATATGTATTGCCCGGATGGGAGGGTTCCGCAGCTGACTCAAGAGTTTTACGAGATGCTTTATCTGGGAGGAATGGGTTGAAAGTTCCACAAGGTAAATATGTATCTTCTTGACAGTTATAGAGTCATACACAGTAAAATGTGTATGTATTTTAATTTTTCTAATAAATATTGAAATGATTTACAGGATATTACTACTTATGCGATGCTGGTTATCCTAATGGTGAAGGCTTTTTAGCTCCTTATAAAGGACAACGCTACCATTTAAATACATGGACGTACCCTCTTGAGACTCCTGAAGAGTTTTTTAACATGAAACATTCCTCGGCTAGGAATGTTATTGAGAGGACATTTGGACTTTTGAAGGGGCGACGGTCAATCCTTAGGGGAAAATCATTCTATCTGATCAATGTACAATGTAGGATTATTGCTGCATGTTGTCTTCTTCACAACTTAATTAGGAGGGAAATGGCTATTGATCCTTATGCAAGACAATTGGAAGTAGAAGAAGAAGGAGAAGAAGAGGAGAGTGAACAAGAAGTAGAGCATTATACACATATTGAAACATCCAATGCTTGGACTGTATGGAGAAATAACATGGCTAGGGAAATGTTTGACCAACGGCGGGGAAATCACCATTGATATGGTTTTTGTATGACATTGTTGTTGTGATTCATAATAAATATGTATGACATTGTTGTTGTGATTTTTAATAAATATGTGTATGACATTACTGTTGTGTACACAGAATAGATGCTAATGTAAGGAAGCATCAATGGACTGCATTGAAAGATTAAAACTAGTAGAGTGCTTATTGGATATGGCTAATAGTGGAAAATAGAAAGCAGATAATGGTACGTTCAAGCCTGGTTACTTACAACAATTGGGGAAAATAATGAATGAAAAGATTCCACAATGTGGGCTTAAAGCACAACCACACATTGATTCTCGTGTGAAGATATTGAAGAAATAATATCATGCCATTTCTGAAATGTTGAGCCCTGCCGGTAGTGGCTTTGGTTGGAATGATAAGGATAAATGCGTTGTGGTTGAGAAAGATGTGTTTGATGAGTGGGTTAAGGTTAGTATTTTTTTTATCCGGTTATAAATTTCAAGTTTCAGTATTATTAGGCTCTTTTATTGTTTAATTTACATTCCATTTCTATTACAGAGTCACCCAACTGCGAAAGGCTTAAGAAACAAGCCGTTTCCTTATTATGATGAGTTAGGACTAGTGTTTGGAAAGGATCGCACTAATGGACAAGGTGCAATGGGATTGACTGATATGGTTGATGACATTGATAAAGAAACAGAAAATGATCTTGATTATGATCCCTTGCTTATGTCTGATGAGAACATGGATACTGCAAGTATTGGTGGTCCTAGCATACAAACAACTTCAACACTATCAGCATCAGGAAGGAAAAAGAGAAAGAGATCACAATGTGGAGATGTATTAGTTGATGCTTTAACTGAGACAGTACATAAGTTTTCTGATATGTATGCTATGGCTGGTGAGAATATTGGCAGGCTTGCTAATTGTTTTCAATACGAGGCTGATGGTGCTGCAAGGAGGATGTAGGTGTTTGATGAAGTGAAGAAGGTAGAAGGACTAACAAATGCACAACGAGTACGAATCGGAAAACTTCTTGTCCAAAACCATGACTACACCAACTATTTCTTCACGTTGGATGATGAATTTAAGTTAGATTTTCTTATATCTCTTTTGGAATGAGTTAGGTTGAAGCTTTTAGTGCTATATTTACAAACTTGAGTACATTGTCCAATATTTAGATATTTTGATGGCATCTTTGGAACTTTTATACGTGGTCCTAGATTTGCAACTTTTAATTTCAGGTTTGGAACCTTATCAAGCATATGTTCTCATATTTAGAACTTTTGTAAGAACTTTTGAGAATAGAGGATTTTATGGACTACATGTTCTCTATTATTTGATAATTTTATGAACTACTTGTTGTGTTGTATTTTATACTTTTTAAAATATTAGTGCTAATTGTAATTCATTTAAAAATAATATTTTTTTTTAATTCACAACATTCTCATGCACAACCAAACACAGTAATGTAATATTCCTGGGAATTTGCGAAAGATTCCTGTATGGAACCAAACACAGTAATGTATTAGTCCTAGGAATCATTTTACCCTCCATCACTTTCTCGAGAATATGATTCCTACTGATTCCTGCATACCAAACGCCCCCTAAAGGATTTACAAGAGAAGAAGAAGAGGAAAAAAAAAAAAAAAAAACCACGTTTACTAACCATGTGTTTAAGTCGAGAAAAATGGACATATATAATACGAAGAGTATGCAACTTTTTTCTTCTCTGCAGCCATTGCAAGTGCTTCTTCGAATATATTTGAAGCTGCCACAAAATTTCCCTGACAATATCAGAAATTCAATATATCGGTGATTATCTACATAATGCATAAAGCTGATTATTCATTTTATCTGACGACAGAAATGATGTACCAGACGCTTTTCCATGTTAGCCTTTAATACTATATTTTCTACAAAATTCACATCCAACTCAGCATCACACTGAAGAAGTGCTGAACGGGCACCAGTTACATTGCCTTCATGCTCTTTAAACCTGGCATCGAAAAGATGAATGACCGGCACTCTCTGCAATGAACATATGAGGAGACCTGTAAACATCTCCAGTCATGTATAAATCAATCGATTGAAGACATCCTATAAAAAGAAGCGATCAAGCAGGCTTCAGCATGTCATAGAGTTGTCTTACATTTACAGTTACTTAAGGTAATGCAAAATACATCTGAGAGTTTAGATTTCAGCCAATTTGCCCAGTACTATTCAAGGAATCTTAAGGGGCGATATGATTTGGCATTAGAGTAAAAGATTTCAAAAAAAAAAAAAAAGAAAAAGACAAATCAATGGTAATAGGACTAAAATTATAGTTCAAGTGATGTAGCATGGAAGAGTACGGGAAAGACACGTGCACTGCATCATCAAGTAAAACCAAAAGGTTTGGGAAGTGACGGACTCTTGGTACACTAAGAGAAATCTTTCGGAATCAATCCTCTAGGAACTTTGTAAATCCAGTCCACAAATCTCAATTAATAGTACTTGAAGACATAAGTTTAATTTCCATTAACTGGCGAAGAAAAGGTAGGTTTCATGGAACTTTTCCACGGAAAGCAAAAATAATACAGCTAATAAAAAAATTGCCCAATATCCCTTAGACGAGGAAAACTAGTCTAACGGTCCGTTTGGTTCAGGGATTCGAATCATGTTATTTGAATCATTTTCGATTTACGTGTATTTTTTGTGAGAGAAACTACTGTAGCGAACCACGAATCATGATTCGAATCGGGGGACGAATCCCCCAACCAAACGGACGATAAGTTTCGTAGGTGAAAGAGGAAGAAGTCATAATTTTCATAAATAGCAAAACTTCTAATTTATAGATAGAACAGACCTCAAGAAAAACCTGTGTTGCTCGGTTGAGAGCATAGTTTGCAATCTCTCTTCCTCCCTTAATTTCCATGAATTCCACATAACGCATCCAAAATTCAGGATAATTGGCACATGGAATCAAACATCTCTCATAGAGTTTAACAACCTGATAAGAAATGTAAGAAAAAACCCATAAAGAGTTTTAAATACAAATGATAACGGAAATGCAGTAAGTGGAGCTTTCATAAGCGCAAAAGTGATTAAAAGCCCACCCAGTCGAAATCTCCTTGCATCTCAACAAAGTCCAGATAGTGATGCCAATTCTCCAATTGATCAACATCAAGAGGCTTGACATGGAAGTAAGACCTCCTTATATTCGTCTCAAAAGTGCTAATTTTTTCATTGAGATCACATGCATTTTGATATAAACGCATTCCGATGGAGAGATATTTTTGAAGTAGCATCTTTGACCTATCCAAGCTGAGAGATGGCTCAAATAGGTCTTTGATAACACAAGAAATTTCATTAGCCCCATAACTTTTAGGAACTTTATCATCAAGCAAATATTCTGACAGTGAATCCACAAAACAATTGCTTTGAGATCCTAACTCCTTGTCACATAATGCAGCTAACTTCTTAAAACTGAAGAAAATATGGAATTAATGCTTTGCTTACTCCATGGTTAAACAAGCTTGGACAGGAAGATAACTGATAGCAAAACAGCATGCCACAAGCAACAAACCATGAAAAGAAAAAAGGAAAAAAAAAAAAAAAAACAAACAAAAAAAAAAAACATACAATGAGAAATAAATAAATAAAGACTACTCACCGTAGAACCATACAAAACAGCACAAGCATCTCATAACTAGCGGATACTTCAAACAATAGACAAACTAACCAAAATAATATATATATATATATATATATATATATATAAAAGATACTACTGTCTTTTCTGAGATCTATTGGCCAAGATATGAAGCAATTATTTAGACAAAGCAAGAAATATAACAACTACAACAAAAACATGTACGTAAAAAATGATGGAGCAATCTAAGGGATAATTTGTTAGTCATAATGAGGTGATTTCAGAACTACCATGCAGTGTCTAAAATGTCACATTGACGATGACGGTCTCAAAGCTGTTTCCCATCCCCTCCCTCTCCATAAACATCGACATTCAAGGAATCAGAACAAGATCATACCTCTCATAATAACGACGCAACTATCAGAACAAGATCATACCTCTCATAATAATGATGCAACTTTTTGGTAGGAAATCTAAGTGCTTCAATATAAATGTGAGCTAACAAACTCCATTGCTGCTGAGATAACTCGAATTGGATGTATATG
Organism: Morus alba; assembly: GCA_012066045.3. Lineage (NCBI taxonomy): Eukaryota > Viridiplantae > Streptophyta > Magnoliopsida > Rosales > Moraceae > Morus > Morus alba. The sequence goes on from CP050227.2 coordinate 8,624,400, forward strand.
TCCCATAAAGAATGGCATGAGTAATCTTTACCAACAAATGACATGCCTCTTTTAAATAATCTGCCAAAATTTTGAAGAGAGAAATATTAATCGACTTTGAATTCATATTGTTTATGCCCCAGTAAGAAAGCAGATCAAGGAACTGGAGAGCAAGAATAAAGTGGAAAAGTGGGAATAAAAGGTATCGAGTTGCTAAACCAGCCAACCATTTAACATTAAACAGAACAATAGCACATGTGCACATCAACTTAATTATCCACATTAAAAAAGGAAAATATCGGAGAAACTCATAACCCGTAAACATTTCTTTGGCAATTGTCCTCAAGAGAATAACTTAGAAAAATGTGTGTGCATGTGTTTATCATGTGCGCACATAGGAACATAGATTATATATTGTCAATTTTTTTCATTTTGGCACAGTCACTTTCCCAATCTTCCAAGTGCAATCGACATTTGACTTCACTCCAATTCAACAAACAAATGGTGCTGCTTTCAGTACCCATCCAAAAGTAAAGTACCATCCCCAGCCAATAATTTCAATAGAAGCGCGATCAATGAACCCAAAGATCCGCCAGAAACTTAATAATGATCTTTACAACTATGGGAAATTGGGCGAGAAACGGCCTATGGAGTTTTTATTTTCTCCAGATACCTCGATAGTAAAATTAGATTTAATCCATGTGCCAAGAGAAGCTTGTTCTATCTGTAAGCCCCAGAATATCGAACTTTTCCAAAGTTCAGTTTCCTACAACACCATTCAGCAGAGGAATTTTATGATCTTCTAGATTGTTAATAACTTATATAAAGTTTAACCTTTATAAACTAATTAACGAAGACAAACGTGAAAATTTGAACCCGATTGATTTTTTCTTTTTTTCTTTTCCTTATTTTTCTAAACACATATCCGGAACATACTTTTGTCATTGACATCCGTTGATGTTACCAGATGCAAGAAACGCTAATACACACATCATGTAAAGTTCTTTTTTCATTCTAAATGTTGAATTACCTGCGTATGTCAGATGGATCCTCAAAAGTTAACACACTAAAGTTACAGTAGTCAACCCAAACAGCAACAGAATATGTTGCTGACTGCACAGCTCTTTCAAAAACTTCAACTACCTCATCAACAGCACACAAGCGCATCTTGTGATCAGCATATCTTCTCCAGTATCCATGGCACAAAGGAAACTCAGACAAGAATGAGTCATAAACTAAACGAATCTTCTCTACATTATCCTGCAGTAACACCCCAAAAAAAAAAAAGCATAAATTTCCATTGAAACATACTATCTACCTAAGCGCACAGGAATGCAATAACTTAGTAGCGAGTGGCAGTAAACCAGATAGATTAGTCAGTCCTCTAGGAGCTTTTTGCCGTTAATTTGGAAAGCCAGATTCTTACCGTTAATTTGGAACGCCAGATTCTTACTCAATGTTAAACCCCAATTAACATACTGAGAATCAATTGGTATATCCCCATTTACATATTGGAATGGGCTAAAGTAGTTGTCTTTGGAGTTAAACTTGTGTGTGAACAAAATATGACTTAATTTAATTGAGCTTTCCTGAGCTTTCTAAGCTTTCTGTTTCTTTACGTAAAAAGGTGGGTCCCCATCAAAAAAAGAAGAAACAAAATGCTTCATAAAAGGTTCAAAAATAAAAGGTTGTGATCCCATTTTATGATATTTCATTTACACCCTTCTGGTTTTCTTTCTCCCTAGCCACAATGTGATTTGTTTCCAGACGCAAACTAGGCCTCATAAGTCATAACTAGCAACAAATTAAACTATGAACATTCTTACACTACTTTATGAATTCCGCCTCAACTTGTATGGTTCCGATGCCATGTTCAAATCACGGGACTTATAAGTCTTAGGACTAGATTTTTTTTTTTTTTTTTTTTTCAATTTCCATGGTCATGATCCCATGATATCGGAAAAAACATGCAATGAGGCACCATCGATACTAAGAACTACAACTAACAAAGGAGTCCCATCAATGGTCCCATGTCGTAGGACCAACCTTCTATTCACCGATGCCCTCTAGCATTCTTCATATTGAAAACAGAACTAAGAAATTAAGGGGAAAAAAACGTGACTCGCAGTTATCAACTCCCTCCGAATTGAAAGACGATTTTCATAGAAGATAGCGAAGCAAAAAAATACAGAATAAAAATTAAAGGAGTGCAGTAATTTAGTAAGTGAGATCCATTGGACTTACGGGACACGTTCTCTCGATCCTCGAAATGAGTGAAACCCATTCGTCAAGGCCTAATGAACCTTTACCAACTAACTCATGGAGTTTGAGCTCATCAAAACCTGCTAAAGAAAAGGAAAAAAGAAAAGAAAAGAAAAATCCAAAAACTTGAGATAAGAAAACCCAAGTTAATATCTTTATCACTACTATTCTTAGAAAAAGAACCAGTAATGAACAAAATAGAGATAAACAGGAGAAAAGTATCGTGACAGAGAGAGAGAGAAGCTTTCAATTTCACCTGAAGAATCGAATCCATAGGCTGAGCCTCTGTTTCAGAATCACAAGTTTGAGGCTCCGTTGATAATTAAATCGGCAGACGAAAGAAAAGAGAAAATTGTTTCATAGGGTGCCGGGAAAACCAGAATAGTGAATTGCAGGGGAAGAGAGAGAACGGAGAAGACAGACAGCCACTGCGAGAGCGCTAAATGAAAGTCTGCGGTCGTTTCTCCAAGAATACGACATGATGTTGATGGATAATTCTCGTTTAGTAGTTCCCTGTCGTTTAAAACGAAACAAGTATCGGCTTTATTGTAAAAAGGCCCGTTCACTTCACTTATTCAAGTTTTTAATTTAAATTAAAATTTAATTTTATATAAAAATTTTTTATTGTAATAAAAAAATTAGATGTAATTATTTATGAGAGCTTTTTATTATAACAAAACTTAAATTTTAAACTTAAATAAACAAAATGAACGAGGACCTAAAAATTATTTAGTTTATAAATTAAAATTATATTATTAAAATTATTTTTAATTTATTTATATTTTTTATAAAAAAAAATATTATAATAAATTATAAATCATAATTTAAATTAAAAAATAAATTTTTTTGCTAAACATCATCTTAATTTAGAACTTATTACGCTCGCACCATTTGTGTTTTACGAATATTATACTGCTACCCCCTTAATCAGAATTAATCACGTTATTTTTAATTTTTAAAAAAAATTTATTGACACCTTCTTTATTAGTTGACTGTGAGCTGGCAATTCAAGTTGACTATTAATTTTTTTTGAAATACTAGAAATACCCTTCCAGGTATGAGAAAACATATCTAAGCTACGTATAATGTTAAAAATGTCAATTTTTCTTAAATCATCTCTAATATAAATATTCAATTATATATTTAATGAACCTCGTCACGAATTCTCACGACTAAAATTGTTGTCTAATGACACTCTTTTTGCGATGTTTGTTTTTTCTCTTTTTGAAAATCCCGACACAAGAGTGGATAAACTCCTTGTAAAAAACCACGACAGGAATATGAAAATCCATATTGTTATATAGGATGGCAATGCAAGTATTGTGAGCAAAGACAGATGTGATACTTATAGTTAAAATAATAAAAGGTCCGTTTGTTTTATATGTTTGAAATTATGGTTGTGTTTGAAATTATTTTTATTTTTATTTTTCATATTTTTTGAGAAAAAAATAAAAATAAGAAAGAAATGACGTTTGACACAATTAAAAATAAAAAAATAAAATAAAAATAATTTTTTAATTTAGTGTAAAATAAGAAAAAAAATAAAAAACGAATAAGTCATTTTTCATTTTTTATTTTCATTTTCTCATCTCTCAAGTAGAGAGAGATAAAGATATTAATGAATTTTTTATACTAAAAATAATCTCTTGATAAAATTACCAAATGCATTTTCAAAAATAATTTTTGTCTGAGATTGAAAACTTTTTCATTTCCATTTTTATATAAAAAATAAAATCATTTTAGAACGAGTTCCAAACGCACCCTATGATTCTAATTATGTTACAATATTTTTCTTTCACAAAAAATTTGAATAAAAAAAGTTTTTGTCAATGGTTCTCTCATAAAATTTAAATTTACAATTAAAATCACTGATTTAAACACATGAACCAAACGAGTCATAAGCATTTACTATTTTTTTAATTTTTTAAAAAACTTATTTTGTTTAAATTTATTATATTTCTATTGTTAAGAACACATTTGACTCACACGTTTAAATCGTTAAAAAATTGAAGTTTAATTGATAGAAGAATTACCAAACTATAATTTTAAATGAGCTTAGGATAGATTTTATGTCATTTTAAATTGTAGGTTCAAAATGAGATGATCTATAATCTTCGGAGTAATTGAACTATTATGTACCAAGAACTATTGTATAACCCGATAGAGTTATATCCTCAATTTCTATGAAAGAAACGTAATCCTATTTGTCCTAATAGGGTTCAATCTCCACTTGTTGACAAAGGCTTAGTTTGGTATTATTTTTCCCTCTTAAAATCAGCTTTTGTTTGTAGTAGAAGTTGATTTTAATATTTAATAAAATTTCTCAAAAGTGCTTTTTTTGAAGAATTTTGTAAGAATTTACAGCTAAAATCAGAAGCAGCCTAAAAACAACTTTAGCTTTTAGATTGTATGGGAATTAGCAAAGTACAATTAATGAAACTTTCATAATATCCATAATATTCCTAATAAAATTAAAAATTTACAATCTTCCTAATTTAAAATTCAAACTCGTAATGTAATATAATATAATATAATATAATAATAATATTGTAACAAATAATATCATAATTATATTAAGAACTCTAATCTTATTATTTTATCATACAATATTATATTATAACAATATTATAATTATTTTAATAATATGATATTATAATTATAATATAATTATAATATGATATTATTATTATAATATTATATTGTAGTGATATAATTAGATTTATTATATTGATAGTATTATATTATTATTTTATATTATATTGACATAATTATATTTATTATATTAATAATCATATAATAATTAATATAATTAAATATTAATATAATTTTATAATTTTAATATTATTATATATTATAGTGTATTACATATGGTTATATAATATATTAATTATAACATATTTATTTAATTAAATATAATAATGATTATATAATATATTATATTATATTATAACATAATATAATTATAATTTTTAATTATATTATAACTGAAATAATATTTCTCATCTAATATTATATTATGTTTTATAATATTATAATTATATTAACCATTTTAATAATATTATTATATTCTATATAACTATATGTTATTTAATAATAATTTTATTTTATTATATTAAATATAATAATAAATAAATATTATATTGTAATTATATATTATATTATAGTATAATATAAAATAATCATTATTTTTAATTATTTCACTTATTATTTTAATAATATTATTATATTTTATATATAATTATATAATAATAGTTTTTTATTATATTAAATATAATAATAAATATATATTATATTTTTATTATGTATATTATATTATAGTATAATATAATATAGTCGTAATTTTTAATTATTCACAACAATTCAACCTTATAATTTACCAAATCCTATTACACTGATTTTGAAACTAGCATAAGTATTATAATTATAGTTTAGCAAATACTTAACTACTTTTTATAACAACTGTTTCTTCCTTCAGTACTTGGACAGGCCGCCCGTGACCACCGAAAAGTCTGATTTTTGCCCGAGCACCGAACCCGAACTGCCTGAAAATTCAGGCTGCCTAACCTGACCTAAAAATTGCCCATGGACGGGCTTCGGGTAAGGGGTGCTTGCCCGTGCCCGATCGGGCTGCCCGATGCCCGACCGGCTGCCCAAATTTTCAAAATTTTTTTTTATATTATATTTTTATGTTGTATTTGTATAATTACAATGTGTATATTACAATTTGAAATTTGAAATGAACACACGAACTATATAAAAAATTATTTCTTCATTGATTTTTAATTTGTAATTCATGATTGTCTCGTTAAAAACCTTACCAAGAAAAACTCAATTGGGATAAAAACTTGGTAAGGGAAAAAAAGTGCAATCATTGTAGGACGAATTACAAATTTGACGAACTTACAAAGTCTATACAAGATTAAAATAACACAATACAAATTAGAAATTACAAAGTAAATAAATATTTACAAATTAGAATAATACAATTTAATTTGAAGCAGAATGATCATCTTAAAAATTAAAAGTTAATCTATTAAATTCCTCGATTCATTCTTGGTTTGCCGGTGAGATTGTATCATGTAAGCGTTGGTCGGAACGGTCCCAGTCCTTGATGCACACCAAAAGCTTTAACAAAATCCTGCTGCAATGCGTTTCTCCGTTCTTCAAATTCGGCCAAAAATTTGAATGCTTGTTAAATTATTACAATGGAGACCGAGATCGAAAAAATATCCATTGCTAGTCGTGTTAGGATCGACCAAGTTAATGCTCGTATATGTCTATAACTAATGTTTGAAATTTTGAAATGAAACGCCGGAAAGGCGGATCGTGTATAACAAAAATTTTCATAAAACTTTTGAGATACTCTATAGATTATATTAATTTATGCACCAATAAATTAATCTCATTAATTTATAAGATTCAAGGATTTTAATTTCGGATGATATCTTGATTTTAATCCTAGCTCCAAGCTTTTTGTGTTTAGAACACCAAAGTCTTCCACGTCAATTTCTTGAAGACGTGTGTGTGGGCACACGTAAGACAAAAACGGTTTCTAAAAAGAAAAACACCAACGCATGCACGATGTGGAATTTTTGGAGAAAAATATTTTTCACTTTTTTCCCTATGAGAAATTTCGGCCCACACTGTTTTTAGGGCTGAAAAAATGTTTCAAAATTGTCCTACAATTTTCCATTTATCTCATATTTAAAGAGAAGAAGTCAAACTTCAAAATAGGATCAAATCCTTATCTCCAATTTTGAATTTTGGAACAAAAATCCTTCCCTTATCCCTTTGATGGCCGAAAAAGGGTTTTATCCCTTTGTGTGTGGCACCTAAATAAATAAGGAAGGAAGATATTTTAATTATCCAAGAAGTTCAATTTTAATTGATTCAAATTTAATTTAAGTCAAACTTAAATTAATTTGAATTCTAAATTGAACAACTTATCAAATAAGTTTAAATGGATAAATCTAGATATGTTCAAATTCAAATTTAAATAATCTCATTATTTAAATAATAATTAATTCTCAATTAATTATTCTTGAGTATTTAATTTTAGAATTCCGTAATTCTAAAATTCCCATTTTGCTTTTTTTGTTTGGTAGAAATACAAGGACGACGCTGGCGGGGACTAATGGACCTATAATTACGATCAATAAAATTAATAATTAATTAAAAAATTAATTAATTAATTCTATTAATTCAATAGTTACTCCACTATAAACTTGGAATTGCACTCTCGGAATTATAGACATTAATTACTTCTAATGAAGTGTCCATTTGATATAGTCATTGGTTCGATCCTCCATAAATAATTCATAATTAGAGTCGGGGTAGAAGTTAACCTCTCTAATTACATCTTTATCCTTGAGTACCATTGATTCTCTAATGGATAGTGATTCATAAAACAAATTCATGAACCAGAGCTCTTACTAATCCAAGTACCGTCAAGAGAATTATTTGCACTTCTTTCTCAAGAAGGAATGGATTCCATCTCGTATAATAGCATTCCAGCTACCTATTTCATTATGTCTCCAAAATACAAGGAATAGGATTCAGGGTCTCGGAATCCGTGCCGAGGTAAATCAAAAGACATAAATCCATAAATAGGAGTTTGTTAAGAACTCGGGATTAAGATCATTCTATATATGACCATCGGTAGACTCAATTAGAATTTCTATGCTTAACGGAAATTATTAGAAATTCATATTGTGTCTCGTCCATGTTCCACATAATCTCATTATGCGAAATACACTCATTCAATATCTCGCCCGGTAAAGAGATAACACGTTCCATTCTAAATGGGAATGACATGTATTAATAATGTTTTAATTAAAGATTCCAAACTTTAATTAAATTCAATTACTTTTTGATTATTATCCTTAAACATTATCCTCTTGTATATAACACTTATATACAATGTTTAAGGTTACATAAATAATCAAGGAATTTTATTTGATATTCATAAAATATTCATAAATATATGCACATAAAATGATGAATAATCTATTTTATTAAATAAATAATAAATATCCTTTTTACATCTCATGCTTTTAGGACACTATTCCCAACAACTAAGCCCTCACTCAGGTACGCAATTAACTCGTTGAATCCGCCGCCACCTCTGGATGAAAATCCACTCCCAGATTCTTCTTGACCTTGAGTCATCGTCGTCGTCTTCTTCTTCTTAGACAACTCAAAAACATTCAAGAATGAATGCAGATTGTCATCTCATTGTTGCGGTTGTTCAACACGAGGTGTGTTTCTAAACCTACTTTCGTAAGAAATATAGAGAGAATATATTTTTCCTTTATAATAGGAAATTGGTCAGTAGTGTCGATAGCTAAAAATTCACCTAAGTTATCTAATCCACTTTCTAAACCTTCTAATTTTAATCTAGGGTCAAAAATAACACCGAAACCATACAACATGGGTAATTTAGACCAATATTTTTTAAACTTCTTTTCCATAGAGGCGATAGGAACTTCTAAAACCTCGTGTGTCCTAAATTCACTAAATAAAATAGACATTCTTAAAAGTTCTCCTAACGCTAATGGTGAAGTTGGGTAATAAGTTACACTAAGTTTTAAGGTATTCGTGAAATCTACCTAAAAAGTTACACAAAAGTTCGGCAATTTGCCAATCAGTTTCATCTATAAATCTTGTTCCTAATTTTGCACTAACGTAATTTGTTATAACATCTTTATAAGGGATGTATTGTTCAAGCATTTTGTAAGTGGAGTTCCATCTTATGGGCATATCTAAAGCTAATGCTCTAGGATTTTAATTACATGCTTGTAGAAATCTAAACCAATCTTGTATTATTTGATTACTAGCTTAAATCCAAGCAATGTTTTCTCTAATTCTTTTAATATGACCTGACATTGATTTTAAACCGGACTTTACTATTAAATTAATTATATGACATGCACAACATTAGTGAAATATATCATTATTACCGAATAAACTTAAATCATTTTCAAAAAGTTCTATTGCTTTATTATTTGCAGTTCCATTATTTAATGTTATGGCCATTATTCTATCTCTTAAACTATATTCATCAATAACAGATAAAATTGTATTATATATTAAATTAGCAATATGCAATCTTATAACACATTTAAAACCTAAGATTCTCTTATCCAAATCAAAACCTTTATAATAATGTCCGGTTACAGCTAAATAATCCTTGTTGGCAACGACGGACTAAATATTCACCGTTAACACAACGCAACCGCTAGTAGAGTGTAGAAGGTTGATTAATGCTTCATTTTCTTTGTTTATATAATTTGAATGCATCTTTCCTAAGAGTAGTTCTAAAAAAAAAAAATTGCATTAGGATTATATACAATTTTAATATAACGCTGCCAATTTCTTAGTTCAGTAAAACTTAGTGGTTGATCTAATGTGGCTATTAATCGTGCCATTTACATACGATCAACTTGCGGATTGTATTTTCACGTGCTTAGACTGTCGATTTGGCAGTCAAACGATAATTGCGTTTGGCGGAGATCAGCTCCGTCTCCTTACTTTTGAAGACACTTTTCAGAGTGTCTTCTTAAGTGTGTAGTGTCGTGAATAGTATTTTCTTGTAATTTCTCACCACAATATTTACATTAAGCTATGTATTTAATGTTACCGTTATTGTCGACCTTCTCGAATGTGTTGAATTGCTCCCAAACTGCTGAGGTGCACTTGCATTTCTTCTTAGAACTTGCAACACTTGCACTAGCACTACCATTTGTCTCTCCTCCACGGCCATCAGTGCCACCACCATTACGTCCCCAACCTCTAGTACGTCCACCAGGGGTCGGATTTGCAGTTTCATCAGCAACTCTTTTCATGGTTTGCAATTCCTGCATGTTGAATTGGGCATCAATGAGAATATCACCACCATAACCAGAAGAAGCCATTATGAAAAATAAGAGAGATTAAGAGAGATTAAGAGAGATCGAGACAGATTTAAGCGAGATTAAGAGAGATTTGAGAGAGATTAAGATAAATTGAGAGAGAATGAGAGTTTTTGGGTGAGGAAAATGGTTGGGGGAGGGGGTATTTATAAGGAAAATTTTTGGGTTGAAAAAAATTTTTCCCCAAAAAATTCGGGTCCAATGACTAGTATAATTTTCGGGCAATTTGAGCAGGTTGGGCAACGGTAAAAAAAATTTGACCGTTGGGTTCAAATTTTTGGGCAAAATTCGGCAAAAAACCCATTTGGTTCAAAATTCAGGCATTTTTTAGGCTTCGGGCAACTTGGGTAATGCCAAAAAATTTTAAAAAAATTCCGACGAACGACGGGGGACGACTTCTCCATGGCGGCGGGCAGTCGGGGGGATGATATTTTCGAGCTGCTCGAGCCCGTGCTTGAAAATAAAATGGTCGGGTGGCGAGAGGCATCTGCTCGCTGTGCCCGAAAATTTTCAGGCACCGGGCATGCCCGCCGCCCGAATTTGCAGCACTTAAGTACAACTAAAAATAATTTTTTAAAATCTACATCACTACCAAACTAAGCCAAAAGATAATGACCACAAAATGGGTCCCACATAGACCCATAAGTAGGGTCGCCACTCTTTATGAGAGACAGAGATAGTAAGGATATATCTCCATTAAGTTATATAAGGCTCATTCTTTTTGAGTAAAACTAAAAAAAAATTGAACTTAAGTTACAACTTTATTTAAGTTGACGTTTATTCGTAAAATTTGAGTTTGAACTTAAGTTTTAACTTGAGTTTTAACTTGAGTTTGGGCCTAAAATCTGAAGTTCAAGTTTTTCTTTCAATTAAGTTCTTAAACTCAAACTCAAATTAATAAACAATATTTTTTCTATTATTAACAACGTCATAACTTTTTTGTTTTAATTCCAATTGAGATGATTTTTTTGTATGCATTCATAATGAAGAGATGAATAAAACTCCACCCATATACCCTATTAAAATTTTTCATCACCATTGAGTTTTTATTAAAATACTATCTAAATACAAATTCAAGTTTTGATATACTCAAACACAAAGTCAAATAGATTCTCAATTCAAATCATAACTCAATGTGCACATCCAAACACAAATTCAAGTTATAACTTTAACTCAAATTATAACTCAAATTCAACTCAAAATTATCACTCAAATCACCGTAACTAAAAAATACAGCTGAACAAGCCCATAATATTTTTCATAAGATCATCTCTAATATAAATGTTAATGTTAATTGTATATTTAGAATTAAAAAATGTGATAAGATATATTATTTTTATTTTTATTTAAATACATAATACTATTTAAAATGTAAATTTTTTTTTTCTCATAATCATTGAATTTTGAAAGTTATAAGAGTAAATTTTTATTTTTAAAATAATTAAAAATATAAAAATTATAATAATTATATAAAAAGTTAAATATTTTAACTAATAACAATTAAATGTTAAATTTCTTTTATGTTATACTTAATAAAAAAATTTACCATAAAATATAACGTATAAAAAATTTGTCACAATGAGTCAGTCATCAAAAGCACTGTAATTAATATACATTTATTATCTCTTATAAATTTATTGAGACGTTTAATTCATAAATTAAAATTATAAAATTAAAATTATTTTTAATTTATGTATATTTTTTATAAAAAAAATATTATAATAAATTATAAATTATAATTTAAATTATAGTAAAAATTTTTTAACTAAATGTCTCTTATATTTATCACAATGAGTCGGTCACCGAAAGCACCGTAATTAACGTACATCTGTTACCTCGAAGGAGAATTTGCATTTGGGGAGCCGACGAAACGTTTCGCCCGTTTCTCTCCCCACGTTAGGCCACGTCGATTTTTTTTTTCTCCTGCTGCTCTGTTGGGGAGAGAGAGAGAGAGCAGGCGAAAGAGAGAAGAGTGGCGGATGAAAAGTGGTTGGTGAAAAGTGGTGGGTCCCGCAGAAAAGGGAGGAGACTAGAGGGTGGGGTGGTGGGTCCCGCGAGAAGAGAGAGAGAATGGTGTGAGTCCACGTGCAAGAGATGGGAGTCAGTCTTGTTTTATGCTACTGAGAGTGAGAGAGGGACGGGAAACTTCTGAATTATATGTATCCGCGGGATTAATTTGGAAAGGGTCCACCTTTGTTTGTCATCTTTATTTATTTTAAAATGATCTGTGATATGATTTTATCCGTTTTAACATTTTTTTACGCCTAATTTTTAATATTGTTGTGATAAAAAATGCTATATAAATAATTTTAAAAACCTAAAATAAATTAAAATCACATTAAAATAAAATAAAATATTCAAAATAAAATAAAATCACCCTTTATTATGTACCGCATAACATTCACAAAAAAAAAAAAAAAACAAATTGTTTTTTAAATGAAAGTGAAAAAAATTTGAGAACCATTAAAAAATAAATTATTTAGTTTTTTTATAAATTGTTTTATAAACAAACTATTTATAAAACTTATTATATTGTTTATAATTTTTTTCTCACTCTTTTACTTGAGATATTTTTCTGTGTTTATCTTCATTTTTTATTGATGTTTTTAGTTTTTTTTTTTAAATACAAATTTTATTTTAAATGAATTACGCGGATAGTAGTTATTAACCAGGAGAATTGTCTCATTCTGAGCGCCGGTATTAATTTTGTCATTCTAAGGGGTTCTTTAAATCATATAGAACTTTTAATTATAATAAAAAAATTAAATGTAATTTTTTTAAAATTTTTTTATTTGTAATGAAATTGAAATTAAAAATTCGAATATAAAAGCACCAAAACGGCAATCTAGATTATAGATACTTTCTCAGACTCGACTTCTCTCGCACTGCACGAAGAAGAAGAAGAAAGGCAAAAATGGCGTCGCTTTCTCTCACATGTAAGCCATGGCCGAACACTTTCTCTCTCTACAGCAGAAAGACTCCTGCTTTCTCTCTCCGTCGGCAGGCCGAGCGACTGGACTTCGCTCCTCGAGCTCAGACCTCAAGCTCGCTCCTATACAATCCTCTCAGCCTCAGGTCGGTAATTTTCCGATCGATTTATCTCATTTTTGATCACTTTTGGAATCTTGACGCAAGGCGAAGAGGTTCTTTAATGGAGGATTTTTGTGCTTTGTGTGGACAAGTTTGACCTTTTTCTTTTAGATTTTCGCTTGGAAATGAGGGAATTTTGAGGGGGATGAAAACGAAGAAGAGAGGTAGTAGGGGATCCGGTGCCGTGTGTTACGCTGCGCCTCTGTCTGCGCGACATCTCCAGTGGATCTCGATCGTTTCTTCTGCGTAATTTCTCTGATCTTTCTCTAACTATGGAAGACGTATCTATATTTGTATCAAATTATCAAATGCATAATCGTACGAGCATATTCGTGGCAATATCTTTTTTTTTTTAATTATTATTTTTTTGAATAGTAATTATAATAATTATTTTTTTAGGTTGGTGCTGGAAATTTTTTTCAAAAAGATTAAAGTTCTTCAACATGAAGCAGTTTAGATTATTATCATTGCTATCATTATTTTATTACATGTACATATATTTATTTGTGTGTGTATTTATTCGACTTAATCGACTAGATATCTATTAAAAAATAATCCATTAGATGTGTTTATTCCATTTGAATTAAACAATTTTTAACCGTAGCTCTCCTGTTCCTTTTTCGTGATTTGTTTTGGGGATGTGGATTTTGAAACAAGGTGACTTGATTTAGCTTTTTTGAGTATTTTGGGATTAAAATCGAACTTTGAGTGACTGAGTTACTTTACTTATTTTAGATTTAGGTATGAACCTTGCAGTAGTCCTCATTAGTTTGTGGGATTAAACTATCAAAATAATGGGAGTAACTTGTGAGCAAGTATGAACCGCCCTATCCTTATCCTTATGAAAAAAGAGTGATCCCCGTTTAAGATTATGGATTCCCCACCAAACCCCCCCCTCTCCAATTACATACCCTTTTTTCATTTTTGCAAAGTTTGCATTGCTTGTTGTCTAATTGCATTTAGAGTAAACCGTTTCCTTCAACAGTCATTATATACACTTCATTAATGTACCTATTAACGAAGTCATGTACTGTATTGAGAAATGATGGATATGTAAACTATGCATTAATGAATCTTCTAATTCATATTCCAGGATTTTGATGCTTGCCAGAGGCACTGCCATTCAGAAATCCTTCCTCATTCCATTATTTGCGATACAAGCACCAGCAAGCGTCATCGCATGGATTAAGTACACCTTTTAGAAATTATCCTCTCCTGTTTTTGTTTTCTTTCAATGAGATAAATCAGATCAGACCATGGTTTTTTATCAGGAAAAAGAAAAGTATGTTGAATTGAATTGAGTTTTCCCTGTAATTATTCCAAAAAAAAAAAAAAAAAAAAAAAAAAAAACCTGCAAGTATTATCATGTGGATAAATTTTAAATGGATTTAAGCCTTGGTAAATTTAGGTTAGTTTGTATTACAGGGGTGAATATGGTATTTGGACTGCATTCTTAGCTCTCCTCGTTCGCCTCTTCTTCTTTATTCCTGGTAAGTTGGCCTGCCTCATTTACTTGTTTATGTATTTGGCATTTGCACTTCTTTGTGCTTTGCTCTGACTTTGACTTTAGATATTTTTTTGTTCCTTCTTAGTAATCCTAAATTTGGCCTCTCATGTTTTCAGGTGAGCTTGAGTTGCCATTTCTAGGGTTACTGCTAGTAATTGTGGCGCCTTATCAAGTTTTGAACCTAAGGTAAGTGTCTTGTTTATGACTAAAGAGACCAATTCTTGTGAGGCTTATTTGTGTGCTTCGTAGTTTTTTGCCTTTCTCATTTTCTTCATTGACAGGGGAACACAAGAAGGTGCTATTATATCCTTGGTGATTGCAGCGTATTTGGCTTACCAGCATTTCTCACGAGCAGGAAGTTTGAAGAGGGCATTTGACCAAGGTGCAATCGTTGCCACCTCAGCCATCGTTGGTATCACTGTTGTGTCATGTTTGCTTCTAATTTAGTCTACCGTACATACGTAGTGAGTTCTATTATGTCAATATAGCAAGGTATTAGCCCATGTAACTAGGAAATAACCATGAGAACGGTCATGATATTCTAATGTTTTATTTCTCGTGTGAGATGTATTTTCCCCTTTTTCTGCAAGAATACTATCAGATTTTATAGATAATATTAAAATGTGACATTTTTTTATTGCTTTTTAATATGAGCAAGTGCCTCAGCTTGTGCATTTTGCATTCACATTATACTCCACGTATGTAACAGTCTTTAAACAATCAAACAACTAAGCAACACAACTTTCTTGCGGTAAGTTTATTCCTTTCATATAATTCGACCAAAAAAAAAAAACAAATTTACCACAAGAAAAATAAAAGAAATATAATGAATGATCGGTTGCTTTAGTAAAAGCATTCAATGTTAAGTGTATTTGAGTCATAGGATGATAATACGTTATTATAAAGCATAGGAAAAAAAAAGGAAAAAAGAAAAAAACATTGCCACCTTTGTGATAAAAATGCCCCCTTTGTGATCACAGGACAATTAACTTAACCCTGTGGTCACATTATTGCCCGATTTCCTTATGCTACCTAGCTGCATTTCACCATTCAATCTTCATCTGTTGTTGTTTCTTTCCTTGTTAGCGGAAATTGCTGTTCATGTTAAGGTCAATGATATAACTATTAACTGATATTTCAAGATTTTTTATTTTTTTATTTTTTAACTTTTGGTCAGTTTTTTCCCCTCTGGAAGCCCATCTGTGTTAGTTAGTCAGTTAATTAGTTATTAGCTAGCTAATTTTAAGTGCCTCTTCAGTAGAAAATTTGTCTAAAGTCTGATGGGTATGTATAATAATTTATTGAGCTATTGCTGCATAGAGAATAACGATGTGCCTATGAGTACAAGAACCTATTCTTTCCTCTTCTGTTTTCTCCCTAGGGCTTCTTAGTCTACTAAGAGGTATACATAGATAAAGTATAGTAAATAACTCAAATGGTAAGAATGAGGCCTTGAGAGAATATAATAGCTCGAAATTCTCTTTGCCTCGTTGAATTTCAACTAGTGTGCTGCCAAGTGAATGATCTGCCTTCTCTTGCACAGAGAATAACTTGGAGTAGTTTCTTTCTGTTTACTGATAAGTTGCTGCTATGGCTGACCCCAATAGACCAGCTGTGATGAATAACAATGTTCTGCAGTAGGAGATAGAGACAGCTGAGCTGGGGGTACCTACAGGCTCTGAACCGTAAATAGAAGATCCAGTTGGTGTGTCAAAGGTTGGAGTGGTTGGAACTACTGGTGGTGGCATCATAGGGGTGGGGTTGGCGGATGTAGTTGTACTGCATTTGCAAAAAGATAAAACCGTAAATATTGGATTAGATTTTCTTTTGCATCTTTTGACATGGAAATGATGATGGAGGCCGTCTTGAGAATTTACCTGGGTGCCGTTCGTGGTGATGCATAGCGACAGCTACCGTTACCTGCAATAAAGAGACAGATAGGTTGTTTAGAGTTTGATCTAAACCATATCCGTTCAAGGCATTGAAGCACAAATAGAGTGATGGGACAAACTTGGGACTTTGAAATCGTAATGGGAAGGGTAGTTAAAAAGCTGGTATTCGATCTAAAAGTTCTGGTAAAAAGTTGAGAAGTTAAAGGTGGCCTGTGGCCATAACATTCAGCAAGAGCTCTGCAGTTGAAAAAATACACTTTTCTGATGGGCAGTTTAGTAACATTGTTGTTAAAATAAGCAAAGTTGCCTTTTGGAAGGATTCTTTGTGAAGTTGCTTCTGGGAGCAATAAACCACAGAGGTAAGATCTGAATTCCCGTTCTAAACGGATACTTGAATAACATGTCCGAATAATAAGAACCAGTTTTCAGTGGAGGATCTTACTTGGGTCAGTGTTGGTAAGTTGAGCTGTTCCTCCAAAGTTGCAGCTGGTTGGAATCGGGTTCTTTTGGAAGTAATCATTGAAGGCGTAAGAAGCATGGTCACGGACTGTGTTTGGGTTGTAACAGCTCGCCCCTGATTGAAGTGCAGAACAGTCTGCACCTCCATAGCCACAAGCATAATCAAGGGCTACCTGTAGAGCGGTGTCTGAAGCTGTTGGGCTCGCAATACACCAACTGCCACCAGATGACACGGGAGTTGTGGTCGGTGTTGTTGGAGTTGGTTGTGTCATAGTCGGTGTTGGTGGGGGTATGGTTGGCTGTGTCATAGTCGGTGTTGGTGGGGGTATGGTTGGTTGTGTCGTAGTCGGTGTTGGTGGGGAGTTGAAGGTGGGTGTTGGCGTAGTTGGAGTTGGCGTAGTTGGAGCCGGGTTGACAACAGGAATTGTGTCCAACTGGTCGGTGAACACTGAATCTGAAAAAGGTATCTGATCTTCTTGATTGCCCATAACCTCATATTTCTGGATTGCTTTCAGAGGAGGCTTTTCTGCATTACTTGGACCTGAAGAAACTAAAAAAAAATTGCAAGTTCTCTTTATTTCCTATTTCTCTAGTGAGAAGAAGATGGTAAGAAGTTGGTAATATTGATATGATGTCTAATTGTCATATGAAACACCAGAAATTTGCATAAACTGTTTAAACCTTCGCATGCGCGCGCGTGTATGTATATATGTGTATATACATGTGTATATATTTGTGTATATATATGTGTGTGTGTGTGCGCGCGCGTGTTGCCGAAATTCAAACGAACAATCAAAGATGCATTTATTTACTCTGTTATTGCTTTTATTTCCGAGCTTCACAGAATGCGAATAGATTCAATTGACATATTGAAATTAGCAATATGTTGAAGTAGAGCTTAATGTTAATAGAATATGAATATCATGATTCGTAAATAAAATTTTCTGAGGAGAACATATTAAATTACAAGCTTATGTTCAAGGTATTTCTAAACAATTGAAGACGACATTCAAAAGAGAAACAATTATAAATGAAGGGCAAGATCTGAAATAGTATTCTGTTGTAATTTATATAAACTTTTTCAAGTGCTGTACACTCTTTAAGTAATTTTTCCCCAAGATGTTTTCCAATTCTCCATTTCTTTTTTTCCCAACGAGTTTCTGAACCAGAAATATTTATGTTCATCCTATTATTAATATTCAGCATTGGTGCACCTCTTTAACATATCCAGAAAATTGAACTCTTAATATTACCGTTTATTTCCCATCATAGAAATGGAATTTTGAAGATGAAACCAATAACAATATGGAAAAAAGTATGCATATAAAAACAATAATTTAGTGCTAAGAATGAACATTTTGTGAACGTGATATCAAACATCCAGGCAAGAACCAAAAGCTTTTAAGGCAATGCAAATCACCTGAAATGAAGAGAAGGCAAAAGAAAAACAGAGGAAAAACACCCATTTCTTCAAGCTTCTTCTATAATAACTTGGTGCTGAATTGTTTTGTTTTTTTCTCAAGTTTAGAACTATAATGGAGAAGCTAAGATATTATACTAAATAAGGGAAGCACCAATGGGGTTAATGCAAAGAAGATTTTTTTTATCTTTATTCTGAGTGAATTTATTAAATATTAATCTTTAGGAATCATAGCTTTCTTGGATCGCAGAGAGAGAAATATAGAAGAAAGAAGTGAAGAATATAAGAAAACTTGAGAAAGGAGGAATTGGATAGTTGGGAAGTGCAAGCAAGAGAAGGTGCATAAAGAGAAAAAAAGGTGCATGAAAAGGGAAATGCCAAACAGTGATCTGTTGGGAATGTAATCTGATGTTTTTGGCTGAGAATGAGATTTTCCGTTTGTTTTATGTTGACACTCACCAATGTTTGGCACTTCTTACTTTCTCTGTTTTTATGGTACTAAATCAAAAGGTAAAGAATTTGGGGTGTGAAGAGATTTCACTCTTTGTTTACATCCCGTAGTTTGTAATCAGGAATGTTGTCCCCTGGTCTTTTTTTTTTTTTTTTTAAACTCCTTTCAGCTTCTCAAATACGAAGTACCCAACAATTTGAAACCTGCCCAACGGTTAGCAAAAGTAGATGATTCCTTGTAGACAAAAACTATATAATAAATAAATAAATAAAAGGAATACATACAAGTGTATATGAACCATGCACAAAGTTTTCTGAGTTGCCCAAAATGGTAACAATTTACTCATCTATAAAGGAAGCATCTATAGCTTTCTGATTAGACTAGTTGGCGTAATGTGCACAAATGGGATATGGGAACCAACTTTCAGATTTATCTTCTCAAAGGCGTTTTGAATCAGCCTAGACATGCCCATATGGAAAAACTCCCCTTGTCTCCATAGCCATGTTCATATTTTACGTTTTAATTTCTCCTTTTTTTATATTATACTTGAATCTTTTCTAGAACCCTTTGGCGAAGGATATGAAGATTTATGCCCTGTCATAAATACTGTAAAATTTCTGCTTTTACTCTTGTTATTATTCTATTCTCTAGAATATACTTGTATTTGCACTTTGGTTGCCAGACCTTTACAAACTCACTCTGCCTCGAGTGTTTAGTATGAGGATTCGTGTCGTGGTTCGTGATTCGTTAGAATATTTTTTTTTCTTAAAAAAAACACACGTAAATTAAGAATAATTCTGAATTATAATTCTGAATCCGTGAACCAAATGTCTTGAAAATACTATTACTACAACTAAATAAATTTACGAAAATTAGGCAATCTACCCCTTTAACTTAGTTCTTTAGTGTTACCTTACCTCATAGAATTCTACCATTGAGTTCGATATACAGTGAAAGACAGTGGGGGTAGGAATTGTTTGGTATTGTTTTCATTTATTTTGAAAATGATTTTGCACGTCCTTTAACGCACACAAATGTTCACTATCTTTAAACAATGTTTTGGTTAATAAATACTTAGTAAATGAGAACGAGAACAAAATATAGTGATCAGAATGGTTTTTGTTGAAGCTATAGAAAATGATTGAAAGTTGCTTTTACATTATCATTTTCATTTTCTAAGACTATAACTTATACACATTTTCAGAAACGTACCCAAACAATTTAATTCTTTTTATACCTAAAACCCTCTTTAAGAAAAAAATAACATAACTCATTTTCAAAAACAGTCCCAACATCATTCCTAAAAAATTCTTGGGCCTGTTTGGTTTTATTTTTATTTTCATTTTTCATGTTTTTCGAAGTAAAAAAAAGAAAACACGAAGTGAAAATGCGTTTGGCATAAAATTTTTTAGAAAACAAAAACAAAAACGTTTTTGTCTTTTTGTGAAAAACTGAAAACGGAAAAAATCCGTTTTCATTTTCACGTTTTCGTTTTCAGCTAAAAAAGTTGAAAATCGATTTCAGTTTTTTTTTTCTTTTCTTCTCTCTCTTCTCCAGCCGAAGAAGAGGCGGGAGATCCGGCGAACACCCACCGTCGCTCCTCTTCGACTAGCCCGCCGCCATCTTCTCCGATTGCCCCCCCCCCCCACTATTTGCAGCCGCGCGGTCCCCTCCCACTATTTCTGCGACGCGCCCCGGCGTCTGCCAGAATCTGCCCCCCCCGCCGTTTGCGATTGCGGCCCCCCCCCGCGCCGTTTGCAAGCTGCGCCCCCTCGCTTCTGCGATTGCGCCCCCCCGTCTACACGGGTTGCCACCCCACCCCGTCTCACGCAAGCCGCCACCCCACCATTCTTCTTATTTGTCGTTTTCTTGAATAACATATATAATGTTATATTAATATACTTATTTAATATATTTAATAATATTATTTATTTAATATATTTAATAATATTATTTATTTAATATATTATTATTTTAAATATTATTACATGTTTTCATAAATTAAACCACCAAACACAATTTCAGTTTTTTTTAAACTGAAAATAATTTCAGAATAAAACTACCAAACGTATTTTCAGAAATGATTTTAAAATGAAAATAAAAACGTTTTCATTTTCATTTTCGTACAGAAAACAAAAACGTTTTGAAACCAATTCCAAACGCACTCCTTATTTTTATTTTTATACTCAAAATAAAATCATTTTGAAAACGCTACTAAACGGGCAAAAAGGCATTCCTCTAAATTTTCCAAAACATTTTCCCAATATAAATATGAGAACCAAACCATTGGACTGTTGTAATCAAGAGGCAGAACTTCTTTCTCTTCCTTTTCTTGATTAAGAAGTATCATCCTATATTGAACTCAACTGGGCTGATATATCAGTTTACTCTTTTTTTTTTTTTTTTTTTTCTTTTTTTTTTCTTTTTGCAAAAACAGTTTACTATTATTTTGGATTCTCTGAAGTTGTCCTTCGAGTTCACGATTAGCTTACCTCGATACTTTTTGCCCTTTAGTATGGGGATTAAGGAACCTAACAAACTTAGCAGCAATTTTAAAAGGAAAAGAGGAAAAAAGAAAGCACAACAACAACAACAAAAACAACAACAACAACAACAAACTTTACTTAAGGATAGCCAAGCCTTTTTTCATTCGAGTTTTTATGACGGGTTTTTTTTTTTTTTTTTTTTTTTTTTTTTTTTCACTTTGGAAGGGGTTTCCTAGGCGTTATAACTTGAAGTTTTAACCATAGCAAAAGCAAAGCTGAATGGCATTCTCCAACTATGGACCCTCTGTATCATTTGTTTCACTATAAAGAATTATCCTTTCTCTGAACAATTTACGTATGTATGTGTGTATATATATATATATATATATATATATATATATATATATATTTGTAAAATTAGTATCTTTTAGTAATCATCAGACCTACGAATTAATTCACCATGCTTTTGAGAAACAAACGGCTGTTATATCCAATTCCCTAATCAGAAAAATAAAAATGAAAAGGCAAGATTTGAAACGATTGAGAGAGTATGGATGGAGGTTAAGCTTTTAAATAAATATATATACACATATTTATATTACAAAAAAAAAAAAAAAAAAAAAAAAAAAAAAAGAGGGGCATTTTCCATCCTTTCTCTACTCCTTCCTCGTATTCATATTGAAGAAGGCTTTTTAACCTTTCTTTAATCACAATCTAGCAAAGTTTTTGCTTTGTTTCTTTTCTTGCAAACAAGCATCTTCTTTACCTCATTTGCAGCCTGCAGGTGAGTCATGATAGGTTACTCTCTTAACATCTATTCAGTGACATAATTCCGACAAGCTTATATGTAAATCACAAGACTCGCCAAGACCAGAGGCACAATGTTTACATCACAGAAAATGAGCTTTTTAACAACTCAAATCCATATGGTCGTCTTTAATGCAATATATGTATGCCGTATGCGTGCATTTCTGGCTAAAGAAGAGCAAAATGAATCCCTTCTCATGTGGCGAAACGAATGAAGATGAAAAATTGGGATAAAATTATTCATGATTCAATCTTTGTTTTAAGAAATAAAGAGTCTCCACAAAATTACAGGGTGTGGGCTTCATCTAAGAAGCACCCAAGTGAAATGGCAATATTTTCATCGCCAAGCACACACTTAGGAGGACGATATAATTTTCTCCAGGAGCAGATCATATTCTCTAATGCTAGGTTACCGAGTCGAATGCAAAACCCGCTACATGCTGTTCTCCAATATAAAAACTTGTGTGCGGTTCTTCTTTTAACTCTGCTTTTGAGGTGATTTACACGAGGTAAAAGGTTTTTTTTTTCCAAAAAGAAAAGAGTGTGCTGTTCTTCAATGTTTGCCAGTCTAATTTTTGTACGGAAGCATTCTTAGGTCAGTATATGTACTTAACTCACAAAGAAACGCTGAGCAGCCTGATCCAGTTGCACCTCCAAATTAATGGCATTAAGCTTTTGGGCCTATCCAGCACCTCTCTAGCAGATTCTATGCAGGAAATTGCCCGGGCTGAGGTAAGAAATAATGACAAATATTGTAGCTAAAATGGATCCAGTTAAATCCATGTGTGTGTGAGGATGAGCTACCCTTTCTGAACTTGTTTGCACCGTGAAAGTTGTCGTTCAATATCACTCCAAGCTGTGCATAGAAGGTTTGTCAAACTAAACAATCTAAAAAAAAAATTTAGTGCAAAAAGTGAAGAGTTCTACCTGGAAAATTATGATAATCGGGCTCAATTCCATTGCCATTTAAGTCCTTATGATTTGGCGTCACATACTTCCCGACTGTGACAACTACACCAGATCCATCATGAAGTTCAAATACAGATTGTATCAAACCCTGTCAAGGAACAGTAACCATACCTTAAGAATCATATATATATATATATATATATATATATATATATATATATATATAAAGATGTTTTCGATGCCTCCAAAACGCACACTTAAATGACATATATCAGAAATATGAGTTGCCCCTATGAGTGTATAGGGACAACTCATATTCAAAGCCGGACCGATGGAAACACTTAAATTTGATTTCTACTTTCAACCATGAAGCGGAATGTTTCAGTTTCACTCAAAGGTTATGGACTTTTAGTATAGGTTCAGATGGACCAAATTTACCTAAACCAAGTTCTAAGACAATATGATTAAGATCCATCAATTATAAGGAAAAGGTTAAAATATTACAAACAGACCAAATATTCTGACCTTGCCAAATGTCCTTTCGCCCACAAGAACAGCTCTACAGTTATCATGCAAAGCAGAAGCAACCTGCAAGAAGGACCACCGTAACTTTGAATGCATCGGATGGAAGCCAAAGCAATCAGTGTTTTTGCTTTCTTTCTTTCTTTTTTTTTTTTTTTTTTTTTTTTTTTTTTTCTTTTTCGTTAATAAAAAGCAGTAAGTATTGGTAAAACAAACTGCTTACAATTTCACTGGCACTAGCAGTATTGCTATTCACCAAGACCTGTATCAAAATTGAAACGGGATCCCACTCATAACTTTCTAAGAATAAAAAAAAAAAAAAAAAGAGGGAAAAAAGAAGAAGAAGAAGAAGGACAGAGAGAAAGAGAGAGTGGAATGCAACTTTTCGCAAGTAGTTGGTACAGAAGACTTCAAGAAATCAACGACACAAAAACTTATGCTGATGGGAACGAAGGAGACAAAGGAGTTAAGAGGTTCACCAATAAAACTTTCTCCCCTAAATGAAATAATGAAAAGAGAATAGGTTGCAGTATAGGTATACAATTAGAGGAGCTTTCGTTAGTGGTGCAGCATCGGCAACAATAGTTTGTTGGTACTGAGGATCCCTTCCAACAGTATAAATCACCTGTTATAAGCATCAGAG
The DNA here is from genome assembly GCA_012066045.3 of Morus alba. Classification (NCBI taxonomy): domain Eukaryota; kingdom Viridiplantae; phylum Streptophyta; class Magnoliopsida; order Rosales; family Moraceae; genus Morus; species Morus alba. The sequence continues at coordinate 8,648,737 of CP050227.2, forward strand.
AAGAAAGAATACTATAATTATGTCCGTGAGATTAAGAAAAAGAGTTCATATATCTTAAGGGTTTAAATCTCATAAATCAACTTACGGTATCCCCTTCATTCAGAAAGAGTTTCGCAATTTCTATTCCAGCCTGAAATTTGCCAAGATATAGAATCAGATACACCAAATTATAGAATTCAATTGTACGAAAGTAAAAAAGTTAACACGCAGATCCAACGAAACTGGTTGCAGACATCAAATGGAAATAATTTAACATGCGGATCCAAAGACTTCCAAAAGTTTGGGCCAATGATGTCTAGGTCTAGTGTTTTTCTCAACATGAAGGTACAACAAAAAAAAACTGTTTAGGTTTAGTGTTTTTGTCAACTTTCTAATGAGTGAGGGAAACTTCTTTAAACGAATGAATAATTACATCATTAAACCAATTTGTAATGAGTTGAGGGAAACTTCTTTAAACGAATGGATAATTACATCATTAAACCAAACATTAACTGAAGTTAAATATAAGACGCAAACTTATCGTACAAACCTGCACCAGTCCTCCAAGATTATCTCTAAGATCCAGAATGAAATATGATGCACCCATGTCTTGGAGTCGTTTCATAGCTGCAATCGACATTTTTCTTTGATATCACCATACGAGAAGCTAAAACCAGATGACTCCAATCTAGGTTAAAAAACAGGGGATTCCAATCACGTGTGCTAAGATAAAGGGGCAAAGCATAAGCATCCAAGCAAACAAAAATAACGTATTCAGAAGACAAATAACAAAGGAGAAAATTGTCACTAATTTCGGGCTGTTCTCATGATTACAAAGTGCAAGGCAATAAAAAAGGCCTACTTCGTTGAGTCTGCCTACGAAGTATATTTTACATTTAATTTTTTCAATCCAAGAGTTCATATATGTACATTGTTCGGTTTCTAAACTAGACTGCAAAGGGAAAGGGGGCATACATGATTACATGGATACCGTTATTCCTTCCCTGTAAGCTGATGTTTAGAAACCAGAACATTTTAGGAGGAAAAAAAAAACATGTTTTTCCTTTGGAAATTTACATCAAAGATAATTCAACAAACTGATAAAATGTGCAAGAATCATTGATTTCAATTATACCAATAACCAAATCTTTTCTAGCCAACGCATTGAACTCTTTTAAGCGTATGTACCCAACTGATGTGCCACTGTTTTCCATTTTATCAAACCGGTAAAATACAGGGGTCCGTGCAGCAACTTGTCTCTCAACTTCTATTGATTGAATGGGCCCACAATTCCCATGCTTGACCTAAAAATAACAATATTTATCTAAATCAAAATACTAAAAAAAAAGAGTAACAAAAAAATGCACCGAACAAAATTGGTTAAAATGACAACCTTTTTCTGTACAGAAAGCAAGAAATTTATGACAAAAGAATCACAACCTTCAGGGCAACAGATGTTTCATTAGGGCCCTGTAACAAAGATAACACTTCAAATGCTGATTTTCCTGCCACATCCATTCCATTAACGGATAATACTTCATCCCCCTAACCAAAGTAACAGAGTGTTAACCACTTAGACATACTAATTTATGTATAACAAGTAATTAGTTGAAATATGATATCAAAATAAATAATATTTGTTTCAAAAGTCACTAATATCAACATACAGTTTACCCACCCAAAAAATAATAATAATAATAATAACAACAAATAGCAGATCCAAACAAGTAATCGTGCATAGGGAAAAAAGAATGGTGTTAGGGGGCTCACAACAAACGAAAAAATGGAGAGGAGAGGCATGAAAAATTCAAGGAGATTGAATTTCAGCGGTGTAAACCATCTCCATTGTAATGTGGGAAAAGTGATTGAAACTCCAAATTTAACAACTTGTAGAACCAAAAGAAATAAAAGGGCAATAACAACAAAAATAAATTGTAGACGCACCAAGTCAAACATTGCGCAAATCAAATATTGTAACACAAGAAATTTGGAACCCAAATCATCAGGAGGAATTAAAAAAAAAAAAAAAATGAATGTCAAACCACAGAGAAAAAACAGATAAATTCTGGTATATTTTAGCTCTGAAGCTACCTGTCTCACACCTGCAGAATGGGCAGGACCGTCCAATACAAGCCCTAGTACCTTCAGTTTCACACCACCATTTTCATCTGGAACTTCCCTGATGTTTATTCCAATACCACTCAAGTCATACCTCGCCATCTTGGAGAACTTTCAATGGTGAAGAAAGCAAGATAGCCATGAAAAAAAAAAAAGAACTGTAAAGCTTGTAAGTAAAAATGGCAGTATACATAAGGAATGTTACTCACCAGCAATGTTGCAGATACAAAGATTAAAAAAAAAACAAAGGTAAAAAGAAACAAACAGTATGTATGATAAACATGTAAATATATATTTGAAATTTAAAATAAATAAATATTAACACGTCTTGGGAAATTTAGGGACTATTCTTTTTGGAACATATGCAAAAAAATTTCGAAGCAAAGTTAAAAAAGAAAATAGTCCAACCAAACAAGTCTTCAGGAAATAGTAAAGCCAAAATGATTTTGATTTATATCTTTTAAGAAGGATTGGGGGCATCACCACCAATAGAAGGTGAGTCCCATCCGAATTGTTGCTGGACTCATCTTCTATTGGTGGACGGTGTTTATTGCTAACGGTGCCCTATAATATCGATTTCAACCAACCTCGCATTTCCTAACGCTCGGCTCAAAAAGAGGCTCATAAATTTCTGAACTAAACCGTTCGTATCATTCGCTAAAAATAAAGATATATCTAGAAAGTGAAAGAAAATTAATTACCTGCTCTGGAGAAAGGAAGCGAGTGTAAGGATCACCCAAGCTGGCCAACATACGCTTAATAATCTCATGAGCCTTCGATCTTGTCTGAATTGAAGTACTCCTTATGTCCTCCTTCTTCCGCTGCAACAATTCAAATTTCAACAATTCACTTTCAGAAACCAAAAATTCAACAATCCAAGCAAGAAAAAGAAAAAGAATTCATTTTCAGTTCACCTGCCAAGTTTCCGGCGACCAACGGCGGCGACCGGCGTCGAGAAAACTGTCGTTGACGATTTCCCAAGCTTCCTCCACAACTCCCTCGTTGGTGAAGCCCGAATTGGGGTCGGTCTCGGCCCTATCTTCGGAATCTTGTTCTCGACAGTACTCCGGCGGGAATTGGAGGGAAGATGGAGAATGGAGAGCGAGGGAAGAAGGGGAGGAGATGAGAAGGCCAAAGGAGAGGGCTCCAATTAGGGCTTTTTTGGTCCAGTTGGGGATGAATGGAGGATTAGAGGTGGGAGATTGTGGGATTGGGATTGGGATTGGGATTGGGAAGAGTGGGGGTGAAGTGTTGCTGAGCAACCTCATCTTTTTTTTTTTTTTTCCGAAGACTGAGTGAGTGTGTGTGAGTGTGAGGAGTGAGGTTAAGACGTTAGTTTGGTGGGATTTTGATACGTGTTTCGCGGGTGCTTGATATTTTATGTTAATTTATGGCGTAAGCGAAATGTCTACTCTTTATGCACGTTATTTAGTAGAGTTTAGAATTGTTAAATGGGCCGGACCATCCATGTCTACTCAATTTGTCACGTTATTTAGTAGCGTTTAGAGTTGTCAAATGGGCCGGGCCGTTCTCAGCCTGTAATAGTGTCGGGTTCGGCATGACCTGTGACGTTATTGTTACGGGTCGTGCCAGCCTGACACGTAAAATGGGTTAGGGTTGGACTGTGGCCTAAGCCCGGCCATAGCCTTTAAAGCTCGCGGCCTGGCCCAAGCCCTGATTCGGCCTAAGTACGAATTTGGCCCTTGTTCGGCCTAGCCCAGGCCTGTATTCGGCTCGCGAAACGGCCAGCCAGGCACGCGACCAAATGACCGTTAGGCCCATCGCGTGCCCAACGGTCACTTGGTCAGAAATTGCTCAAAAAACCCTATAAATACCCTTAAATCCCACACAACATTTACTACAACAATTCACTCTTAACTTCTTATCTCACTCTCATTCTATCTCTCATCTTGTCTATTTAATATTGATTCTAAGCTTTTCTCTTTCGATTACTTATTTTCTAGCTCTTTTATTTACAAAGTTCAATCAATTTGAAGAAATCCCAGAAAAAAAAGGTATTCTACTTATCAATTTTGTTACATAATATTGTATTACTCAAGTTTATTTATATTGTTTATTGTTTATAAATGAATGAATTAACAATAGTTTATGTTTTTTTCAAGAAATGGCTGGATCAAATTTTCTTGATTTTACTATGCTATCTGAGCTTAGTGATGAGCCATTTTACGAGGATGAAATGTTGGCCCCCAACTCCAACCTCACTGAACCATAAATTGTTATGGTTGATAATGTTTTAGTGCACAACGAGAAAGTTGGAGAACGTAGCAGGAGAAAAAATCGCAAACTGCTCCTGCATGACAGCATTTCACAGAGAAACTCCGACCAAATCTAAAAACAGGTGAAATAAAAATTCGTGCGGTATGTAAATATTGTAAAAAATAATTTTCTAATAAGAATAATAGGGGTACTGGTCATCTAGATAGACATTGGAAAGCATGTCTACCGTTGCACCACGAATGTGGACTCCCGCCAACAAACACTATCACTTACATCACAAGGATTGTAAAATTTTACATATGATGCACAACGTACTCGTGAGGCACTAGCTAAATTTTTAGCTAGTGCCAAATTACCTCTTTCTTTTACAGATGATGCAGCGTTTGAATAATTCATACATATGAATTTTTGCCCGCAATTTAAACGGGTAAGTAAAAACACAACTCGTTCTGATTGCATGAAAGTATTTTATGCAATGAGACAATCTCTAGTTGATAATTTTAGGTCTTTTAATGCTACTATATCTTGTACTTCTGATCTTAGGATGGGTGCAATAAAACTGAATATTTATTCGTCACGGCACATTATCTCTACGAGGAATGAGTTTTACAAAAGAGAATAATAGGTTTTCGTTTATGTCCATTTCCTCATAAGGCACATGCTATTTTTGGAACAATAATGAAAATTTTTGGGTTTTATGGGATAGAAGATAAAATTTTAACTATTACTTTTAATAATGCGTCACTTAACATGGCTGCAATTAACATGTTTAAACTTAATTTAAAACCACCTTTTAGTTGTGAAATTTTTCATCAACGATGTGCATGTCACATAATAAATTTAGTAGTACAAGCATGAATTGAACATATTTCCTCTCATCTAACAAATATTAGAGAATCTTTATCCTTTATATCTAGTTCTGGAGTTCGGTTCCAAGAATTTTAACAATAATGCAGGAACAATTAGATGTGCCTAAGAAAGTTTTCAATTGATGTGAGACATAGGTGGAACTCCACCTACTTAATGTTGATGACTGCACTTCCATATCAACAGATCATCACAACTGTTAGTGCATTTTTATGTTGGCTTATTTTTGGCAAATTGGTTGTAAGATTGGTTGACATTGTAAATTGGTAGTCCTCTTAAAGAAAGTTTGGTTGTCATGTTTATTGGCTGAAAATCAAGAGTGGACTTTCTGGAGCATTATGGCTGGCTCTTTTAAGGAAAGAATTGTGGGAAATATTGGGAATGCTTGTCTTCTTACTGTCATTAGAGTTGGTGACCTGATTTGTGATTTTAATGGAGGAGATATTACTTTTTGGGGGTGCTTATTGTCGGTGGGAGAGTGTTGTTGATTGTTGGATGAAATACTATGCTATTGCTATATATATAGCATATGGAGGTACGTGAGGGGGTAGCCTTGGTAGTGAGAATATTGGGCATTTATGTTTTGGAGGTTTTAAAGAAATTCAAGGCTGCCTATATGGAGTATGGAGTTATAGAGAATATTTGCAGAAGAGAAAGTCTGTGATTAGTGAGATTTTGAGTGTTGATTGAAGATCGTCCTTCGGGAGAAGGATTAGAAGCTTTCGGGAGAAAGCGCATCGCCAACCGAAGGATTTCGCCTTGCGGTTTGAAGACGAGTGGTGCTCATTGGATAAGGCCATTAAGGAGATTCGATCTGGCGGCAACAACGTCAAGGAGGGAGTCTTTGGGTGTATAAGTCCGATTGGTATTTGTAATCTCTTTGAACTTAGTGGATTGTTCATTGTCGGGCGTGGCCCGCAGAGTAGGTGTGCGCACCGAACTGCGATACCATTTTCTGGTGTTCTTTACATTTCCACATTAATTTCCTGCGTTTCTGGTTTACTGGTTTAATATTGTCATTTCCGTTATAACAGTGTTACAGAAAAGTGTTGTAACGCTTTCTGTGACACCAGCAACGAAAACAGACCTTTCAATTGGTATCAGAGCAGTTCACTAACCTTTTGTTTGGTGAGATTTTGGGAGTTGGTTTGTTACAGCAGGGATGGATTTTTTGAGAGAAGGTGGTTCGGTTTCACGTCCTCCTCTCCTCGATGGCTACAATTACTCTTATTGGAAAGCTCGTATGAAGGTGTTCATCAAAGCACTTGATGAGAAAGCATGGCGTGCTGTGTTGATTGGTTGGACGCACCCCATTACCAAAAATGATCTTTGGAGAAGAAGCTATGAAACCCAAGAGAAATGGTCTCATCAAGAAGATCGATTGGCGAATAGCAATTCAAGAGCTCTTAATGCCATTTTCAACGGAGTGGACGCCAATCAATTCAAACTCATTTCTACATGTGAGTCGGCTAAGGAGGCTTGGGAAATTCTACAAACGGCACATGAGGGCACGGCAGCCGTGAGACTATCAAAGCTTCAAATTCTCACTACTAGGTTTGAAAACTTACGCATGCTTGAATATGAAACAATTTCTGATTTCAATTCAAAATTATGTGATATTGCTAATGAGGCATTTGCCCTTGGAGAGAAAATATCAGATGAGAAGCTTGTGAGGAAGGTCTTGAGGTCTCTTCCACGGAGGTTTGCTTATAAGGTGACAGCTATTGAGGAAGCCAAAGATATCCAAACAATGAAACTTGATGAGCTAATGGGTTCTTTGCGCACTTTTGAGATGAATTTGGATGAAAACAATGAAGAAAAGAAGGAGAAAAGTATTGCATTTCAAGCCGAAGTTGATTATGATGATGAAGAAGACTTGGCCCAGTCGATAACAAAGTTGTCGAAGAAATTCAACAAGGTGATGAAGAAGGTCAATAGGAAGAATGAGAATTCAAGAAATGGTAATTCCAACAACTTTCAGAAGAATAAATCTGCAGCAAATAACACAGAATTAAAGACAAAAAATAGAGGTATTCTATGCCGAGAGTGCGACGGATATGGCCACATTCAATCCGAGTGTGCCAACACCCTCAAGAAGAAGAAGAAGTCGTCGTTTAATGCAATATGGAGTGATGAAGACTCTGAAGGCAGTCAGGAGGATGAAGACCATGTAAGTAACTATGTTGCTTTCAATGTTTATACTGATCAAAGTGTTTCTGCAGACAGTGTTACAAAAAGTGTCACAGAGAGTGTTGCAACACTTCCTGTAACAGATTCCGTGAACAGTGAAAACGGAGGCAATTTTTCAGATTCTCGAAAGTACTTGATGATGGTGAGGAGTTGACTATTGATGCCATACAAGAATCCTATAAAACCATGTTCAACAAATGGGTTAAGGTGTGTGAAATGAATAAGTCTCTCACGGAGCGAGTTGATGAACTTGTTCAAGAGAAGGATGTGCTTAAGAGGGCTGCCGTTAACTATGAATTTCAAGCTACTGAAAATGAGAAAAAGTTGCAGGACACAAGGGCTGAACTGGAGAGCACTCAGAAAAATTTGAAGATGATGAATTCCGGCACCACCAAATTGGATCATATTCTTTCTATGGGAAAAGCTAGTTGTGATCATCATGGACTTGGTTATACTAGTGAATGCTCAACGTCCAAGACAGTATTTGTGAAGGAGACACCCGCACCGAAGCCTCAAATTATCCCCAATAAAAAAGGTATTATCTCACCCCCACGACGTAAAAAGTTTATTCCCATATGTCATTATTGCGGTTTAACTGGCCATATAAGACCAAGATGCTATAAGTATTTGAATGCTTTGAAGAGAGGTATGCTCATGAATCCACCAAATTCCGCAAACTCAAGAAGGACACCTAAAGCAAGGATTGATGTGCAAAATAAATTTCCTAGACGTGTTTGGGTAAGAAAATCTGATTTAAGGTGTGATAGGACTTATACTTCTTTAGAAGCATGTACTAATGGTTGTGTGTTTAGTAATGGTGGCTGGTCCAAGCATTTGACAGGTGATAATATCAAGTTTAAGAGAGTGTTACATTCAGGGGGAGTAAGACTCGTAGAGGACTCAGGGGGAGCAACAGCTTCGAAAAGGTTTTTCTATTAGTATTATTTTTTAACTTTGGCTGTCTTTTGTCAAAAAGGGGGAGAACTCTTAATTCAATTAACCCTCTTAGTTGGTTTTTTATCTTTTATCATGTAATAGGTTCTTTTTGTTAGTAATGTTAGTTTTGCCAAAAATAGCCAAAGGGGGAGATTGTTAGTGCATTTTTATGTTGGCTTATTTTTGACAAATTGGTTGTAAGATTGGTTGACATTGTAAATTGGTAGTCCTCTTAAAGAAAGTTTGGTTGTCATGTTTATTGGCTGAAAATCAAGAGTGGACTTTCTGGAGCATTATGGCTGGCTCTTTTAAGGAAAGAATTGTGGGAAATATTGGGAATGCTTGTCTTCTTACTGTCATTAGAGTTGGTGACCTGATTTGTGATTTTAATGGAGGAGATATTACTTTTTGGGGGTGCTTATTGTCGGTGGGAGAGTGTTGTTGATTGTTGGATGAAATACTATGCTATTGCTATATATATAGCATATGGAGGTACGTGAAGGGGGTAGCCTTGGTAGTGAGAATATTGGGCATTTATGTTTTGGAGGTTTTAAAGAAATTCAAGGCTGCCTATATGGAGTATGGAGTTACAGAGAATATTTGCAGAAGAGAAAGTCTGTGATTAGTGAGATTTTGAGTGTTGATTGAAGATCGTCCTTCGGGAGAAGGATTAGAAGCTTTTGGGAGAAAGCGTACTGCCAGCCGAAGGGATTTCGCCTTGCGTTTTGAAGACGCAGTGGTGCTTCATTTGGATAAGGCCATTAAGGAGATTCGACACGGCGGCAACAACGTCAAGGAGGGAGTCTTTGGGTGTATAAGTCCGATTGGTATTTGTAATCTTTTTGAACTTAGTGGATTGTTCATTGTCCGGGCGTGGCCCGCAGAGTAGGTGTGCGCGCGAGCTGCGATACCATTTTCTGGTGTTCTTTACATTTCCACATTAATTTCTGCGTTTTACGGTTTCTTTGTTTTATATTGTCATTTCCGTTATAACGATTGTTCTGAGAAAAGTGTTGTAACGCTTTCTGTGACACCAACAACGAAAACAGACCTTTCAACAACGTATGTGAACAATAAGTACGGTGAGCATTTAAGATGAGACTGAATCATTGATGTATGCTAAGGCAAAAATTTAGGTATTGATATGCAACTAACTATTGCTGAAGCTAGGCAAATGTTAGTAAAATTATTTAGTTTGTATGAAGTAAAATACGGATTAGGTCAAAAAGAACAGGAAACTTCGACGTCAAGAAGCAATTCAGGGCCCAAAGGAGAAAGCGTTAGGATCGTCATCAACATAAGCATCTAATGATCTAGTTAAATATTTTGAATCAAATTTTGCAATCGATGACGACAATCTGGACATCTTACAATGGTGGACAAGCAAGACAAATCATTTTCCAACTCTGTCCATAATAGCAGGTGACATTCTGACAACTCCAGTGTCAATGGTTCTAATGACTAAGAAAATCTCAAACTTTAAATAATACAATTTATGTATTTAAGCCAAGGATTTTTCTAGAAAATATTATGCTATATTTTGTGATGATAAGTGCATGAATGTGCACCTAAAATTGTTCATAATTGCTAAATAAATTGAGTTTTAATTAAATATTTTCGTGGAATTAATATTTTGTGAAAGTATTTTATTTTAATTTAATTTAATTTGTTTTGTAGGAAAATAAGACATTAGGGCCAAAATTATAAAGGAAAAGAAAAGCCCATCAGCGAGCCCAAAGCTCATCAGCCGTAAGCCAGCCGTCCGAGCCAAGCCAGGCCACCCTTTTCTCCTCAGTGCGCCACATGTCGTTTTCTGGCACGCTCTGCCGTGTGGGTCCCAGATGTCCCCCTCATACGCGCGTTTGGCGCGCACGTTTGCTTCCACGGGCGAGTACACTCCACGCGTGCGTCACTCTGATTTCCGTTCTTTCGTGTGGGCCCCAGCCGTGCAGAAGCTCCCAATCTCGGCGCGCCACATGTCCCTCACGGATGCTTCTGTCGGCCACTTCTTCTCCTTCCGCCTATCAGCTCACGCCACGTGTCCAGTGCACAGTAACGTTTCATACTCAGAACGTGCCACGTGTACTAGCTGTTGTGCTCTTCGGTTCTTAACGTTCCGATGGTTTAACTTCCTCTGTTAATCACTTTTTACTCTCCTGATTAAGCCCTGTAAATTCCAAATTAATTGGAAAACGTTTTTCTGTTTTCTTTACTTTTTAACATCCTAAAAAACTCTATAAATAGGGCCTTTTGTTAAGTGTAGGGGGTTGAGTTTTTTAGTCTAAATTTTGACACATTTTTCTCTAGTTGGTGAGGTTAGAGAGGAATCTATATGTGAAGTGATTTTGAGTGGATTTTAATTCTCTATTTGTTCTTCAAAGTTTATATATTTGAGTGGTTAATTTTCTTCTATCTTCTTCTAATTTCTCATATTGATATATGTTCTTGTCAACTTTTATATAAATCTAGTCAAGCTCTTTTTATGTGATTGTTGCATGATACTATATATTGATAGATATTATTTTATGAGTAGTCTTTTACTGCATTATTACCAATGGTATATTGTCGCTCTTAGATTTCTCTTAAGATGATTTTTCCTAATACTAAACGTAAGAATTTTACTCACTCGAATACATTTTAATTCACATGTTCTTCAAATATATATTTTTCGATTGTTAGTTTGGGATGTGAAACTTTCAATTGAGTAATCTTGAAGATCAAAATCCATTCGGGTGAACAAAGCATATAGGGGAATCTCGACGCCTTACCGGTTTTAAATATAATTTTCTCCTACATTTTTCTTAAACTTGAACTTCTCAAAGAAAATTCCATTCTCTTTTATTTTGATTTTATTATTTATCTCCTAAAGCTTTTTATTTGCTAATCATTTCTTGTTCAATTTGTCTCCTTCTTGTGGATACGACCGCCCTAACTGTGCTACCGCGACCGCTTTATTTTCAACACGTTTGGGCGTAACCATGTGACTAAAGGATTTGTGGAGTTAACATCAATATTCCTAAATTATATAGCAGATTTCATGTCAAGTTCATGTTTTACGATCAAGTAAATTCGATCGATAAATTCTCACCACACTTTAAGGCGGAAGAACTTTCAGTACATATATAATTTGAGAATCTTAATTTCAAGAATCTCCAAACACAGCACGATGTTAGCAGCGTATAAAAAAAAACGCTATGACATTTTAAAAGAAGAAAAATTCTTTAATTGTTGGACATCTAGGTTGAAGTCATAAGAAAAATACTTTTAGTAGAAGGATACAATGTGAGCTCAGGAGTTGACACTGTTGGTAGCAATGTCATTCTCAGAATATAATGCAGAAAAGTTAAATTTAGAATTTGTTCAGTCTAGAATTAATTTCAAGACTTGAAACAGTTCGAAATATTATTCAAGTAAGAATTTAATATAATATTGAAGTATTGAGGGATTAATATTGAACTATAAATAAGCAGTAAAAAATGAACCGTCAGAAACTAGAATTTCCTGCTTGCTAAGTACTTCTTTACAATCAGTATAATTTTTATCAGTTTCAAGGAAAACTTAAGAGATGAGACAAAAGTACAAGAGTGAGTTAAGTTTTGGTTGGATGAGATGTAATGTGATGATAGTAGAAATTATGGCATACTTACCCTTTCTTTTCTATCACCTAGACCGGCTATGTTTAAGGAATTTGAACCTAAAAAATTTTAGTTGATTAAGGGAGTTGATTTGATGTTAAAAATGATTACCAACTTGTCTACAAATGGAATAGGTTTTCAAAATCTGACTCTATGATATAGTAAAATCCAAATTTCAGAAACTGTACAGTTTTAACCGAACAAAACTAACACAGTTTTAGTTTTTAACAAAAGTTTATCAAAGAACCTAAGATGCGATTTCAGTAAAATACTATGATTTTAGACCTCGCTTTAATGAAGAACAATCATGAAGAAAGATTTCAAGAAATTGGTTTCTAAAACATAGTTTCACAGTGGTTTACAAATTAATTGTAAAATGACTTGTGAAACAATTTGAAAATAGGCATTCAAAAGAAGATTAATTTAGGATTGATAATGAGATTTTAGTACTTGTAACTAAATTAGTAAGCAATCGGTTTTATGAAAGACGAACAACAGTTTCTTTAAAACCTTAACAGTTTTCGAGCAAAAACATCCGAATAGAAACTTACGAGCTAAATGTGTTAGGTCCTTAGAATTACGAAGATTAGATATAGGTCAAATGCCCACATTAATTCAAAAGACCCCGCTTAAGTCTAAATTTCAACGGTCTAAGAGTTAGAACGCCATTATTAAGGAATGTATTCATTTCCTTTACTTAAAGAATGTATTCATTTCCTTTATCGAAGGATTATAAAAATTTACTATAAGGACTAATTTATTAAATCCTCAAAATCTTATTTTCCTTAATTGCTCTTAACATCCACTTGCCTAGATTGAAAATTAATTACCCAATCTAGTAACTTATTCTCCATAATTTAGCTCATTGGACTTGTTATGATATTAAGGCCCAATTCGACCTAGAAACTTAATAATGGTGTTCTAACTCTTAGATCGTTAAAATTTAGACTTAAGCGTGGTCTCTTGAATTAATGCGGGCGTTAGACCTACATCTAACTTTGAAATTTTAAGGGCCTAACATATTGGGCTCGTAAGTGCCCATTAGGATGTTTTGCTCAAAAACTATTAAGTTTTTAAAAGAAACAATCATTCGAGTTTTATAAAACCGATTGCTAATTTATCTAGTTACAAGTACTAAAATCCCATTATAAAATCTCTTTCAAATACCGACTTTTGAAAATTTTATGGATAGTTTGTAAACCACTGTGAAACTATGTTGTATAAACTTTTTTTTTTTTTGAAATCTTTCCTCATGATTGTTTTTCGTTAAAGTGATGTCTAAAACCATAGTATTTTACTGAAATCACATTTTGGGTTCTTTGCTAAACTTTTGTTAAAACCAAAACGGTGTTAGTTTTGTTCGGTTAAAACTGTGCAGTTTCAAAAATCTGCATTTTACTATATCATAGAGTGGAATTTTGAAAATCTGTTCTTTATGGGAATTCTTCGTCCCGTGGGGATCTAAAATCAGAAAACTGAGATTCGGCCTCTAAAGGCCTCATTTAGCTGCCATAGTGGCTGCTAGTTTTTTTTTTAAGCTGTTTTGGACAGCATTGCCCCATTTTTAAAAATGGCTTAAAACTTGTATTTAGAGTTAAAACTGAGTTTTATCACAGTCACAGAAAAAAGTTCAAAACATCGAGAACTATAAGTTCATATTTAGAATAACTGAAAAATATTGCTCTAGTATCTTTATTTTCGTGTTCAAAGTAACTAAATTTTTTTTTACCTCTAACCCAAAATAGGCAAACTTATACCAAGCATAAACATATCACATAATACTAATCAAACTAATCTCAAACACATAAACCAACATAAAACTCAAACACCCTTATTACAAACCATAGCCTCAAAGGACCACAAATTACATCCATAATTTCAAGCTTAAAGTTGGCTAAAAAAATAATGGAGAAGAGTTTAAGAAATTACCCTTGAAGAACTCTTTCTTGAAAACCTTTGAAATCCTCATATTCTCCTCCAACTTAAGCTAAGATTTTATTGTGAGATATATGAAAACTTTTGAGTGTATGTGGACTAGAGAAATTGTCGGTTTAGTGAGGGAGGGTGGAGAAAATTTTGGAGGCTTGGAGTTGGAGTGAATCCGGTTTTGGTGTGGAGAAGAAAGAAGAATAGAGTAAAAGTGAGGCTTAGCTTATGATGGTTCCATTTATAGACAAGTTGGTAATCATATTTAACACCAAATCAACTTTCTTAATCAACTAAATTTTTGGGTTCAAATCCTAAACATGGCCGGCTAGGTGGGAGAAAAGAAATGGTAAGTATGCCATAATTTCTCTTCACCTACCACCATCACATCACATCTCATTCAACCAAACTTAACCCACTCTTGTACTTTTGTCACATCTTTTAAGTTTCACTTGAAACTGATAAAAATTATACTGAGTGTAAAAAGTAACTTAGCCGATGGGAAGTTTTAGTTTCTAACGGTTCCTTTTCTACTGCTTATTTTGTTAGTTGCCGAATCAAATTCGGATGCGGAAACGCAGCGGAAAGACGGATCGTGTATAACAAAAATTTTCATAAAACCTTTGAGATACTCTATAGATTATATTAATTTATGCACGAATAAATTAATCTCATTAATTCATTTATTAAGAACTCGATTAGCAAAAATACCTAGAGGCCAACTCGGTTGATAACTTGAGTTTTTTGACCTCGAACAATCCTTGCTCCAAAGCTTTGTGTTTAGAAAACCAATGTCTTCCACGTCAATTCCTAGAATCTACGAAGATGTGTGTGTGGGCACACATGAGACAAAACGGGTTATAATAAACACTCGAATTTCCACAAACACCAACGCATGCACGATGTGAAATTTTTGGAGAAAAAATTTTCCTTTCTTTTCTACATGAGAAATTCAGCCAGCCTTAACAATTAGGGCTAAAAAATTGTTTCAAAAACTGTGTCCACAATTTTCTATCATTCTCATATTTAAATAGTAGAAGTCAAACTTAAAAAATGAATCAAATCTCTATCTCTAAGATAAAATTTGTTAATTATCTCCTATTTGAATTTTGAACAAAATCTCCTATTCCCTTATCCTTTAGTGTGGCCGGCCAAGATGGGGACTCTCATCCCTGTGTGGCGCCAATACTGGATAGAGAAGGAAGAGAAAATCATCTTTTATCCTGTAGTCCAATTTTATTTCAAATTCAAATTCGAATTTAAGTCAAACTTAAATTAATTTGAATTCTAAATTGAACAACTTATCAAATAAGTTTAAATGGATAAATCTAGATGTGTTCAAATTCAAATTTAAATAATCACATTATTTAAATAATAATTAATTCTCAATTAATTATTTTTGAGTGTTTAATTTTAGAATTTTGTAATTCTAAAATTTCCATTTTGCCCTTTGTGTCTGGCAGAATTATTAGGACGATATGGGGACTAATAGACCTATAATCCCGAGCTCCAATAAAATTAATAATCAATTAAGCACTTTAATTAATTAATTAATTCTATTAATTCCAATAGTTACTCCACTATAAACTTAGAATTGCACTCTCAAAATTATAAATATAAATTACTTCTAAACCGTAAAGTGTCCACTTGATATAATCATTCCATATAGATCAATCATCCATAAATAATTCATAATTAGAGTCAGGTAGAATCCGTTAACCTCTCTAATTATATCTTTAACCTTGAGTACCATTGATTCTCTAATGGACAGTGATTCATAAAACACATTCATGAATCGGAGCTCCTACTGGTCCAAGTACCGAATCAACTCTCAAGAGAATTATTTATCTATTTCTTTCTCAAGAAGGAATGGATTCCATCTCGTATAATAACATTCTCAGCTACCTACTTCATCACGTCTCCAAAATACAAGGAATAGGATTCAGGGTCTCAAAATCCGTACCGAGTAAATCAAAAGACACAAATCCATAAATAGGAGTTTGTTAAGAACTCATGATTAAGATCATTCTATATATGACTATCGGTAGACTCAATTAGAATTTCTATACTTAACGGAAATTATTAGAAATTCATATTGTGTCTGTGTCCTTGTTCCACATAATCTCATTATGCGAAACACACTCATTCAATATCTCACCATATTGACAGTGCGGATAACACCGTTTCATTCTAAATGGGAATGACATATATTAATAATGTTTTAATTAAAGATTCTGAACTTTAATTAAATTCATTATGAACATTACTTTTTGATTATTATCCTTAAACATTATCCTCTCGTATATAACACTTATATACAATGTTTAAGGTTACATAGATAATCATGGAATTTTCATTGATATTCATAAAATATTCATAAATATATGCACATGAAATAATGAATAAACTCTTTTATTAAATAAATAATAAATATCCTATTACATCTCATGCTTTTAGGATACCATTCCCAACATATTTATAGTTGATTATTAATCCCCGACTACTTCAATAACACATTAAATTCTTACTTGCGTAATATTTCAAACTGTTTAAAGTCTTGAAATTTATTCTAGAATGACAAATTCTAAACTTAAATTTTCTACATTATATCCCGGGAATGACATTGTTATCGAAAGTGTCAACTCCCGAGCTCACATTGTACCCTTTTACTATAAGTATTTTTCTTGTGACTTCAACCTATCTGTTCGGTAATTACGGATTTTTTGTACGCTGCTAACATCGTATTGTGTTTGGAGATTCTTGAAATTAAGATTCTTAAACTGTATATGTACTGAAAATTCTTCCGCCTTAAATTATGTTGAGAATTTATCGATCGAATCTATTTGATCGTAAAACATGAACTTAGCATGAAATCTGCTACAGAATTTAGGAATATTGATATTAATTTCATAAATTCTTCAATCACAAAATATAAAATAATATTTTTAAAAAAATTCTTAACTTAAATACATAAATTATATTATTTAAAGTCTAAAATTTTCTCAATCATTACATCATGTTAGGCTGTCCTTCCCCTTCACTAGAAACCAAGTAACTTTTCTCTTTAAATGAGGGCCATCAAAGTGATATCCAACAGTTGTAGTTCATTTTTGGATTGGTCAGGCATTAGAAATAGTGCCAGTTGGAAGAAGATTCTTAATCTAGGCCCCGTTTACTTCACCGATTCGAGTTTAGAATTTGAGTTTTGCTACAGTAAAAAGCTCTCAGAAACAGTCACATCTAACTTTTTTGCTACAGTAAAAAGTTCTCACATAAAATCACATCTCAACTCGAAGTGAACAAGCCCTTAGATATATAATTATAATATAATAAATTATTATTATCTTATATTAAATGAATATATTGTAATTAATACATTATTTAATCTACACTATAATTGATAATAATATTAAAATTTTAAAATTACAATAATATTTAATTATATTAATTATTATATTTTTATTAATATAATAAACATAATTATATTAATATAATATAATTAATAAGGTTATATTATATAATAAAATAATAATATCAGAATTATTAATATATCATGATATTATTTGTTATAATATTACAATTATATTATATTTTAATATTATTATATATTAAATTATAAGATATAATTACATCATAATATAATATATTATTAAGGATATTAAATAAATATATTAGAATTTATAATTATATTATAAATTATATTATATTATATCATATTATCATATTATTATAATTATATTATATTATAATATTTTTAGATTATATTATATTATATTACATATTATAAAATATAATAATTTTATAATATTTTAAAATTATATTATAAAATTAAAAAATAATTAAAAAAAATGAAGAAAAAAATTTAAAATGACTATTTTTCTCCTATAACGAATGAATGATGATTTATCTATATTATTATTTATTTTTTATAAATTTAACTAAACATTAAGATTTTATTTCATTCTATTTTTTTTTTTCTTTTCACCCAATCAAACGCACCTTGCGACGAAAAGAAAGGGCAAGAGAGAGGAAAAGAGAGAGGTTTCTCGGTGCATAGAGAGAGAAAGAAAGAGAGGGTTGAGTTTTTAGAGAGAGAAGGAGAGAGAACTTAGCTCAGATACTTTATCCAGTACTTTGTGTCTTACTTCTTCTTTCTTTCCCTTTTGTTTGCCCTTCCCTTTTTCCTTCGCTTTCTTCTTCTGGTCGCGGCGTAAACGAACCGAAACCCCAGGAGAAACCGAAACCAGAAGGCGACTTGCTAGATCTGAGGCTTTTCTTCTAGAGAGAGAGAGAGTTTTAGAGAGAGAAAGAGAGAGAGATGAGCAGCGGCAAAGGAGGAGGAGGAATCAATGGGAAGGGGAGTAATGGAATATCGGGGATTCCGTCTGGGTCGAGGAAAATGGTTCAGAGCTTGAAGGAGATTGTCAATAACTGTACGGAGCAGGAGATCTACGCCATGCTCAAGGACTGTAACATGGACCCTAACGAGACCGTTAATCGCCTCCTCACCCAAGGTCTCTCTCTCTCTCTCTCATCGACCAAAGTTTCGTTTTTGTTTTGTCTTTTGGTTTGATTTGGTTTTTAGGTTTCCGAAGTTTATCTATGGAGTTTTGGTTTTGTGTTTCGCTCGTTTTGATTAGTGATTAAAAAGACGGTGGATGATTTTTTTTTTTTTTTTTTTTTTCCCCTTTTATTTTAGGGTTATAGAGATTGGGGAAAAATCTCAGCTTTGATGATTCAAGTTGTTTTTTTTTTTTTTTTTTTTTTTACTATATATATATATATATATGTGTGTGTGTGTGTGTGTGTGTGTGTGTGTATATATATATATATATATATATATATATATTCTGATGGAACTTTGGTTTCTAGGGTTTGGAGGTTTATGTAATTTGCTTTTGTGGGTTGCTTGGTTTGGATAAAAGAATGTGAGGGATTTGTTTTTTGGTCGTAAAGGTTTGTTTTTCCTATTTTAGGGTTTAAGAGATTGGTGAAAATCCCTGACTAGATGATTGAAATTGTTTCCTCTTATTATAATTTGGTCGAAACATGTGTTTTTTCTTTTTGGGCGTGTTTCTTTTGACCTGTTTTTGTGCTAGAAACTCTGTTCATCAGTCTAGAAATAGTATTGTTTTGCTTTTTGTTGATTAAGCTTTTTGCTATTTCTTTCGTTCTCTCTTTTTGTTGAAAATTTGATCAGCTATGTCAGTGTGCTCTTGAATGTTCACTTTCCCCCCCCTTGCCCCTTCTCTTTTCTCTGTGTATGTGCCTAAAACGTGTATGTACACACACACAAACATTATTGATTATACGTATGTTTGTAACTTTTTTGATCAACGTAGCTTCTTTATGGGATTTTGTTTTACTTGCAATACTGAATGAATTGAAATTTTATAAATTTTTTTGGTCCTGCTGAATAAATAGTTATTGAAACAAGTTACTTTTGAAACTGTCCAATGGGATCCTGGTTTGCATCTCATTGTTTATGGGTATCAAACTTGAATCACTGAGATACTATTTACTTTTTATTCTTGTTGAAAGTGACTTCTAATGTAAAGTTTTATAACTTTTGTAGATCCTTTTCATGAAGTGAAGAGCAAACGAGAAAAGAAAAAAGAGGTGCGTGTGTATTGAAAATGCGCTATATTTTACTTTCAAGTTCAATTTGGTTATTTACCTAACAACAGCTATAAATCATATGCTTTGTATAGTTATTGAATTAGCTTTATTGACAATTCACTGTTTATGTATGATATTGTTTTCTCCTTTTTCTGTTATACCATTGGGTGGGTTTGTTGCTTGGGCTTTCAGCTTTCTGATTCACGTATGACATGCTCCATGTGTCTGTCTTTCATCCACTTACTGTGTGAATGTGATTAACTTGGGTATTTAC
Source organism: Morus alba (assembly GCA_012066045.3). Taxonomy (NCBI): domain Eukaryota; kingdom Viridiplantae; phylum Streptophyta; class Magnoliopsida; order Rosales; family Moraceae; genus Morus; species Morus alba. Next base: position 8,668,519 of record CP050227.2, read on the forward strand.
TGGCTAGATGATCAAGATGCTTGTTTTTCGGATACACTGAAAATGATGATCAGTTTATTAGCATGCATTTGTTCCCTGGTGTTTTTCTGTGATTTCTAATTATTTACTTCTTCTGATCTTTTACTTGTCTCTCTCATTGCTACAGAGCAAGGATACAACAGATTTGAGACCTCGTGGTGGTACTAATAACTATACAAATCGTGGTAGTAAGGGTAGTGGGGATCGTTATGCTGGACGTGGGGGTCCAAACCAGTTCAGCTCTAATGGTATGGGGCTACTGCAAGGCAATTTGGTTTAATTAGTTTGAAATTTAATTGGAGGTGATAAACAAAGACTAACCTCTGAGCTCTTTTGTCAGAATCTGGCGTTTTTCATGGTAAATCTGCGTACAAGAAGGAAAATGGAACACATGCTTATGCAGGATCTTCAACTTCTGCATCTGCTGTGGGGGGAAATAGCACGAGTCGACGGCCTCCACCCCAAAGGTGATGACTGATAGGATGAAATATAATAGACTCCTTAAATTCTCTCTATCTCTCTCCCTCTCTCTTTCAATTGAAGAGTGGGTAAAGCGAACAAGTGATCAGACTTTTTTATTGGTTTTTTTGCTACTGTGTTGGAGTTTGTACTTGTGTCCTCTGTGAATATTGTTTCTAGTGGTTAAGGAGCTGAAAACTCTAGGAGTTTTCTATTTGTTATTATTTGGGTGCGTTACCTTTTTGATTGTCTGCATAGTTTTTCCAATGGCATTCACATGCTTTCTGGCTCAGTGCACACGATTGTTATGATATCTTTTTGTCTTATCTTCGGTCGTTGTTTCAGCTAAGGATTAAATTGCATTTGGATCATGTCGGCCCATTTACATTTTCTTTGTTATGAGAGTTGCAATTGATTTTCAGTCGGTGAGAAAGAAAAGAGTTTGCGACACTTTGCTAGCTGACACCCGTGTTGCTCTAGTTTATCTTGTGGTGGCATTGGTCTTTATGTATTATTGTTTTTTGCTAGCATGAGATGATGTGTTTTCTGGTGTTGATTACCTGTTTTTGGGAGTTTAGCGCTTCTCATTTGTGTGTAAAATTTGTTGCAGTGATCCTGTCTTTACAGAAAGTAAGGCATGGACGGTAGGCACTGGGGATGTAATATCTTCATCTTCACAGCCTTCATCTGGATTTCAGTCTGCTTGGCTGGGTGTCCCTGGTCAAGTTTCAATGGCTGATATTGTTAAGATGGGAAGACCACATAGCAAGTTTTCTACCACGCCAAACCCACCTATCCACAGTGTAAATCATCAAAATGTCCATGTACCTCTGGTATCTGATCACAATTTGCATTTGTCCCAAGATCATGGATCTAAGGAGTTAGAGTTACACAGTGAGCGAGGGGTCATTTCAAGTGAAGACTTTGCTTCTCATGATGAATGGCCTTCGATTGAGCAGCCACCAGCTGCTAGTTTGTCCTCTGTCATGGAGGCATCTGCAGACTCTGAGTTGTATGCAAATTCGTCTACCTTGCCCTTGGATGGAGCCAATCAGCATTTAAAATCCCAATTAGATGATGTTCAAGTAGTTGAAAATGGTCCTGATGAGTCTCCTAACGTCAATCATTTTGGGCAAGCTTCTGTATCTGGTCGAAATATACAAGAGGATGATTCTGGAGGTGCATCCGTTTTTGATGATAACCTATATAAGGACATGTCTTCCTACCAGGCACATGGGCATGCCTATGAGCATGAAACAGGTAACTATGATACTTCACATTTTCTTCTAGCATCTTATTATTGTTGTTACTTGCAAACTTCTTGTGAATTTTCTGTGAGCGTTGACCATTGACCATTTAATATCTGTCCATTATTTATAACACGGATAATTTTTGTACGCTTATTTTTTAATGGGAAATACTGGAACCTGCATATGAAGGTAGAAAATAAAAGTTGTTATCACCCTGGGTGAAGCATTGATGTGAATGTTTTTTTCCCTTGTGAAATGACGTTATGTTGATCTCTAAGATGTGAACCTTCATTTGTCCACCAAAACTATGAATTCCCAGCTGAAGAGAGTACTTCATCAGTAGCTGCAAACTTACAGCAACTTAGTTTACAAAAGGATGATCGGGGAGCACAACCTGAAGAGGATATCCCTGCTGTTGTAATTCCAAATCATCTACAACTGCACACGCCAGACTGTCTGCACCTGAGTTTTGGAAGTTTTGGATCCGGCACTAATGCTGCTCTTTCCGGTTCGGGGGCATTAGCGTCCAGGTCCATGAAAAGTAACTTGGAGGAGACACCTGCATCAGTGGATGTCTCTACAATTGGGCAGTCTGATACTAGGTATTATGTGTTCATATTTTGGTGTTTCTCATTTACTGACGGGTGGTTGGTTATGTATTCTAAAGATATTAATGGGTGCCTTTACAATTGGTTTCAAAATGATTTTGTTTTCAATAAAAAGTAAAAATGAGATTGTTTTGAGAATCATTTTGGGACCCATTTTGAAATTGCGTTTGGTTGGTTTTTAAAGAGATTGTCTTGAGTATAATAAAAAGGTGAAATTGTGTTTATTAATTAATATATTATAATATTGTTGATAAGTACTAAAAAATGCAAACAGAAAAGTGAAAACAACTTTGAACCGTTTTCTAATTCGTTCACAAAAACCATTCTCACTGTTTTCTTTTTCAAAACATTTGCTAAACAAACGTCGTTTCATTTTCATTTTCATTTTTTGTTTATCAAAATACATGAAAACTATTTTCAAAAACGGTTCCAAACACGCACATTATTTCTTTTGCAGAAATCCTGAATTTTATGGGGATGAGCATCTCAGAGCTACCTCGGATGGAAATTTGATTCATAGAACAGGTGCAAGTGCTGGGGAGTATGATTCTCCTTCAGTTTCACAAGAAGAGGCCTTGAAACAGGAAACTGCTGAAGCTGATCAAGGGAATCAGTACACTTTCCCTTCTGCACCTGGATTTTCTTATGAAAGCTCTCAACAGTTGAATGCACAATTTAGTCATCCACAGTCAAGCTCAGAGATGCAGAATCTTACTCCTTTCTCTAGTGTTATGGTAATATTATTTATTGAGCACAATTATTTTTGGTTGTTGGTCTAATACTTTTAATTCTTAAATTACAGTTACTTTAATGAGTTTATTAATGAGATCATTTGTGATGATCTCTCTCTGCTTTAAAATGTCAGTCGATATGGTACAAAGTCAGAGATTTATGCCCTTTGGATGAGAAACTCATTTCTCCAGGGGCTGGGCCCACCCAGCTCAAAATATTGAATCTAAACTATTGGAACACAACATAATCTAACCATTAACATTAATTGATGTAGTTTGAAATTATAAAACTAGGGTAAAGCTGGAAAAAGAAAAGTGAAGTTTTTGAACTAAAAAGTTTATTTGATGATACGATCTGCAACCCACAAAAAGGACCTTAACAATAAGCTTGAGCGCTGTTCTGTTTCTAACTTGTTTTACGTTACAATTGTGTTTATTCTTATGATCATATTAAATGGAGCTGCTTCCTCTGTGCGTGGAAATAGATTTGCATGAATTGTTAGATAGAGTAGGATATGTACGAGTCAAGCTGAGAATTTGTCAAAAGGTACTGACCGCAGTAAAGAACAGCAGAGAATACCATCTTCAAGGTTATTTGAACTTAGAAGGGATTTTAAGGGGTCATGGCGTTGAGCCTGTCCTCACTATGCCTCTATAGGATATGTTGTAACTTTCCATTATTGGTGTTTTAATTTCTTTATCATATCTCCTCCAGTTTGTGTTCAACATTATTGCTATTGTTGTTTTTGCTCGAATCTGTTCGTGGAAATTTGTTTTGTATGAAGTATAGCTGGACCAAATGTTGTATTAGTTAAATTTGATATTGTCTCACACTGCGAATTCTCATTACAGCATGCATACACAAATTCATTACCCAACACTTTACTGGCTTCAACTGTTCAGACTGCGAGAGAGGATCTTCCCTACTCACCCTTTCCTATTACACAATCGATGCAAACTAAATATAGCAACGCGACTTCTTCTATAAGTGGCCCCATCATGTCCATGCCAGAGGTGCCCGCTCTACTCTAGTTTTCATGGGATTTCTTGAATCAATTCTTCTTTTGGGGGATGTTTGATGCTCATCCAATTTATAACCAATATATGTGAATATGTAGGCTGCAATTTTATGAAAAACCATTATACAGCGTATTCATTTAGAAATTTTGAGGAGAAAAAACAACGTACAAAAAGGATTGGGAAGTGACATGCATGTAAAACTCGATGTTCAATATTTATGATTCTTTTGTTAATCTGGTCTTGTTTTCAGGCTTTGAGAGCAACTAGTATTTCTACACCGCAGCCAACTCAACAGACCTTACCCAGTGCTAACGTTGCTACAGGACCTGCCCTTCCACAACATCTTGTGCACCCATATTCCCAACCTACTCTTCCTTTGGGACATTTTGCCAACATGATCAGTTATCCTTTCGTGCCTCAGAACTACACGTATATGCCATCAGCATTCCAGCAAGCATTTGCTGGTAACAGCACTTACCATCAGTCATTGGCTGCTGTGCTACCCCAATACAAAAATAGCGTCTCTGTTAGCAGCTTGCCTCAGTCAGCTGCTATTGCTTCGGGATATGGGTTTGGGAGTTCAACCAGCATTCCTGGTGGAAACTTCCCTGTTAATCCTCCCACAGCACCTAGCGGCACAACCCTCAGCTATGATGATGTCCTAAGTTCTCAGTACAAGGATGCCAACCATTTAATGTCACTTCAGCAGGTAATTCTTGCTTAGCTTCAAGAACTCATGAAATCAAATGCATGACTTTGGTTTGTTTGTTTGACCAACATCAAGTTCATCATATTTTCCTTTTCTTCTCCTCTTGAGACTCAAATATGTGACTTCTCTTGTCGTTTTTCCAGAACGAGAACTCAGCCATGTGGGTTCATGGACCTGGCTCCCGAGCGCTGCCAAATACATACTATGGCTTCCAGGGGCAAAACCAACAGCACGCTGGATTCAGGCAAGGACAGCAACCTTCTCAGCAATTTGGGGCTCTCGGTTACCCGAACTTCTACCATTCTCAGTCAGGGATGTCCCTGGAACACCAGCAACAAAACTCAAGGGATGCTTCTCTTGGTGGCTCACAGGGCCAACCTTCTAAGCAGTCCCAACAGTTATGGCAAAACAGCTACTAATTAAAATCACCCTCCTGGTTTTTCAGGGTCTCGTAGTGAGTTTAAAAGTGCATTTCGCGGTCTTGATTAAATAATTAATGTATCATTTGTTGGTCTGAAGAGACCTTCACCGGCTGCTGCCCTGTCCCGCGAGGTTGTATTCTACATATTTATCTGTTGCTCTGTTTAACGTAGGAACATGTGTGCTAATTTGGGTTAGTGGACTATTTCCTTTTTTTTTTTTAATTTTTTTTATTTCCTTTTCTCAAATTTATTTGTCTCTGCTCTCTATTTCTTTCTTTTTTTTTTTTTTTTCTTAATAGTAAAGAAGTTGGCTCTCTTACTGCACTTCTCAAGGCATGGGATTTTACTAAATATCTTGGCAAATCTTTGCAAGTCTATTATTTAAATAGCGTTACTACATATGGCCAGTTATTCCGTTAATTTATAAGAAATGACACTTGATGGCAAGGCATCATGGTTCATGTAAGCTTTTGTTTCTGTACATGCCTGGATGATGTCTAACCTTGAACGGTCAAATGAAGAAGAAAAGTAAAGCTTGTAAAACAAAATGTTATTATTTTTTGGCCTAGGTGTTATTCATTCTACAAACTATATCCTAATAAAAGATGCAGAAATCATGATTTGTTGCATGAAACTAGAATACTGGGTATTGGAAGTTATCAGCCAATGCAAATACTCGAGTGGCGTTGAAAGAGTGAAACAGGGTACAATTTGACAATATTCACAAGTACATCGGCGACACAAGGAACTCAATAGGTCAGTTACAGATACACGGAGAGACTAATGAGACCGTTTCTTGGAGAAGAAATCTCGTGCAAGCAAAAATCTAAAGTGACTATTGATTACGAGAAGGGGATCGTAGTATGCATTTCTTCCATGTTTCCCATTTGTATTTTGCTAGTGACAAAACCACAAATTTTCGGAGATTGAGAACAATTAGAACAGTACGTACAAACCGATAGAAAAGAATATAAACGATCTGAAATTGTGATGCCACAAAACCTTGAAAACGATCGACTACATGAGTGATCAACGAGAGAGAAAGAAGCAACCGACAAATTTAGTAAACAATACGACATATTTTTTTAGGGGTTCCATAGCAATGTAGATCAGATGACAGTGGCATGAGGCGTCGTAATTAATTAATAGTATATCTAATGATTTGTCTTTATATCCAAATCTGACAAATGAACGATTACAAAATTTAGTGTCCGAATCTTCATAAAAACTGAGAATGTACTTTTAGTAATTAACTGTACAAAGTTTGTAAATAAAGACAAAAGACGTTTAGTTCATGAATTAGAATTATGAGATTATAATAATTTTTAATTTATGTATATTTTTTGTGAGAGAAAAATATTATAATAAATCACGAATTATGATTTAAATCGGGGTACGAATTTCTTAACTAAACAAGTTATTAGTTTAAAATTTACTAGTTATGACGGTTTTCTATAAAAAAAAAATTAATTAAAAAATTTAAAAAAATTACTAGTTATGTTTTTTTTTTTTTTTTTTTTTCTAAGAAAAGAAATCACTCGGTTGGGAGAAACTTATTATCACATGATGATTTGTCGATTGCCTACACGTTAGTGTTTGGTACATTTGCCTAGGTGTTAAAACATTCCACAAACTCTTAACTATCTTATTAAGGACTTGTTCATTTTATTAATTTGAGTTTGTAATTTGAGTTGAGATGTGATTTTATGTGAGAGATTTTTTATTGTAATAAAAAAATTAGATGTAACTGTTTCTAAGAACTTTTTACTTTAACAAAACTTAAATTTTAAATTCAAATTAATAAAGTGAATGAGATCTTAATTTTGTTTTTTTTTTTAGAATTTTGAGCCTTTTAAGTTAATATTTAAAGAAGAAAGAAAAAAGTAGGCCGATTTAGCGAGGAAACAACAATTAATGGTAGGAAGTTTAGCAAATTAGTAAATAGCAATTTTAGTGTAAATCTAAATTTACCTCAAACTAAAACCCAAAAATACCCCTAGATTAATAAATGGGTAATATTTTGAAGCCCTAGCAGACAATCTCCTTGGTAAAACAATAACAGACGACATAAAAAAAACTCTCTCCCTCTCTCATCGGTACGACTGATAGCTCGAAGTGATCGACGCAAGTCGTCGCAGTCGATGGATCTTCTTTGGGAGCATTCTTTGCAATCGCGCGAGATCATCAATTACACTCCTCTGGACTCCAACACCAATATCGCGGGCTTTCTGATTTCGGCTTATGAGGCCCTTTACGATCTTGGCCTTGCAACACCGTCGTCAGGAGCTCTTAGGATACCCGTCGTGCAACTAACTATTGTGGTGGTGCCTCGTAGCTCCATTGTGATTTAGAGAAAATTAGGTTTTTCAATTTGGGTGTTTAGCAAAAATTAGGGTTTTCAATTTGGGGATTTAGGGAAACTTAGAAATTTCAATATATATGCATATATATGTGGACGAATTTTCTAACGGTTAGGCTCATCAAATATAGATTTTAATAACGCAATGTGATAAGAATTTAATCACATTAACTGCTTAAATTTTATTGATTAATTATATAATTTATTATAACGGTCTCAATAATATCACACGATTAAAATAATAATATTTATTGATAAATAAATAAAAAGATTTTGATCACTTATTTAATTTTAGTGTCTTAAATAATGTCTAATTAATTAAATTATGTTACATCATTTAAAAAAGTTAAAAGATTTCTTAACTAACTTTTTTATTTTATTTTATATACATATATATTAAATAATATATTATAATGTGATTAGTTCAACACGTAAAAAATTAAACCGTCTCCATTAAAACCACACAGGTCACAATCGCTGAGCTTCAACGTGCTAATATGGTAAGATCATTGTTGTTGGTACCAGCGTTAGGTGTTTTTTTTTTTTTTTTTGTTGGTCCTTTTTCGTTTTATAGTCTTACTGGATTGGGTTCAATTTTAAAGACCAATTCTAATTATTAAGGGTTATTATATGAATTTATTTGCTTCTCTAAAACTCCTGCAGATCAGCGGGCCGATTAACTATATATTTTCACTACTTTTCCATTCATGAATACTACCTTAAATTTCAATTTTATTTGACGCAGAAACATGGAAACGTTTTGTGAACAAACATCGCGAGTCTTTACTACGGTTGAAATATGTTGAAAAACCGTGGTACGTTCTCATAAATACGCTTGTCAAAGACGGAAGACCAAACATGATCCTCAACAGCAACAATTAGAACACCTCTTCTTTTGTTTTTCAAATGCCTCAAAGATGACAATAAAAAGATTAGCACAAGGATTTCTCTCTATCCACAACGATGAAGACGACGAAGAACGTCTAATTAATCATGTCATTGAAGATTTCATGCCACCACTATTTTGAATATAACGTGTTTCGAAATTTTGAGCAACTATGGAACGTTGGATTTGGTTACGATCCCATCGGCGCTAAAGTTTACAAACTAGTCATTAGGATTTCTGGATCATGGTTTAAAGATCTTATTAGTGCTCAAGTTTATACAATTTGGACAACTAAGCATGCAGAGAAACCAAGATGCAGATAGAACCAAAAGAGCAATTTTATTTTGGACGCATCAACAAAGAGTTGTATTGCAAATTAAGGATTCTATTATTTTGGAGGTACATGATCGACTCATTTGACATTTATTCCTACGAGTTTCCTGACGATATTATATGATTGCCTAGCTTACGCCTGATCTCAAAGCTTATTTGCGATGATTGAATGTCGTCGCAAAAGAGTATGTTGTCGTCGGTAATATTATATTTGCAACGATTTGCCGTCGTAAAAAATTAGATGCAAATAATATATTTACGACGACAGTTTTGAGATATTGTCGCTAATACATTATCGACGACTGTCGTTGTGAATAAGTTATCACGAATGTTCCGTCAAACATGTCATTGATGACGACATGTGTAATTAGATTTGCGACGATATACATTGTTGCAAAATGTTAAATGTCGTCGTTAGTGATTTAAACTATTTGCAACAACTTATTTCAGATTTGTCACTGCACAAAATGTTTTTTTCTCTAATTTCTTAATAATATTAATTATTAATTATAAATTAAAAGAAAATTTAATAATAAAATAAATCAATAAAATTGATATTTGCTAATAAAATATTAACATAAAAAGTCAACATAATAATAAAATAAGTCTTAAAAAGTAAATTAATTAATCCATATAAAAAAGTATTGATAATAAGAAAAATAAAAATAAATATTTTAATATCCTAAATTATCCGCATCATTGTTCTCATCCTCGTCTTCTTCGTTTCTCTCTTGCGGCGGCGGCGGCGGACGAACCCATGGTTCAAGACGATTAAGTGGCTGTGAGTGTGTTTTTTTTTTAAGAAAGAAAAAAATAAAATGACTAGCCTTTAAAAAAACAAAATGATTACGAAAAAAATATAAACTAGAAAGGAAAAAAAAAAAAAACATTATCAAACAACAAATAACAAAAAACATTATCAAGCAACAAATAATCATGCAATTTTTTAGGATAGTCGTTGAAAGGTGAAAATTAGAGTTTTCTTATAGATATCAAAAAGTAATACTTTACAATTTGAGGTTATATAACATGTGGAGTGTGCGAAGAGAAAGAAAAAAAAATATCATTAGTTTTTTTTTTTTTTTTTTTTTTTTTTTTTTTTTTTTTTTTTATTAATAATTTTTTTTTGTCATTTTATCTAAGGGTTATTTTTTAATTTTTTTTTTTTTTTTTTGTCATTTTATGTAAGGGTTATTTTTTAATAAGAACTTTTAATTAAAAGAGGTGTGAAGAGTAAAATAGAGTTTGTGAATAAAATATCTCCCCCTTCCCCTTCACTCTCTTTCTCCCCTGCCTCTGTTTTCCCTTAATTATTTCGTTATGTGCGAGTGGTTCGAGTTTTTTATTTCCATTAATGCAATTTTGAGGAAGAAATTGTATTCCTCGTGATATGGGTTTATTCTTGGTGGTTTCCCTCAATTGGTTTCCTTGTATTGTTGTATCTCATGGCATGATCTTGGGAATTGATTCCTCGTGATATGGGTTTATTCTTGGTGGTTTCCACACACATCTCACATGATCTTGGGACTGATTACACACACACACACACACACACACACACACACACACATATATATATATATATATATATAGACACACACTATTTCTAAATAGCATGTTGGTTAAGGAAGCTTTAAATTCGAGGAGCTTTTGTTGTGGGGGAAAATTTGTTATTCTTGATCAAGAAAATATATTCAACTGCTACTTGGATTTTTTTTCTTTTCGAACTGTGAATCAATGGAATTTGGAGGAAACAACCAGATTTATTGAGGAAAAAAAAAACATGGACCAAGAAATCTCATTGGTTCTTCTGCTTTGTTGCTGTGAATGTGTTTTTTGGTTTTCGTTTCAGTTTGTAGATTTTCTAATTTTGTACCATTTTTTTCTTTTTTTTTTTTTTTTTTTTTTTTTTTTTTTTTGCAGGTAAAGAAAAACCTAATTGAAATTGATCTTTCATTCCATGTGGAAGTTCATCTAAAGACTTTCAAATGTCAAAATGAATAAAAATTTAAAATTTAAATACTAAAATTAAAAATCTCTAATTTAAACGCATAAAATAAACGAGACATAATAGGTTTTGCAGGCTAAAATACAAGAATGTAAAATGCATTTAAATTTGGTTATACTCACAAACTATTCAATTCAATAAAATAATGTACCACAAAAAATATGTTATATATAACGTTCGGTGTGAAATTATGATGTCCTGTGCTAAAATAATTATTTGTGGAATTAATAGAAATAATAATGTACCAAGAGAATATTTTGCATTTAGTGTAATTATTTATATAACAACTTTAGTCAATATGCGAATGGAATGTGATTTTCTTTATGAAATTTCAGAAGTCATTCATCAATATTCATCAATTTTAATGTCAGTAATCAAAAACTATAAAAGAAAAAAAAAATCATAATTCTATGAGTAAATTTATCAAGAAATTAAGTGCAAGAATCAAAATAGCACAATGCTCATAATTTAAGAATTAAGGACATATTTGGTGCATCGTATTATATTTTATTGTATCGTATAATATTATATTGTATTGTATAATTTTAATACAATATGGTGTTTAGTTGGTGGTATCATTAAACATTATACTATTTTTACTATTGTAATCTATTTACGTATTAGTTTGTAATAAGATAAAATTTAGGCCTAATCATAACCTAATTCGACCCTAATCTCAATCTAAATCCAACATTTAGAGGAAGCAAGGAAGAAAGTAGAGTTGCTACATAAGGGGTCTTTTTGTTAAAAAAATATATAAAATGGGGTCAAATTGTAATTTTCAAAAAATTAAGGGGGAAATTATAATTTTTAAAAAGTTTAGGGGTCAAAACATAAGTTTTAAAAAGTTTAGGGATAAAAAATATAATTCTTAAAAGCTTAGGAGTGAAAATGTAATTTTTTAAAAATATAAACCCAATATCACTCTAGCCTTAAAACTCGACTGCAATGTCAGTTTCAAAACCCAATTCCGAGCCTTGATATTTGTGAAATATTTTATATTTTTTTTTTTTTTTTTTTTTTTTTTTTTTTTTTTGTATTAGACATCACATTTTGTATTGTATTAATTATAAAAATTATATTAAATTATACAATGTATAAATGTCACCAAATATTGTATTATTACTAAACAATACAATACGCAATGCGTGTATCAAACATGGCCTAAATAGTTTTAATAACCATTTGTGTTTTTTATGTAAATCTTATGTTTTTGGAATGAAGATGGCTTTTGCTCTTCACATGTTTGATGTGAACGCTTGACCTAACTGGGAGACCTCGAATCTGGGTGAGATAACCCAGAGGAATGTAGTCCAAGGAAGTGGCCGTGAAGAGTAGTTTCCTCAGTAGTACAAGTTTAACATTATACAAAGGGTCCTCCCATGAAAAGTTTCAACGATTTTTTAAGCCATTTACTTGAAAAGTATTTTAGCTTTTATTTTTTATTTTATTTTTTATTTTTATTTTCATACGAATGAAGATATATATATATATATATATATATATAGAGAGAGAGAGAGAGAGAGAGAGAGAGAGAGAGAGAGACACACACACACACACACACACACACACAAGTTATGTTTTTTCCACCACTACTTGCATAATTAACTCGTCCTGTAGGAAATAGATTAGAATGTTAGTGCACTTTGTGTATTTAAATATCGTAAAATTGTTTAATTTAGATTACAACAGTCCACGAAAACTAGTGCCTTTCAGATTAATTGAATAGATGTAACCACCTAACTTAACGGACACTACTATATATTTTTTAATTGGCACAAATTATATATATATTTTGGTTCAGCATAACAAAAACTAAATTTAATAAAGTGAAGTTGGTTTTTCTGTTTTATTTTATCTTATTTGATCTGGTTGAGTTTGAATATAAGATTTTCAATTCACATTAACCACTCCCGTGACTCTCCATCCAAGCTTTGAAATATTGTCTCAAAGAGTTCAATTTGGTTTGAATTTTTTTGCTTCATAAGTTTAAATTAGTAATTTTTTTATTATGATTTTTTTATTTAAACAAACACTATAAAAACTATAAATTTAAAGTCATAAAACAAACAACTTCCTCTCTTTATATAAAAATATTTTTATTAAACGACACGATAATCGTATCACTCTTTTAATTACAATTTATTTTTTAAACTATTTTATCGACCATTGATGAGCCGGTTTTGTAGATTGATGACTGATTATGAGACATTTTGAATGTTAAAAGACAAGACTCAAATTCAACCTTAAATTCCAAAATCAAAATTTAATATAAAACTAACTTAAAATTCTTTCTTTTCTCTCGACGAGTATGGTTCAGCCATCAAGGGCGTTCTCAAAACACGGTGGGGCTTGTTAATCATTGTTGGCAAACATGAAGACAAAATCTGCATGAAATGTTGCCTTCAAAAAAAAAAAAAAAAAAAAAAAAAAAAAAAAAAAAAAAAAAAGAGAAATCTGCATCAAATGCCATTTAACAAATATGGAAGTAGGTCCAAGCTCACGTGCCTCCAGGTAACTTCATCATCAACTTGGAGATTTTATAACAATAAGTGCACGTTATTTTGTTTTAGAGCAAAGTAAATTCTTTTAAGCAATTTAAATATATTCTAACAGTCGAGTCTATTTATTATTGTGCAGTTCACGTTAAAAATAGTGCAACTCACAATAAAATATATATATATATATATATATATATATATTTTTGATCTTAAATCAAACCGTCAAAATTTAAGTGGATTAAAAACTTCTCCGCCCATAGAACGAGACAATGTAATTCTTTTTATTTTTATTTTTTATGCTAATAATAAATAATCTAACGCAGACTTTAGTCCTACTAATGTAAAGTGAATATGTTCGAATCGCCGACCATGGATACAGAAACGATGAGAGTACCAAACCAATAATAAAACATAAAAAATGTTACCCGTTGGATTCCATCGAAAATCTAGATATCAACTGTCCCTACTCATGGTCCCACACCATTGTACAATGTCAACAGCCAGAAAAGACCAATCCAACAAGTCCAGATCCAAAAATCTAAACTCGCCCGCATGAGATCCGACCCCAAATGAACTTCACTAGTTCGACTTTTACTTCACTGATCAAGCAGCTGAGAAATCTGAGAGAAAACACAAGAAGAAGAAGAAGAATGGGTTTCACAATGGGTCTGAATCTTCTTCTGTTGTTGGCTATGGTGGCCACCAACATTCTCTCTCTCTACCATCTCTCCTCCAATTCCCCCTCCACCGCCACCAACAGCCCTTCCACCGCCCCCACCAAGTCCCCGACCACCTCATCCACCAGCTCACCACGATACGCGCCACCATCAACCACCTCACGCGCCGCCACCACAACCCCAACTCTGCCGCCGGAAGTTCCGCCTCGGCCGTCCCTCCCGCCGATCTCCTCCTCTACTCCCAGCTCTCCCCCATTGCCTCCGCCTGCCGCGCCCACCCAGACCTCCTCCACCGCTTCATGAACTACACCCCGTTCTCTCTCTGCCCCTCCTCCTCCGATGACCTCGCGGAAACCCTGATTCTCCGCGGCTGCCACCCCCTCCCTCGCCGCCGCTGCTTCTCCCGAACTCCGCCGAAGCCCTCGTCTTCTTCTCTCCCTCAAAACCCCTTCCCTTCTTCGATCCCCGACTCGTATTTGCTCTGGAATCGGTACAGTTGCAAGAGCTTGGATTGTCTGAACAAGATGAACCCAAATTTGGGTTTTGATCTGGGGAAGGAAGTTACGAATTTTGTTTCGTACAAATCGGAGCTGGATTTGCCGGTTCCCCAGCTGATGCAGATCGCGAAGGCGGCGAATTCGGTGCTGAGATTGGGGATCGACATCGGCGGAGGCACGGGAACGTTTGCGGCGAGAATGAAGGCCTACAATGTGACGGTTTTGACGACGACGATGAACGTTTTCGCTCCGTTCAGCGAGGTCGCGGCGCTGAGGGGGCTGGTGCCGCTCCACGCGCCGCTGCAGCAGCGGTTGCCGGTGTTCGACGGGACCATGGACATCGTACGGTGCGGGAGGGCGGTGAACCGGTGGATTCCAACCGTGGCGCTGGAGTTCTTGCTGTTTGATATTGATAGGGTGTTGAGGAGCGGCGGGTACTTGTGGCTGGACCATTTCTTCAGCAAAGGGGTTGATCTTGAGAAGGTTTATGCTCCGTTGATTGGGAAATTGGGGTACAGGAAGGTGAAGTGGGCGACGGCGAGCAAGGCCGATTCGAAGAGCGGCGAGGTCTTCTTGACTGCTCTCCTGCAGAAGCCTGTCACGAAATGAAGTTGGGCTCTTGTGAGGTAATAACTTGAATTGTTGAAATTTTTGTTTTTATCCATCTTTGGTTTTTGTAAGTTTTCATGCATGGTTTGATGATCTTCACTTAGTATTTGTCATATCTGCTTTTTTCAGTTAGTGGGAATATATGATTTTAGATGAAAATGAGGTGAACTTAATTAGATTTCGAGTATGGCATTATTTGATTTGTTGGGTGTTAATGTTTTTGCATTATTTCTTGGATGGAAAGGAAGGCGGTTTTGGAATTCTATGGATTGGTAATTGGTTGCATCTGATCTGAGAGTTTTTGGTATTTCTGATCATGGTGAATTCAGATCTTTGTGAATTAAAGGTCTGATCGCATGTTTGGCGTTGCTATTTCATTAACATAATATGAGTTTCGTCATGGTTAATTCTCAGAATACCATGGTTTAAGGAAGGAGATCTTGCTTGAAATTTGTACTCGAGCAAGGTATTCCCTCTTAATATCTCGAAATAAAACATACTACAAGAACAGGCTCAGAAACTTAGAATTAATTAAAGGTCAATCTTTTCCAAAACGGCTCTTTCTTTTTGAGGTTAAAGTTCCTGTTATTTTTTTTTTTCCTCCATCTAGATTAACCAAGTTTTCTTTGGAAAGTAAAGGTGATGAAAAGTTTAGTGACATGTGCTGACTAGTAAATCATGAATCCTTTATATGATAAAAGTATTGCATTGTTTTGTTATTGTAAATGACTATAGTCTTCTGTGGAGAGTAATAGTGATTAAATAGATTGTAGATGTTGAAACAAACTTGACGTCAGATTTGGTAAACAATAAAATTTGATTCATTGCCCTGTATTAGCAATAGCCGCTTTATCTGATTCATTGCCCTGTATTAGCCGCTTTATTAGCCTGTTTCCTTTCAATCTTAAAGAGAAAGGAGAAAATGGGATGCCTGATGAAGAAGTTGAATTATCTTTCTTCAACAAAGTCTCCACTCATCAGAATTCCAACCTTTTGGGATTTTTCCTTAACTAGCATTTGAATTACGTGCATTGCATTAGGCATTCAAGCAATCACCAACTAAGAAACACTTGTAGTTAATGGAAGCTTACCTGACAGTTTAGTAGATGAGTTTATTTCTTACATATCTATTTACACATAGGCACACACGCATATTTATACATATACATATACATATATATATATGGACTAGTTTTCAATAGTTACACTTTCATAGTGGTTACCTATCAAATATGGCCTTATATTCATCGCATGACTCAAGTCATATTGGTACAGTGATTTCTCTTATATAAATTCAAATTCAACTTTTTTGTTACAGTATTTTTCTCTCACATACACAACTCAAGTCGTGACTTGAGTTGAGTAAATGAACACACTTATAAAAATTTAATGATGTGGTGTGATAAAAATCCAATTTTATTAGTTGTCATAAATATTTTTAGTTAACTATCTAATTTGTTGCAACCGGTTAAAAGACTGACACTCACACTCACTGATGGGTAAATAATAGAATAACTATTTAAACCACACCCAGATGGATGTGTGTGTGTGTGTTTTTGTTGAATTTGTTAGTGAAATTTACTGCTGTAACTTCTTTATCTGGCTGCTTCTGATGGATTTAAACTGGCAATGCAGGATTATTGTTTAGACTTGAGAAAGGGATTACATAAGACTTTTCTCACTCCCGGTCCTTGATGGAGGCCTTCAGGCCGAGTAAGAAAGCAACATATTTATTTCCACTCAAGTGGGTTATATACATTTTGTTAGCGATCAGTAAGGTATAGGCAATTGTGGAATATTAGCTGACATGGTTGGGACGAAGGTGAATTTGTACCACTAAAAGATCCAAGGGAACAAAAAGCATGTGCTGAAGCCAGTCGTCTTTATTGGCGTCTTCTTGACTGCTTGTAAGATAAAGTTATTTCTTTTATTATTTATATTTTTTTAAAGGAATGAGTATGCAGAACTTTGAGAAAAAGCAAGCTTTATTAATTAGCTGATTATCTCTTATCAATAAATTAAAAAAAAAATTGCCTTTTCTGGAGAGAGAAAGAAAGAAAAAGTTATGGCTTTCTCTGGGTTAGAGACCTTTAAGAAACTCTACGGTAAACATTCTATTTTAATTGTTAAATTATTTTTTTAATGATTAAATTTATAAAATAACAATTTTATACTGTATATTATAAATAATTTGTATAAATTTAACTGTTAAAAAATTAATTTAATAATTAAAATAGAATATTCTGTTAATTTTTTTTGAAGGGTCCCACGCTCTCAAAAGTTTCATGTGTTAAAGTGGTTCCTTTTCTGCGTAAATCATTTAGACGGAGAAAAAGAAAAAGGCTGGGGGGAACAAAATGCAAGGAAAATAGTGGCTCGTAGAAAGAGCTCTCTTTTCGCTTGTCCTATGCGTTCACTAGTCCGTATCATAAAATGTAGTCAATAAAGTGAGAGCTTTTGTGAACCAAAGGAATAATTAATTAGTAATTGCTTACGCCTTGTTTTTTATTTATTTATTTTATTCGTTTCGAGAATCATTCAACAAGATTAGTTCAGTATTTTTTAATTTTTAAGGGCTATTTAAAATTTAAACTTTTTATTAATTATTTTAAAAAATCTATTATTTTGTGGGTTGATTAACAACCCGTAATTTTCAATCCAATTGCAAAGACATACCCTCTATTTAGGAGTTCTTTGAATCTTAAGATGGCGAGACTCTTGTTTGTACTCAAAATTGGTTATAAGTCTACACATGACTCTAAAGTAAGAGACTAACTTGGAGACTTATGAAAATCTAGGTAAGATAATAAAATTAAAATTATATGAACTCTAAACTATCTAAATGATTACAAGCTATTTTCATTTCTCTTATAGATCATTCAAAAACAACCATTAAGGAGCCAAATTTAAAGATGGTGAATGTTACAACTTGCTTTGGATGGATTTGACGGATTTAATTTTATGTTTGCTTTGTTTAAGCTATTTGTTTTATTTAAGAGAATCTAATTCAACAAGATTAGATGGATGTTTGATGTTAGATGGAGATAAAGATGGTTGATATTTCTATTTAATGATGAAGTTTGAATATTATATTGAACTTTAAGTCTTTAATTTTTTGTTGAAACCGACCACCCAATTTACACCCGAATATCGTTAGGTTGTAACATCTGGGGCCAAACTTCGCACCCTTTGGGATGGGGAAAAAAAAACTTTAGCTCAACCCAACCCATGAACACCCCTATCTTATCTTTAGTTCATATTTTCTCTTATCATCAAGAGCCATATTTCCTTTCCATTTTACGGCTTAATTTTCTTTTTTCCCTTTGTTTAACAAGGCATAACTACAAGGTAGCTAACTATTTGTTCACATTCTAAAGGAATTATGTTAAGAACACAAAATAAAAATAAATAACTAATAACTAATAACTAGAGACATGTTTAGTTATTAATACTCAAATTTGCAATAGACGTGTTTTTTTTTTTTTTTTCCTTAAATAAAACAACATTCTTTCTTCTATCAAGAAAACGACAAATGATCTCCTAAAAAAAAAAAAAAAAAATAATAATAATAATTCTGTAGGAACCGGGTTGGTTACATACCCTAAAGTCCAACTAGGCTATACACACATATTTATCATTACGAGCTCTTCTAATTCTGATGGGAGTTGTTATGCCAACTAAAACCAGACTCTTGACATAACCAAAAGCACCAAAATGTGTTGTCTCTTCAAATTTCTCAAGACTTGTAGCCTTCTTGGTGACTAGGTTATAAGAGACCAGGCCTTGTTTACCTTGTCTAATAAGGAGCTCATGACACTTCCAAAATGCTATCGGGATTTCGCAAATACCTCCTAGTGGATCGATTCATACATGTTTTGTCCACCCTGGACAACTTTTATGACGTCGACCCTTAAAGGGGTGTTTGGTATGGGGTAATTTCAAGGTGGGAATGAGAATCTTTTAGATTATCATGTTTGATACAATTATTAAACTTTTTTAAAACCCAAGAAAGTGAAGCCCATGGGTTTTACATTACCACATTTTGAGATAATCCTAAACCCATCTTAGAGGGTGTTATTTACTTTCTCATGAAAATTAATAACACGGAAAAGTTAAAAAATGGGTGTTATTTAATTTCCCACATTTCTTCCCACCTATCTCTTCGTAGACCCAACCGCCTCTCTCGTTCATTGCTTTTCTGTTGACCATGCCTCCGCCACCGTTGCCACCTTCCGTCTTCGGACTTTCCTTTGCCACCACCACCATTAAATCCACCTTCCGATCCACTACTATGCTCTACCCCACTATTAAATCCTCATATCCAACAGTGGTCGCCGATCTCCTCATCCGCCTAGCCCTTTGACCGTCCCACCATTCCCCGTGACACTCACTTCCGTCCGCCTAGCCCAAAATTGCCTCCGTCTGCCCAGTCTCAAATTGCCTCCGTCTGCCCAGCCTCAAATCGCCTCCGTTCGCGCAACCCCGTGACCATCCTCGAATCGCCTTCGTCCGCCCATGCCTGGCAAAGTCCAATCCCGTGTGGAATTGGAAGATCAAGAGGCAGAGAGAGAGAGAGAGAGAGAGAGAGAGAGAGAGAGAGAGAGAGAGAGAGAGAGAGAGAGAGAGAGAGAGAGAGAGAGAGAGAGAGAGAGAGAGAGAGGAATTGGAAGATCAAGAGAGAGAGAGAGAGAGAGAGAGAGAGAGAGAGAGAGAGAGAGAGAGAGAGAGAGAGAGAGAGAGAGAGAGAGAGAGAGAGAGAGAGAGAGAGAGAGAGAGCATTTTTGAGTTTTGTATTTTTTCATAATATTTAAAAAATCTACTAATAGTATTAATCTTATAAGTTAGTAAAATGGAAATAATAGGATTTAATTAGTTTCATTTTTTTTTTAAAATTATTAACTTTATAAGAAGAATTACATTACTATGTCCAATTAAACACTGTAAAATAACGTTTCTCGAAATCTAATAAAAGATTCATGGGCATAACCAAACATAATAATGTAGGATTCTAAAGAATCATATTACCCACTATCACTTTCTCAAGTATTTAATTCTTATTAATTACTGCATACTAAATGCTCCCTTAGAGTTTGATGACACATGACGCAGTATCCTGTATCCATACTTGAATAGGTTTTGCCGTCGGATAACAAAGCAACATTTTCATTCCACCTAGTAGGGCTTGAATAAAGCGATGGATTGTCTCGCTTTGGAATATATCAGGTAGTGGAATATTGCTATGTAATTGTTTCGTTAAAGGACTCGAAATAATTCTTGGAAACCAACCAATAATAGACCCCTTTGCAATACACCTGTTTCTTGGTGGGAATAGTATTATAGTCATTATTGGTGTCTCTTTGTCTTGATTTCTCTTTGGACTCGAATAGTATTATAGTCGCCTGTTTCGAATTTTTCCATGCCCGTTACGTAGTAGGAAGAAATTATCAATAACATAATTAAAGGCCTTATTCATTTTACTGATTTAAATTTTCAGTTTAAATTTTGAACAGTAAAAAGATCCTTCATGTGTGTATATTCTTTTATTGTAATTGAGGAACTTGAAAATTAAATATGAAGACTTTTTGCCGCTATTGTAGAGACACGAAATATCTTCTATTGAAAATTAAATATGAAGACTTTTTTCCTCCAAAATATCTTCACACAAATCAGAAAACTTTGCCATATGTATTTTCTGCCTTAAATGAAGATTAAAATTCAATTAAAGATATTCTATAGAATGAAAAAAGCATAGAAAATTGCTAATATATCAAAGACATGTATTGTTGAACATTTAAATGCCACATAAATTGTTAGTGATATTCCATAAATATATATGTATGTGCCACGATTCACATTCTGTTAACAATCAAAACTTAGACCCGTGTGATCATTTTTTTTTTTTGTCCCATGAATTCTATATCAGGAACTTTATATCTAGCACCGTACGTATATATACAAATACATGAAGGATTTGGATGTAGAATTTCCCAAAAAGTACTGAGAGAAAAAGAGAAAGAGGGGATCTCATGCGAAGGCGAAGACGCGTTCCTTCTACGGTGTCTTCATCTCTATGCATTATTGCGGTCCTTAGTCTCTCTGTTTGTGGTGATTGGATTAGATTCAGTTTTTTTTTTTTTTATGTTTTTTTTTTTTTAATGTTGGGGATTTGTTTCTGTTTAATGGTAGATATTTTGATTAAAATAAAGGTGGAGGTGTTTCCGATTGTTGGTTTTGTCTTTTAATGTTTTTGAGTTTTGTTTTGTAATAACGGGAGTGGTTTCTCCAACTTCCGATTGTGATAATATATTAAATTTGTAAGAGTTTGTTCTTTGTGGTGTTGTGTGTGTTTATAGTGTGGATGGTGGCCTTTCCACTATAATATCGTGACTCTTAATCGTTAGGATGCTTCTTTCAATTATTGAGGTCTTATCAAAAAAAATATTTATGAGCTCGTTTTTAGTGTGCTGAGGAGATTCTCATTTTTGAATTGTACTAATAGAACTGGTCTCCATCAGGAATTATGCAATATGGTTATTCATATTCTCTTGTAGTACTTTATTATCTTGAAGCACCAAATGCGGCAAACTTAAGTAGATTTATATAACAAAAAAAAAGAAAGCAGATTTATATAGACAAGGATTTTTATTTTTATACTATATTACTAATATAAGGTAATCATTTGGAAGCACCAGCTCAATCTCAAAAACCACCCAAAAAAAAAAAAAAGCAGATTTACATAGATAAGGAGTTGCGGTAAAGGTAATCCCAAAATATATTTTTATATATAGTAGATTTCTGAAAGATAAGGATTTTTTTTTTTTTTTTTTAATGAATAAATACAAGGTAAACATTTGTAAGCACCAACGTGGCAAACTTGTGAATGGCAACAACAGATGTCAGCGTTGTAAAGCAGTCCAAGTTTGAATTGAATCGAAGCAAGAACCAGCAATGGAATATCATTCTCAATACAATTAGCATTTCACCGAACAAACTGAAGGGAAAAAAATCTCCCAAACTTCTCAGTTCAAAATTTTTGCTACATTAAAACATGCAATAATAATAATAATAATAATAATAATAATAAAACCTAAAACAGTATGAACACTTCACTTCATAGTCCTTGAATAATACTTCAAACTCTCGCCATATCCTCTCTAGTTCAAACTTTAAGCATATTTCATTTCATTAATTTAAATTTTTAATTTTAGTTTTATTATGATTAAAATTTTTTTTATAAAAAATCACATTTAATTTTTTTATTACAGTAAAAATTTTTTTTAATATAAATTCACATCTCAACTTAAATTAAAAATTTTAATTCGTAAATTAAAAAAGACCTTAGAGTTGCCAAAAGTTTCAAACACCTTAACTTCTTGTCAGCCATTTTCCATTTGAGAGAGTTTGCCAAAATTTTAGGGATTATTCTTTTATAATAAAATTTTAAAAAATTAAAACTCAAATTATAATTTTATTAAAAGTCATGTTATTTTAAATTTAAATTTTATTTAATTTTATTCAATTTTATTCAAATCATAATTTTAACTTAAATTATAACTTAAATTTTATTTAAAAATTACATTTAAATTACACTCTAAAAAGCATACACTTGAGTCCCTCAAAAGTCATTTTCCGTCTGAAACTGTCAGCCACAGCGTATCTTTTAGCATCTGTTTGAGGGATCGATGAATTTTATCAAAACCCTTTTGGTCCTTTTCCCTCATCGTCTCCACCGTTTGCCATTGTGTCGAATCAGTGTGGTAATCAATACCAAAAGAAAGTTGTTAATAATTTCAGAATAAGTCTAATCAAGAAATGAAATAGTCATTTGAACAAAAAAAAAAAAGTTGTAATGAATAAATCCAATCAAGAAATGACCTCCATCATTTCACAAATTTAAATTTTTAATTTTAAATTTTTATAATTAAAAAATTTTAAAAAATATTATATATATATTTTTTATTATAGTTAAATTTTTTTTAAAAATATAACATTTTAATTTAAATTAAAAATTTAAATTTATAAAGTGAATTAGGCCGAAATAATGATCATTTGAAAAAAAAGGTTAATAAGAAGAAAGTAACACAAATTTTGCAAAAGAGAGTGTTGTACACTATATATAATACGATCTAAAATATGTCCGAACCAAGAAAGTGTGATAACTAGTGTGACAACAACAAACCAATCGAGTAACAAATATGAATTAATGTCTTTTGCCATTGGAACAGGTGCAAATTGAAAAAGTAGCGCAATATGTAAGATCTTTTACCCTTGAAACGATGTAACAATAAACTATTGAATCAATTCAACAACAAACAATATTTGATCGGCATTATATCGACTATATATAAATTAAAAGCAACAAGCGAATTTAAATGTTTTACTTTTGGTTATGTACGCAATCTTTTATATTTGAATCAATTCAACAACAGACGATATTTGATTGGCATTACATATATCAAATATAAATTAAAAGAAACAAGCGGATTTAAGGTCTTTTACCTTTGAATCTTGAAATCATGTTGTGAGGAACTAAAGCGGTTGCTTTCTTCTGTTCTTCACAACACTTGCACAAATAAATAAGTCAATATAAGTAAAAGTGTAAGAAATTTTTACTTATAATAACAATATAACTTAAGACCTCGATTATTTTATCGATTTAATTTTTAATTTTTAATTTTTACAGTTAAAAATTCTCAGAAAATGTCATATTTAATTTTTTCTATCACAGTTAAAAATTTTAAAAAATATCACATATCAATTTAAATTAAAAACTCAAATCCGAATGAAACTCAAATCTCATCAAAATATAAGAAGAGTTAAGTCTTGAGGTTCCGTTTGCTATATTATATAACAATTGGTCACGCTTTAACTCGTGCAAAAATGTGATCATATTGGACAAATTTCAGAACCATATGTCCCGCTGGTGATGTTGTAGTGTACCTATTAACCAACTGAAATATGCTCTTTATATAAACCTTCAGCACGCGCAATGTTGCCTTCATGTTTTTCTTTATTATTATTATTATTATTTTTTGGTTAAGGTATGTTATGTTGCTAGTACTTCAGGAATAATATATTCAAAGAGCTATTTTCTAACCAAAATAACTTTAGCACTTCAAACAGAGATATTCGGGGCTCTCCATCTGAATCGCATGGGAGAGGTTTCTGAAAGAATTTTCAAGAAAAATAATACCCGTTTGTTTTATATATTCAAATTTAAATTATTAATTATGCTATAATGTTTTTCTCTCATAAAAAATTTAAATTTTAAATGTGAGAATTAATAATCATAATTTAAGTATACATTCTAAATGGCCCTTAAGTGTTATAGTTATAAAAAAATTTCCAAAATTAACCCAATCAAGAAAAAATAAAGAAAAAAAATAAATAGAGGATGTTTTTATGCTTGTCGCAGTTTCAAACATATCTATTATCTACTTTCCTTCTCATTTTGTTTTCTTTCTTATACTTTTATTTAGGTTTTTTTATATTGAAAATAGTAAAAAATAGGTTAATATGAAAAACTTAAGAAAATATATAGACAAATTTTTAATTATAGAAATTAATAGGCCATAACTTGTTAAGTTATGGTTCATAATCAGATAATTTATGAACAAACTTGTCAAGTTATGATTCATAACCATACAAATTATGAACAAAAACCGTGAATTATGACAATAACTTGTCAAGTTATGGTTCATAACCAGACAAGTTATGAAAAAAGTAGTAATTTGACCTATTTATTAACTTATGTAAACTATTGGCCTATTAATTTTAATTTATCTTAAGTCTTAGCCTATTTCCTTCTTTCTCCCTTTTTTTTTTATTAGGTTGTTTGGAGACAAGATAAACTTTCTTTGGCTTTTTTAATTTTTTTTTCTTTGGCTTTTCCTTTTGTTATTAATTTTTAGGGTAAACAAGGGTACATTTTAGTCTTTACAAATAAAAGAACAACAACGACAAGCCTTAATTCTAACTTAATTGGAGTCGGCGATATAGATTTCACTTTTTCACACATCTATGTTTGAAATTAAACTTTCCTAAAGGCCTAGATCTAAAATGTCTTTCTTAACGACTTCGGTCCATGTAATTCTTAGTCTACCCCTTCCTCTCCTAATATTAGGTATAAGAATGTCCACCTAAGCACAAATTGTACTTCTAGCGGTCTAAGTTGGACATGCCCGTACCACTTCAAACGACATTCGCGCACCTTATCTTCTATTGGTACTACACCTACTTCACTACTAATAACTGCATTCCTTATGCGATCCATTCTCGTATGACCACTCATTCATCTTAACATACGCATTTCTGCCACACTCATCTTAAATATATGTTTGTCTCTTAATCGCCCAATATTCACTACCATATAACATAGCTGAGCGGATTACAATAAAACTTTCCTTTCAACTTGATAGACATCTTGCCATCACATAAAACTCCTGTAAGATTCTTCCACTTAACCCACCCTTCCTTAATTCTATGTTAGATATCCTCTTTTATATCTCCTTCATACTACACTATAGACTCAAGGTACCTAAACTTCCTAAAAGCCCCAATCTCCACATCATCTAAAGAAATTTCATCACTCTGATCACTTGAGTTGCTAAACTTACAATGCATGTATTCAGTTTTCGTCCTACTTAACTTAAATCCCTTCGTCTCGAGAGTCTGTCTCCACAGTTTTAACTTATGGTTAACTCCTTCCTTATGTTCATCAACTAAAATTATATCGTCCACAAAAAGCATACACCAAGGAACTCTATCTTGAATTTCTCTTGTTAGCTCATCCATCACGAAGGTGAAAAGATAAGGACTAAGAGCAGATCCTTGATGAAGGCCAATCCGAATGGGAAATTCTGCCGTGTAGCCTCCAACAGTTCTCACACTTGTGACCACCCCATCGTACATGTCCTTAATTACCTTAATATACCTCACATGCACTCCTCTCTTTTCTAGCACCTACCTTAAAACTTCCCTCAGCACCTTATCATATGTCTTTTTTAACTCTATAAAGACCATATGTAGGTCCGTCTTGGCTTCTCTGTACCTTTCCCTCAGCATCCTAAGAAGAAAAATGGCTTCTGTGGTTGATCTGTCTGGCATGAAGCCAAATTGGTTACCTGAAATGGTAGTTGTGGCCCTTAATCTCCTTTCGATAACTCTTTTCTAAAGTTTCATAGTGTGACTTTTAACTTTATGCCCATGTAATTGTTACAATTCAGCACATCTCATTTTCTTGAAGATGGGGACAAAAATATTTTCCCTTCATACATCAGGCATATGCTTCTTCTTTAATATCTCATTTAAAAGCTTAGTGAGCCACACAATTCCAACATCTCTTAACACCATCCAAACCTCTATTGAAATATTATCTGGCCCACATGCCTTCCCATTTTTCATCTTCTGTAGTGCAGTTTTAACTTCCGAGACTCTAATTCCTCTTGTATACATCACATTGGGTTCTCTTTGTGACATAAGATTGTCAAACTCTATCGCAAGATCATCATTATAAAGCTTCTCAAAGTAACTCCTACACCTTTCCCTAATGCCTTTATCTTTTGTCAGAACCTGATCCGTATCATCCTTAACACACCTCCCTTGATTTAGGTCATGATATTTCCTTTCTCTTATCTTAGCTAGTTTACATATATATCATTCTCTCATTCTCTAGTCCCAAGTTTTCTATATACCTCATCTAAGTAAGTAGAACGAGCCTTACCAACTGCTCGCTCAGCTTCTTTCTTCGCTTCTTTGTACTTATTAAAAGTTTCAACATCCTTACGCTTTGGTAAATCTCTATATAAATCCCTCTTGGTCCTAATAGCCTTTTGAACTTTCTCACTCCACCACCAGGTTTTTCTCCCAGGGGGGCCTTTACCTCTAGATTCCCCCAGTACCTCCTTTGCCACTTTTCTAATGCAGCTGGTCATGACATCCTACATAGTGTTTGCATCACCTATATATGACTAAGTAGCCTCATCTAACTTCTCTTTAAATGTCAATTGCTTTATTTCCTTCAAATGCCACCAACGAGTTCTTGGTGCTCACATCTAAGATCACTAACATATGTTAAGTGTCTAGTACTTCTCCAGGAATTACTTTACAATTCTTACATAGAGAACGTTCTCTATACCTTATAAGAAAATAATCTATCTGACTCAAATTCCTTCAATTCTTAAAAATTATCAAGTGAGAATCTCTTTTCTTGAAAAATGTATTTATTATGATAAAATCATGTCAGTAAAAGCAAACAGCAGTAAGACTTACCAAATTTTCTTAAAATGGCTTGCCATGCAACATTATTAATCATCAGCCACCAATGATGGTTGTTAGTTGTTACTAAACATTTTCCATCAACCAAAGCCCCGTATATTGTACATGTTTCTCTAGTTAGTGAAAACTTTTGGGGTTGTTCTTTTAGAGTGTAACTTGAGTGTAGTTTTTGAGTTGAATTTGAGTTATAACTTGAGTTGAAGTTAGAACTCGAATAAAACTGAGTAAAATTGAATAAAGTTAAAACTTAAAAGAACATGAATTTGAATAAAGTTGAAACTTGAGTTGTCTTTTTTTGAGTTTTATGGACAAAAGAACATGCCTTTTATGATGCCAAGGAAAAAATTCCCATCACCATAACGAGAAATATGATAATATGTAAAATTTTATGTTAAAACTTATAAATTCAAACGATAAAATTATAAAAATTACGATAAACTAATGATGAAAAAAAACGATGAATCGTTCAAATTTACAAGTTCTAACATAAAATTTACCAATTATCATTTTTTTTTAAAATTCACAAATTTATGATAACTTTTACAACTTCATCGTTCTAGTTTACAAATTCTAACATAAAATTTCTCAAATGATCATATCTCCCAACATGGTGCTAAAAGTTTTTCTCCCAACACCATTAAAGGACCCTTAATTGAAAAATACGACTCCAATTAAATTGGGATTAAGACTTGTTGTTATAAAAAACAAAACTTGTTGAGATTTTCATATGCCACTTCTCAGTAGAAATAGAACGGAAAAGAAATAGTGAAGACCCCATTTGCTTCGTCAATTCAAATTGGTGAATTTAAAACCTGAAAAGTTTATTTGCGTTTGAACCTATCTTTGGGTTTTGCTGGTGTAAGGTTCAAACTGAAAGTAAAGTTTGAATCAACGTTTGGTTACAACAATAGAACTATACGCTTTTAAAGAATTGTGAGTGAAAATGGTTGGTGAAAATCTTTGAGTTAGGTTTATAAACAGTGTTTTGGGTTAGAACTTGGAAGTAAAATTCTTGAAAGCCTTTGATTTTAGGTTGAAATGAGCCCAAAATCCAAAACCAAGTTGAAGGTTTTTGCAACCAAACATGAATTTTTGAGTTCAAACCAACCGAAACCTTACAAACGGGCTAGAAATCTAAACCAAAAAAGGTCAAAGAAAATATCGATAATCTTTCGATACAAGCAGATGAAAGGAAAAAAAAAAAATTAACTACACAAGAAGCTCCCAAGATGCCCGCTTATTGAAAAACAACAAGACTAAACAATCTCATTGCCAGACAACACGTTCAAAGAACTCTATGGGCTCACCTTTGCAACTTTCTTCCTCAGCAGGTGGTGCAAGTCAAGTGCATTGATCTTGGCAGCAAGTATGAAGTCATTCTCAGTCAATCCACCTAAAAAAAAAAAAAAAAAGGGAAAGATATCGAAATTCCATTTGTTTTCCGCTGCAAAAATTGCAATGACAGAAAAATATTGATCCTCGAACATAATGACTTCGAACGTTCTAAAGGCAGTTCCCTAATCTAGAAGTTGGTTATTGTTAAACATGATCAAGCAATTCAGTTAAGAAAATATGAAGCATATATTGAGCTCCACTCTAAATAACATTAACGAAATAATAGTTTAGCTCAATGCAGGTCAGTCAATGGTGGTAGACCATTTTACGGATAATTGAGGGGAGAGATTCAGTGGATTTTGCCACTATATGTGTGTGTGTGTGTGTGTTATCCTCTACGGTCCATTCTAACCCTTAATCACCTTATCGGATTTATCCGTCCAAATCTACTCAAAATTAAATATCCTAGAATCATGAGAGTTGCTTTAGCAGAACAGTCCGAACCCTGATGGGAAGGAAAGAATACATCATTCTACAATACTGATACCTTATTGAAGAGGTTCAGAAACTGCATTCTGCAACATCTGATACCTTATTCAAGAGGTTCAGATCAGTAACATAGCACAGAACTCTCAGTCTTAATTTTAGAGTGAAATCAGTTACACCACTATACAATGTCAAATTAGATATACTTAATGACGTAGGTGTTCAACTTAAAATTTGTGTTTAACAATCACTTCCAAGTTGGGCTACTAAATAAAACCATTATACATGAAAAATTATAGAACCCGAAACCACAAGAAACTATAAATCAACAATATGGTTATCACAACAATAGAAAAACGAACGAGGAAAAAAATTGCTTGATTAAGGGCTAATGCTTACCAACTGAATGTGTCCAGATCTCAATAGTGACGTTGTTCCATCCAACGAGGTGAAGATCTGGATGATGATCTGCACAAGCACATTTACATAAATTCCACCATCTTCAATGAATGGGCACCACTCATGAATGCTCATGTACATGTGCCGTGTATCAGAAAAGAATGAAAGTTCAAATACCTTCAGCTTCTGCAACATCAGCTACAAGCTTGAATAATTCCAATCCTTTAGTGAAACTCTTCACCTTCCATGGCCGAGACAGTTTCATTGGACCATCATCAATTATAAGGTTCCATCCATCCACCTAAAGAATGTACCAAAACTAAAGACTTAAGAGAATATCCTTGGATATGATTCAGGTCTAAGACAAGACTTTCAACTACAAACCCGTGTAATCAGGTCTTTTGCTGCTTCTTCAGTCATGGGTCGCAAATCCTTTGCATTGCAGGGCACACACTTCTTTGCTGACAAATCTAACATTGCAAACAGACAGGGTCAGATAGGAAGAAAAACATCTTCACATTCTCTACAGAGTAATAGCAACAAGAGCCAATATCTTGACAAAAGCTAGACAAGACACAATGGACAAAGTACGGCAAACGATCATGAATCCAATTTTCTATTCTCAAAAACAATAATTAAATTACAAAAATAAGTTTTCACGTGGGATTACACCCGGTTATCATATCACAAGTGGCTAAAGCTCTAACGCACCTTGGCCAGTGCAAAAGGTTCTAAACAGACATACTGACATTCTACTTGATGACACGCCCACATTGCCACGAAGTATGTCAGGTAATCGGCTAGTGGAACTGTATGTTAGTACAAAATAGATATACACAAGAAGATTACTTATCTCCAAAACGGACAGCGCAAAGCTAAATGAAAAACAGTTAAAAAATTAAATGGCAAAAAATGGTAGATTCAAAGTTGTCATATTATTAAAAATAACGCGGAAAAAAGAAAAGCACGTGGCATGATGTAAACTTGTTTTTGGTAATGCATAACATTATACGATAATAATCTTAAAATCTCAATCCAAGTATCTAAAGGCAACAATATTGTTGTTCCAAATGCCATAGGTCAAAAAAGTATGACTTTGGAAACTCAAATCTACACATAAAATCCTATCTATACCAGTTTCTTCATGACGGTTTAGATATGATGACACACTTTTTTAATAATTCCATTTGAGGAAGTACAGAATACATAAATTTCTGCCAACAAAAACAAAAACAAAATCAAAATGAAGATATAGATTCCATTTTCCGCAATGCATTAGAAACCAAAAATCAATTCCTAAGGAAATAAAACATTGAACATAATAGTGCTCTCGCTATTATCCCTAATACAAAAAAATTGAATTTTATAAATAAAAAACAAACACAAATACCTAATGTTCGTCAAATTTGATTTGATTTTTTTTCCTTTTTTTTTTTTTCAATATCCATTCTCGCTGTTTATATCAATCGCTTTAGACACGCAAAACACATAAAAGCAACTTAACTTGCAATCAATATATATTTATATGTATATACTCTAAAGTTTGACAAAAATGAAAATCAGTACCGTCCATGTGCTCCGAGCAAGCTTTGAAACACGGATGTCAATGGCGTCTGAAATGAACAGATAGAAAACCATGAAAGAGACGGAAATGAAGGAGAGAAGATAGAGAGAGAAAGAGAGTTTGAGTACCTTTGGTTTAGAGAGAGAAAGAAGAGAAATCGGTAATATCCGAGACATACCTTATAATTACTCTGAGAAAGTGCAAGAAAGGAGCTTTGTTTTCCTGTTAATTTCACTTGTTTTGGAAATTCAAAAAATGACGTGTCCTCTTTCTGAGTGAAAACGTGGAGAAAGATCGTGCGTTCTCGAGTACATGTGGCATATCCTATGTGTGACTGTGAGGGTTACATTTGGAAATTGAAATAGTTAGGGGGTTAAATTGACAAATAACCGTTTTTGAGGGGCGGGATCGGTAAAATTGTATTGTTTAATTCCGAGAAGTGAAACGCAAAAAATTTGCGAAATTTCGCAGGCGTTGCTGCTGGGAAAGGCTCTGCTCCAACCAGAGTCCAAACATTTTCCTGGAAAATTTATTACAGAAAGAAAACAATCATGGTCAGTTTCTTTCGCACTTTCTTTCTCTCCAAACAGATCTTTACTTTCTTCTTTGTGGTATTTCATTTCTACGTTCTCGTTCTATTTTCTGTGGAAAAGCCTTGGCTATTTTGTTCTTAATTTTGGTTTGACTGTGGGTTTTGGGATGAATTATGAGCCTCGGTTTCTGTGCAAATTAGATTTACACATTTTAATGGTGTAGATTAGGGTTTTGGCGTAGATCTGAGTCTGAAATGAAGGCGATCTGGATTTCTAATGCTTCACGGTCATTTTATTCGGATTTAATTTTTGCTTAGACCTAGATCTTGTGAATTCTTTGGAGTTAGCGAAACGCATGCTCTCAATGATCCACATATTTACTTGTGGATTATCACCTATCTATATATGTTTGTGTATTATATTACTAGGCATATCCACATTTGTTGAAATTGGAAGCTGAAAAATCGAATTCTGAAAAGAAATTTTGCTTTATACTCAGGAGCTTGTTTAATCACGTTTTTATTTGTATCAGTTTTGGCAATTCTTGCCCCATCTGCTTCAAATTGAACCCAATGATTTGTTAGCTATAATCAAACTTTTGATTCTTTATAGGGAGCCATGAGCTTGAAGCCGAGTTATCTGTTATCATATGGAATTCTGTTCTGGATTTGTTGATTTCGATTGTAGTATATTTTAAGGTCTCATAAAATGAGATTATTTATTTATTTCTTTTTTTCAAACCCGATATGTTCCTGTTCTTTCACGATCAGTTCAGTTTGAAAACCTCGAGGGTTACTGCAGATATAATTTACAATCCACTTAGGAGTTTGGTAGATGCAATCTATATAAGATGTATACGAGTAAACTTTCGCATTCTTCTGTGTTTTAAGGTTACTGATCAGATGCCACACTTATCACATCACGAGTTATCCATGCAACAAGAACACATAATTATCTAATTACGTAGTAAGACTAAAGTTTTCATGTCAGTTCCTTTGGAAGCCAATCTTTTTGGAGTTGCAATGCTTGACCATTAAGCCTGCCCAATGAATGGGGTCTCTAATCATTTAGGGGGCGGCCCTGCTATTTATTTTTCTTATTATAAGTTTGAGAATGAGAATATGTTGTCCATTTGGGTGATTTACGATCCAGAATTTGACGATCTCCAAGTCTTCCTTTGGTTCTTATATTTCTAATGCATGTTTTGCAGGAGACTTGCCCATCTGTGAAAAACATTCTCCTCCTCGATTCTGAAGGGAAGCGTGTCGCTGTCAAGTATTATTCAGATGACTGGCCAACAAATAGTGCCAAAGAAGCTTTTGAAAAATCTGTATTTACCAAGACCCAAAAGACTAATGCACGGACTGAAGGTAACTTTTCTTTCTATTACTTTTCTGTCCAGGTTTTAGGTATTTCTGTCCCTCGCCTTTCGAATGTGCTTCTAATAATATTGTTTCTGGCTTTTGATTATGCTCATGTGAAGCATCTTGTACGTGTATAATATCTTGTATCTCTTTGTCTTGCTTCTTGGTGTTGGTTCCTGAACAAGTTTTCTTCAACATGGATAGCAAAATGAGTTACCAGTTATTTGCTTAGTTCATTCACCATCTATATACAAGTTTTGCATACCTGTCTTTTCCTGCTTGAATATGCATGGTACTTGCACAAACTAGCAGACATCCTATGGGGGTTTGTGGTGGACAGACAGACAATTAGCGATTGAAATTGTAGGCTAGTAAGATTTTTAAAATGTTTTTGTGATTATTAGACAAGCATTGTGCAATGTGCATATCATTTTAAGAAGTATCATAATGTAACGTTGATGTATTGCTTCCCTTAACTATGATTCTCACAGCTGTCATGTTTGCTACTGTCGACAGCGGAGATAGCAATGTTTGAGAACAATATTGTTGTTTACAAGTTTGTTCAAGACCTTCATTTTTTTGTTACTGGAGGAGAAGATGAAAATGAGCTCATCTTAGCTACAGTTCTTCAGGGATTTTTCGATGCAGTTGGCTTTCTCCTTAGGTGTGCCCTTTTCCAGTTCCTTATTCCCGTTCCTGTACATCTGCTATTCATGAGTTTTCAAATATCTCGTTCCTTGAGTCATTAATTATTTAATATTAATATATACATTTGTTCCAGAGGCAATGTAGATAAGAAGGAGGCACTTGAGAACTTGGATCTCATTCTATTATGTCTTGATGAAATTGTTGACGGCGGGTATGCAGTATTCCTTCTCTACATTCAGTATTTGAGGGACTATCATTCAGTATTTGTAGTCTCTTTCTGTGAAATTTTGCATAGAACTTGCGTGAAAAATCAATCCCCCACAGCCCTTGAAAATGGCAAATCCCAGACTCACTTATTTTTTATTTGTGCAGTATTATCCTCGAGACTGATGCGAATGTTATCGCTCAAAAGGTGGCAAGTCACAGTATGGATGCTGGGGCGCCATTGTCTGAGCAGGTATTTAGTTTCTCTCTTCTGGATTCTCCCACTTTCAATCTCTTTCATAAGAAGGGAGAAAGAGGAGCTAAGCACGAAAACGAATTATGCAAACAAAATGGACTCCGTTTTGCTACCAATCTTTTATCCTTTTTCTTTTTGCAGACAATAAGTCAAGCATTGGCAACTGCTCGTGAACATCTAGCAAGATCCCTTCTTAAATGAGAACCGTCAGATGTGTGGAGAGGACCAAGGAGGGTGACCAACTCTGTTTTTGCATTTTCCAGTTCCATCATATTTGATGTACTATATTCTTCATGAGAACCAAATGTGTTATATGCCATTACTTGCGATGCTGCTACTTACCAATATTAGAGTTCCATTTCTTGTGATAGCATTATCTGATTTTGCTCAATTTTATCGTCTATTGTAAACTTGATTTGGACACAGAAAAACACAATGGTCAAAAAGTTCGAAATTATAAAGGTTCTGACTTGAGGTTTCGCGATACCTTTGATGTGTTTATGCACTTATGGTTGGCAAGT
Source organism: Morus alba (assembly GCA_012066045.3). NCBI lineage: Eukaryota > Viridiplantae > Streptophyta > Magnoliopsida > Rosales > Moraceae > Morus > Morus alba. The sequence continues at coordinate 8,703,192 of CP050227.2, forward strand.
TGCAACAGTTCTTTTTTTTTTTTGGGTGTTATTATATATGCGTGTATATATATGTAGTGCTGTATATATGGGTGTTTCTCTTTTTTTAAACTGTATATATGGGTGTTTCTCTTTTTTTAAATCTCATTCATACGTTTATTTACACTTATAATCAGAATAAAAAAAGTGTAAAAGTACTAATATATCATTTAAATCAATTTGATATTTTCAATTTCAAAAAATATAGTGTACTTATTATATTAAAATTAATCATAATTAAAATATTTAGTATAATAAATATGAATTGTATAACTATTTAAAATATAAAAATAAATTTTAAATAAATTTAAATAAAATAAATTTAAATAAAATAAATAAAAATAAAAATATAATATAATATTAAAAAATAAAATATATTATTAGTTTATTAAAAAATAAATTACATATTTATTATATTAAAGTTAACAATAATTATGCTAATATTATCATATTAGGCAAATAAAATAATAAATATATGTTGCATTTATTATTTTTTAAATTTTATTTTTAATTGTGTATTTGTAAGTAAAATAAAGGTATGATAATAAATATTAATATTAGGAATAAGAGTCTCAATCCCAAGAGGAGCATGAGAGTACTAATCCCATTTTTCAATCCTAAATTTAAGTAGAACCCACCAATCTCACTCCTATTTTAAGATAAAAAATAGCAAGTAAACATAAAATTAACTCTTATTTCTCACTACCATTTTTCAATCTTGGAAAATAAACATGCCATAAAAGAATGGAAAATCAATAGGACTTTGGTCGTTACATCTTTCATTAGTGTATGAAAGCACCACTCTTCATCTCCCAGGGTTTCCTTGGTTATTAAAGGATAATGATGAAACATGAGTTCTTCGAAATCTTACAACCAAAACATGGAATAACAATAATATAACATAATTAGATTTTCAAGCACTACTATAATAATTAAATTGATATTTCAATTAGAATAATATACTAGCTTTCTTTTCCTCTTTTTATTTTTTTATTTTTTTATTTTGTTTCTTTTCTTTTTTTCCTTCCTTTTTTATCCCTTTGTTTTCTCTTTAAAAGTGCAGATTGTTATTATTCTTCTGAACAGCTCATTCTCACTATTATTGCTCCTAGAGTAAACCAGATGTCCACCCATCGATCAGGTTGACGTACGGGGAGTGCCATCCTCTTCTGCTACAGTCTCTTGGTGTCTTTCCAACTACATAGTAATTAGCCAAAAAAAAAAAAAAAGTTCCCTTTAGACATTTGTCTCTCGATGTTAAACAGGAAGTTAGAAGTGAAGACCACTCACTGCTCCCTAGCTAGGGAATCAGTTGTCTAAAAAGAACTTATAATGATCAAAATCTCCTCACTGAATGAGAACGTAATCCGCATCATGAGCAAATAAAATCACCAGCAGTTGGTGGCGAAAAATGTTCCCTTCAGACATTGCCTTTCAACAGGAAGGCAGAAAGTGAAGACCAGTCGTGACTCACTAGCTAGCGACTCAGTGGTCCAAATTCACTTTAAATGATCAAACTAGTCTCATTGGATTAGAACATAATCCGCGTCATGCGCAAATAAATCAGCAGCAGTTGGGGGCAAGTTATTCCGAGAAACATTTTTACGAACCTGGGCATGAGTTTCTGCCTCATGCTGAAACATCTTAACCAATTCTTGGAGCTCCAACTTCCTAACTTCAACCTGCTGTCCAGCCGCAGGATTTTTTAGTCCAAGATAAACCAGCCCAACCACAATTAGGATGATTCCCAGACAGAAGAGGACGGCTGAGAAAAGACCAAAGGCATATGGCGTATTCTCAGCCCCAGGGATTCCATCAACATTGATTCCAAAGAGCCCAGTGATTATGGAAAGAACTAGACCACAGCCCCCAAAGACCGCCAGATTATGCGTCACTCTAAGGCTTTTGTCCTGCATGAATTAAGAAATGAAACGTAACAATAAATGTATGATCAGCTACGTCGAATACCATTTATTAAAAAAAAAAAAAAAAAAAAAAAAAAAAAAAAAAAAAAAAAACTTACAAGATTTACCATTTGTGTACACGAACCTGTAACCATGCGCGGACAGTGCTCTGCATTACATCCTGAATAGTAAACAACCGGCCACGAACAGCTTCTTGCTCCTCGATCATTTCTCTTGTACTCTTTCTGATTCCTTGTAGCAAGCTTTTTGCTGAAATTCCTTTCAAATGCTGGAGAAGCTCAAAGATGATCTCTTCTCTTGCATGAAGTGACCACTTCACTCTGATAACCTGCAACCAAACTGCAACATTAGTGAACACGTTAAGTATATCATGCTGCCCCTTCTAGTATATCCTATATTATTGGCAGAATCTACAAACTTTACAGCCAGGGTGATTTTAGAATTCTAGCACATGTTCTCTCCCCACTTGATTATTTTACAACATGAAAGATGAAAGAGAAAGACATAAATGTCAGCAAACTAAATAGAGATGCTTAGCATACTTCTTCATCTAGTTCCCCTTGCACTTTATTTAATACATTAAAAAAGGATAAAAAGGGGGTAAAGAAAAACATCTAGTTTCAAAGTGTTCGACTACTGGTCAAGTTTGTATATGCGAGGAGGGGTAGGAAGGGAAATAGGCTGACTGTGGGGGAGGGAAATGTTATCAGCCATCCTGTGGGGGAGAAAAATGTTATTTCTCAATCTCAGATTGCTGAGGTGTGATTCAGTTAGGGGGCTTTGTTAGAGAAAGGATTATTTAAGGAGTGAAGGCACAGAGGGGTCTATTTGTATGATTGTTAGATTGTGAAATCAGACCTTGGAGGCGTTTAGTGTCCTCAAAACTCTATCGTTTTCTTTCTTCTTTCTTTTACCTGATATACCATTTCTACTACGTCTTTCTCAACCCTCAAGAATGGAGGTTGTTTCATGACTAAAAGGAGGCCAGACCCTACTTTCTGGCTTATTCAATTTGCCTTTGATTGCACTTAATTCTCAGTGCATTGGTTAGGGACACAGGTGTCTAACAAGAAGCAAGCAATAAGCCTCAGGTATACCAAAGGTATGGCATCAGGAGTTGGGGGTGTGTGGGGAAGAAAAGAAAAGAAAAAAGATATGGAACTAAATGCAAAGAAAAATAATTTTTCAGGTCTTATGCTGAACAAAGGTTCTCTGCCAGTGTCATCGATCTAATAAGGAGAAGTAGCATACCTGACTTGATAGCTTTCTGATCTCTTGATTCAGAATTACACTGAAAAGATTCAGATCCTCGTGGGTTCTCCTGCTCATGCAATAGTAACTTGTCAGAAAGGTAGTCATGAATAAAGATTCTACAAATTTGATTCAGCATAATCACTCTGCATAAAAGGTTTCATGCCAATGAGAGAACCTGTTCATAAACTTCAATTCAATCTCATCTGCCGCACCAAATATGGACTTACGAAACAACCTAGAATAATATGGAAGAGGACCAAAAAGTTAGAAACTAATACATTAGTGTGTATACTGCATGCTAAAAATAATCATATGATCAGTATTCTTCTATGGCGGTTTTTGTAACTTGCATCAGATTTACACAAGAATACCTATCATCCCATCGAGTTAGTCGGCAAGCTAGATGTGCTATAACTTCATGCACTGTTCTCGGGGTATTATAGCCTCCAGCAGAAAGAAGTTCCTAATCAATGCAGAGCAACAAAGTTATTATTTAGTATGGCTAAAGAAATCTACACATACACACATGCATAAAAAGTGGTCAGCAAAGTCCGTTAGCTCTCATTTTATAAGACTAAGAATGAACAACCTGAACTTCTGTAATGCCCAGCACATTTACACTTGATACAGGTGCTTTTAGATGCAATACAGTTATTAGGAAGTTTTGGGCTTGCCAAGATCTAAGCACAATAGGGATGTCATCCTCATCAACATATGGATCACCAGCTGATTGTCCCAAGAGCTCAAATAACAGCCCTCCGGCAGCTCTAACTGGGACCTGAAAGACAAGTGCAGTGTTACTATAATAAAAAAAAAATTCCACGACAATTGAAAAGAATGAAAGCAAGAAAAAATGTGGGTTTGGAATGGAAAAAGCAACACAAACCAAAGTCCTATGAGTAATACCAACGAGAGAGTTACAAAACCTCATCAACTAGATGCTCTTTTTCAGAATTGCAGCATACATTCTATTTGGCACTTGGCCTAATATAGCACCAGACAATTGGAAAACATATATGTCCAATGCAAAGTTAGTCTATACTATCAGAATATCAGAAAAAGATAGCTAATTGCTTATTTCCCTAAGTAACACTAAAGTAGCTAACAACTACACATACTTTATTGGACTCTATAGATAATGGGTCATTCGATATTTTTAAACCATTGTTTTTGCACTCTCAACCCCTGCACCTTCTTCAATTTATGCTCTTGTATCCAATATTCAGGTTATCAGTTTCTAGACACAAGGGTGATTTAATCGTATTGCCCCATTAAGCAGGCACGCGGTTATAAAAACATCCAATTGACCTCAATACTTATTAATCACTGCAACGTATAGTCTTGACCATAACCGTCCAAATCTATCAACAAAACAATAACAGTAGTAACTTAAAAGCAAATTTTACCTCATAAAGTAGGTGTTTCATCTTTTCGCTTATCAGTCTGCTTTCATCCCTTAATGCTACACTTATAGCAGGGTGCAACCATTGAGCACTGCTGAGCCATGCCTCAACATAGGGATGACCAGCAGAGACATGGCACCACCATACCGGCCCTGCAGGGCGCTCCCAGTATGGAGCAGCTAAATCGGCAACAGTGAGGTCATCTTCATCATCTGGGAAATCGAACTGCTGGGAAGCCCAATTAGCACCAATTTGTACAGTTTGCACGAGTTCCGAAATCCTAGCCCACCCAATTGGTACCCAATGACTCCCTTCATGTCTTTCAAAGCTATGAATCTGTCCCGACGGATGAACCGGGCTATCTCTGTCGTCACCTAAAGAACCAATATTACTGCCTCTGACCTCAGTCAGGGATGCAGTCTCGACTACTTTGGCACTATCTAATTTCAGAAATGAAGTATCCGCAGCAAGTCCATCAGAAGACACACGCAACCTTGACTGATCCCCATTGGTTTGTTGTTTGCTTGGGGTTCTAAAACCAGATTTCGATGCAACCGCTTTCTTTGGGCCTCTAATGAATTCAAAAGCACATATAAGGCCATCAGTCCAGAGTTCACTAGTAGGCACGACATCCCTAGTTGAATAAGTTTTGTGGTTCTCCGGTTTCTTCATTTTATTGCCTGGGGACCAACCTACTTTTGTTGTGTACAATCTTATCACGGGTTCTCAATGCACGAAGAATCGAGAACGAACAACAACAAATATCAATCTGTTTCCGGAGTATCCCCACAATAAGAACCCGAGACTGGGAGTAAATGCCCCACAGGCTAAGAGTTTCTGATATTACTACATTGGCATCATATGCTTCATTACAAGACAAAATCTGCAACATCACCCCAATTAAATTTTGCAAAAGTTTGAAAAAAGGGTCAAAACAATATCACAAACTCAATCCATGAAAATCACTTATCAATATTTCTACTAGTGACACCATTTCCCACTCAGTTATCAGAAGTTACAGACAGGCATTTGGAAACAAAATAAAATAAAATAAAATATGCACAGTAGTTTTCTTTCAAAATTCCAAACTGAAAAATTGCTTCCGATAATATGCTTTTCCAAAATATTTCCTCAAACCAACAAATACAATAAAAATGTTTGAACCATGTACTCTAATAAAATAAAATATTGATTTTGTTCCTTTCTAATTTCATCTCCAAATTAACACCAAATCTGGAATTTCTACAAAATATTTCTCCTATATCAACAACAGACAAGAGGGAAAAGAAAAAAGAAATATATATATATATATATATTAAGTAAAGAAAAGTACCTAAGACATACATTGAGACGAAAACATGATAAGAGGAATCGGACTTCGGGGAAAATAAGAAAGCAAGAAGAAGCAGAAGAAGAAGAAGAAGAAGAAGAAGAAGAAGAAGAAGAGGAAAAATTACTGTTCTAGAACTAAAAAAATTATAGAAAGACATATATAAAAAATGAGAGGAAAAAGGAATTACCAGCAATGAAGAAGGAAAGCTTTGAATCGAAGTAATTTTTCTAGAGAAAGAAAGAGCGAGATGATGGTATAAAGTTTGTAACTTGGCAAAACAATTAGAGAGTGATTGCCCATGCCACGCGTAAAGGTTGCTATCGTGCACCGGCGTCGCTAGAATGCGCCGCCGTAATTGGGGGGAAGAAAGGCTAGCGTGCGCGGAATTCCTACTGCGGCGTCTTTCTCCTGCGGACGAACTCCGTGTCCCATGAATAAAGTGCGTGCTGCCGCGCCATGCGCACCGCCGGTCCAATATAGAAGTAGAAGGTTGCTAACGTGCGCCGCTTTTACTTTATTCTCACTTTTCCTTAAAAAAAAAAAAAAAAAAAAAACTGCTTTTAATAAGAGCTTATTACTTTCGATGTTTTTAAAATTGAAGTTTCCAAAGAAGAAGAGGAAAAATGGGCAGTGAACGTTCTTGTATTGGGATGTGAATGGAGCCAAATTCTTAGCTAATGCAGGCTTTAAAGGTATGGCGAAGAATTTTGATTAGCAAAAAAAAAAAAAAAAAAGACTATGGCGAAGAACAAGTTGAAAGTAGAAGGAAATGGCCGACAGAGAGGAAACAAAGATGGCATGTTTACTTAGGATTGGGGAATGGTAGTTAATCTACGTTTACTTGCTTATTTTTATTTAAAATTTCTGAGATTGATAATCTCATGCTCTTTTTCGGATTAAAACTCTATACTAAAAATGAATTATTATCTTATCCTTAATTTAGTTAAAAGTATAAAATTAAAAATAAATTTAAAAATAATAATTACAACTTATTTATTATTTGATTTGTCTAATATTATAATGTTAGCATAATTATTGTTAATTTTGATATAACAAATAAGTATTTTATTTTGTTTATTAAAATTAATAATGTATTTTAATTTTTAACACTTCATTTCTTTTCATTTTATATATTTAATTCAAATTTTGACAATTGATTTTTATTATTTTACTATCTTATTATTATAATAAATATTTTAATGTACAATTTATTTTTTAAATTAAAAATACAAAATTTACATATATTAGTACTTTTTCATCCATTCATTTCAATTCTAGGTATAAGTAAACGCGTAAATGAGATTTAAAGTGACTATGATTCCAGATCCTGACGCTAACAATTTATTCTGACTCTAATTCCTCACTCTAAATCCTACTCACTTTAAATCTTACCTATTTTGATTCATTACTCATTCTGATTATGCGTAGATAAACATGTTAATAGAGACATATGAAAAGAAAGTAGTTAAGATAAAAGCTTTAGTTGGAATTGGAAAATCATTGATCCAGTTAGTTCCAAGCTTTCAATTTTCATTTTGCAATATGCAACCCAAACAGGTGTAGTGAACAGTACCCGACGACATTCAGGGATGGATGTAGACCCATCGGGCAGGGATAATCATTCCAGTCCTGGGAGAAGTTGCGACCATTCTCAAGAACCAAAAAGACTGAGCTGAGAGAAGCCTTATGAGTCACTAAAACGACGGCAGGAGGGCCCTTGATCTATCAATAGAGGGAGCAAAAAACGGGCTTTGCTCTCAGATCGTTGTAACCTAGTGCAAACGAGAGGTGCCATGAGTATGAGGCACCCGATAAGGAACAAATACTTAAGTGTGGTAGGAGGGAGCTAGGAGTACAAAAGCCCGAGGTAGAGCGTCGGTCGTCAGGGCAGCTTGCCTTTTTTTTTTATAGGATTAGGGGCCCGAGGCACCGACCCGAAAAAGAGAAAGCCCCCTCCTTTTCGGAATCCATAACCACCAGTTGTAGCGGAGGAAGTAGCAGTCAGTCGCTTCTCCTGGGCCCCAAACTGGATCGGAGTTAGTGACATGAATGCTTGTTTAGAAATTAAACATGATTAAGAAATTAATTAAACAATTAACAGTTCAAAATTTGATTTTAAATTCAAAATATTCAGGTATTTCTAAACAAACCCCATTATTTTAAAAGAAATTGAGTCTTAAGAAAGAGTGAGGTGGACTTCACAAAACACATTTACTGTTAAGATCGACATTAAAGTTCAGCCTCCGGCATCCACAGGGTTTACACTTGTGCACACATAAATAAGTACAGAAAAGTAAATAATTGACATCAACCACAGTCTAGTAAGATTTAAGGTTTACCATTCATAGTTAATACATGCCTTGAATAAATCTGATAATGAAGAAAAATACGTCACTACTTCCTTTCTTCTAAAACGAATTCCTCACCTATTCCACGCTACTTCTAGCGCCGCTTGGGTGGGGTTAAATACATTTTGAAACATAGGAAAAAGAGCGAAATGTCTAGTAGGATAAAGTTTTAAGGTCCAATAGGATAAAGTTTTATAAAACTGAATAATAAGTAAATAAATAAAATGAAATAATCAAGTTCGAAAGAAATCAATCGGAACCAAACAACATTTTTCTGAAAGGTAAATAAACTTAAGTTCCAGTTTACAGGCAACCATCAAGTAATTTAATGATAAATTACTTACGACCAAGAGCAAGGCCTTATCACCACCATAGTGACCCATCCGGGTTTCGGGTTCTGCCTCCAAAGATACGATCTTCATATCCTGTTTAGGCCATCAGCAGGCTTACCAGTTCGCAAGATATCTTATTTTAAGAAAATATTCATTAAAACTTGAAATTAGTTCATCATAGGATCAATAGCAATCATCAAGTTATTGTCTTAAAACACTTTTCTTTATCAAACATGTTTTGTCTTTTAAAAAATTTACATAGCCAAAAACGCTTTAAAACAGGGGATATGGGAAGAATATCCTACCTCTCGGATGTCAAATCTGTAGCTAACTTTTCATCACTCTAACCCCCACTTTCCTTAATGCATTAAGATTTGATCTTCTCCACTAGTTTTTTCACAAAAAGCAATGTCTTAGGATATATTTCTCATTCTTAAAATGAATTAAGCTCAATCATGTCTAATTGTTTCCTATTAATGTGCCTTGACTCAAATCCAAGTTTCACAAATGACTTTATAATTTAGTTTGGGGGTTCTTTAAAAATTGAAATCCAATTCATGAGTTTGGTTTCTCATTTAATTTAAGCTTAAAAACAAGTTTTTAAAGAAATTTTGGCAGCATACCAGCATAAATAGAAAAAATGTCAAACATGCAATTCAAGTTCAATTTTAAAATAAATTATCAAGAAATCATTAAAACCAGTTTCCAATCAATTCAACAAATCCAATAAATGAAAACCCCCAAATTTAATTCAATCATAACAATAATTGTTCAAATCCAAATCATAACTCAAAATTATAAATTCTCAAATCAATAACTCAAATTCAAGTATGGGTTTTCAAGAAATCTTTACATCAAAGTGATTGAAGCTCGTTTCTCTCCATTTCTCTCGTTTTTGTTTTGTTTGGTTTTTTTTTTTTTTTTTTTTTTTTTTTTTTTTTTTTTTTCTTTCCTTGAGTGTTTCGGCCAAGCAAGCCAAGAGAGAGAGAAATGGCTGGAGAGAGAGAAGGCTAGAGAGAGAAGAGGGCCGGTGGGGGAGAGAGAGCCCGGAGAGGAAATGCTGGCAGTGGAAGAAAAAGGGAGAGAGAGAGAGGGAGAATAAGGAAAGAAAATGAAAAGAAAATGAAAAGAAAAGAAAATAAAAGAAAAAGTAATACGGAAGGGTAAATAAAAGGAAAGGGTAGAAGTATGTATTCCCACACGCTTCTTGGGTGGAATTATGAATACCAAAAGTAACTTAAAATTTTTTGATTAATTAAGAAAATTAAATTAGATACACTAATAAATCACAATTAATATAATTAAACTTATTTAATTCTTGAGAGCGTTATAACAGGACAAAACCCTTATAAAAGTAAAGAATTTATACGATAATATCTCTCCTTTTCTAATTGTTGGACCATATATTTAATGGCCTGATATGTTATATCACTTTAAAAACTTTTATTGTGAATACTCATAAATTAGACCATTAAAATCTTAATTCAGTGACTAAAACATTGGCATCCATTCTCGCTAGTAGTACTTAGAAAAAAAAATCCTTACCATAAATGTTCTCTAAAAATTATTGCAAACTATAACGTTAGTAGTTTTCCTTTTTTTGATACAAACTTTATTATTTTCGTTATTGAGAATTGAGATGTCAATTTTTAAAATATTCACGTATGAGAATATGATTCACATGAACAATTGTAATTTTTTTAACCATTTTTTTTTTAAATGAGAGGAATGACATTTTTAAAGAGTTGATATTAGAATTATATGAACTTTCTAACTTGCGTTTTTGTTTGTAAAAGAAAGGGAAAAAACCAAAAATATCATTCAAAAAAAAAAAAAAAAAAAAAAAAAAAAAAAATTATGCCAATCTACTAAAAAAGAAATAATGATCATTTTACACAATAACACTCAATTATTTAAAATAATATAAATAATATAAATAATAGGTCTTAATAAAATCATTACTTTTCTCTTATATATATATATATATATATATATATATATAATTTAAGTTAAGAATTAACCGCAAAAATGCCCAATCTTTCTCACAACTTAAACCCAACATTGACATCCCTGTTGCAAAATCTCAAAGACGATGAGGCTTTATCGTTGCTCTCCAAATTTGGATGTGAAGCTTTCTAGCAAAATAATAATAATAAAAGGGAAGGGACGTGAAGCGGTAAATTGACGAGATTTTTGTTCTAGGTTTCCTGTCTGTGAAGAAGACGACGACACAGTCACATAGGGCGACGAGGATGCACCGTGAATCCCTCATTTGTGGAGAAGACGACATATATCGCAGCCATCGGGACACAAATTTGACTTAATATATAATATATTATGTAAATTATGAAAAAAATACATGGTTTGTTATAGTTTTGTAGAGGTCTCTTATTTATATTATTTTAAATAATTAAGTGTTATTATGATTTTTTATTTTTTATTTTTATTAATTGAATGACAATTTAATTTTAAGTAGAGTAGCATAAATAATGATTTTTTACCATCTTGATTGGTTTTTTTTTTTTGTTTTTTTTCTCATTATATATAGACCAATTTTTATACTTAGTAAATATATTATTTACTTAATATAACTAAGTTATTTAGTTAAAATTTGATTAATAGATACATTATTGAGCTATATTAATCAATTTATTGAGACTTTTTTTACAACATTTCCTTAACTTTTTAAATTTGACAATTTGGCCACTATTCTTTTTTCCTTGGCAATTGACCCCTTCAATTTCAAAATGTTTCCAATTAAGGACCAATAAAAATGCCTTTTTTTTTTTTTTTTTTTTTTTTTTTTTTTTTTTGATTTTGACTATGTGAAGCACGCATGAGCATTTGTTGAGGATAATTAAGGCCATTTCTTACCCTTGCAGTGTCTTTTGAGGGTAATTGACCCTTGAAAATTGATAATTTTTACCACAACAGATTGTACTTAGATATATTAGATGACTTTGACATCAATATAACTGAACAAATGAGGTGTGAAATTGTCTTTTGCCCCCACAGACGATCACATGTACATCACATGATCATAAAAAAAAAAAAAAAAAAAACAAATCGTGTTTTTGATTGGTCCTTAATTACAAAGATTTTGAAGTTGAAGGGATTGATTGTCAAGAAAAAAAAGGGGCTAAATTGTGAAATTTGAAAAGTTGAGTGGGTGTTCGTAAAAATAAACATCTATTCACTTAATAAATATGTTATTTATCTAATATTAATCAAATTTTTTACTTAGTAAAATATGATATTATCAATTTTATACCTACTAAATAAAAATTAAGTAAATATTCCATTCTTGATATTCACCATTTGTTTTCACTTAATGGGTACATTATATTTACCCAATTTTATGCATAGTAAAAATATTTCCTTGTTTTTACTCGTTTTTATTAAAAAAAAAGATAAGATTATTTTAGTACTTTTTGTTATAGTGAAACATCTTGTTGTGCCATGTGTTTTGAATAATATTAAAATCATCCTTTCACCTTTAAAGAAAGATTTTTTTAGTAGCTTAAGACTAATTTTTAGGACATACAATGTTTAAATTGTCATTTTTATCAATTAAAAAGAAACTAATAACTTTAAAAATATTTTATAAAAGTATTTAAATTTATTTTGATTGTTTAATTTTTAATATTTTAAGGTATTTTCAGATATTTTTAAAGAAATTAGTAGTTTATTATCATATAGTGAGGAGGGTAGATCAACATTTTATATCTTAAAAATTAGTTTTATAATACTAAAAGTACATTTTTTTTAAAAATAAAGATATTATTTTAATATTATTAAAAATACAGAATATGAAGATGTAATTTCGCTACAATAGAGAATGCCAAAACGCTTTTATCCCAAAATAATTTTTAACAACTGTGGTCAGTTTCATACTCTCTTACACGACGTTTGGTTTATATATTCAGAATCATGATTCCGAATCATTTTCATTTTACGTGTGTTTTTTATGAGAAAAAAATATTATAAAGAATCATGAATCATGATTCAAAATCAGGAACGAATATAGAAAACAAACGTCTCCTTATTGTTCTCTAATCAAATTATTTTACCCGCTTATGTCGTGATAAACATGTATTTGTACACCAACATGCTTAATGAACGTAACAGAAACATCCAAATAGCCTATTGACACACACACACACACTCTCTCTCTCTCTCTCTTTCTCTCTCTCTCTCTCTCTCTCTCTCTCTCTCTCTCTCTCTCTCTCTCTAGCAACAAAATTAATCGGTTATGATTTATTCTTCTTCAATTCAGAGATCAAACAATGGAAGATATAAGAGAATCTGATTGTAGAAACAACATTACTAAAATTCAGAACTGGGCTATTGTGCTGAGAACTCAAATCCAAACCATGGACAAGAAGATAAAAGATTTGAAGAAACTCAAGAACATCAAAGGTAGTGATCATTGCGAGAAATGTGATCCGACGGCTACAATTGATGCGATGCGGAGAGCTGAAGAAGCTCTTTGGACAAGACTCGACGAGCTGCTGAGCAACTTGTTTGTAATGAGCGACAGCACTCATGATGAGGAAGTTGAGTTTCTAAAGAGGAGCTTAAGATGGTTCGAGAGAGAACAAAAAGCTTTGAGTTTTCAAGTAGACAGGCGGGCAAAACAGCTCAAAAAGCCGAATTCAGGGCACAATCTTGAACTACAAGAAGGTTACGAGAGCTTGAATATCACGGGATTCGTTCAAGCAGATGAAGAAAAAGAAGATGAAGAAAGGGCTATTATTAGTTCAGGAGTATTGTTGTCCGAGAAGCTGAAGATAATAAGATTCTATTGTCATTAATTATCTGATTGTTTTCTCATCTGGGCATGAAGATTTTTCGACAAACATTTTGGGTTTAGAAGAAGAGGTTAGTGATTTCTTTGAAATGGATATTATATTCCAAAGCATTAAAAGACAATACAAACATATGGCTCTTTAACAGATTCTTTAAAGTCGATGGAAAAATCTGATCAAATCGATGTCGAGAAAGTCATAGCATGAAGGTTACACAAACCGCAAAGAAATTGTGAGTTACAATTCACTAAAACATTATTTTTTTTATTTGTATTTTTTTTTTTTTTTTGCTCTGAATTCACTAAAGCATTATTAGTTATTATTGAGTGAGAGCGTTTGATTCATCCATTAAACCATAATCTTGAAGTAAAATAGAACTAACTTTGTGCAATAAACTACAAAATCGAACTCAGATAACCTATCCGATTTTGATGACTGAAATGGACATGTTTAACCAATCACATCAATTTTTTTAAAAGACATATTTTAGGACTCTAAAAATTGAACTGATAATCTGAATCCTACAAAACAATAATTAACAAGTTCTAATTCTAACACGTAAGGCCCCCAAATAACTTTTTTCAATTGGGCAGTTCTCACTTCTCACTCAGCAATCAGAGACTAGATTTCTCTCTTAAATTGCACGATGTAAACTCTAGTATTTATTTCGTTAAATCAAATAAAATTAAATATTAAATATTATTGTCATTATTATTATTTTACTTTTTGGTTAAATTTTCTTCTCTTTGTTTTGTTTTTTGTTTTTTTGGCTAATAGTTAAATTTTCTTTCAACTGTCTTGTACTATTATCAAATTAGTATCTTAAGTACGTTCTCATAACAAATACAGTTAGTACTTTCTCATAACGGAAATATAACAAATCACGTAAAACCCATTCTCCAAAACCTCTCAAAAGTTCTTCTTTGAGTCTTGCCCGTTCTGATTTTCATCTTCAATTCACAGAAGCCACCAACAATGGCGAGCACAAGCCATGGTGATGATAACAACGTCGACATTGAAGAACAACTCGTAATCAATGTGGCTGGAGAACTGAGGAGTTACATTCCGAAAGTGGAAAAGAAGATCGATGTCTTGGAGAATCTCCAAGACGAGAACGAGATCAACGAAGAAGAGATCGGCGAACCGGTGGTTTTGGAGATTGAACAACTGCGACAAGATCACATAGTTCTCAGAAGGACTCTCTACAAGTTTCTGCACGAGTTCTTTTGGCCTGATGGAAGAGGAAATCTTGAGCTTAAACGGGACGGTAGAACTGAAAATCCAGAACATATCAAGATTCTGAAGACCGAGATTGAAGGACTAAAGAAAGAAGAAGACGACTTGAACGAAAAGGCGATCGGGTTATTGTCCAAGCTTAATGCGGATTATGAAACTTCTAGTACTAATGCTGGTAGTTCTAATGCTCTTGAAGAACCAGAGGAATCGGCGAATCTTGATAATTGGCTATCACGAGAATCGATCTTTTCGCGAAGTAGTACTTATAATGTTTGGAATAGTAGTGAAGAAGATCATGATGAAAATGCAAGGCTATTGTCCAAGAAGCTGAAGATTATGAAGTACTATTATCTTGATCTAGAGGGTGATTCTGGTTCGAATCAGGATGAAATTCAGATGAGGGTTGTTTTGGGTTTGCAGCAAAAGTTTGGTTGGCTGAGGACTGCAAATGATTATCATGCAGATGATAATCAATTCGAAGGGAACGATTTCGAGGTGACGAACGTGGATGCACTCAGAGAAAAGATTCGAATGTTGACGCATGAAAAGAAGAGAGAAACCGTGAGAGTGCGAAGAGAAGGGAAGAGGAGTTTGATGGAGTGGAGGATTGCTGATAGGGGTGATGGAAGGCGGACGAATCTTGATGCTTTATACAGAAAAGCGATCCAGATCGGGATTCTTCTGTCTCGCCATTCGAGCAATTTCTTCTTCGTGGTGGTGGAAAGTGGACCGGCATTAAACAAGTTCAGTGAGCACTTGACATGCATACTCAAGTGGCTAGATGAGATGGGGAAAACCGCGGCCATCAAGACGATAGTTTCTGTGCTAGAAGTTGCTGAGAGAGAGTTGTTAGTGAAAGGGAAGTTTGATTCGATTCTGTCAGCGATTTCGAAGAATGCTAAATTGGGAAAACAAATAGCTATGGATCGGATTCTGGAGATGTTTCTCAAGGAAATTCTGTGCTTGGAGTCCATTTTGAGCCACCCAATTCTATCCAAAGAAAGTGTGACAATAGCAGATCATGAAGAGACAAAGAATTTTCAGATTGCTCTCGAGGAATGTGAGAAGGAAGTGGATAAAATACGGTTAGAGATGGCGTATTTGACGTCTGTTCATAAGTTTGTGTTTGAAGAAATGAGAGAGGATTTACTGATGGAAGATTTTCAGAGAATTATGGACTGGATAGTGAGTGCAAAGTGGGAAGAACTTGAGGAGAATTATGAAACAAATTGACATTTTTGGTCAGAAGCTGTGAATTAAGTTTGTTTTGTTGCGTCTTCACCAAGAAAGTGGAAGAGGTCAAAAAATGTCCATATTTTTCAGTTCTGTTGCTTTGTAACAATAATTTATTTATTCTTTTTGTTTTATTAGTTCGCAAATACAGCTTGAATTAGTTCTTTCATGCTTTAATGTGGGATTGCAGTATGATTTAGAAGCTCTTTTAGGGAAATTTTTCTTCACATTTGGCTCTTGATTCAGGAATAAGACTTGGGAGGAACTTCATGAATACCTTTATATTCCAATTATACTAATTTACTCTTTTGTTTTTTCCTTTTGAAATTAATTAGGAGAATAACATTTTTAGCATTTAATTTAAATATATAAAATGTCTTTACCAAGGAAAAAATTTGCTGTAATATGTTAAGTCTCTTGCTCTGAATTTTGAGAGATTTGTTCATGGTTAATTAGCTGATGATGAGAAGCATTTGATAATACCTAGATATGCGTAGTTGATTCTTTGGATACTAAAGTAGTGAATGGCTGATCTGATCTCCAGCTTGGACACATTTATAATAAAATGAGTTTGTCAACAACAAGATTCATATAAAATGGGATAGACTTTTTTATTTTTTATTTTATTTTTAAGAATGTGTGTGTGTTTTGAAGGAGATATGTCTTTTCTGTTCTAGAATCTTTTTTTTTTTTTTTTTTTTTTTTTTTTGTCCTTTTCAATTAAGTAGACCAGCCTCTGTAACATTGTACCAAAGAAAGTTGAAGATGCCTTATGCAATCATAAGATTAAATTATATGATGTTATATTAACATTTTCCATAATGTATTTTTCAGTTCTGTTTCTTTGATAATTGAGTAGTTTTTTTTTTTTTTTTTTTTTTTTGGTGTGAAAAGAGAGATTTGTTAAGTTTATTTGGAAATTACGTTATTATACTCTTAAAAGCACAAAATAAAACAAAATCTTGATAATACCATAGTTGTCAGGACAGAACTGTATGATCATTTTTAGTTTGTTTTTGAATAAACATGATCTGCAAAGTTTTTATATAATCATATATGATTTGCAAAATTGCTTGGTTCTACATTAGAATGCTCTAGCTAGCTTTCCTGCTTCGTTGCTTTTTTTTTTTTTATTTAATCGAGGGGGTATATCAGTTTTTTATTTAATTACAAAGAGGTATGGTTAATAATATCTTTCCCTTCCTGGTATGGCTAATGGGAGTTCTATATGTATCCATACATCGATCTGGACATTTTTTTACAAACATTTTTGGAATATAAAGGTCAGGAAAACAACATATTATTTAGATGTAGGCCAATTCCACATAATACACAATCTCCTATAAGATGTCATATAATGCTAGAGATTGTCATATAATATGCTACATTGGATTTTGCCTTTTTAACTATTAGTAGGAACTACTGTTTTAGTTGTTTGATTAATTTTTTAACAGTATGACTTATGATTGAGAGTAGGTTTATGTCGCGTGTTGGAAATTTTCACATGAACACTTACACATTAGACTGTTGAATTTTCGGTCATTTAATCTTCTTTCTTTCTTTTTCTTTTCTTTCTTTCTTTTTTTTTTTTTTTTTTTTTTTTTTGGGAAAGAGTTCTAAATCAAAAGTTACGAATTGGGATATTGATAATTGTCAATTGGGTTACTCCTCTCGGTTTTTTTTTATTTTTTTTATTTTTTATTTTTCTTTCTTTTAGAAACAGAATTTGGTTTGCTATTTATACAGCGTTTATTTTCTTCGTAACATATCTTAACCAACATAAGTACCGAACTCCCACTTCTCCTGTATACATATACATGTTTTGCTCTTCCTTTGGTCTAAAGTTATCTAAATCCCGCTGGTTTAGATTCTTCTTCACTAACGGCTCTTTCTCAGAGAACATCAACAATGGAGAATCCAGGACGCAGTGATGGTGATAATTGCACCATCGTAGAACAAGATCAAGTTCGCGATTTGGCCGAAAAGCTGAGAAGTTCCATCTTTGCCGTGGACAAGAAGATCATAGTTTTGATCAATCTCAAGGACAAAGATTTCATATACGAGTTCGAGATTGAGGAGTCATTAGTCTCCACCATTGAGAAACTATACAAAGATCAAGAACTTGTCAAGAAGAGTTTCCTTGAGTTGCTGAACAAGTTCTTTACGCGTAGTGAAAGAGGAAATCTTGAGATTTCGCAGCAGAGGAGTAGTACTGAAAGGGAACTCATCAACTTTTTGAGGATCAAGATTGAAGAGCTGATCAAGAAAGAAGAAGAAATGGACACAAATTCGAGCGCTTTACTGTCAAAGCTTGATTCGATCAGAGGGTTTGTTCATACCGAAGAAATTAGTACTTACAGTGCTTGGAATTTTGGAGAAGATAGTGAAGGGAAATGCTCCAGATTATTGTCCAAGAAACTGAAAATGATAAAGTCCTATTATCTTCAAGAGCGTGTTTTTGATTCTGGTCGTGTTAAGTTTGGTTGGCTGAGGACTGGAAACTATGATCAATCTGATGATCAGAGCAATGTGAGAGATTCTGAGTTTGAAGTGAAGAATATGGCTGAGATGAGAGAAAATATCGGAAGATTGATGTTCGAAAGGAGGAAAGACATGGAGATAGCTCGAGCACAAGGGAAGAAGAGTTTGATGGAGTGGATTGTTGCTGGTGCTGATGTTGGAGTGTTGAAGAGCAAAGCAAGAAAGATGGGGATTTCGTTGTCTCGCCATATCAGCGATTTCTTCTATCTGGTGGTGGAAAATGGAGAAGCGTTTCACAAGTTTTGTAATCACTTGAAATGCCTACTCAAGTGGATTGTTGATAAGGAGAAGACCGCAGTCATCAGGCGGATAGTTTCTGTAATAGAAGTTGCGGAAAGAGATTTGTCGGTGAAGAGGAAGATACGGATTTACGAGATGAGGTCAGCGACTTCTAAAAGTCCGAAACAACTAGAGAGAATGGATCGAGTCCTCGAAGCATTTCTTAGGGAAGTGCTGTATTTGGAGTCCATTTTGAGCTACCCGAATCTGTCGACAGATGGGGAAATGAAGACTTTGAAGAGTGCTCTTGAGGCATGCGAGAAGGAAATGGACAAGATAGGATTAGAGATTACCAGTTTAAAGAAGACTCACAACTTCATATTCGAAGGACAGAATGAGGATTTGGAGATGGAATCATTTGAGGCAACTGTAGAGTGGACTGTTAGTGAAGTTTGGCAACAACTAGAAGAGGAAGATGCACCAAATTGACATATTTCTCAGCAGCCACGAAGAATTAGGTAAAAATCAGGTCAAATATGTCTCTTAACATTTTCAGTGTAATGATTTTAAGTTCTGTTATTCTGAACATTGATAGATTTGTTATGGTTTGGGAAAAATTTACAAGTTGCTACAGAAGTTGGACATTGAATTGCACTATTGTATGATCTGAAAAGAAGGTTTGGGCCCAACATTTGGATTCTAATTCAGGAACAAATTTTCATAGTCGAATAGATTTTCTTTTCTTTTTTTTTTTTTTTCCCCTTTGGTTTTGCCCTTCGCCCACCGCCCCAATTAAGTAGAAAATCACCTCTACAATTCTACTATGTAGCAATTCCTGTTTTTTAACCGTAACACGTCTACATTCTAGATATGATCACGTCAAAAATGTCTACTTTCATATAATTTGCTGTTATATAATTTTCTTTTACGCAACTATATAGCATTACATGCGCATATAAACTTCACGTTCCCTTAAACAATGCTCTTTGACTCAAGACATGAAACAATTTAAATTTTGGCTGCTTTAGAATGTTGTGTTCTCCACAACGAATTATATCATCGACATATTGATGTAGGTAATTGGTTGCCTGTTTCAATATGAAAATGCTACAAATTTGTAGTTGCATATTTTTTGCTAAAAACAAATATATTCGTAGTTGTATATGAACAGTCTTCCGTTATATCAGGAACCATATTTTAGACAACAGCTCTCTTTGTTAGCAATCCTGTTTGTTAATTTTAAAAGTACAAAGACAAAACAAAAAATAAGCACTTTTTAGGGGAACAATGGGGAAAAAAAAAATTATCCTATCCTGTTAGTAGCATCCGTTTTGCAAGGAGGGAAGACTGTAATGACGGGAAAAATTCAAGAGCTAAATCTTGAAATTAATTAAGATTTAGAAATTGAATTTCTCGTAAATACATTTTGTAAGTAAATTGAATTCTTTGAATTTGATATTTTAAACAATGGAAATTGGTGATCACATCTGTTTTACTACATTGATCCAAGTTTAAATAAATTTGCAATTCTGCATTTTATTTTAATATGTCCACCAAGACATTTTGAGTTCACTTTAAGACTAAGTTTAGGTTCAAAATCCCAATATTCAATTGAGATAGGATATGATCACCTATTAAGACTAATGGCTAGGATTGATTTTTGGAGTTCATCAAAAGATGTAGAAATTACACAACAAAAGAAAAAATGCTGATGCAGCCAGTTTTTCCCAGCATTTTTGGGAGGGAAATTTGCTTCAAAACATCACACATTTAAGACCCAAAACTAATGCTATGATGCAAGGTATAGTCCCATACCTCAAATCACTATTGGTGACACACTTTGGCACCACATACTTCACCAAATCGCCACCAAATGGAGTCAAGTTTCTGACCTCAAATCAGCCCCTATGCTGCCAGTTTTTTTATCTCTCAAAAAAACCCCAAAAGTTTGCACTTTAGTCCTTCAATTGGTTTCCTCTATAATACCTAGGGTAAGAAGTCAAATTTCACTATTGCTCACAAGTTTAAACTAGCAAATTTTCTCTCTATTCCTCTCCAAAAGCTGCCACCCCTCTCTCTCTATTCTCTCTAAAAATTTGTTCAATCTAGCTTTTGAAAGTCACTCCTAGATCAAGAGCAAGAAGATCAAGAGGATTAGAAGCTGTTTTTGGTAAGAAAAATAGTTAGTTTTATAGTGATTTCATAGTTTAAGTTCCTTTTAAGTTGTAACGTCTCTAAGCTTATAAATATGAACCAACGGATTCATTTTCATAGTGAATTTTTTACTCGTATAAGAAAACTAGTTAGTTTTGTTGTTTCCAATACCGTTTGGGATAGTTTAGCTCATAATATGTTAATTCAATTACATGTAGGTAGAATATTTTATGAATGAAATTTCACTGTTTAGTGTGAATCAACGAATGTTGATGCCAATTTCTGATATTATGTGTGAAACCACGGATTTTGAAGTGATTTCTCTAGTATTTTGTGCGAATCAACAGGTTAATTGATCTATCCTTTTTATTTTTATTGTTTCAAATTTTCTAATTAAGCTCTGAGCCTTGCTGTGGTCCTATAATATGCGGCGTAGAAGAGATGCACCTGTCAAGGAGGTTTATGAGGTTCTAAAATAGCAGATACAATGCAAAAGATGGAACAAGGTGTTGATGCGCCTTGAGAACATGAAATTGAATTGGAATCCGAATCCACGACGTAAACCGACATCACAACATGATCAGGGGAGGTGCGAGACATGAATTCTTATTGACATTCTAGAATTCTATGGCGACCTTCAAGCAGATGAGTTCTTAGACTAGAAGTCCAAGTCATCGAAGAATTTAAGATCAACCCGAGCATGAAAAAGTCCAGTTGGTGGTGAACTAGATTCAGAAGATGAGCTACCACATGGTGGCAACAAAAGCAAACTCCTCCGTGCCACCACATGGAAGAAGCTGAAGAGACACATGCATGTGGCTTTTTTGCCACATGATTATGTTCAACTCTTCGACGGCGCTAGTAAAATGACCTATTTGACGAGGCTAATTAGGCTGCGGGGATCAATTTTGCAGAACTCTTCGAGAACTTCAACTTGGCATCGGCGCTGAAGGACAATTGGTGGAGGTTTGTAAAATATTCATTTTTATTTGTTTGGAATGTTCATTTTTAAAATTAATACAATTGACTTTATTTTATGTCTTTTGGAAAATTAGCTTTAAAGATTGATCATCTAGAATTTATGAAGAAAATTATCCTCTACACATATCACTTGAAACTATTTCAAATTCAAGGATAAATTCTTTTCAACCGAGGGATAACGATACAATGCATATTGGGAAAGAAATCATGTGGTAGTTAGGAATCATATTTTTGGCTCGAAGACAATTATTATGATAAAAAAAATCAAAATCTATTCTTAGAAGCTAGAAATTTTACAATTAGGAAAGTTTCATTTTGTGTACTATTTGATTTTCTTAAATCAAATTTCATTTTAACTTAATTATTGGCTCAAATATAAACTAATTTCCTTTATATTTTTTATTTTTAAATTATTTATTTTTCCCATTTTCTTTGTAGTTTCCCGTTACCATTTGGGATGGTTTAACTTATAATATATTAGTCGAATCATATGTAATAGGTAGAATTTTTTATGAGTGAAATATAAGTGTTTACACTTCTTATATCCAATTTTCAATATTCATTATGCATCAAGAAATTTTGATGCCAATTTATGATATTTTGTGTGAATCAACGGATTTTGAAGTGATTTCCTTGGTATAATATGTGAATCAACAGGTATATTGATTTATCCAGTTTAATTTTATTGTTTCAATTTTTTTTATTAAAGCTTCCGCTACCTCACTAATGAAACTTAATTAAGTGTCACCAATCTCCACCAGGAGAGAATTTTATAAATAATACAATTAAGATGTTGGGTGTAGTTGGAGGGTTACTGTTCCACTGAATCCTCGTCAGTAGAGCGCGCCAATAAGACGTAATGATCATAATAAGAAATTCATAGTTGGTGATGCATATTATTTTAGTGCATTGTTAGATTGTAGATTGTACTTGTTGAGCTTTAGCTTACCATGTACGTATCAATATTGTAGGTAATTATGCATAAAAGAGACTATAAATGCACAAACTAGAATGGGAAATGCAACCAAGGGTTATGCTGTTAAATTGTTTGGTTCGAACCCATATTCTATCCTTGCTTTTACATCCATATTGGAGTAGTGTTGCAGCTAAGGAAAGTAATTGTGACTTCCTCTTAATAGGTTCACAAATGTGCAACACTCTTGCAACAATTGGCAGCACTATGCAGTTTAAGTGAGAGAACATCGTGGAAGCTTGTTCTTTGTTGGGAATCATTGCATGGATGGTTACACGTGGCGGTCTGTCTCCTCTCTCTCTCTCTCTCTCTCTCTCTCTCTCTCTCTCTCTCTCTCTCTCTCTCTTAGTCATTCACGCACACAGTTGTATCCTTTTCTTACTTTTTTTTTAAAAAAAAAAAATAATTTATTTAGTGGTTATATTGTGTCGTCCATGGTTATGTAACTAGTTTAGCGTTAGAGCAGGTACAAGCTCTTCCTGTTGAATACGCAAGGGGAAGCTGAAACCTTAGTGCCAGTTTGGTCTAAGGCCCTTGCTTGTGCGGCCTCAGATTACCTGGGGAGCAAGAGCTGTGATGGGGTGCAGACTGATTGTGGTCATATGCAAGGCAAAGGGGGAAGAATTCTGAAAAGAGACATTCGTGAATTTGCCGATAATCACCGCAACGTAATGGAAGCTTCCCCTTGCTTCCAGGACCGCCATTGCCGGTAAAAAGCACTACCTATTGTACCTTGGTGGACTGACTAAAGTGGCGCAAGGTGATGGAAGCTTAGGTTTTATATGCCGTTCCACAAAATATATTTTCTGCAACAATGTACATTTTGAATATTTAAAAACCCTGCGTTTGAAACTCGTTCTAAAATAATTTTATTTTTTATATGAAAATGAAAATAAAAACATTTTTAATATCAGATAGAAATTATTTTTAAAAATGTGTTTAGTATTTTTATCCAAAGATTGTTTTTAATATAAAAAATCCATTAATGTCTCTCTCTACTCGAGAGAGGAGAAAACATAAACAAAAAATGATTTTCTCTCATTTTACACTAAATTAAAAAATTATTTTTATTTTCATTTTTTGTCTTTATTGCGCCAAACGCCGTTTTAAAAACGTTTTTATTTTTTCTTTCTCAAAAAATGTAAAGAACAAAAACGAGATCAATTCCAAACACGGCCCTAAGAACTTATACTGTTTTGATAAATCGATATGTTGTATTAATGGTAACCTAAGAGGCTAATTATGTCTAATTGTGAACAAGTTGTAATGCGTTTTGTCACTAAACTGGAAATACACTCATAAGTATATGCAGACAAAATGTTTTGTAATAGAAAAGTTATTATCCACAATTTTATATTTTTAGGTCTCACAAATTTAACGTTAGTAAATATTATAAGTCCAAAAAAAAATTCCTTTTAAATTTAGTAACTAAGGAATTGAATTAAGCTAAGAACTAATTAAGCAAGTTTAATGACGACTTGAGTAGTGGGGCCGTCACAACATCCTATATTGTCTTCTACAAGTAAGTCATGTGATCTACACGTGCTTAAAACTGTGTGAAAATTGACGTTTCATTAACGTAAGTATCAAAATAGCATCTTTATAAATTCAAGAGCCAATTTTGTGCCATCTTGAGCTCTAGTTTTTTTTTTTTTTTTTTTTTTTTTTTTTTGTGGTTAATATTAACCGTTATTCTTTTATTCCCTTGAACGAGAGATTAGAATAACTTATGATTTTTTTGGGTTATTTCAGTTTTATCCTTTGAGGAATACTTGCTATCTCATTGTGTCCCTTAAACTTTTAAATATCACATTAGTGCCTAAGTTTTAACTGTTAAAAAATGGACAAAATGAGCACGTGAGGTGCACGTGATGCAACTGTGGCCGAGAAAAAGGCCGTTGATAATGTCCTTAGCCTAAATTATCTTATGTGGAGACAAAATACATAAATCTCCAAATTGCATTGTTAAGGGAAGAATGAGAGCATACCAAAAATTTCTTCTTTCTAAATTAGATTAGTTATGCCAAGGACATTACCAATGGCATTTTTAACAACTCCAACCTCACATGCTTATTTTGTGCATTTTATAGCGGTTCTGTCATGAAGTGATCAATAGTGTAACATCGTTTATAAAGGCTCCGGTTCAGTCAAAAGTCAGAAATGATCAAGAAACGTCATAGTCGTGGAAGTCGATTCTAAAGGGATAGTGGAATGTTACGGTTCCAAATTTTTATTTTAAATTACTTGTATTTCGATTTTTTTTAGTATTATTTACTTGACATAGTTCTATAAAAATAAATAAAAGTAGTCAACATTCAGTGTGTCAAAAAAAAGTCAACGGTTGGTTATAACTTGTAAGAGTGATGGAGTTCTTCCAGGTTCGTTGGCATTATCTTTAAACCCAAGTCGTCAGATTTTTCTGTTCAGTTGCATATGAACACTTTTTTTAAAAGAAAAATAGAGAATTTACTCATAAGAGTATATGAGTCTAGACATTTACTTCTTACTCTTAATAAATATCTTTTTGTTAGTGTAATTATTTGACTAAAAATGTTATGAATCAAGAGTAAAGGATAATCACTTTCAAGGAGTTTTTGTCAAGACTACTTTTTTTTTTTTTTTTTTTTTTTTTGGAGAATTTCAATTTGGCACTATGTGTTATATATAGTGAAATTGTCTTTTAGTACTCAGTGTTACAATTTTAAGGAGGTACTTTAATGTTTTAAAAATCAATATTTGGTACCCTAAAAGTCCCTAATTAAGATATGAAATGTTGAATATATCCTTAATAATTTATAATTTAGTTTACCTAAATTTACTTTTTAAGGGTTTCTAGAGTCAAAAGGGGGATAAGGTTTTCTTTTAATTTAATAAAAAGTAAACTAGGGGGATAAAAAGGGACATTTTTTTCGGGTTTTTTTAATTTAACTAATAAAAAGAAAATAGGCCAAAATTTAAGATGGTAAACCAAAGGCCAAAAATTATTAAAAAGGACAAATACGACATTTTATGTCTCAAAAAAGGCCTCAGGTTTTTAAACCGTTAAGGTACTAACTAATTTAAGATTATCAAAAACATAGTGTTCTAAAAGATGATTTCGCTATAATATAAGATATCAAATTGAAATTATCTCTTTTTTCTATTGTATAATTTTTTACCCGCTTTTACTATTCTATTCTCCAATCAAATAATAACTGCACTTATTATTTTGGATGGAAGTGTGTGTATATCTTATGATTAGTACTTCCTCTTAACAAAATCCAACAGAAATACCGAACTCCGAATTCTCCCATTCCTCTCTCTTCCGTTTACTTTGGTCTAAAATTTCATTCTCCAAACTCAAACTCTCTGGTTTTCGTTTAATTTCTTCCCCAATATAGGCACTTTCTCAAAGAGCTTCAACAATGGCGAACACAAGTGTTGCTAACGATCATGACCGTGACGACCATGTTAGAGCACTACTCGAAATGGCTAAAGAACTGAAGACTAACATTCAAGCCAACGACAAGAAGATCCAAGATTTGAGGAATCGCAAAGACGGCGATAAATCTTACCGGAAAAAGATTGACGAGTCATTAGCTTCTGACATTGAGGAACTCTACAAAGTTCAAGAAGTTCTCAAGAAGAGTTTCTACCACTTGGATAAGTACTTTGTAGTGGCCGACGAACATGGAAATCTTGCGCTTTCGGAGGAGGGCCATAAAGAAAAGGAACTGATTTTGACTCTGAAGGTCAAGGTTGAAAGTTTAAAGAAACATCAAAAGGTCTTGAATGAGAAGTTGGAAGGGTTTTTGTCCATCATTGAAGTGTCGTCAGATGATGATGATGAAGCCAAAAGTACTAATCGGAATGACATGTCGTCATGGTGTTTTCGACTTCCAGAGGGTGGTCGGCTTAGCCTGAGTGCTGAGAGTAGTTTAGTTGAGATGAATATTTCCGAAAAAATCGATCATCTGACTCCAATATTGCTGTCCAAGAAGTTGAAATTGATCAACTACTATTATCTTCAACAGGGTGGTGCAGAAGATGTGTTTCCGTCGAGTTGGAGCCTTAATTTGGAACTGCAACATAATTACAGTTGGCTGAGGAAGACTCGAGAAAGACATCTTGGCAATGAGGGCGGAATTGGTGGAGATTCTGATCAGTTTGAAGCGAAGGACACCGATGAAATGGGAAGAAAGATTCGGAGATTGATTTGCAAGAGGAGGAAAGAAATGGAGAGCGCAAGAAATTCTGGGAAGAAGAAGAGTTTCATGGAGTGGATGATTGCTGATAAGGACACTGAAGGGTGGACAATTCTTAAGGTGATTCACACTAGGGCAAGACAGCTCGGGATTTTCCTTTCTCGCCATGTCTGCGATTGCTTGTTTGTGGTGGTGGAAAACGGAGATTCGTTTTCCATGTTCCGCGACCACTTGAAAGGCGTAATCAAATTGCTCGATAAACTGGGGAAGACCGTGGTAATCAGGAGGGTGAATTCTGTTGTGGAAGCTGCAGAGGACTATTTGTCTACAAGAAGGGAGGCGGGGATTCCTCCGGTGGATTCGGCAATGGATTATCGAGCTAACCAGGTGCAAAAGGAGAAAATGGATTGCGTTCTTGATATGTTTCTTACGGAAGTTCTGTGTTTGGAGTCGATTTTGTGTTACCCGAGTCTGTCGGCAGAAGAGTACTTGTCAAGAACAGATAAGGAACTGAAGATTTCTTTGAATGCTCTCGAGGTATGTGAGAAGGAAGTGGAGAAAATAAGATTGGAGATGGTGTTTTTTAAGACAATTCATAACTACTTATTTGATAAAAAGTGGGAGGATTTGCTGACTGACGAACTTCAATCGATGGTGGAGTCGAAGATTGCAGAAGCATGGGGGTCATTGGAGAAAGGATATGAACCAAATTGACAGTTTGATCAGGAGCTGTGAATGAAGAAGTTTTTTTTTTTTTTTTTTTGTTGCATCTTTTCAGATAGCTATAGAAGTTCAAAGTAGGCCTATATACAATGTTTTGGTTTAGCAGATTAGAAGTGATTGCAAATGCACAGATGAGTTTTCAGTTGATTCAGGAATAAAATCTTGCACTGTGATAGCTTTTTGGTGCCAATCTCTACTCTTGTTTTGTATGATTTACAAAACTAGTTTTGGGAAATGCTGCTCCAGCATTTGATTCTGTTTCGGAAACAAGTTTCGATTCTCTGATGGGTTTTCTGTATTGTGTTTTTTTTTTTTCCTTTCCCTTTTTTGTCTTAGCATAGAACGTTGGAGAAGATGGATAGACTTTGGGATAAAATATGTTAAAAGGAATTTTCTGTTAAGTTGTTTTTCTGTTCTGTTGCTTTGGGTATAAACAGACTCAATTGCTGCTGAGATAACCGGAATTGAATGTGTTTGTCTCATGAACCATTGAGTGAGTAGTCTTTACCAACACATAAAATGCTTCCCTTGAATAATCTGCCAAAAATTTGAAGAGAGAAATATTACTTGACTTTGAATTGATATGGTTTATGCCTCAACTAAGCAAGCAGATAAAGGAATTAAAGGGCAAGTAGAATAATTGGAAAAATGTGAATAAAAGGAATCTTGTTGCTGAACCAGCTAATCATGTAACATAAAACAGCACAATAGCACATGTCCAATACTTGTAGTGATTGGATATATGCCCTGATTCTATACTACCGAGAGCAGTAAGGTCACATAAAATAATTAAACAAACAAGGACGTAAAAGATTTTTAGTGCTGCATTATCAATGAAAAAGCCACATCCATCTTCAGTCGTTGCTGAAATTCACTAAATTTAGAAGTTTTATAAGAGAAAATCGCACACTTCTCAACTATATGTGTTTTTTTTTTTTTTTTTTTCTCTAACCTCTCTGATTACTATTAAGATCGATTCACAT
The DNA here is from genome assembly GCA_012066045.3 of Morus alba. NCBI lineage: Eukaryota > Viridiplantae > Streptophyta > Magnoliopsida > Rosales > Moraceae > Morus > Morus alba. The sequence goes on from CP050227.2 coordinate 8,731,840, forward strand.
GTTGTCTCTGCTCCACAACATAGCATGCACACTCACTTATCCGCATTAAAAGGAAAAAAATCGCAGATAACTAATAAGAGGCAGACATTTCTTCGGCAATTGTCCTCAAGAGAATAACCTAGAAAAATGTCTGCGTATATATAGGCGCATAGATATTTTGTTTCAATTTTGTTTCAATCTTATTTACCAAACAAATGGTACTGTTTTCAGTACCCCAATCCGAAAATAAAGTACATCCCCAGCCAAGAATTTCAAGAACAGCATAATTAATGAACACAAAAATCTGCCAGAAACTTTATAATGATCTTTTCAACTATGGTAAATTTCATGAAAAAAGGCCTACAGAGTTTTTATGCTCTCTAGCTACATGGATAGTAAAATAACACTAATGTAAGTTCGCTTCGTTTCCACAATAATGTGACATGATCATAAACGACATGTCGTTTTTTATTTTATTTCAACTACGGAAAATTAGATGAAAAACGGCCTAGAGTTTTTATGTATCTTTCTTGATAGTAATATAAGACTAATACATAAAAGTCTTTCTGTCGTTTCCAACAATAATACTTAATGATGTCTCGTCGTATGAATAGAAACATGTTTTTAATTTTACACTTTCTTGTCGTTTGAAACGAAACAAAGTATCTGCTTATAGTAAAATAAAGCTGGTGCATTTTAATTATTTAAAAGGAAAAAAAAAAAAAACAAATATTGTTTGTCGGTGTATTGTTCTCGTTTAATTTCGAAACAACAGTAAGAATAACATCAATTGTTTGCCATATTTTGTTATCAATCTCAAAAACTAACATCTGGAACTAAATGACAGCTCGTTTTTCTTTCAAAAGTCTGCTGTTTTTTTTTTTTTTTTTAATAAGACGATTATTTAGTTAAATATCATGTTGTTTATTGATTAGCAAAAAATAATAATAATAATAATAATAATAATAAATAAAAAAATAAAAAAATAAAATCATGTTGTTTATCAACTAAAAAAGTTCGCTGTCGTTTATGTGTTGTTTTCAGTTGTAAGATCGTGTAACCTTCTCCTACCTTGTTCAGCAATAGATACACATAAATTAGATAATTGATTAAAACAATTAATGGTAATTAATAAGATTGGATTTTCATCACACCACGACATTAAATTTCTATATTTAATGTTTAATCACCATGGAAACATTTCGTGTCTCTATATATATATATAAGAAAGGATTTATATATAGAAATTTAATAGAAAATCTTTAGAGAATCGGTTGCTGACGTCGAGGGAACTAATGTACTTAGGGTGCCCTTTAAACGTCGAGAGTTCGCGTGGGATAACTCACGCTGAGAGCCCCGCTCGGGTGGCGAGGGCCACGATACCGAGGTAGCAGCCTAGTCCAATTCGAAGATAGTCCTGTCAACTTAAGGAAAGATACACTATACTAACTACTGCTACTGTTGAAATCAGGAAATCAGGTAGTCGGTAAGGGTGGTTAGCCTGACCAGGAAGCAGTAATCATGGAAACCCGACCGTCAAATCCCAGAATTGAGGGATAGAGGATGATCTCTTCGGAAAATGCATGGGGGTCTCTCATATGTACAAGGCCTATAAATAGAGCCAGGGGAATTCATTAAGTTTTTTAAGCACTACTCTACTATTCTAGAAACTTTGTAATCAACAAAGCATTAGTGCATTCATAAGTGGATTAGGCCAAAAAATCTTACTGAACCACTATAAATTCTTGTATTCTCTATATTATTTAACAACATTAACCCTTGATTAATCGGTAAACGGTTGCTGTGAGTGTTCTCGAAAAGTTAATCTTTAGTTGACAGAAACCAATTGTCAACAGATGCCATGGAAGCGGAGGAAGACGACGCCATTGACATTAGCCAGAGAAACTATGATACCAAGAATGGATTTACTCAGAGAAGAAAATGAGAGAAATGAATAAAGGCTCAATCAATCGACTGAGTGTATTTCATGTATATTTATACTTGAATAATATTACAAATTCTGTTACAACTAATTTTGCACAACTTATCAACTTGTCTCAACAATATATATATATATATATATATATATAAATGTTGGTTCCTTTCTGCATGAAAGAACAAATTAACTATGATACTGTTACTGTTTATATATGTATAAATATAAATTAACTATGCTACTGTTTTTGGACTTTTTCTTCTTTAGTGAACGCCTCTCAGAGATGTTACGGTCCTCCCAAGGTGAAAATCCATTAATTAGCTAGGGCTTGCATGATAATAATAATAATAATAATAATAATAATAAGTACACTTTATGACTCCGAAAGAGTCCAAGGCTCGCTGTGCTTAGGTTATTGGTTCCTCTTTGTCAAAAGAAACAAGAGCATGTTTGTTCTATGTATTTAAACTTAAATTATTAATTTTATTATATTATTTTTTTCTCATAAAAAACTTAAATTTTAATTAAGAGTCATAGTTTGAATATATTTTTATACGGCCCAAATCGCTAATTAATCCCAACTCAAATATACATACCTCTCTCATTATCACGTGTTGCTTCTCTCAATTTAGTTAATTGGGTAAGCTTTAGATGCTCACTTGGCAATAATTTTCTTTCATTGATTGTTATAGGAGACGAACAAGGACTTTGTCACCTTCTCTCATAATTAAGGAGCTCATCAGACTTAATTCCAAAATGCTACTGGGACCGGCTTGAAAATTCCTCCTAGATGACCGATTGATAAATGTTTGGTCCAACAATTAAGGGTGGCAATTCGTGTTCGTGTCAACTCGTTTATTAATCGTATCAGAAAATATCAATCCAAACACGACATGTTCATTAAATGTGTCAAAAATGTCAACCCAAATATGACTAATTTGTTAATCGTGTTAATCGTATCAATTTATATAACCCGTTTAAATTAATATATTGAATAAATAACTAATATAATAATGACTTATTTAACACGGACAAGACATGATGTTTATTGGTCAATTTATCTTTTCTTTTTAGAAAAATAAATGAATTTTACCTACAAATATTAAAATTCACATTATTTGTATTTAATATGTCATATAAACTTTCATGTTATATCACATATCATTAGATTGTAGATGACATATATAGTTAATCGTATGAATTTATGTCACTTCGTGTTAGGAGGTCAACCCTAACCCAACCAATTTATTAATCGTGTCATTCATGTCAATCCGATTATGACCCAAACCCATTTATAATAAACCCAAACCCCCTAGCTTCGTTCGAGTTTTGAGTTGTGTCATCATGTCACTACTCAAATTGCCAGTCCTACTTATAACTACTATATCTAATGACTCTTGCATTACCCACATTTCAATATAGGTTTTGTAGTAACACAGTTGGTCGTTGCGTTTGATAATAAAACAAAGTAAACGAGAGATTCATTCCATTGAGTAAAGTGTCACTACTACAAGTTGGACTATTTGCAACGACAATTGTTGTCACAAATAAATAAATATTTGCGACAATATGTCATTGCAAATATTTTCGTAAAACTGAAAAATATTGTCGGCGCTAAAAACTCACACGTTGTCACAAATATTTGCTTGGCGGCAGATCTTGTATGGCGTGAACTTGTACCACCAAAATAACATTATTTGCGATGACATGTCGTTGCAAATAAAATTTAATTTATTTATTTTCCCCCGAGAAAAAAGGATTATTTTTGTGGGTGACAAATTTTTTTTGCGATGACATTAATGTGTGTCGTCATAATAAGTGATTTTGTATTCTTTCAGTAAACAAAAAGGCGGGGAAATTGGGCGGATCCCCAAAAATTATTTGTGATGACATTATAGGTGTTGTCGTAAATAATAATTCCAAAACCTTCCTTCTAAACCCTAAATAATTTTGTTATATTTGCGACAACATGTGTCATCGCAAATAATGTAAGTGTTGTCACAAATAATGTAAGTGTTGCTGCAAATAATGTAAGTGTCGTCTCAAATATCAGCTTCTCTCTCTCTCTCTCTCTCTCTCTCTCTCTCATCCTCACACCGGTTTTCTCCAGTTTTCTAACCCCAAACTCTCAAAATCTCCTCGTATTCTCTTCAAAATCAACAATACATTTTTTCATCCAAAAAATTCCAAAATCTCACCGCCAAAGTCCACCGCTGCCGCCTTTTGCCCCTGTTTATCTTGCCTTTTTCAGCCCCCATTTCAGTGGGTTTGAATTTGAAAGTTTTTCTCTAATTATTTTATTTTTTTTAGTTTAAAATGCATGAGTTTTTTTGTTATTTGAATTGTGTATAATTATGGATTATAAATCTTGAAGTTTGATTTATAGATTCTAAAATTAGTATATAATTTGAAATTTGGATTATAGATTGAATTTTAGATTATAAATTTTGAGATTGTTGAAATTTTAAGATTATAATTTGATTTAGATTGAAATTAAAAGTTTTGATAATTGTTCTAGGTGGCACATCTTGCAGTTATGGTGTGCAGCAATCTTTTATTTTGCAGGTTTGAATTTTTAGATAATAGGAAAAATATGTCGTTATGATGCCGGAATTTTATTAAAATCTATTAATTTTAAGAATTTAATTAATAAGAATTAATTATATTAATAGAAAGAAAATTAAAAATTAATTATAAACATTATGAGTGCAACAATAAAAAAATAACTTGTTCATAAAATTTGATAAAACTTATAAAATTGAAACATGAAATGTTAAACTTTTCTTATGAATGTGATTATATAGTCACAAGAAAACATGAAGTATGATTAGATGTGTTATTTTTTTTTTTTATAGTCAAGATGCCAATTGACAAGAGTTGAATATATTTGAAAATTTTGTTGTCTGATCAGTATTGGGAAAGGTTATCTGCGTTTATCAACATTGCCAAAGACTATGTTCATGAAAGTGGTGTACAAGTTGTCCGTGTCAAAGGTGTTTATGATACGAACCATGCCAAAACGTGACGAAACCCGATACCAAATCTGGAAACGACTCAAGATCTTTCAAGTTTGATGGAAACTGCGACCCGTTGCTTAGCAAAGCAAGAGCTTTGGTATGGTAAAGACGCCACAAATGAATCTGAAAATTCCATTTGATAAGTCAATTTGAACACCACAAGGAATCCTTAATAAGTTCGAAAAAGTTTCTTTAAGAACTCAATAAAAATATGTCACAATATGAATAACATCAAAAATTGTTTTGCATCTGAAAGTCAACCTTAAATAGCCGAAATTACAATGAAGTGTTTTAATTGTAAAAGTACTAATCTACCCTGAAAAATGTTGAGAATGGTGTCCTAGAAGCATGAGATGTAATAGGACATTTATTATTTATTTAATAAAAGAGTTTATTCATTATTTTATGTGCATATATTTATGAATATTTTATGAATATCAATGAAAATTCCATGATTATTTATGTAACCTTAAACATTGTATATAAGTATTATATACGAGAGGATAATGTTTAAGGATAATAATCAAAAAGCAATGTTCATAATGAATTTAATTAAAGTTTGGAATCTTTAATTAAAACATTATTAATACATGTCATTCCATTTAGAATGGAGCAGTGTTATCCGTGACTTTGTTAATATGGTGAGATATTGAATGAGTGTATTTCGCATAATGAGATTATGTGGAACAAGGACACAGACACAATATGAATTTCTAATAATTTCCGTTAAGTATAGAAATTCTAATTGAGTCTATCGATGGTCATATATAGAATGATCTTAATCCCGAGTTCTTAACAGACTCCTATTTATGGATTTGTGTCTTTTGATTTACTCGATGCGGATTCGAGACCCGAATCCTATTCCTTGTATTTTGGAGACATGATGAAGTAGGTAGTGGGAATGTTATTATACGAGATGGAATTCATTCCTTCTTGAGAAAGAAGTAGATAAATAATTCTCTTGAGGGTTGATTCGGTACTTGGACCAAGTGGGAGCTCCGATTCATGAATGTGTTTTATGAATCCTTTGTCCATTAGAGAATCAATGGTACTCAAGGATAAAGATATAATTAGAGAGGTTAACAGATTCTACCGGCTCTAATTATGAATTATTTATGGAGGATTGATCTATATGCAATGACTATATCAAATGGACACTTCACGGTTTAGAAGTAATTTATATTTATAATTTCGAGAGTGCAATTCCAAGTTTATAGTGGAGTAACTATTGGAATTAATAGAATTAATTAATTAATTAAAGTGTTTAATTGATTATTAATTCTATTGGAGCTCGGGATTATAGGTCCATTAGTCCCGCGTCATCCTAGTAATTCTACGAGACACGAGAGGACAAAATGGGAATTTTAGAATTACGGAATTCTAAAATTAAACACTCGAGAAATAATTAATTGAGAATTAATTATTATTTAAATAATGTGATTATTTAAATTTGAATTTGAACACATCTAGATTTATCCATTTAAACTTATTTGATAAGTTGTTCAATTTAGAATTCAAATTAATTTAAGTTTGACTTAAATTCGAATTTGAATCAGAATTAAAATTGGACTACTGGATAAAGGATAAAATATCTTCCTTCCTTATCTATAATAGGCGCCACACATAGGGATAAACCCTACTAGTGTGGCCGGCCACCTTAAGGATAAGGGGAAGGGATTTTTTGTTCCAAATTCAAAATAGGAGATAATTAACAAGCTTTATCTTAGAGATAGAGATTGGATTCCTTTTAGAAGTTTGACTTCTACTCTCTAAATACTATTTTTTGAGACAATTTTCGGAATGCCTTTTTGCCCTAATTTTAGAGGTGGCCGAAATTTCTCTAGAGTAATTTTTGAAGCATTTTTCAGCCCTAATGGGATTAGTGGCCGAAATTCTCAAGTAGAGAGGAAGGAAAAATGTTTTTCTCCAAAAATTCCACATCGTGCATGCGTTGGTGTTTGTGAAAATTCGAGTGTTTATTGTAACCCGTTTTGTCTCATGTGTGCCCACAGACACGTCTTCGTGGATTCTAGGAATTGACGTGGAAGACATTGGTTTTCTAAACACAAAGCTTTGGAGCAAGGATTGTTCGAGGTCAAAGAACTCAAGTTATCAACCGAGTCGGCCTCCAGGTATTTTTCCGAATTGAGTTCTTAATAAATGAATTAATGAGATTAATTTATTCGTGCATAAATTAATATAATCTATAGAGTATCTCAAAGGTTTTATGAAAATTTTTGTTATACACGATCCGCCTTTCCGCTGCGCTTCCGCATCCGAATTCGATTCGGGAACCAACAAAAAATTGCATCAAAATATATTAATTTTTTTTGTTATTTGTTGTTTGATAATGTTTTTTTACACTTTTTCTTTCCTTTCTAGTTTATATTTTTTTTCCTAATCATTTTGTTTTTTTTAAAGGCTGGTCATTTTATTTTATTTTTTTTTCCTTTCTTATAAAGTCTGATTATTATTTTTTCTTTTCCCCTTAGTTTCTTTTTTTTTTTTTTTTTTTTTTTTTTTTTTTTCTCGTTTTGCTAATTGCTACTTGTGTTTATGTGCTGTTTTATTGTACTTTCTTTGCCATTTTGTCTTTTCTGGTCATATATATGTCCGTAGTGTTATAACTTTGTCAATCTTTTTTTTTTTATTTACTTGCTTTTCGTTATTTTTGAGTTGTTTTGTTTTGTTTTCTTTCTATCAATTTTTTGTAACTCTACTCCCAACTAATGAAATCCTCTATTGGCCTATTAAACGTAAAATAATAATAATAATAATAATATTATTATTTTTATTAAAATAAAATGGTAGTGTAAAAAAATAAATTGGTCAAGAATTATTTACTTTTATGAAAAATGTAATTTACATAAATAGTCTCTAACCTTTTTAAAAGGTGATAATTTGGTCTCTAATTTTTTTTTTTTTGATAAATCAACCTTAAACCTCTTTAAACGAGTACAATTTGATCATTTTTGTCAAATTTTTAACAGATTTCCGCATGTGAGAATCACATGCCTTCTTTTTTCAATTAAAAGACAAAAATGCCATCAAAACCTCACATCCATGGCCTTCTTCTTCCTCCTCTCCACCTCCAGCGAGCCCCATCCCCGGAGCTCTGCCTCTTCTGTTTGAAGTGGATTTCAACAAGAAATATGATGATGATGAGGCTTGAAGCCATGCGCAAAAGTTAGAAAAGCATAAGAGCCTGAGTTCTGTGCGGAGGGAAACGATTTCAGTGAAACTTAATCTGGGTGAGAAGAGGTCGATCTACTCTGGGCTAGGGGTGTAATTTGGCTGGCTAGGCTCGGGTTAGGCTGAAAAATTGGGCCGAGCCGCAGGGTGCGGGTTGAGAAAATTTTGGGCTGCAACACCCTCTTAAGCCCACAAACCCGTAACCTGTCGGGTGACTTCGGGTAGACTCAGGTTACTCGGGTTGGCAGGCTTGGGCCCTGGACATTGGGCATGTGTCCAAAGGTTGCTGAAGTAATTTTCTTCCCTAAATCTTTCACTAAATTCACATGATATCAACATCCGCAGGAAAAGTGCAAGGTTTGGTACTACATAAGTATTCAACCTGCTACCAAGTAAATGCTGAAAACCAGTTTTAATATATGACTTCATACCTCTTTTAACAGTCCAAAAGCATAAAGTCCATAAATAGTCCATAAGCATTAACATAACATCAAATATACTTCTTAACAGTCAATAAAGTCCATAAATAAAATTGACAATTTGTCAAATAAATAGTCCATATAGTCCAACAAAATAGGAAATTTAGTCCACTCTAAACAGTTTAATCCAAAATAATAGAACCTCCATTCCCAGCTTGCCCTTCATGTGTTGCAACAAAATTTGACAAATCTTGAGAAGAAAACATAACAAAATAAATCATTAGAATAAGGTTTAGGACAACAAAATAAACAACAAAGAGATGAAATAAAGTTAAAAAAGAAAAAAGAAAGCGTAAAAACATTACCCGACTCAATATCTTCATATTCATTAAACATTTCCATGTCAATAAGGTTGATGTGCTCAAGACTACGCAACTAATTTTGTGTACAAATCAATACCTCCACCATCTTGGGGCTCAATGAACTCCTAAAGGATCGAGGATGTGGCCTCCGATACTAAAAACAGATTCTGATGCTACCGTTGAAACATGAATGGCAAGAATGTCTCTTGTAACTAGTGAGATAACCTTGTAATTAGTTGCATTATTCTTCCACCAATCTAAAACAACAAAATTTGACTGAGTTGGATCCTCCATAAGGTCTGTCATGTAATGACCAAGAAAATCTCATAAGTTAAATAATGCAATTTATGTATTCAAGTGAAGGATTTTTTCTGGAAAAAAAATATATTATGTTATATTTTGTGACTAAAGGATTTATTGAATTAACATCATCTGTATTCCTAAATTCTATAGCAGATTTCATGTTAAGTTCATGTTTTATGATCAAGTAAATTCAATTAATTAAATTCTCGCCGTACTTTAAGGCGGAAGAATTTCCAGTACATATATAGTTTGAGAATCTTAATTCCAAGAATCTCCAAGCACAATACGAACTAACATCCAATATATATACAGGAGAAAATTATAGCCAGTATAATTTTTAACAGTTTCAAAGGAAACTTAAGAGAGTGGACAAAAGTACAAGGGGTAGATTAATGTGTAGAATTGGATGACGTGTGATGAAGGAAGATGAAGAGGACTCATGATTAGTTTTTCCCTCTCTTTCTTCACTTGGTCGGCTATCCTTAGGGAATTATAGCCAAATTTTAGTTAGTTGAGTGGGCTAGAAGATTTCATGATGAGATGAATCAAATCAACTATTTGACAAGAAGGCTTACTTCACTTCTCTCTTGAAGCACCCAACCGGCCAAGCAAGGGGAAATTAACCCAAAAACTTTGCTAATTAACCTAGCTTGAAAGGCTTCATTGAGAACTAAGAAGAGATCAAGCAAAGTCTATAAATGTTAGACCATTAGTGTTAGCATTAGGTTAGCCATTTTCCACACACCAAAACTGGCCATACTCCACCCATTTCCTCTCAAAATTTTCTCACTCTCCTAACCTTAAGCCACTAGCAAACAATAGAAGAAGAAGAAGAAGATCAAAGTGTTCTAGGAGGAGTCTAGTCAAGCATTTCTCCAAGGGTATAAACTCTAAACCCTCTATTTCTTATGTTCTAGCAAAGTTTGAGATTTAGAAATATTCTTCTCAAATTTTCTTATACTCTTCTAATTCCAAGACATTAACAAACCTTAGAGGAAGAAGATGGTGATCAAGTGTTCTAGGAGGAGCCCAACGAAGGATTTTCTTCAAGGGTATAAACTCTAAACTTTTATCCTCTATTTTCCTACCAAAAATTAAGTTGTGAATCAAGGATGTAATTTGTGGTTCTTGAGGAAATAAGTTGTAATAAAGGCGTGTCAGTTTTATGTTAGTTTTGTGTGTTTTAAGGTCATTTTGATTAGTATTATGTGACATGTTTAGGTTTGGTTTAAGTTTGCTTATTTAGGGCTGGAGGAAAAATTTTCCAGTTACTTTGAAAGCGAAGATGAGGACCCTAGAGCGAGATTTTTCAACATTTTTAAGTTTAAACTTATGGTTCTTGATGTTTTAAACATTTTTCTATGACTGACAAAACCCAATTTTAACTCTAAGAGCAAGTTTACAGCCATTTTGTAAAAACCGTTCAGGCTATCCAACACAATTTTGAAAAAAAAAACAGCAGCCACTGTTTCAGTTAAACGAGGCCTTTAGAGGTTGAATTTCAGATTTCTCTAAAAATGACAATTTTAGATCTCGACGAGATGAAAAATTTTAATGAAGAACAAATTTACAAAATCTGACTCTAAGATGCAGTAAAATGTAGATTTCAGAAACTGTATAATTTAACTAAACAAAACTAACATAGTGTGGTTTTTAACAAAATGTTATCAAAGAACCCGAGATGGGATTTCAGTAAAACACTATGGTGTTAAACCTCATTTTAACAGAAATATTAGTAAAGAATGTTTTCAAGAAAAATGGTCTCTTTTAAGAACTTAATGGTTTATCGAGCAACTCATCCCGACGGGCACCTACGAGCACAATATGTTAGGTCCTTAGAATTTTGAAGATTAGATAGGGGTCCAACACCCGCATTAATTTAAGAGACCCTGTTTGAGTTTAAATTTCAATGGCTTAAGAGTTAGAACGTCGTGAATAAGTTTCTAGGCGAATTGGGCCTTAATATCATAACAAATCCAATGAGGTAGATTATAGAGAATAAGTTACTAGATTGGGTAATTGATTTTCAATCTAGACAAATCGATGATAAGATCAATTAAGGAAAATAAGATTTTGTGGACTTAATAAATTAATCCTGATAGTCAATTATCCTTTAGTAAAGGAGAGGAATACATGCCTTAAGGAAAGGGTTAGATTCCTTCATAAGCTGCTAAAGTAGAATAACAAACGACAGTTAATCTCACACTCTCAATGGGTGTTCATTTTCAGAAGTAAGCAAGTAAGAGAATACGTTGTTTGGCAAAAAATGGATTCCAGCTCTGTAAAATCAGGTAAGTAGGAATCTTACCTACAGTATGAGTAGATTTTAAAGAAAAAGTTACACATGTTATATATGCACGTTTATGCTTTATGTATTATATGCGATGTCATGTCATACTGCATACACACTAATAAGTCAAGAGGAACTTATAATAATAATCTTAATTAAGTGTCGTACCAGCCTCTAAGAGGGAGGTAACTCAGGCTCCGCAAGAGAGAAATATATATATATATATATAAAGTCCTCTAAGATGGAGGCATTCAAACCCAATGATTGTGCGCACCCTTGGTTTGGGACCTTGCAAACCCTCGCGTCCCAATGATTGTGCGCAAGTGATACAAGCACTCGGGTCCATAAGTAAGTAAGATAAGATCAGATAATAAGAATTTAATAAGACATGATCATAATTAAGCATAATTGGCTCATGCATATTTATTCATGTGAACTTACAGTTATTTTGTGAGAGATAGTTCCTACTTGCTGAGCGAAAGCTCATCATAGAATATTTATACTATAGGTAAGCAACCTGCATATAATACTTGATGGACTGACGGCGAATGGACGAACGATGTGGAGATCGGGGAATGAATATCGCTCGCAAATATTTTCACAATCAGTTTTGTGTTATAAATAGTTTGCTAATTATGATTCTAAAACTATATGTTAAATGATTTGAGGATTATGGATGTTAGTAAACAAGACTTACGGAGTACGTATATACATATAGATATATCTATATGCTTTGAGAAACAAATATGTTAAGGTTTGAATATTTTGATCAAGAAAGCAATTCGTAACATATGTCTACTATAAGACTTTAAAAAAAAAATGTTTCGTAAATTTTAAAAAATTCCAGTAAATACAAGTTAATTTTCAGCTACAGTGATGGCCGCTGAGGAGGGTCGTCACATGTTAAGTAACTGTCCACATCATTTTTGTACTTATTCATATTCTTCTCCTTCATTTTCCTAACAAATAAGCTCTACAAACACCCTTTTCCTTTTGCATTCGTTTTTGCCTCCTTTGTACTTATTGTTGCCGCCTCCCCACCACTTTCATTAGCCACAGATTTACCCTTGTCCCCACTATAAATCTCATACAGTTAATACATAATATCCTTCACATTCTTTGCTAATGTTTTAGAAGTGCAAGAATCATACACTATAGAGAAACAATATGTCAAATAATCTATTTTGTACCTAGGATCAAGTACAACAGCCACAAAGAGAAGACAATTTATATTCTCAACATTCCCCCAATACTTGTCATACTTCTTTTTCATACTCTCAACCATGGATGAAAGCATTGAATCCTCCCTCTTGTTTGCTTAATTCAGATAGCTAGTTTTATATCTCACAAAGCTCATGAAAGTAAGAATTTGAAGTGACATTCAAAGTGGCACTGAGCTTTAAAGTTATATCATAAAAAGTCTTTAAAAATTTCACAAACACCTTAACATTCTCTCAATCATCATTAAGCGGCGGGCCAATCTTTTGTTACCCCCTATCTTCCTGGAAATAAGACACGAACTTATCATCTTCCTCTTCATATCTTTCAAAAGCTTTTTGAAACTTAATGGTTGCATCTAACATCATATAGGTGGAATTCCATCTAGTAGGGACATCTAGGACTATGAGACCTTTGTATTTAATTTTCTCTCGCTCCACACATGACTTGAATTTCAACAACCTAGTCGGAGAAGACCTCACATACATCACAGCGTTACGAATGGCAACTATGGAATTATGTAGGTCTTTTAAACCTTTATTAACAATCAAGTTCACTATATGGGCACAACACCTAACACGCAGAAATTCTCCACCTAAAACAACCCCTTTTGTCACACCCCAGGGCAAGGGTGGTGACGTGGAGGCTCGATTAGCGTTACACGCACGATTTTAATAAAGGAAATATCCAACGAGCCCCACACACTGAATAAAAAGGAACTACATGATCTTTTCACAGGATCTCATTACCGTACATACATGACATGTAAATAAATCATTACAATTACAAACATCATCCATAGTCTAGAAATTCAAATACAGGGGTTTACAGAATTTACAAGTTCTTACATTTGTACTCACAAGAGGATGACACAATCCTCTCTAAAATCAGGTAGTAGCACTCAGCTACTCCACACTGCTCTTAGAGTCTCCTAGAAGGGGCTAACATTTTTAAAATAATAAAACGTGAGCGAAAGGCCTAGTAGGATATATTTTGAAATAACTTGGTAAATAAATAAACAAGTAAATAAATGAATCTGTAAATGAATAAATATAGACATTTAGTTCCAACATAACAACCAGAACCTCATATCCTTTTTCTCAAGGGAAATGTAACTGAAAATTACCGTATTACAGGCATCAGCAAGTAATTTGTACAAATTACTTACACATCTAAGTGCACAAGCCTTTCCGGGCTGGGTTTCAGGTTATGCCTTTGAGGATGTACCCTCCACATCCTATCTAGGCAATCAGTGGGCTTACCGGTTCGCAAGATCTCTTTCATTAAGAAACATTCATTAAACATTATGAAATCGTTATTATAATCCCACGAACTACAACAAGTCGTGGGTCCCCATGAACTACAATAAGCCATGGGTTCCGTGAACTACAACAAGCCGCGGTTTTTAAATATTTTTCTTTTACAAACAAGCCCCTTTCCTTAAAACATTTGCAAGGAAAAAACTCTTTGAAAACAGGGTCACAAAGAAAGGGATCAGGAATATCATACCTCAAAATTACCAAACCTGTGGCTAGTGGCACACGATCCCAGCTTCTGCTTCCTCAAGCCACTCAGTCCGAGTCCTCAGCTATCACTGTTATAAGACAATACTTTAAGATTCCAATCTCACTCCTAAAGTAATTAAGATTCAATCATATCCTATGATTTTCTATTAGTGTGCCATAATCAATTTCATGTTTCAAACCATCATTCCAAGGGTTTTAATTCCAAAACATGGATTAAAGATGCTAATCCATTGACTATAGGTCCCCAAATGAAGCTAATTTGAGTTCTCGTAAGAAACAGAGGTCAAAACAACATTTTCAGGCCAAACAAGGTCAAACCCCGTGTACACCAGTTGACTGGTGATAGAGCAGTACATCACTACTAGTCGACCGGTGGTGTGCAATCCGGTCGACCGGTGGCCTAATGTATTCCGGTCGACCGCATAGGTTGACCTGTGAAGAACACCAGCGCGAGAAAACTAATAGAAATCCGTTCAAAAACTTGTAAATCCAATCCTAAATCACAATATCTCAAGGGACAAAACCTGAATCTAGGTTCTAGGTAGTAAAACAAGTCCAAAGAACCCAAGATCACTAATTTCTACCATAGTTTTACTCAAAATCTATCAAAATTCATTTCGAACCAAAAAGAAGTTTTAGAATCCGAAATCTAGAGATTCAAGAGAGGTTTTTCAGAAACCTTACCTTGAATCCTTCTCTTGACATTGAAAACTCCTTGAAACTTTCCTTTGGTTCGAAATCCGGTTGATTTGAGACAAAACGGGGGAGAGACAGCTGAGAGAGAGTGAGAGAATGAAGAGAGATAGAGAGAACGGAGAGAGAGGGAATGGGCATGGGAGGAAAAGAGAAAAAGAAAGAAAAGGAAGAAAAGAAAAAGAAAAAGAAAGAAAATAGATAGGTACTAACATTTAAAAAAAAAAGCCCAGAAATGCGCCCACACACACTTCTGGGTTAAAATAAAATTACTGAGAATATTTAAATACCTTGAAATTCTTTAAATTACACGTCAGAAACATTTATTAATCAAAACCCAATTAATTAAATTAGATTAGGCACACTAATAATTCTTAATTATCTCAATTAATCTCATTTAATTCTTCGGGGTGTTACACCTTTCCACCCCTTAATCTTCCTTCTCACGTAGGTAATCATGGAGTCATTTGAGGATGCATTATCCACAGTCATAGTGAAGACTCACTCAATACCCCAAGCATGCAAACATGACTCAATGACTTTACCAACACTCACTCCCTTGTGGCTTGAAATTTGACAAAAGTTTAAAATCATTTTTTTGCAAAGCCCATTCACTATCAACATAGTGTGCAGTTAGACACAAATAATTAATATTTTGCAAGGATGTCTAACAATTAGTTGTTAGGTTGTCCTTACTAAATTCAGCCATTACTTACTTCCTCTCTTCTAAAAAAGTTGGTAAATGTCATTGGCAATCGTAACACGGGAGGGGATAGAGAATCTAGGCTGCGTCACTTGACAAAAATTCTTAAATCCTTCACCTTCAACAAACCTAAATGAAAGCTCATCTACAATCACCATTTTTGCTAACATTTTTCTACAAGGCTCTTTGTTAAAGCCTATAGCAACAAGATTACTACCAGTTTCAGTGTTGGTTTGGAAACTCAGAATTTTTGCGTTTTGTCTTGGATTCTATATGGGTATTTCTTGTATTGTTTTTCTATGTGAACCTTCATACTATTGGTGCCATGTCTCCTACTATCATGCGCATATGTTGCCCCACAATAGATACACTTACACCTAGGCTCATTTGGATCATCACCCTCTATGATTTTGAAATGATCCCAAACATGAGACTTTTTTTTGTGACTTCTTCCTCTTTTTACTGTCTCCCTCCTTATTTTCGTTTTCAATTTCAGTGCCCAAAATAGGTACAGGGGTAGGGTTGGGTGTGGGAGTGGGCAAGTTAATGGGTTCTTTAGGCACAGAGACAAAGGTTGGATTTTTAGTCTGGCATTGGTCACTTTCTGTTTCATCAGAGGACTTACAAGTGCTTTCAAAAGTTTATGTCAGGTGGGTGATAATTTTTCCATCTAGCACATAAAATAACCTAAAAAACATATAACATATGATTGAGACTAAGCGTAGAGATTAACTTAAAATCAGTTCATCTCAGTTCTCATGAAAACATAATATTTCTCAATTCGCAGTTATCACAAAACAAATAGAAAATAAAAAGCTAACCTTTCTGTTTCAGCCTTGCCTTTTTCTTAACCTTTTTCAGGTATAGACTATAGACTGAAAATGCGTATTCAGTCTTCACTCTTCTTCCTTGGCTCGAAACAAAAAACTAGAAACCAATAAACGAGAGTAAAGATTTTAGAAACAATAAACGAGTACCATACAAAAAGCTAAAACCAACAACTATAGACTATATAAAAGAAAATCCATATGGTAGATGCGAACACAATTCTGCAGAATCCTCAAGTTTCCAAACCTAAAGGTGAATCAATCCCAGCTCAGAGAAAACACTTTGCTCTCTTCAACAAAGCCATACTATATCTCGGAGAAACCTCCAAGGCCAAACCACATTCATTGATTGCCCGAGGGTACTCGACAAGGCAAAACCACATTCACTGATCCCTCTTCTTCCCATTTGGTTTTCCCATAATTTCGTTTTCAAAGTATTAAACAAAGCAAAAAAAGGACTTTCCAAATCAAAGCTCTGTCAGCTATGATTCGTTGCCTTAATCAAAAACCCTAATTTTGCCAATTCTTACTTATAATCTAATCAGAGCAAAGAAGAACAAACAAAAAAACAAACCCAATTCACAAAGTAATAAATTTAAACAAAAAGATTCAACCTTTGACAAAATTTCAAGCTTAAATAAGCTGGAAAAAGATGGATCAAATAAAGAAAAACAAAACGAAAGGTCAATCCCAAACAAAACAACAATAATTAATAACAACAAAAGGTAGGGAAAAAAAACTAAGAGAGAGAATAGAAACGAAGAGGACAAGGAAAGAAAAACCCACTCTTTTTTTTCTTCTTCTCCTTCTCTGATTATTTTCTTTTTGGTTTGCTCTTATTCAGAAAGAAATCAAAACAAAACAAAAAAATTATGGAAGAAGAAAAGGAACGGAGATTGAGGAACGACGAGTGTGAGGAACAGCTAGAGACTGAGGAACGACGAGAGACTGAAAAGAAGAAGAGGAACGGAGAATGAGGAACGATGAGTGTAAGGAACGACGAGAGACTGAGAGAGACTGAGAAGTGAGAAGAAGGCGAGGGAGGCGAGCAAGACTGAAGGAGGCGTGAAGTGAAAGTGATTAGGGATTTAGGGTTACAGATTTGATTAGCCTAGGTGGAAATGAGACGGCCGGGTCAGGGCATAGCGGGTTAAAGAATGCCTGCCCCGCGGCCTAACCCGCACATTGCGGGTTGGGCCTATTTGAATCTGATTTTTTTTAAAAAAAAATAACCCTATATTTTTGGGTCAGGTCATGTGGATTAGTCGGGTTCAGGTTCAATTTTTACACCCTTACTCTGGGTGGTGAAGGAAGGCGACGATCTGAGGGAGAACCAGTTTGGGCAGCAGAGGACAATGACGATCTAGGCATGGAGGTCGGATCTAGCCCATAGTTTCCAATGTCATCTCAGAATTTCCCAAACCAAGACCTTGTGGCTCAGCAACATATCCAAAAAATGCCATCCCAACAACATGAACCCCGATACCACCAAGATGTTGACCTCCAAATTGCATGACTGCCCAACAAGCAACCAAATACAAAGCAACTTAGCTCAAAAAAAAATTTGGACAATAAGAACTATACAAAGTACAAACAGTTAAGCTCTATAAAACATAATTGTTTTCAATATCTCAAACATGAGTGCATAATTCCAAAGAATCTAAAGAAAAATAAAGGGCCTAGAAACATTACATGGAAGAAATGCTGGACTACGAGGGAAAATCTGATCTCCATGAGAGAGAGAGAGAGAGAGAGAGAGAGAGAGAGAGAGAGAGAGAGAGAGAGAGAGAGAGAGAGAGAGAGAGAGAGAGAGAGAGAGAGAGAGAGAGAGAGAGAGAGAGAGAGAGAGAGAGAGAGAGAGAGCTTGCCTTGCTATTTTACTAATACTCTCTTTACCAAGATCATATGTCTTGTATATGATTAATTATGTTAAAAATTTAACAGAATTTGACAAAAAAGACGATATTACACTCTTTTAAATATGTTGGGGGTGTTTTGTCAAATAAAAAAGATTAGAGACTAAACTGTCACCTTTCTAAAAGATTGATAATTATTTATGTAAATTGCCCTCAGGGATAATTTAAAAATAACAAGAGTGTATGAAATATAAATATAATCATTTAACAGGTATGTGGGGGTGTGTACTAGTTACTAATTAGAAGGGAGTGTAGAGATTAAAAAAGAGTGATGAGTAGAACACCCTTATAAATTTTATAAGTCGACTGAAATGGGTGTTGATGTAATTTGATTCCGTTAAAGGGATATTTCTGTTATTTTGGTAAAGCATGGAGCATGTAAGTCCAAAAATCCTTTTCGTAAGGGAAATCCCTGCAAATTTTCAAACTCAAGGAAAAAAGTGTAATTAACACGATTTTATAAAAACAGATTCGCGTCTGCAAAACGCAACCTTGTTGGTGAACCAAACATTTTCTTGTCCAAGCCTTCGTTGAGCTCTGAGGGGAAGCAGATCGAATTTCCAGACTCTTTTCAATGGTAATTCTCATTCTGCTTTTTTTTTTTTTTTCATTATTTTTCATGCCTTTGAGTTTTCTCTCCTTTTCTCCACAATTTTCTCAGTAACCAAACGCAACGTTAGGGTTCTTCGGCCTTGTGTAGCAGCGCGTTTCAGTGGCGAGATTTTCTTTAGTTGTGTTTGTACGTTCATAAATTTTGTTATTTTCTTTAATTCAGATGGAATTGAATCTTTTGTTTACCTTCTTTTGCTTTGATTTTGCACATTTTTCAACTTTCTTGTCTGATTCTTATTCTCATTTTTCGTCAAGTTTTATCTTTTAAAGCTCATGAGGGATTTAGTTAATAAAACGATAAATTTTATCGGCTTTTGCGCCTTGTATTTTACAGATAGAAGGATTTTATTTTTATTTTTATTTTTACTTTTTATTTTTTATTTTTTTTGGCTGTGATGTAACTTAGGGGCTTGATGGAAGTCAAGTAGATGAGTCTCATTTTAGAAAAGTCTGATTTCATCTGCAGAATACTATCCAATTTGAATTTAGGATGAAGTTTTCAAGGACATTACTGGTTGGCAAATAAGTGATCTAAACATGTAAAGAGTTTTTATACTAACTTTAGGCATGCCTAAAAGATTTTCTTTTGTTTTCTGATTGGTAATGTAAATGGTACAAATACTACGAACTATTAGCACATTGATCATATTTGGGTTTATATAGAAGATGAGGACCAAAAATCATATTCATTTGATAATTTGTCAATTTTCTGCCAAAGATCATATAAGATTATAGATGGAATTTATGGTTTTCTTCATATGATTTTTGAACTTCAGAAAAGTTATCCGAAGGTTCTAGGTTATCCGAAGGTTCTAGTTACGAGTTTGGATGTGAAAGAGCAGATATGGATGCTTGGACTCTATCTTTGATGCTTGTTTTACGTTTGAAGGACCTTATATTGCTATAATGAGAAAGTCAGCAGGGGAATCAAATGCATAAGGAAATGCAATATGAATATGCAATTTCCTCGGAGGGATTTGCAAAATATTTGATCAATTATCTAGCAGTCAAAAATGGTGAGGAGTGCATCGTGATATTCTTCTCTTATTGGGGTCAGTGTAACGTCTACACTTTGGATATGGAATCTTATAACACGAGTGTAGGGTGAATTTGAATAGAAAGCTAGTTGCTCAAACATATCGAAGATTTTTGTGAACTTTTCTTTTTCCATGGAGCACTCCTATTCATTCCATGGGATTAAAATCCCGCTACTCACATGAGGTGGGTCCCGCTAGGTGGGACTCACCATTTTGTGAGTGACATGGGGATGAAAATCATTTTTGTCTTTTTGAGGTGGACAGGTGGGACCCAACCTAGAGGGACCCACCATTTTGTGAGTGATGGGGTGGGATGAAAACCATTTTTGTTTTTCTTAAGAATATCGAAAAACTTCCATTCTTTCTTTCTCATAGTATATCATTCTAAGGCAAACGCCCATAGTTTTTTTGTTACATCGATTTTATGCTACAATTGTAGTGTATACATAATCAGATAAATTTCTTGTTCTTTCCATTATTGCTAATCGATAGTACTGTGAAGTTCATTTATTTTTTAATAACAACTATTCTGTTGGGTTCTGGATTTAGTCTGCATATGCAAATACAATAAGTACCTTTTGTTCTTTGTTTAGGCTGATCCTGAATTGGAAGCAATCAGACAAAGAAGAATGCAAGAGCTTATGGCTCAGCATGGCGTGGTAAGGAACTAGCTCTTTTATACCTGAAATAAAGGTTCTGTAGTTTATGTGAATAATTTACCTAAAGCAATTGAATGGCATTATTTGTTCTATCATGCTGATATCACTATTGAACTATTCCATTGAACAGGGAAATCAACAAAATTCTGAACAGCAGAAAGCGCAGGATGATGCAAAAATGTTGGTGTTGGTTATTTAGTGTAGTTGTTCCGTTGTATTTTGTTCATTTATTCTTATTGATTCGTATGTTGAATGTGACTAGAGAGGCAGAGGAGCGAAGACAGATGATGCTTAGTCAAATTTTGTCAGCTGAAGCACGTGAAAGACGTAAGTCCATATCTAAATAAAGCCTTTACTGATACACTATATGTTAAAGTAAACTGAGCTTTTTACTAAAGAATTTAAATTCTGAAGAGTAAAGGGTTTTCTAACTTCTGCGTGTCTAAAGTGATGAACTGTTAGATGATTGGTTTCATATTCTATACCTGTCTTCCCACTTGTATCTATGGCAGCTGAACTATGTAATTTCATTATCACTAAGATTCACATGCCAGAGCACTCACATGCCAGAGCACTATACGTGCTAAATTAGTCTTTAGGAACATAAAAACATTTAGGAACTTTAGAGATCTCCCTCCTTCCCTCACATGGTACGGTCAGTCCTTTTCTTGTTTATTTCTTATGTGTTTATTTTGTTTGGTCGCAGAAAGCTGTCTAAGTACTACTATTGCGACTTAAAAATGTATTATACCATTATGACATGATTAACTTCCTCAGGGTGTTAACCCTTGAAAACAAATCTCAGGGTAATAAATTTGTCTCAACTGGAAAATAGGTGGCCGTTTTTGTTCAACCTGCCATTGAATGAGGAGGTTATGTAATGTTCCAACTTCATGTTTAAGATAATATATTAATCCAACCTAGGTCACTTGTTAGTTGTTAGATGGAGAACTAATTATAACTCATGCTCTCTTTAGGTGTTCACAATTTGCTCGAGCTCTAGATCATATATTTATTTATTGGAGAAGTTTATATGCTGCCGTATCCGAGACTATTTATTCAATATTAGCTGGAGAACTAATTATAACTAATGCTTTATGTCGAAGACCTAGGTTTTGAAAGCTAGGAAATTATCTCTTAAGGAGATTATCATTCTAAAAGTTAGGAGTTATCTCTAGGAGTTATCTCTTCCTAGATTATGTTTTTAAATTTAGAAATCCGGATAGAATGTTTGATTAGGTCCGGATAAGGATGACTTGGAATCCAATTAGGATTTCATGATTAGGAGAGATTTTCTATGTTAGTTTTATGCCTATAAATAGCTTGTGAATTTAGCATATTAATAATAAGAAAATAAGTTCTTTTTCTTCTAAAAAACTACATGGTATCAGGGCTAGCTCTTAAGTTTTAAATGGCAAAGAGTGCCATGACCGGAGCAAGTAGGACCTCTGCTTCTTCAAGGGATTCCGCAGAGAATGAGCAGTCCGGAACCACTGCCATTACCAGCGGCACAAACCCTTTAGCAACCTATGCAAATCCTTCTCTTCATATCACTGTTCACAAATTAAATGGCAAGAATTACTTGGAATGGGCTCAGTCCATGAAGCTCGCACTTGATGGAAGAGGAAAACTTGACCACCTAACCGGAGAGGTAAAAAAACTAGCAGTGGGTGATCCGAATTTGAAGGTATGGCGATCCGAGAACTCTTTAATAATGGCGTGGCTCATCAACTCAATGGAGCCGGCTATTGGGAAACCTCATCTATTCTTACCAACCGCCAAAGATATGTGGGAAGTTGTATGTGAGATGTACTCAGACTTGGAAAACTCATCACAAATCTTTGAACTAAAGACGAAGCTATGGCAATCCAGGCAGGGAGATCGAGATGTCACAACATACTACAATGAGATGGTGACTTTATAGCAAGAATTAGATTTGTGTTATGAAGATGAATGGGATTGTCCTACTGATAGTGTGCGGCATAAGAAAAGGGAGGAGAATGATCGAGGCATAAGAAAAGGGAGGAGAATGATCGAGTTTACATGTTTCTAGCAAGACTCAATCAAGAATTAGATGAAATAAGAGGGTCTTAGGAAAAAAAAAACCCTTACCATCAATCAGAGAAGTGTTTTCAGAAGTTATGAGAGAGGAGGCTAGGGAAAGAGTGATGCTAAAAGCCCAAGAACTGAAGCTCAATCCTGAAGCAAAAAGTTCAGTTCTTGTCTCTAGAGGATTTGATCCGGAGGAAGAAAAGAAAAAGAAACCATGGTGTGATCACTGCAAAAAACCATGGCATACAAAGGAAACATGCTGGAAACTTCATGGCAAACCGAAGAATTTTAAAAAGAAGAATGGAGGTGATGGCAAAGCATTCCAACTCGTGAGTGAGGATTCTCAAAGGTAGCAAATCAACTCGGAAATAACTCAATTCACAAAGGAACAATTAGACCATCTGTACAAACTCTTTCAATCTCCACAATTTTCAAATTCTTCTTGTTCTTTAGCTCGAAAGGGTAATTATCTCATTACAGCTCTCTCTAGTATAAAAGCTAATCTGGTTTGTCCATGGATTATTGACTCTAGTGCCACAGATCACATGCCTGGCTCTTCAAAACTGTTTTCATCCTACTAACTGCGTGCAGGGAATAAAAAGATTGAAATTGCAGATGGATCCTTTTCAGCCATTGCTGGAATAGGATCAGTTAGCGTTTCTCCATCTCTCTCACTTCATAATGTCCTCCATGTTCCAAATTTGTCTTGTAACTTACTGTCCATAAGCAAAATAACTCATGATCATAAGTGTCAAGCTAACTTCTATCCATCTTATTGTGAGTTTCAGGAACTAACCTCGGGGAGGATGATTGGCAATGCTAGAGAGATTGGTGGACTTTATTTCTCTGAAGATGGATCCAAATCAAGAAGACCGACACATAGTACTTGTCTTGAGTCTATTTCTATTACTAGTAGGGATGAAATAATGATGTGGCATTATAGGTTAGGCCCCACCCTAGTTTTCAATATTTAAAACATTTGTTTCCAAACTTATTTAGCAATAAAATTCCATCTTCATTTCAATGTGAAGTTTGTGAATTAGCTAAACATCATCGTACCACATTTTCATTACAACCATAAAAGGCTTCAAAACCTTTTTCCTTAATACATAGTGATGTATGGGGGCCTTCACGGATCTCAACACTATTGGGAAAGAGATGGTTTGTCACTTTCATAGATGATCACACAAGGGTAAGTTAGGTTTACTTACTAAAAGAAAAGTTAGATGTGGAGGAGGTGTTCAAAATTTTTTACATAATGGTGATGACACAATTTCAAACGCAAATTCAAATTTTTCGAAGTGATAATGGAAAAGAGTATTTTAACAAGTTTTTGGGAAAATTCTTCCTAGAAAAAGGCATGGTTCACCAAAGCTTGTGTAATGGCACCCCCCCAACAAAATGGAATAGCTGAACGAAAGAATAGATACCTCCTAGAAGTAGCTAGAGCACTACATTTCACAAATAAGGTCCCGAAGTATCTTTAGGGGGAAGCTATCCTCACAGCTACCTACCTTATCAATAGGATGCCAACTAGGGTGTTGAAACTCAAAACACCATTACAGGTATTTTCAAGTTGCTATCCAACATCTAGTTTATCATTTACACTTCCTATAAAAAAATTTGGATTCACAGCCTTTGTACACATTCATGATTATAACCGGGGAAAACTTGACCCTAGAGCTAAAAAATGTGTTTTTGTAGGATATGCACCGACTCAAAAAGGTTATAAATGCTTTGATCCAATTTCTAAGAAAATGTTTGTTACCATGGATGTAACCTTTTTTGAATCTAAGCCTTTTTTTGCTACTCATCTTCAGGGAGAGAGTACAAGTGAAGATGTAACTAAATTAAGAATTAATGATGTTTTTGAAATAGATTCAACACGTACTCCTAATATTGAGATTGAAAATTCGGATTCACATGTTAAAAAACGGGAAAATATGGATGGAACAAATGATGTTTTACATATTGAAAATTCCAACAGTCTATTGCCATGCAAAATCAGAATCTCAGCAGTTCAGAAAATGGGAACAAGATTGGTACTAAGAATACAGATCTCTTGGTCTATTCAAGGAGGAAATTGAATTCAAAGAAACAAGGTCCCGATCCTCCACAAGGCCATGAGTCCGAACTGAGGGAAGAACCAAAACCAGGTAACAATCAATCTGATTCTTTGTTAAATTCCAGTCCCGAGCCCCTTGGTGATTCCATATAGTCTATCCCTAGTGCTAGTATTGAGTCATTTAATGATCTCAATATTCCTATTGCCACCCGCAAGGGTGTCCGGTCATGCACTAAACATCTCATGTCTAATTATGTCTCCTATAAGAATCTTTCTTCTTCATTTTTTTCATTTACCTCACATCTCACTTTTGTGGAAATTCCAAAGAGTGTACAAGAAGCTTTACAGGTTCCTGAGTGGAGGAAAGCTATTTCTGAAGAAATGAAAGCACTTGAGAAAAATCACACATGGGAAGAAACGGATCTACTGAGAGGGAAGAAAACAGTTGGCTGCAAATGGGTGTTCACCATCAAGTATAATTCTAATGGATCTCTTGAGAGGTATAAAGCACGGTTGGTGGCTAAAGGGTTTACTCAAACCTATGACGTTGATTATCTCGATACCTTTGCTCCGGTAACAAAGCCGAATACCGTAAGAGTACTTCTTTCAATTGCAGCAACTCTTGACTGGCTGCTTCAACAGTTAGATGTGAAGAACGCATTTCTAAACGGAGAATTGGAAAAAGTTTATATGGATCCATTGCCTAGATTTTATAAGTACTTTGGTTCTAAGGTGTGTAAGCTAAGAAAATTACTTTATGAGCTCAAACAATTCCCAAGAGTCTGGTTTGAGCGATTTACTCCGTCTATCAAAAATCAGGGATATGTCCAAGCCCAAAGTGACCACACTATATTCATCTAGCACTCCGATGATGGGAAAATTGTAGTTTTGATAGTCTACGTAGATGATATCATCCTTACTGGAGATAATTTTGCTAAAATGAGTCATTTGAAGGAAAGTCTGGCTTCAGAATTTGGGATCAAAGACTTGGGATCTTTAAAATATTTTCTGGGAATGGAAGTTGCTCGTTCAAAAAAGGGTATTGTTGTCTCACAAAGGAAATACGTCCTTAACCTGCTTAAAGAAACAGGAATGAGTGGGTGTAGGCCTGCTGATACCCCAATGGACCCTAACTAGAACTTGGGAGATGCCAAAGATAGGGATCTGGTCAATACAACACGATATCAGAAGTTGGTGGGAAAACTAATTTACCTATCTCATACCAGACCAGACATTGCGTTCGCAGTTAGTATGGTAAGTCAATTCATGCACTCACCATGTGAAGAACACCTTGAGGCAGTATATCGAATCTTGAGGTATTTGAAAAGCACTCTAGGGAAAGGACTCCTCTTCGAGAAACACGAGCAAAAAACAATTGAAGCATACACAGATGCAGATTGGGCGGTTTCTGTCATAGACAAAAGATCTACATTTGGATATTGCACTTATGTTTGGGGAAACTTAGTCACTTGGAGGAGCAAGAAACAAAGTGTAGTAGTTTGAAGTAGTGCAGAAGCTGAGTACCAGGCAATGGCTCATGGGGTATCTGAAATGTTGTGGTTAGAAAGGATTCTTGAGGAATTGAATAAACCAATAGAGATGCCTATGAAACTCTATTGTGAAAATAAGGCTGCAATCAGTATTGTTCACAACCCAGTGTAAAAAGACAGAACTAAACACGTTGAAATTGACAGACATTTCATAAAGGAGAAACTAGAAGAAGGTGCTATATGTATGCCGTTTGTTCCAACAACACAACAAATAGCTGATATTCTCATGAAGGGATTATTCAAACCAAGCTTTGAGTTTCTTATCAGCAAGTTGGGCATGATAGATATCTATGCACCTACTTGAGGGGAGTGTCGAAGACCCAGGTTTTGAAAGCTAGGAAATTATCTCTTAAGGAGATTATTATTCTAAAAGTTAAGAGTTATCTCTTCCTAGATTATGTTTTTAAATTTAGAAATCGGGATAGAATGTTTGATTAGGTCCGGATAAGGATGACTTGGAATCCAATTAGAATTTCATGATTAGGATAGATTTTCTAAGTTAGTTTTATACCTATAAATAGCTTGTAAATTCAGCATATTAATAATAAGAAAATAAGTTTTAGGCTTGTGTAAAAAATAAAAAATAAAAAAAATAAAGGAAAGGTATAAATTGCTAACATTTGGTGGTTTCACAACACGAGATTTATTTCAGGTATTAGAAATGAGAGGGACTGAAATTTAAACACTCCTTCTAACGGCAGTCTAGTGCTGTACCTTTGTTAGCTTAATTTTATCGCAATTTAACACCATTTCGCACATATTTACTGCAATACCATATGGCGCAGTTGCTCGTATTGCTTTGGTGAAACCTGAGAAGGCAAGGGGCGTTGAAGATGTTTTACTGAGGGCTGCTCAAATGGGCCAGATAGTTGAAAAGGTAGGCGGAATGTTTTCTTATGGCCATTCATTTTTTTAACTTTCGCCATTATATCAACATGGAAATCCCGTCAAAGAGTTGATTGATCATGGAGCCATGGCTGATGCATTCTTTGCAGGTTTCTGAAGAAAGGCTCATATCATTGTTGGAGCAGATCAACAACCAAACAACCAAACAAACCAAAGTCACAGTAAGTAATTGCTTCCCATAAACTAAATTTGTTTGTTTAGCATTTTTTCTTAAAATATTCATAACATTTCCGAGTTTTCTTATGCTGTTTCAAAATTTTCAGATTCAGAGGCGTCGGAGTGTTCTTGACGATGATGATTAAGCACTAGTTTGTACGTGTTACTACTTAATTACTAATGATACAGTGCTTTGATTTTGTATCTAGAAGACAAAAAGTTCGTGTAGTTGGTTGTTAAACATTCGAGTGTATTGGTTTCTTGCTGTCTCTTACAGTGGTTGACTGGGTGGTAAACAGAGTCGTTTTTCGGATTTGTTATATCCGGTATGAATTACATGTCAAACACCAGTAAAGCTGGGGTCTTACCCTTTAGTTTTTATGTTGGGAAATTTTTGAAAAGTTGCATCTATAAACACTCCATTTTACTTTTTATACACACATTCTTAAACCACTTTTGTTCTACTTGCTACACCTATTTTAAAATTTTAAAGAAGTCCCCACAATTATTTTTCTTTTTTGCACCCCTCTACCAACACTTTTTTTTTTTTTTTTTTTTTCTTTTTTTTACCTAACATTTGATCATTATTTTTGTAAAATATCCGTTTATACAAAAATTGGAAAAAAAAAAAAAAAAAGTGGTTAGAGCATAAATTGAAAGAAGAATCCAAACATACACAATATTCTGCATTCTTCTTTTAATACTAAATCAAATCGACATACGCATTCTATTTTTCTCTTCGATATCGAAATGCATATTTGGTGCACTCTGTGAATTCAGCAAAAAGAACAAAGATATATAGAGAGAGAGAAGTAATGTGGGTATTCAGTCTGTATGAGTGTTAAATGGGATAGAACAAATAGTTAATAGGAGAATCAATTTGTATGAGCGTGTGAAAAAAAAGTTAATTCTTTCGCTGGTTTAGTTGGATTTTAGAGGGCTTTGTTGAAAAAAAGTTTTAATTTTTCGTTGGTTTATTTTGGAGTTTTTTTAAAAAAAAGGGCTTTGTTTTGTTTTTTCTTGTAGCAAAACTTAAATTTTTCTATATATGTTGGCTTTTAGGTCATTTTGTTCAGGGGTCTGTGTAATAATACATTTATTTATTTTTTCTTTTTTTGAAAGCGTGTAATAATATATTTTTTTTTTAATTGCGTAGATTTTGCTGTTTTTGTGTATCGTTGAAATATATCCAAACTTCCGTATGGAAGAGAGAATTGTTTGCACAGAATGCTTTGCACGTTTTAATGGAAATAAATGAGAGCATTGTGAGAAACGGCGTCATATAGCTAAAGGGGCAAATTTTTGCTAAAATACTAGAACGACAACAGAACTGGAGGAGACTTTGAAAACGACACTGGCTTGGTAAACGGCAATATACCATGACTTGTACAGGGACAATGACCTAAAAACGACAGTACTTAAGAAAACGATATTTTCTTATAATTTTCAAGTGGATTTGAAGAGCGACACGTCTCTTTTATTTGAACGCAAAATGAAAATACTGCGTTGTAGTGTCGAAATTGGGTCATTCTACTTAAAAAAATTATGGGGCTGTTCTTTCACATTTTTTAGTTAGAATGATTTGAGTGATAATTTTGAGTTGAATTTGAGTTATAACTTGAGATAAAGTTGTAATTTGAGTTTATATTTAGATGTGCACATTTGAATTATGATTTGAGTTGAAAATCTTTTTGAGTTTATGTTTAAGTGGATCAAAATTTAAATTTGTGTTTAGATAGTATTTTAATAAAAACTCAATGGTGATGAAAAATTTTAATAAAGTATATAGGTGGAGTTTTATTCGTCTTTTCGTTATGAATGCATAGAAAAAAAATCATCTCAATCAGAATTAAAACGAAAAAATTATGATAATTTTAAGAATAGAAAAAATATTATTCATTAATTTAAGTTCGAGTTTCTGAACTCGAGTCGAAAGAAAAATTTAAACTCGAGTTTAGCTCTAAACTCGAGTTTAAATTCGAGTTCAAACTCAATTTAAACTCAAATTTTACAAAAGAACGTAAATTTAAATAAAATTATAACTTAAATTGAATTTTTTTTTTTAGTTTTATTTTAAGAGAACAACCCCTATATATCAATACCACGCAAACGCGCTGTGACGCTGATTCTTGTAAAAAACTTCAGACTTCAGGCTTCTTTTTTTTTTTTTTTTTTTTTCGCTGGAAGCTTGAGTCTCTAGTTCCTAATCGGCGTAGTATATAATATATGTGATAGAAGAATGTAGCTATCAGAGGAATAAAAAGTCAACAAGTGAAAACTGGAAGGTGTCACATTGTTGCTTAAATACATAGAAGGCCAATTTAGACCATAATTATTGGCATATACAATGTAGTAATCCATAATAGGCTTTCGTGCCTGTACTTGACCAAGAATGATGATGAAATCCATCTCCTCTAATGGCGGGAGTGACAGCCTGGCTCCAATCATGTGATTTAGAGGGAGAATTTTTGCAAATGGCTTTTGTCTTTTTCATTTTAATTGATTGATAATGAATAAGCAGGAATGAGCATCGGGTCAAATGGGGACCCCTGCCCCTGCTTTTATTTTTGCCTCCCAAATCCACTCCTATACCTACATATTCCGAGTCAGAAAATTCCTGTTAATTCATTAAAAAAAAAAAAATATATATATATATATATATAGCGATATTATTAATATTTAAATAAATTGTATCAAATTAAATATAAAATTTAACATAATATTAATATCTCATAAAGACAAATTAAGGGCCCAAAAGAAAATCCAAACTCTAAATAAAATCTCAAAATCATATGAAATCAAATTCTAAAAATTCAACCCAAGATGTAAATAATAAATTAAAGTCTTTAAAGTAAAACATTAAAAACAATAAGATTTTTTTTTTTTTTTTCTAAACAAACGATAAGAAAGTTATTATTCTAATTTGTTTATCTCTTAAAGATCTCAAGAGTATAAGCATATACCGTATAGGTTAGATTTAGGTTAAACAAAATTTTATTATAATAATAAGAAATTAGGAATCACTAAGGTTTTTTAAGAAGGTAAAATATAATAAAAAAATTTTAAATTTTTTTAATCCCATCTATTTTAAGTACTATTATAATTAATATATAACATATATGTTTATATAAAATATTTTTAAATATATATATATATATATATATATATATATATCGGAACTGAGGTAGATTGAGGTACCTCTTCTGGCTCAAACTTCGTATATGTCTCATCCTCATTTAATAACCCCCATTATTCAGGGTGGGTACTTGCAGGTGCGGGTCCCTATGAATAAGAGTCCATTTAATATTGTTTTTAAACGTTGTTTTCAACTTCTTTTAAGGAGCTAAAACATATTAGAAGGTTTAAATTATGTTTTTATTCAGCAACTTTTAAAAATTGTTGTCAAATATCATAATATGAGAAGGTAAGGATTGTTTTTGCACAATAATTTTACTGTCATTGCCTAAATTTTTTAAAATAGCCTTAATAATAATACTTAATTATCAATCTACCAATTTTATTTTTTTAATAAAAAATGAAAAAATGTATTTTTAATAAATATAATATACATTTTACCATTTTACTTAAATTAAAAAGCGTAAAAATTGTTTAAAAATATCTATAATAAATAAGAAATATAATAGATGTATAACTTATCTTCTTGAATAAAAATAATTTATTTCAAGAATATTTTAGATAATAAAATTAAAATTATATATTTTTTCGGTAGTTTCAGTGTAAAACCATTGTCAAACATCATAATTTGAGAAGTAACTCTTTATTTGGTAGGCTATATATTCTATTCATTCGGAATGGCGGGCCTCAAACTCTTTATTTTGGTAGGCCCTTATTCCATTTCTTCAGAATGGAGGGCCTTTTTCTTTTTATAAGGTTGGCCCTTATCCCATTCTTTCGGAATGGTGGGCCGTTAATACAAGTAGTGTCGTCCCTTTATTCTATTCTTTCGGAATGGCAGGATGAGAGAGGAGGGTAAGGTCGTCCCTTACTCCATTCCTTCGGAATGGCAAAGATTACTTTTGCACAGCAATTTTGCTGTCACTGTCCAAATTTTTTTAAAATAGGCTTAATAATAATACTTAATTATCAATCTACCAATTTTATTTTTCCATAAAAATGGAAAAAAAAAAACATATTTTTAAAACATTAATTCAAAAATTGACAATTTTTAATAAATATAATATGCTACATTTTACTTAAATTAATAAGCGTAAAAATTGTTTAAAATTATCTACAATAAATAAGAAATATAGTAGATGTATTACTTATCTTCCTGTATAAAAATAATTTATTTCAAGAATATTTTAGATAATAAAATTAAAATGATATATTTTTTAGTAGTTTTAGTGTAAAAATGTTATGAATATTTTGGTGTAGAAATAAAATTAACTATAAATATGTGTGTTAAAGTTTGCATGTTTTAGTCATTTTGTATCTTCAAGCAATTTTGTACATAATTTACCAAACACTTAAATTTCTGTTTCTAATATTCATAACAGCTTTGAGAAAAAAAAATACCAAATACTTACATACTTCTAGTCACAACCTTTGACTTACAATACAACTATGGTAAAAATTTTCAACAACACAACAATAAGAAACAAGCTTTAAGTTACCTAAGGTTATTATGATAATTTTTAAGATTAATTTAAAAATTTCCCCTTGAACTATGACCATTTAAATACTTTGTCTCTGAATTTTAAAAAGTAACATCCTTTCTCCCCTGACTTTGTTCCGTTAACAAGTTTTTCCTTTTGCTATAATAATTGATAAAAATAGGCACGTGTCACTTATTTGGTGGTGCAAGCAGATAGGTCAAATAAGTGACACGTGGTGATTTTCGTCACTCATTTTAACAGAAGGGAAAAACTTATTAACGGAATAAAAGTTCATAATAACGGATGTTATTTTTTAAAATTCATGAGATAAAGTGTTAAAATGGTCATAGTTCAAAGATAATTTTTAAAATTAATCCTAATTTTTAAATTAAAAATAGATACACTCAAATTCAAATTATTGCTAAAATAGAATCAATTACAAAAGTCAACTTTTGCTAATACCAATTTGGCGATATGCTACT
Source organism: Morus alba (assembly GCA_012066045.3). Taxonomy (NCBI): domain Eukaryota; kingdom Viridiplantae; phylum Streptophyta; class Magnoliopsida; order Rosales; family Moraceae; genus Morus; species Morus alba. The sequence continues at coordinate 8,764,356 of CP050227.2, forward strand.
ATATTTGTAGTCTAGCATTTCACACGAAATAAATTTTCTTTTGGAACTTTCTTATATGGCTTGAGTTTTTTTTTTTTTTTTTTTTTTTTTTTTTTTTTTTTCGTGATTACGGGATAGTTTAATGATGAATTCACACTCATACTTTCAACGTTTAAGTCTAGATGTTAGAATTTGAAATCCTCCAATTCACGTTAAAAAATATCAGTATCAAAACATTAATGATACAGTGCTTTGATGTTGCACTTAACATTTGTTAACACGTCGTTGTGATGCTTGCAAAGTTATTTTTCAAACCTTCGAGATAGATAACGTTTGGCCACAAATTCTACAAGCCAGATTAGATCAAAATTACGGCCTCGTTCACTTCACCGATTCGAGTTTTTAGTTTTAAGTTTCTACAGTAAAAAGTTCTTAGAAAATGTCACATCAAATTTTTTTACTATAGTAAAAAGCTCTCAGAATATGTCACATCTCAACTCGAATTAAAAACTCGAATCTGCAAAGTGAACGAGGCCTACATCAATCTAAAATGATATGCAAAACCCATAAAACATAATATAGATCTAACGATTTAATTAAATATAACCGTATGGGTTTTTTTTTTTTTTTAATATCCTACACAATTCTCATAATTAATATTACCAGTTGGTGTGTATTATTTTTAGGTTGGACCAAAGCAACTGCAGACCATGATTTTTGCAGCCCTCCAAAAAAAAAAAGGGGAGTCAAGTCCATGATTCCAATTAGTGCAGCGTCATTAAGCAGTTGGGTGTTCTAGACTTTGAAAAGTCAAATTCAACGTTGTTAAGCTTAATTTTAGAGGCTGCCAGGAATCTTTGATGAAAATATAGGTAGTTCTAACGAATAATATGCTGTGATGAAAATGATCTCAGGTGTTTTTGACAACTTGTATTAATATACTCTCAAAAAAAAAAACCATGCATTTATATATTGTATGTAAATTACATCCATGGTAGAGCAAGATTGATAATTTCCATGTTTCTCTTTCTTTTATCTTTTTCTTAAGATTCTGGGTTTAGAAAGAGAATTTTCTGTTATGGATCAGTGACATGTTGCATGTGTGAATTGAGCGCCTTTAGGAGTATAAAAATCAAATTGCTAAGCAGTCGACCGTGAGAACTAAAAAAATTGTTCTGTCAACTTTTATATGTAGACATTTGGTTTTTCAAAGAGACATGATTATAATGTATGGTAGAAATTTTACATGGTGAGTAGTGTTTTGTCCGAATGAAAAAAGAAAATAATAACAATGAAAGGTATGAATAACGTCCACGACGGGGACGGGGCACGATAAATAGGAGCAGAAAGAAAGATGTCCCAATTATTACACCAAACCATAAAATGTTGATTCTTATATGTTCGGCTGATCTTTATAAATCAACCCACCCTAAATATTGGTACGAAGAGATTAAAAAGTCTTAAAAATCCAACCCAACCCTAGCTACAATTTTTTTTAGGCAATATGTGAAGCAATAAAGCATAGAGAAATCGTAGTAAATAGTAAATTTATGAAACACAATTAAGTAAATAACATATTTTAAAATTGTTTAGAGTAAATAGTATTTTACTTTGTAAATATTTCATTTACGACTGGTAAAAAAATAATTTATATGGAAAAAACTTTATTTATGTAGAAAAAATTCTTTTAACCAGTCACAAAAAAAAAAAATTAAAAAAAAAAACTTTTTACTAGTCATAAATGAAATAGTTATAATACGAACAATATTTGGGCTTCATAGGCCTTTTTTAATATATACTCATTTTTTTTTTGGTATTGTAATTTCTATGTAACAATATAAAGTTTTTTTTATGTAAAGTTTGTTTATTTATATATGTGTTTATCTACGGTCCCGCCAGCATAACATGTAAAAGTAAAAACGTAACACGACATTTATTTAACGTAACATCGATATTAAAAATGTGAGACACCAAGATATTTAATTATTTCCAACTATTATTACACCATTTTTAGTATCCGTATTATAACTAAATTAAAGTGTAGCAATATTGGTATGAGATAGTTAAAATTTCTTGGTGTTGCGTCTTTCTAGTATTTGTGTAATGTTATATAACTGTCATGTTATATTAAATAATGTTTGTAGGTTTGTGTTATGTTAAATAAATGTTATGTTTAATTTTTACTTGTTATGTTGATGAAACCATAGACAAGGCTATATAGCATAAAGACAATCTTACTATATGTTTTGTTACGGCGCTTTGCACGCATTCTACAAGCTCATTAAATAAAACATCATTGTTTTCTTGGTCACTTATTTTGAGCCATTTTGCCTTTTACTCAAATGCATTTCTGTTATTTAATTCTGATGCGTTATCGGTTATTATTGGAGTTAGGGTGTTGTCAGGACTTATTCTTTGAGAGGAGAAAACGGGGCCAGCTCATATTCGCCGATGATATTTTCATTTTCTATCGGGCTAACCCCATTGAGTTTGAGGCTTTGATGGAATGTCTAGATCGGTATGATTTGTGGTTGGGCTTAGGTCAGGAAGTGAGTGTGCAGAAATCAGGATTGGTTTTCTCTGAAAATTGTTCGAGGCAAACTATGCGTGCCTTAGTTCAAGTCTTGGGGTATTGACTGTGTTAGGGAAATGTATTAAATATTCTTGGCAATCCTCTGTTTCTTAGTAAGAGCATGACAAGGGACTTGAATGGAAGGGTGAATGGCCAATAAGTCGATCCCTTACAATTAATAAGGAGTCGACTATGCCGTGTGTGATGGAATTAGTGGGGCTATTGGGTGTGCTCTTTGGTGCATTTAGGCTGTCCAATTTCAAACCCAACAATGTATTTACAATCTATTGGAGAACCTAATCCACTCTTAAATTTCATGGGTTTGAAAATACAGTAAAACCACGGTTCTAACTATAATTTACTCACAATTCTAACACTAACTCAAACAACATTTTTAATTTTATTTTCTGTTCGGGTCCGTTTGTTTTAGATTTGAATATTTTGAAATTTTAAATTTTTTCCAATTTGAATTAGAGTAAAATTCATACAAATTCAACCAAACATCCATTTATATTTTCAAACTCTAAATTCAATTCAATTTGAATCAGTTTTTAATACAAATTGAAATTTTGATTCATTTGAAAAGGATAATAGAATCTAAGGGTCCGTTTGCAAATGGGTTAAATGTGATTGATTAGAATCATTTTTTTTTTATAATATTTTTCAAAGACAAAAATCTCGAAATGAATCATGATTCAAATCGGGGAGTGAATCTAGGAGGAAACGGAATCATAATCTATTCGTTTTGTTAATTTAAATTATAAGTTAAATTTTTTTTTATAGTACTTTTTTAATAAAAATAAAAATAAAAATTTTATTTTTTTTTTATTATAATATATATATATTTTTTTACTTTTTAACGGACGGTACATGTGAATCAGTGACAGTTGTGATATTTCCCGCGTCATAGAATTGGATCAGAATCCAGAGGGAGGGACCCACTTGGTTCAGTGAAGAGCGTGAGATCACAAATTCCTCAATAATATTATTGTATCTATCTAATATCCAAATAATAATTGATCATCTTTCTACGTGTACTTGTTAGACTAATCAAATCAAAATTTTTAAAACACAAAAATTGCCTCGCTGTTATTTTCCCTCAGACAAAAAAAAAAAAAAAAAAAAAAAAAAAAAAAAAACAAACAAAAAAGTTGATAAAATTACGACATCTGCAAATTGCAGCTATTGCTTTTTGGTTTTCCAACAAAACAACCGTTCCATCTCCCGAGTTCTCTCTCTCCATTAAATTCATTCCAAAGTTTTTTTAAAAAAAGAGACACCATTTCTCCTCTGCTTCAAAACGCCACCGTTTCGCGTTCATCGTCTTCTTCCTCTCCGCTTTTGAAACGCCGTCGTTTCGTCCTCGTCATCTTCTTCGCTTTTCTCCCTCAAAAACACACAGAAGAGAGAGAGAGAGAGAGAGAGAGAGAGAGATAGTAATGGAGACAGAGCCTCTGCTTCCATATCTAAGCCCTAGAAGAAAACCACCGCCATTACCACCACAGCTCTTCCCTCTCCCAGAACACGACGAAATCACCCTCCCGTTGACGCCATCGGAGCTCAAGGACCGCCTCATCTTCGGCCCTTCCTCTTCTCCCCAAGATTCCTCCCCAATCGTCGACGCCCTAACTCTTTCTCTCTCCTCAAGGCCCTCCTCCTCTTCTCCCTCCGACCGCTCCTCCACTCCCCGCGATTCCGCCCAATCATGGCTTCTCGACCCCAATTACCCTCTCTTCTCCAAAACCAACCTCCACCGCTCCAAAACTGCCCCCGCCATGGCCGTCCTCTACGAACTCCACAACCGCCACGCCGAGCCCAAGCCCCAATTCGTGTCCCCATCCATCGTCAGGCAAAGTTTCGTTCTTCTATTGGTTTATTTGTTGTTTGGAGTCTTGATTTACTCGTTCAATAGGGATGATTTCGTCGCCAAGGAGACTCACCCTGTCGTTGACGCTCTATACTTTTGTATTGTTACGATGTGCACAATTGGCTACGGTGATATTACTCCGAATAGTACCACCACGAAGGTTTTTTCGATTCTGTTTGTGTTGGTCGGCTTCGGGTTTGTTGATATTCTGCTTAGTGGGATGGTTAGTTATGTGCTGGATTTGCAGGAGAGTTATTTGCTTAGGGGCGTTAAGAAAGATCATGTGGGAGAGAAGAAAGAGCACAAGAATTCTTATATAATTGATTGGAAGAAGGGGAGGATGAGGATTAGGATGAAGGTGGGATTGGCATTGGGGGTGGTGGTGCTTTGCATTGGTGTGGGAGTTGGGGTTATGCATTTTGTCGAGAGGCTTGGGTGGTTGGACTCGTTTTATTTATCGGTTATGTCGGTTACGACTGTTGGGTACGGTGATCGGGCGTTTAAGTCGATGCCCGGCAGGATTTTTGCCTCCATTTGGCTGCTCGTGTCGACGCTGGCGGTCGCTCGGGCTTTTCTGTACTTGGCCGAGGCGAGGGTGGACAAACGGCATAGGAAGATGGCGAAGTGGATTCTTGGTCAGGACATGACTGTGGCTGAGTTTCTGGCTGCTGATATTGATAATAATGGTTTTGTGAGGTCTGTGTAGGTTTTCTTCTCTTTTGGTTTTGTCACATTTTGAGTTTGGTCATTTTGATTGTTGTTTAGTTTCTCATAAGTTTGATTGCTTGGTTGGTGGTGATTTGATTTGATTTATATATATATATATATATATATATATATATATATATAAAAGGCGGGCCATCTCACCGTGGTGAGAGCGCTTGTATTTGCACTCGGGGTCTAAGGTTTGAATCCCGGAAACGGCCTCTCTTTAAGGGAGTAAGACTGCGTACATATGAGATTGAGTTTTCTCCCGAACCTATCATAATACGCGGGAGCTTTTTTGGCACTTGGGTCCGCCTTATATATATATATATATATATATACACATATATTTTGAATTGTATTTTGCATATTTGCTTCCTTTTGTGGTTTAGACTTGAGACGTTGTGAACAGCATGTGAAGTGTGGAAGTGGAATGTATAGGCAATCTTTTTTTCTTCATAGGGAAAATATTCTTCACAAGTCATGTCAGGACGAACTATGAAGTGTGACAGATTTAGCGAACTCTTAAAGAACATTATGTTTTGGGTTGGAGACATGAATGGTTGTAATTAGCAATATAAATAGTGGAAACAGCCGTTCATGTTTTGTTGCGAACGTAGATAACAGCTAGTGAATTTCATGTTAAAACATTGATAGCCGGATTTCAATCCCAATCTGTCAATTATAAAAATTTTCTTCTTAAAACTATAAGTTTGTTCCGAGGGAGAAATAATGCTACGAATGTGTTTATTACTGATTTATTATTATTATTATTATTCCGGACACTGTCAAATAGTTGATGGCTGTTGTTGCATTAGAAGTTCTTGACCTCAATTGCTTTTTCTTTCCTTAGAATCCGTTCGTATTATACTTTTAGGCTAATTACCTTTGTTTTCTTACTATGCAGCAAATCGGAATATGTCATATACAAACTGAAGGAGATGGGAAAGATATCAGAGAAAGATATTATGCTGATCTGCAATAAGTTTGACATGCTAGATACCGGAAACTGTGGAAAGATAACTCTTGCAGATCTCATGGAGAATAATCAAAGTGAAAGTCGAGATTCTGGCATTGTCAGTTCAGCCTAACACTGCAAGCCTGAAAAAAGCGTCATGGTTTTATAAGTTACTTAAATGATAAAAAAATCAATTTACCAATGAAGGTTGGCGGAATCCACCTGAAATTTATTGCAAATTGTGATTGTTTCTGGAATGGTAAGGCAGCTTTATGGAATGAGATAATTTTTATTATCGAGATTTTGATGATTTTGTACAAAGTTTTGTCGATATAGGGCTCGGATTCATCCTTCTGCAGAGAATTGTTGATAAATCCCCAATATGTTATTTTGATAGTATTTCCATATTTCTGTCTACGAGTACGTGTGGCTTCTAATGTAAATGACTGTAAATGTTTATAAATTATGGTGAAGCCATTGACTAGATCACGTCTATTCAGGGTTTTTTTTTTTTTTTTTTTTTTTTTTTTTTTTATGTTTTATTTTTTGTCTCTTCATCTGCAGGTCCATGCTTTAATCTTCAGGTGGACCATATGAATTACTAGAGATCTGCTCATTTTTCATCTTTGTTATTTGCTCCTTTCTTTTTTTTTTTTTTTTAAAATATAAGTAAATAAATTCTTCTCTAGTCATTTTGGTGGATAGCGAAATGGCACATGGTTACTCTCCAGCCAATGAAGTACTTTAAATCTTATCATTAAAGGAATCATATTATCTGTATCCTATGTACCTTCACTAGATTGTCTCAAAAATAAGTTAACAAGAATTAGCATTAAACAAAAAATCAATGATAGAAACAAGATCATCACAAAAAAGCTGGCGCTGCTATGACTATGAATGTGCTTGTACATTGCCAATTAGATGACATGACGATTTATGTGGCGAATAGGTCATCATCTGTTAGAGCAAAAGCCAACTACTGAGGCAGTCCATGGAGTACAGATCTGCTGTCTCGTTTGGCAATTTGACACCGAAACCTCAATAAAATTTTACGCTTTTAACACTCCTAAGAACGCTGTCTACCAAACACTGTCTTTTCTTAACACTAACAGAAAATTTTGAAAATCCAATTAACACAACCCTATTGATTGAGGGGTGAAAGTGGCAACCATGGGAAGTACCAATGTTGTTGGCAATGCGAAAGAAGTTAAACAGCAGCAATAATAGGGAGAGAAATCTGATAAATTGGCCGTCTAATTGGCCAGATCCAACAAGTGATGACAAAATTTGTGTCTTCAGTTCGCTCCCATCAGTTTTCTAAGAAATACTGAAGGCCTGATATTGATTACCTGGTCCAATAGTCACTCAACTCTCAATATTCTATGTGACTAATTCAGAAATGTATGTCTATGGTCTATGGAGTCACCTAATAAAAGTTTTAGAATTAAATAATTATAACTATAAATATAAAAACAATAATGTTACTAATAATTAATTAAGTGAAATTGAATATTACAGAAAATTGAGGATTTGAGGAAGAAAAATACAAGATTTGAAGTAAAATAATTTGAATGGGACAATTAGGGGTAACATGAGAAAAATTTTAAACTATAGAGGCTACAATTAAATATTTGAAAAAAAAAAGTACTGGGTGGCAATTAAGAGACAATATATGAATATCCTAAAATATGTAGGCTATTTTTTTTTTAATTTAAATATGTAGCCCCAGCCCCCACGGAAGCTCATCCATCCGTCATGTGATAAAACCATACCCACACTATGGCATACCCTATTGTACAACGGTACAAGTGACCTATTCCATGACGCAAACTTGGGAGATGATTACAACTTAGATATGATGTTAATTAATAAGAATTTTGACCAACTCCTAAAACAACGGATTTAATTATTTAACTTGTGTTCATTAGTACATACCAAGCCACAACATGATCTTCTACTTTGGTCGTCTCATTTAGTTCTGAGGGCCTATTTAGAGGTGTAAGTTTAGGTTGTCCGGTTTTGCCCGAAAAGAATTTTAAGAAGGCTAGTCAGACCTTAAATGAGAAAGGTCAGTACACCTCGGTCCTAAGTTGAAAAAGATTAAGATCGAGCTAGGCCGGGCCCGGGTCAACAATAACGGGTCTCAGGCCGGCCTGTTTAACTTGACCTAAAATTTCAACTCTAGTTCTATTTGATATGAATTCTTGAAGGCTATTTTTGGTTTTTTTAGGTCTAAAAATTGCGTCTAAAAATATTTGAATAACGCATCAGAATAAATTTGACTATTTAACAATGACAAAATATGACTCCTCAAAAAAGTTAGAGCTTGAGTAAGACTTTACAAACTTCTTTGTAATAATTTAATTGCATAGTAGAAAGCTTTAAAATCAGTTTTATCTATTAAGATCTTTTAAAAACATGATTCAAACACTTTACCGGAAAAATAGTTACAGGCTTTACTTCTCTTTTTCTGGTGCCTAACGGACCCTGCGTTCTCTAAAGTTTTTAGAAAAAAAAAAAAATGCGGTGTAAAAGTGGCAACCCACGGTTAGAGGGAAAGTTCTAAAAATTAACAACTATGATCAACTCAAAAACCAGCAACCTTAAGAACTACTCATCAGGCTGATTTCAAACCCTTTTTTTTGGTAGGAAAAAAAAAAGGAATGATTCACAAACTTGGCTATCTAGAATTCTAGCAAACGAGGTGAGGCTACTTTTACTACAGAGAAATTGGCATAAGCATCTGTTGATGCTGTCTTAAGATGTTTTTGAACCAGTTGCATGTCGTACATTGAGCATACACTGAGATAACATGTCTCCGGTAAAATTGAATCTTTTGTTGGCACTTTTACAATTAGGTTGTAATAGTTTCACTTTCATATTTGAGACACATCAAGTCCAAACAGCCATTTGAAAATTATACTTGCTTAGCATACAAGCATTTTGGTAGAGCTATGTTTGCTGCTAATTGACAATGCAAAGGTTGTGACTTGTGTTAATAAGACTATTATTTATTTTTAGAATGAAGGAGAACCATGTTCATTTTTATCCTTTCCACATTTGTTCTATAAATTTCAATTAGCATATAGTAGGATTTAGGAACTATTCTGGTCTTTATAGAAAATAAGGAAGGTAAGAATAACAAATCGGTCAATTTGTACATCTCAAGTACTCCCTATAGCTGCCATTAGTGGTAGTGGCATAGCAGCAAGCGATGATTGCTCTGTGGCTGTCTCTCCCATACCTCATAAGTTATGTTCTTTGTGTCCGATCTAATTTGTCCTATAAATAATGTGGTTGTGTGTTTGAAAAACATAGAATTCTATGAATTGTTGACGAGAGCATGGACTGATCTCTTTTCCGTTTTAGTGGTAGTCTCAATAGATTTCAAAAGTGGTCTTGGATGAGTTACATTTTTTTGTGTCCGATTTAATTTGTTTTATATATAGTGTGGTTGTGCGTTTACATACATAGAATTCTATGAATTGTTGACAAGAGTATGGACCGGTCTCCTTTCCGTTCTAGCAGTAGTCTCAATAGATTTTGAAAGTGGCGCTAGATGAGGCGTGAGAACACTATTAATCTCATTGTTTAGTTAGAGCAGAAGTCCTTATTAGCAGGTTCTTCTCTCCCTATGTAACACTTTAAAAAATTAATTGAGATTAATTGAGATAATTAAGAATTATTAGTTTGTCTAATCTGATTTAATTAATTGGTTCTGATTAATAAATGTTTCTGACGTGTAATTTAAATAATTTCAAGGTATTTAAATATTCTCAGTAATTTTATTTTAGCCCAGAAGTGTATATGGACGTATTTCTAGACTGTTTTTTTAAATGCTTGTACCTATCTATTTTCTTTTCTTTTTCCTTTTTTTTTTTATTTTCTTCCTTTTCTTTCTTTTCTTTTCCTTCCTTCCCGTGCACCATCTCTCCCACTCTCTCTCACTCTGTCGTTCTCTCGCACTCACTCTCTCTCCCGTTTTTGCTTCAAATCAACTGGTTTTTGAACCAAAGGAATGTTTCAAGAAGTCTCAATGTCAAGAGAATGATTCAAGGTAAGATTTCTGAAAAACATTTCTTAACATCCTAAGTTTTCAAATTTAAAACTCATTTTTGGTTCGAAATAGATTTTGATCGTTTTTGAGTAAAACTATAGTAGAAATTGGAGATCTTGAGTTCTTTGGACTTGTTTTAGGACCTAGAACCCGGATCTAGTGGTTGTCCCTTCAGATATTGTGAATTGGGATGGGATTTGCAGGTTTTCAAACTGATTTTCGTGAGTTTTCTCGTACTGGAGTTCTTCACCGATCGACCGGACTGCATTGAGGCCACCGGTCAACTGGTCTGGTCGACCGGATTGCACACCACCGGTCGACCGGTGGTGATGCATTGCTCTGTCACCGGTCGACCGATGTACACGGGGCTTGACCCTGTTTGGCCTGAAATTGTTGCTTTAACCCCTGTTTCCGGGAAGGACCCAAATTAGCTTCATTTAGGGACCTAGAGTCGATGGATTAGCATCTTTAATCCATGTTTTGGAATTAAAAACAAGTGAAATTATGATTTGAAACATGAAATTGATTATGGCACACTAAAAGGAAATCAAATGATATGGTTGAGTCTGAAGCACTTTAGGAATGAGATTGGAATCCTAAAGTATTGTCTTATAACAGTGATAGCTGAGGACTCAGACTGAGTGGTTGAAAGAAGCGGAAGATAAGATAGTGCGCCAATAGCCACAGGTTTGGTAAATTCGAGGTAGGATTTCTACCCCTTTCTTTGTGAGCCTGATTTTCAAAAGGATTTTGGCCTTGCAAATGTTTTAAAGAAAGGGGCTTGTTTGTAAGAAAAATATTTTAAAAACCGTGGCTTGTTGTAGTTCACGGAACCCATGGCTTGTTATCTAGTTCATTGGGACCCACGGCTTGTTGTAGTTCATGGTATAATAATAACGATTTCATAATGTTTAATAAATGATTTCTTAATGAAAGAAATCTTGCAAACCGGTAAGAAATTATTGCTGATGGCCTAGATAGGATGTGGATAGTGCATCCTCGGGGGCAAAACTCGAAACTCGGTTTGGATAAGCTTGTGCACTTGGTTGTGTAAGTAATTTGTACAAATTACTTACTGATGCCTGTGATACGGTAATTTTCAGTTATATTTCCTTTGAGAAAAAGGATATGAGGTTCCGGCTGTTGTGTTGGAGCTGAATGTCTTATTTATTTACTTGCTCATTTATTTATTCATTTATTTATAAAGTTTATTTCAAATATATCTTACTAGGCCTTTCGCTCACGTTTTACTATTTTATGAATATTAAACCCCTCCCAATAGACTCTAGGAGCGGTGCGGAGTAGCTGGATATTTACTACTATTGGATCAAGCGAGGATTGTGTTCAGCCTCTAACATATAAATGTAAGGAAGTGAACTTCTATAAACTCATATAATATTCAAATTTACTAGACTATGGTTGATGTCTATAATGATTATTTACATGTTCATGTATGTAGAATATTGTATGTCCTGTGGGTGGAGTTCTATGTGTTGTCAGAGGCTTAAGACTTAGAAATTTATGTTATATTTTAATCAAGTTAAGTGGGGCTTATTTGAGAATTTTATTTATTAACCCCTAGGTAATAAAGAGTGGTATCAGAGTGGTAGAGTTGTATTAGAGCCCTAGGTTAAGAATCCACAGGATTGTACATACATGTGTGACATTAGAAATCCACTGAACGGTCTAGTATCTTTTCAAATAAAGGAGATGTCGCCGCGTCATAATAGGTCGGTTAACAACTCGGCACCACAGAACCAAGAGTTCCTGGATGCCATGTATGCCGCTTTTCAAGGCATGGCCACTAGAGCTCAGAATGAGCGGCCACTTGAGGATAGGAAGCAAAGTTACTTTTGGGAATTCAGGCGTGCACCTATCCCCACATTCAATAGTGAGGGAGGGCCTCAAGAAGTAGAGTTATGGTTAGACACCATAGTTAAACACTTAGATACTATGGGAGTACCGGAGGAATATCGGATAGAATTCGCTGTATATAAAATGGAAGGTCAAGCAAGCAATTGGTGGAAACAAGTGAGAAGAAGGCTTAATGTTGCTGAAATGACTTCAAGCAGTTTGAAACTCTCTTCAACGAACAATACTTCCCTCAGAGATACAAGGAACAGAAGGCATTGGAGTTTATGACCTTGTAACAGGGTGATATGACGATAAGAGAATATGAGGCTAAGTTCAATAACTTGTCCCACTTTGCACCATCTCTGGTGGAATATGAGCATCTGAAATGCCTGAAATTTGAGAAAGGCCTGAGACCTAATGTAAGGAGACCCTTAGTGCCTCTAAGGATCTGAAATTTTCAAGGCGTGGTGAATGCTGCTACCAGTGTGGAACAAGATAACTTAGCCTATCAGCAAACCAAGGAAGCAGCTGCTTGAGCTTTTGCTTATGGTGGACCCTCTGCTTCAGGTGGGCCATAACGGAGTGGTAGAAGAAATTAGAACCAAGGGCAGGTCAGTGGAGATGTGATCAATGGTGGTAGTAGTTCATCTGGGAATGACATAAATTCTCCCTACCAACCAAAGTGCCATCACTGTGGGCAGATTGGCCATATTAGGAGAAACTATCCTAATCGGAATTAGCCGCAGACTCAACAGCCCCTAGGTGATGTCTCTTATGGTCATAAGAGGCCATCGCAGTTCATACCACCTTACCAGCCATAGCTGTAAGTACCAACATTTTACCCTCCTGTGCCAGCCTACCGACCGCCTCAGTACACATAGTTTTGGCCTCAGGTGCCAAGAACGATACATATACCTCCACCACAACAGTATAGGCCACCGACCAAAGGCCTAATGTTGGTGATAAAGGGAAAGGAAAAGCACACGGGCAAGCTTATACCTTGACAGGAGGCAGTTCTAGCGGTTAGGCCAGTAATACGGTGGTTGAGGGTATGATTATAATATCTCATTCTCTTGCTTATGTGTTGTTTAATATAGGTGCCACACACTTTTATATCAAGTTCTTTTGTTCGGACTTTGAAATTGAAATCTGAGAATGTAGAAGTCCTTATGACTTTGAACTCTCCATTGGGGTGTGTGGAGGTAATGAGTGTGTGTAGATCGTGTGAAATCACGATTGGGGGTGAGCGATTGAGAGCTGATTTGATTATCCTTCCGATGAGTCTGTTTGACGTGGTACTCGGAATGGATTGGTTGTCGAAATACAAAGCAATTGTTGACTGCTACCGTAGGAGAGTGACTTTAACGACTAAGTCTGGAGCGGTGATTGAGTATCAGGCAGATATGAATCCAGTCCTGGGAGAACAGCTGTTGAGGTACAATGTTGGGGGAAAGAGAAATCTAGCATGTTTTTCTTCCCTTCTTGTTTTGGAAGGTGAACCCGAGATAAGTGGAGATAGTGCGAGAATTTCTGTAGTGGATGAGTTCGTAGATGTATTTCTTGAGGATCTACCTGGGTTGTCGCCAGATCGGGAAATCAAATTCTGTTTTGATTTGGTTTCAGGAACAACACCTATCTCTATTCCTCTATACCGGATGGCACCGGTTGAAATGAGAGAATTGAGAAAGCAGGTCGAAGAGCTAGCAGAAAAGGGGTACATTAGGAATAGTATTTCTCCTTGGGTTGCACCAGTTTTATTTGTGAAAAAGCATGACGGATCCCTCCAGTTGTGTATAGACTATCGTCAAGTGAATAGAGTAACTGTGAATAATAAATACCCATTGTCGATGATCGATGAGTTATTCAATCAGTTGGGTGGATCACAGTTTTACTCTAAGATTGACTTGAGGTCTGGGTACCATCAGTTGAAAATCAAGGAGGATGATATCCCGAATATAGTCTTTAGAACTCGATATGGGCACTTCGAGTTTCTTGTAATGCCCTTTAGGCTGACGATGCCCCGGCGGCATTCATGGATTTAATACCATGTTTTCCGGATGTATTTGGATCGGTTCGTGATCATCTTTATCGATGACATACTGGTTTACTTGAAGACTTGGGAAGAACATGAACAACACTTGAGAACTATTCTTCAAACTCTTCGTGAACACTAGTTGTATGCTAAGAAGGAGAAATGTGACTTCTGATTGACATATGTGAAATTCCTTGGGCATGTGATCTTAGGACAAAGAATTTATGTAGATCCTTTCAAGATTGAGACTGTGCTAAAGTGGGAAAGGTCAAAGAATGTAGCAGAGATTCACAATTTCCTTGGACTTGCAGGGTACTATCGATGCTTTGTAAAAGACTTCTTAAGTATCGATGCACTGATGACTCGGTTGACCAAGAAAGATATTAGATTCGAGTAGGATGCTACATTTGAACATGCCTTTCAAGAATTGAAGGCAAGGCTGACAAGTGCACCAGTCTTGACTATTCCTAATACCGGGAGCCATATGAGGTGTACTCTGACGCTTTGGGGGTTGGACTTGCTTGTGTCTTGATGCAAGGTGGACGCGTTGTCCGGGGGCTACGCGGCGATCTCGCTGGGCCAACCGAGACCACATGCACTTTTTCGGGAACTTTGAACCCCAAACATGATCTTCAAGGCCTCCTTCTTGATTCAAAATCAAAAACCCTAATTTACCCAAATCCTAGAATTACAATAATAATAGAATTAAATTACAAATAATTTATTAACGAATGAATATGGAGATCCATGGAACCATATTAAGGTCCAAATCCATCATCCATACATTCATCATCATGAATAAAAATAAACATCCATATTTGAAGTGATCTAAACACATACATACATAAGGTGGATCACATATTTAATATCAATTATGATTATCAAATAATCAATCATAAATTTATAAAGCCTATAGACCGCCGATACCAATTGTTGGACCTCGGGGACTTTAATGCGTTATTAGCTGGAAGAGTGGAAAGGCGGATCGAGGTATAACAAAAATTTTCATAAAACCTTTGATATACTCTATAGATTATATTAATTGGTGTAGAATAAATTAATAATCTCATTAATTCATTTATTAAGAACTCAATTAGAAAAAAATACCGGAGGCCATCTCGGAATTTGATAACTTGAGTTCTTTGACCCTCAACAATCCTTGCTCCAAAACTTTGTGTTTAGAAAACCAATGTCTTCCACGTCAATTCCTAGAATGGATGAGATTAAGAAGATGTGGGCACACATGAGACAAAACGGGTTACATTCAAACAGTACCAATTTCCTAAAACACCAACACATGCACGATGTGGAATTTTTGGAGAAAACATTTTTCCTTCCTTTCTACATGGAGAATTTTGCGCCAGCCTTAACAATTAAGGGCTGAAAAAATTGCTTCAAAATTTCTATAGAGAAATTTTGGCCGGGATAAAATTGGGGGCACAAAAAGATGGATTCCGAAAATTGTCTCAAAAAAATCATCTTTAGAGAGTAGAAGTCAAACGGGTAAAAGGAATCCAATCTCATCTCTAAGATAAAAATTGTTAATTATCTCCTATTTGAATTGAATTTGGAACACAAAATCCCTTCCCCTTATCCACTTAATGGCCGGCCACACTAATAGGGTTTATCATATGTGTGATACCTATTTTAGATAAGGAAGGAAGATATTTTATCCTTTATCCAAGAGTCCAATTTTAATTTTATTCAAATTCGAATTTAAGTCAAACTTAAATTAATTTGAATTCTAAATTGAACAACTTATCAAATAAGTTTAAATGGATAAATCTAAATATGTTCAAATTCAAATTTAAATAATCACATTATTTAAATAATAATTAATTCTCAATTAATTATTTTCGAGTGTTTAATTTTAGAATTAGTAATTCTAAAATTCCCATTTTGTCCCTAGTGTCCGGTAGAATTACTAGGACGGAGGGGACTAATGGACCTATAATCCCGAGGTCAATAGAATTAATAATCAATTAAACACTTTAATTAATTAATTAATTCTATTAATTCCAATAGTTACTCCACTATAAACTTGGAATTGTACTCTCAAAATTATAGATATAAATTACTTTGCTGTGAAGTGTCCATTTGATATAGTCATTGCATATAGATCAATCCTCCATAAATAATTCAT
This sequence comes from Morus alba, assembly GCA_012066045.3. Lineage (NCBI taxonomy): Eukaryota > Viridiplantae > Streptophyta > Magnoliopsida > Rosales > Moraceae > Morus > Morus alba. The sequence continues at coordinate 8,780,523 of CP050227.2, forward strand.
AATTAGAGCCAGGTAGGTGTAACCCTCTAATTATATCTTTATCCTGAGTACCATTGATTCTCTAATGGACAGTGATTCATAAAACACATTCATGAATCGGAGCTCCTAATGGTCCAAGTACCGAATCAACCCTCAAGAGAATTATTTATCTACTTTTTTCTCAAGAAGGAATGGATTCCATCTCGTATAATAATGAAAATACCTACTTCATCATGTCTCCAAAATACAAGGAATAGGATTCGTGGTATGACATGCATCGATAGTAAATCAAAAGACACAAATCCATAAATAGGAGTTTGTTAAGAACTCGGGATTAAGATCATTCTATATATGACCATCGGTGAGATTCAATTAGAATTTCTATACTTAACGGAAATTATTAGAAATTCATATTGTGTCTATCCTTGTTCCACATAATCTCATTATGCGAAATACACTCATTCAATATCTCACCATATTTCGAGGCGGATAAATTCCATTCTAAATGGAATGACATGTATTAATAATGTTTTAATTGGGATTCCAAACTTTAATTAAATTCATTATGAACATTGCTTTTTGATTATTATCCTTAAACATTATCCTCTCGATTTAATTAATTAATTTTGATTAATAAAAAATCATGGAATTTTCATTGATATTCATAAAATATTCATAAATATTAAAATAATGAATAAACTCTTTTATTAAATTTAAATAAATGTCCTATTACATCTCATAATTTAGGACACCATTTAAAATGAAGTGTGTATGGACGCATTTCTAGATATTTTTTAAATACTAGTACCTGTCTATTTTCTTTTCTTTGTCCTTTTTTTCTTTTCTTCCTTTTCTTTCTTTTCTTTTCCTTCCTTCCCGTGCACCCTCTCTCCCACTCTCTCTCACACTCACTCTCTCTCCCGTTTTTGCTTCAAATCAACTAGATTTTGAACCAAATGAATGTTTCAAGAAGTCTCAACGTCAAGAGAAGGATTCAAGGTAAGATTTTTGAAAAACCTTTCTTGAAATCCTAAGTTTTTAGATTTAAAACTCACTTTTGGTTCGAAATAGATTTTGATGGTTTTTTAGGAAAATTAGGGTAGAAATTGGAGATCTTGGGTTCTTTTGACTTGTTTTAGGACCTAGAACCCAAATCTATTGGTTGTCTCTTGAGATATTATGAATTGGGATTGAATTTGTAGGTTTTCGAATTGATTTCTGTGAGTTTTCTTACACTGGAGTTCTTCACCAGTCGACTGATGCGGTCGACCGGATTACACTGAGGCCACCGGTTCGGTCGACCGGATTGCACACCACCGGTCGACCGGTGGTGATGCACTGCTCTGTCACTGGTCAACTGGTGTACACGGGCTTTGACCCTGTTTGGCCTGAAATTGCTGTTTTGACCCCTATTTCTAGGAAAGACCCAAATTAGCTTCATTTAGGGACCTAAAGTCGATGGATTAGCATCTTTAATCCATGTTTTGGAATTAAAACCCTTGAAATTATGATTTGAAACATGAAAATTGATTATGGTACACTAATAAGAAATCAAATGATATGGTTGAGTCTGAATTACTTTAGGAATGAGATTGGAATCCTAAAGTATTGTCTTATAACAGTGATAGCTGAGGACTCAGACTGAGTGGCTTGAGGAAGCGGAAGCTGGGATAGTGCGCCGCTAGCCACAGGTTTGGTAAATTTGAGGTAGGATTTCGACCCCTTTATTTGTGAGCCTAATTTTTAAAAGGATTTTGGCCTTGTAAATATTTTAAAAAAAGGGGCTTGTTTGTGAAAGAAAAATATTTTAAAAACCATGGCTTGTTGTAGTTCACGGAACCCATGGCTTGTTGTAGTTCATGGGGACCCACGGCTTGTTGTAGTTCGTGAGATTATAATAACGACTTCATAATGTTTAATAAATGATTTCTTAATGAAAGAGATCTTGGGAACCGGTAAGAAATTCTTGTTGATGACCTAGATAGGATGTAGATAGTGTATCCTCAGGGGCAGAACCCGAAACTCGGTCTGGGTTGGCTTGTGCACTTGTTTGTGTAAGTAATTTGTACAAATTACTTGCTGATGCCTGTAATTCAGTAATTTTCTGTTATATTTCCTTTGAGAAAAAGGATATGAGATTCCGACTCTTGTGTTGGAATTATAAAGTTTATTTTAAATATATCCTAGTAGGCATTTCGCTCACGTTTTACTGTTTTATGAATATTAAACCCCTCCCAAGAGACTCTAGGAGCGATGCGGAGTAGCTGGATATTTGCTACTGTTGGATCAAGTGAGGATTGCGTTCATCCTCTGGCATATAAATGTAAGGAAGTGAACTTCTATAAACTCATGTAATATTCGGATTTACTAGACTGTGGTTAATGTTTGTAATGATTATTTACATATTTATGTATGTACAATACTGTATGCCTTGTGAGTGGAGCCCTGTATGTTGTCAAAGGCTTATGACTTAGAAATTTATATTATATTTTAATCAAATTAAGTGGGACTCATTTAAAAATTTATTTTATTAACCTCTAATCGAATTCTACGTGACCCAAAAAAAAAAAAAAAAGGTTGATACAATCAAAACAATGGATATGCAGTCAAACCCGCTAAGTGCTTTCACTGAACTTTGACCATATGTGAAAAGTATCCCTTATTTTTATTTTTATTTTTTGGCTGGAAAAAGTATCCCTTAAATTGTGTTAGTTTGTTTGGGGATTTGTTTTCCTTCGGCTTTTGTTTCAACTTTCAAGAAACTTGAGCAGTACGATCAAAGCCATCCCTTTTGCAATCTATTGCAACTTTAGGGAACTTTAAATGAAAAGTAATTTGAAAGACCACATGTTACTTTTAGTACTTGCCTTCTAGAAATGTTGCTTTCAAAAATTATCATCATATTAGTTTCCTTAAAACATATCTGCAAAATCCCACATTTAGAGTGGAAACAATTCCTTAAAAAAAAAAAGAAAACACACCTAGTGCATACCAAGTCATCTCTCTCTCTCTCTCTCTCTCTCTCTCTCTCTCTCTCTCTCTCTCTCTCTCTCTCTAATAATAATTTTGACAATTGGAGAAACATGACAAAACTTTGAATTCTTCTAGCAAGTAGACAGTCTTTCAGTGATCTTGACTGGAGAAACAAAGACTAAGTTTGGTTACATCTAGTGAGGTTACATAAAAGGAGAAGAAATTTCAAAAGAAGATAATAAAGTATGAATATCTTATGTAATTCAGATAGAGCTTAGTCAAACTCAACTTATTGGAACTTATATTATGACACCTGATGATTCCATCAATAAAAGGATAAAACTAATAAGTTGGTTAGTAATGGTCTTTTCTCCACTCTTTTCTTTTGTTGTTTCTGAAATGGTGGGGAAACTTGTATTAGAAAATTCAAATTAAAGAAAGAACTGGTGATCAAGAAAAGTTAAGGGATAGTTCACTTGTTAGAACAAGTCAAGTGAATTTTTGACTCTTGAAGAATCTAACCAAGAAGGGCAAGTTTCACACTAGAAAGGGTTTAAGAGGACAAGCCATAGCTATTACCAAGTTGCATGTTAGATTTGCAACTAAAATATGAAATTATAGTTTTGGAGACCAATGAGGCTCCAGAGAAAGAATAGATACTCATAAATGGAACATTCTAAGTGGGGTGGATAGAGAATATGTTGACTTTCGCTTTCAAGTCAATAATTGAAAATGAGAGGGAAAAAAAATTTTAGTCCAAGCAGATGGATATAAAGGTTTTGGTGATGGGGATCGTTGATTATTATTTTTTAGCTTTTGATTATGTAGGAATTCTATGAAACTGAGTTGAAAAGGGAAAATACAAAAAGATATATATATATATATATATAAATAAAAAAAAAAAGTAACACTGCCTTGTTAGACTGGTTCCAAGTTATAATAGTGAAATGATGTTAGTGGGAGAGAGAGCAAACTTGTTTGAACAAATGAATAAAGTTAATGCTTTCTAGAAAATGAAAAAAAAAAAATGCTTGTAATGAAAGCAATTTAAACTACACTAATATTTTAATGTGGGTAATCCAATATGAACCATCAAGGGACTTGTATTGAGGAAAAAAAAAAAAAAAAATTAGCTAGTAAAATTCTCTTCAGCTTTTTTGGAATTTTCACTACTCTATCTCATTTGTGCAATGATCCAAAAAAAAAAAAAAAAAAAAAAAAAAAAAAAAAAAAAAAAAGGTAAAAAAGTGGAGTTTCATTACGTATTTGGAAAGCTCTTTTGTGCCCCAACTATAAATTGCCTTGGTCTCCATATGACTTTAGAATAAATGATATACTGATTCCTGTTTCTTTGAAGGTGTAAACACTCTCATGCAGTAATGGGAATATTGGCTTCAAAGTTAAAACTACCTCTGATTAGCTTGACCAAGCAAAACTCTGAACAATAATGAACCTTTTTGACCTGCAGAAATTCTCATTTATTTAGCTTTGGAAATAGAAGCTTTCTTTGGCGATATATCTAATCAATAATACATGTTTTTATATATATATATATATATATATATATATTAAGTAGGATTAAAATGACATCAAAATAGAAAAATTTTGTATAATTAATAGAACTTTAGACGGATATATCCATTCAAAATAAATTCTTCTGATATTTTTCATATTCTATTATAGAATTCTCGTTGAAAATATTTAGAAAATGCACAAAAATCTAACATATAATCTCAACATTTAAAGAATCTCGTTCTGATTCATAGAAAAGTGAAACTAAAATATAATTGGAACAAATTTTGAAAGAGCCAAATATGATTTAGGCCAAAGAAGAAATTGGAACATGTGCTTGGAATTCTTGAATTGGAAAAAATGCCCATTTCTGCCATGAATGTGGGGATTGGGTGCAAGGGCGACCCAGAAAGTGTCAACATCCATAAGATTCTTTTTTCAGGGCACACACCTAACAAAAAACCTGCCCTCTTTCAAACTGACAAGGACTTCCAATAACAGCAAAAAATAGTACAATATCATACCAATTCCAAAGACCAAAACCACTTTCATGTCACATGTTTTATAATTTTGTTAATGGTCAATAATCTCATGCTCTTTTTGTTAGTTCTTTCTCCTCCAATTCCAATTAAAAGTCATTCTTCTTAAGCAACCGCCCCACGAGACTGAATAAAATTAAGGACAAATTTTATAAATTTATCATGAATTTTGTCACTTTTGTTAATATACCTCATAAATTTTAAAATGTGTATGTTTTCCTCCCTGAACTTTATTATTTGTGTTAAGATGCCTCTTGAGGTTAATTTTTTTTTTTTTAATGGAAATGCTTATAAATGCCTCCTGAACTTTGTCGTTTATGTCAATATGCTTCATGAACTTTAAAATGTACTTGTTTTACCTCTCAAACTATGATGTCTCTAACTTTTTCCCATTCATCTTGATTCTATCAGTTTTTTAAACGAAAATGTTGATATGATTATTAAATTGCTAATTATCTATGATATTTAAGGTTTATTGAATACCTTCTCCTCTAAAAATGTTAGTTAAGCACAAATTCTCAAAACATCAGCTGATTAAAAGCAATAAAGAGGGAAAAAAATGAGGAGTAGATCTGTATAATGTAATAAATTTTGTTTTTTTTTTCTTAATATTTCACCTAGATAAAAGTGTTCGACATAAAACATGTTTATGCTTTATACATTTATAGCATTTTTAAATCTAAATGCGTACAAGTCATTTATTTTATTGTACATTTTAAAAAAAAAAATCAACACAAACCTTAAGAAACCCATTAACTTAAAAAATTTTAATAGTCAAATATTATAGATAATTAACAATTTAATAGTCATATCAACATTTTCGTTAAAAAACTAATAGAATCAAGGTGAAGGGGTAAACGTTGGAGACATATCGTAGTTTAGAGGAAAAAATGGGTACATTTTAAAGTTTTAGAGACATATTAACACAAGTGACAAAGTTTAGAGGGCGTCTATAAGCATTTCCGTTAAAAAACTTAACGGAGTTAACCTTAAGGGGCATGTTGACACAAGTGACAAAGTTTAAGAGCACAACATACACATTTTAAAATTTAGAGAGCTTGTTGACATAAGTGATGAAGTTTAGAAATAATTTATAAAATTTGTCCTAAAATAAACCATTTGATTTCACATTTCATATACTTTCACAAATTGCATGATTACTCATATGAAGTTTGTATTGTTAATTATTGACGTTTTTATGTTTGCCTTTTTACATTATCCAATCGAAAGCTTTCTCACTCTCCTAGATTTGACATTTTAATCTTCTGAATAATTGGGTTTAATTAATAATATTTTACTTTTAGGTTTAGGACATGTAATATATACATGAGGGTATAGGTATTTCTTTTCGAGCATCAGATATAGAAATACATTCAACGAAAAAAAACCTCACATCGCTAAAATAAACTTAGATAAAAATACATGATTTATTATAATTTTGTAGAGACCTATTACTTATCTCATTTTAAATTGTGACTTTTTATTTTCATTTTATTACTGAATAATAATTATTTATTTTAAGTGAAGTAAAATAAATAATAATTTTTATAGTGGTATTTTTATTTTCTTCCTTGATACTTGTTCTAGAATTTCAGTCTCTAGCCCATGGGTTACAATTATAGAGGTTGGTGTATCATATAATTTCAAAAAAAAAAAAAAAAAAAAAGTTATTCTACGGTGGTATAATTTCAGAAAAACACGTTGTTCTAGAATTTCAGTCTCTATCCCATTTTTACTTTCCCTTTTTTTTTTAATTTACCTTTTTTTTTTTCTACTACTTCTTTAATTGATTTTCACGAGGAGGATTGAACAAAGAAAATACGTGAAAAATATTCTACTCTCTCTATAAGCGTTTCATGGGTATAATCATTATGTTTGATAAGATATATTACCTGTAAAAGGACCAAAAAGAAATGAAACGTCTGAAAATATAGCCTTCACATTTTATACGGTCTTATAGTTTATTTTTATTTATTATATATATATATATATATATATTGAAAATGGGTTACAATTATAGAGGGTGGTGTATCATATAATTTCAAAAAAACACGTTATTCTACGGTGGTATATGAATTCCTCACAAGATGGATTGTCTATGACTCTGTGTCCCGAACATCATAATGGGAGTGACTCAAACTTAAAAAATTTTTTTTGAAAAAACTGAGTAATTATACCACCTGATCAAAGGACTGGGAGTAATTTTGAAGTTCCCTAAGAAGGAGCTACCACTAAACTATCTACCCAAAGGCTGATTTTCTTTCTTTTCAAGTTAGTACTTCCCTTAAGAAAAGAAATTAAGTTAACACCATTTTTATATATGTTATGGCCTTGTTGATAAACCTGAGATTTAGCGGTTGTCATTTTCATGCAAATACATGTTACCTTTTCAAATTAGCTTTTAAATTGCTGGAGAAATTAAAAGCCTTTTCAGCTAAAGATTGCTTGGTGGATATAAAATGCGTCCTAACTTCCTTACTTAACAACTCCCAGTTTAGAACAGTACGTAGATGTGTCATGCAATAAATGGCTACAATGAAACTTTGATTCCTATTTTTCTCTTAGGGTTTCTCTGGTAAGGCTTAAGAAATAAATTACTGAAAAAAACTGTTTTCAGCCAGATTATAGTTTTTTAATTTAATATGAGTTTAATCAGATTCAACGATTATAAACTGATCTTATCAATAAAAAAAACTCTATTAGAGAAACTCTGTTTTTGCTTAAAATAAAGGGACAAGAAGGTAAAAAAAGATTAGGTTCATCTAGTCAATGAGTTATTTTAATCGAAAAAAAAAACGGAGATTTTTACGGTGGGTACTGAAAAATTCAACTACTAGAAGTAGTGGCGTCAGAATTTTGTTTGAGGGGGCGTAAGTTGGAAACGTGAAAATCTTTTAAAACCATCAAATAATCAAACTCTTAATACTATTACATAGATGGAAGGACATAAGTATTCAAGTTGTTGAATTATTTGCCACGCCATCATAGTAGAATTTTCTTAAAATCTTAGTTTGTCTTGATTTATTATTCTTTTATGCGTATAATAATTTAGTATAAAAAAAAAAGTAGAACACTTTAAAAAAAATCATTTTGATGTGTTAAATTTGAAAATAAATTACTTGCAGGTACATAAGATAAAATAATTTTTGAAAAGGTCGTAGAAAAAAACATGTTTAAGTAGAGATACATTTAAGAAAATTTATTTTAAGAAAATTTGGTAAAAAAAAAAAAAAAAAAAAGGTATCAAAGAACTACAAAAACATATGGAAAAAATAGTTTATGTAAGGACACATTTGAAATAGAAATATAGTTATGTCAACATTGGCAAATACATTTGAATGAAAAAATATTTCAGTAATGACATTTAAAAAAAAAAAAAAAATTATCAAAAGAATAAATTAGAGAAAAAGTCCGTTAATGAGGAGGTATGTGTAAGATCATGTTAATGAGGAGGTATATATAAAAACTTTGAAAAACTTTTACATGCAATAAAACAAAATTTCAAAAATTTAAAGGCATACATAAAATTGTTTGGAAAAATACATGCAAAAATAGAATTTTTCAAAAATTCAGGGAAGCATATGCCTCCCTGGCAATAGCCTCTCTCCGCCTCTGACTAGTGACTACTAGTAGGTTACTGTTTTTTAGCAAATGAATTTGCAATAAAAACGGTGTATACTGTGTACTTCAATTATTTTAATGCAGTTATAAAAATGAGCACTACGAGTGTGATGCCCACATGGGACCTAAGAAAAGTGTAACTTTAACATAGAAAACCTATTATGATGATCCTTGTGAAATGTGAAAGCGGCATAATAATATTGATTTTATTTATTTATTTGCTGCAGAGTATTAGCCACAAATTACGGGTTTCATATGAAGGTCGGTCAGATTCTCTCTAGAGATGTTTTTTATCATTCTAAACTGTTTATTGATTTCTCATGCAAATGTCCTGGCAAAAATTTAAATAAAGAACAACATCAAGACTAGAACAGTTATTTTGAATGATTCGTCCACTAATTTAGATTGTGCCGTCGAGTTTAGCTTTGAAAATCAATGCATTGATTTGACATATAAGTAGATTTTTCATATATGCTTTCTATAATTACTTGCAGCACTTAAAATTTTACTTTTCTCTTTCAAGTGTGTTAAGAATTTTATGCCTATATTTTAGTTGACATTTATTATAAAAAAAAAAAAAAAAAAAAACGTGAGAATAATATTAGTGTGTTGTTCGGTAAAGAGTTCGAAGCCCATGAAGCCCTCAACGACGAGAGCGAGTCCTATCAAGCGAGCAAAGTCGACTCTTTACGAGACCCGAAGACCACTGTTTGAATTTGAATCGGTGAACCATCTGATCGAAGTCGATCACCGGAGGAAACTTATACAACCCTGCAAATCCGGGTTGCTAACCACCCATCAGCTCATCCACTTCCATCGCACGTGCCAGAACCAGAATCAAAACTTGTACATCCACTACCTGCATCTTTCGTGGGAAAGTAACCCACGATCAAGTAGAATTAGCTCCTAAAATCGGGGGGGGGACTTGAAATATTAGGCATAGAGAGGTTGAGGAGAGTTCGGGTAGAAAGAACATTTATACAAAATTGGGACTTGATTCCTAGAACTGTATTCTTGATAGTGAAACACCTATGCACAGAGTGGACGTAGCTCTGATTAGAGTTAACCACTATAATTTCTGGTGTCTAACTTATTCTCTTATTAGCATTGATGGTTTGCTTACAACATGTGATGTGGGGACCATATTATAACTTAACTTAAGATAACTTCCTTGTTATCTTTTGGTATTTCTATTTTAGCCCATCATAAAATAAAAATTAACCTTAAGTCTCTATATATTAAAGGCCCACAACCTATCAGACACATTAAAGCCTAAATTACTCAAACCTTAGCAGATCACTTTTAAACGAGCTTAACCTTATATGACACTCTGCAACACATAATTATTCACATATAAGCCCAACGTTGGATTAAGGATCTAACAATCTCTCACTTGGGCTATATGTGTAACTTTATAATTATGCGTAGCAAAATAATTGTATGAGCTCAACTTTACTGTCATTACCGAAATGTAATTTATAACCAATTTGGTCCATCAATCATACCAACATAGGATCAAAGCAGCCTTCGTTACATCTATCGTATCTCGACCCATCAATGGTCACGTATGCCAACATAACTGAATTACATGGATCATGATGTGGATGCGTAGTATGGAAATTTCATGCAATGTGATCTTAACATACATATTTCTAATTGGTCCACCCTTAAACTTTAGTTAGATCAAATCATACTAAAATCAGAGTGTAAATAAACCAAAACTTTATTTCTGCAGAAAATAACCTCAAAATATTCATAAACTGAAATAACTGAAAATGTGTCTATATCAGAAAAGCATAAAAAATTACAAACTCCCACTAAATCTGAATATCTTCAAATGACATGACACCCATACGAGTAGTGTGTTCATGAAACACTTTGGGTGGCAATCCCTTAGTAAGCGGATCCGCAACCATAGAGTTTGTACCGATGTGCTCTATAAACATATGTCCACTCCAAACTCTTTCTTTAATAACTACGCGCAGCCCCGTGACAAAATTTCGCAGTCATATTCCGTGATTGGATGCCTCATAACACGCTATGAACTCAACCGTCATGGTAGAAGAGGCTATAAGAGACTGTTTAGCACTCTTCCAAGAGACACACCCTTAGCTAGCAGGTAGATATAACCTAACTTAGATTTCATACTATCTTGGCATCCAGCAAAATCAGAGTCAGTATACCCAACGATCTCAAACTTATCCGACCTCCGATACGTGAGCATGCTAACTTTTGTTCTCTGTAAGTTCCGCAAGACCCATTTGGCTACTTTTCAATGGTCTATTCTTGGATTGCTTAAATATCTACCCAACATCCCAACAATGTACGCAATATCTGAACGTGTACAAACCTGAGCATACATTAGACTTCCTACTACTGACGCATAAGGAATTTTATGCATTTTCTTTTCCTCAAAATCATTCTTAGGGCAATGATTAAGGCTAAACTTGTCTCCCTTTGCCATAGGAGTATCACCTCGTTTGTAATCTTACATGCCATATCTCTTGAGAACATCTTCGATATAGCTCTTTTGTGATGATCCAAGAATACCCCTAGAGTGATCCCGGTGTGTCTGTATGCCTAATACAGGTGTCACCAAGATCTTCCATCTCAAAATTTTTAGCTAGAAATCTCTTGGTCTCGTGCAATAAGCCTATATCGTTGCTGGCAAGCAAAATGTCATTGACATATAAACCCAGAAAAATATACTTGCTCCCACATAACTTATGGTCAAATTCATCTCAAAACTGAACGAGATGATCACTTGATGAAACTTGAAATACTATTGTCGAAATGCTTGTTTGAGCCCATAGATGGATTTCTTAAGTTTGCAAACCATATTCTTTGGGTCTCCCAACATAAAGTTTTCTGGTTGCACCATATAGATAATCTCATCAATGTTACCATTGAGAAACGTTGTCTTTACATCCATCTGATGTAACTCAAGATTGAAATGTGCCACCAATGCCATTATAGTCCTGTAAGAGTCTTTCGAAGAAATTGGTGAGAAAGTCTCCTTATAGTCGATGCCTTTTTTCTATGTAAAGTCTTTGGCGACAAAACCAGCATTGTACCTCTCCACATCGCCTTTTGAATCCCTCTTGGTCTTAAATATTCATTTGCAACCAATGGATTTTGTACCTTCTGGCAATGGGACAAGATCCTACACATCATTGTCCTTCATGGACTTAATCTCCTCATTCATGGCATCAATCCCCTTCTAAGAGTTAGAACTTTTCATGGCTTGACGGAAGTTGATCGAATCATCTTCTAATATCAACCTCATGTTCTTGGAGAAATATAATGTAGTTATCTGGTACTGTATTTTTCTTTTCTCTAGTGGATCTCCTTAATGACATAGGTTCTTAAGGTGGTAGATTTTGTTCTTCTGAAATAATTTCTTAAATAAGAGGTTCTCCGACATTATCTTGATCTGTTATGTCTTGAACAAAGTCAGGAATGGAATCATGATCAATGCCAATAGCACCTGTGGGAATATCAACATATTCCTTTTCAAAGACAAAGTCCCTAACTATATCTCCCCCGTAAACTCAACATCCTCAAATAACCAGGCATTTCCCGACTCAAAAATTGACTTAGTCATGGGATCATAAAACTTGTACCCCCTGGATCCCTTAGAGTATCCAATAAAATAGCAACTCACCATCCTTGAGTTTAATTTATTTTCATTAGGCCTATAAGGCCTTGCATTAGCTGGACATCCTCAAATGTGCAAGTGCTTTAAACTAGGCTTCTTGCCCTTCCAAAGTTCATAAGGGATTTTGGCAATCGCTTTAGTTGGAACCCTGATATATGCTACAGTCTTTAGCGCTTCTCACCAGAGTGATTCTGGTAAAGTAGAATGACAAATCATACTCCTCAACATGTCTTTAAGTGTCATGTTTCATCTTTCAGCAACACCATTCATAGTGGGCAAACCTGACATAGTGTATTATGGGACGATACCGCATTTCTTTAGGAACTTAGCAAATGAACCTAGACGTTGTTCACTTGAATTGTCATATATGCCATAGTACTCACCACCACGGTTAGATCTGACGCTTTTGATCCTTTTGCTGAGTTGGTTGTCAACTTCAGCCTTATAATTTTTAAACATATCCAGCGATTTGTGACTTTTTATGAATGAGGTATATATAGCCATATCTGGAATAATCATCTATAAACCTTATAAAATATTGTTAACCATCCCAAGCAACCATAGGGCCCATAAATATCCGTATGTATAAGTTCTAAGACATTCAAAGTCCCGTTGGCTTCAAATCTCTTTTTATTTGTTTGTTTTCCCTTTATACAGTTAACACAAAAATCAAAATCAGTGAAATCTAAGGGGTCTAGAATTTCATCTGACACAAGTCTTTTTATCCTCTATCTGGAGATATGATCTACTCTTGTGTCATAACACAAACGAATTCTCATTGGTTAATTTTCTTTTTATACCACGTATACTTAACTGCAGGGATTCATTAAATGAAGTAATTGTATCAATCAAATAAAGATTATCATAACTTGACAAATAACTAGAACCAACCAATTTTGAATCATGAAGCAAACTAAAATTTTCATTCCCAAGTGATCAAGAGTAACCATATTTGTCCAAAACAGAAATAGAAATCAAATTCTGTCTAAAAGATGATATAATAAATACCTCATTACAATCCAAATAAAATCTAGTCTTTAACAATAGTCTAAATTTTCCTATTGCCTCAACTTGAACCGTCTTGCCACCGCCCACATAGATGTGTCTTTCACTATCACTTGGCTTTCGGCAACTCAGGCAACCCTGCATAGATACACTAATGTGAGTTGTTACACTAGAATCTATCCACCACGTGTGTCTAGGTACTGAAGTTAAATTAACCTCTAAACAAACAAAATTAAGAAGCATACATTTCTTAGCATACCATGCGTGGTAGTTGGTTCAATGCTTCTTCTTATGCCCTTCAACACCATAGAAGAAACAACCAATACCTTCCGGTTGATCCGGTTTCTTTTGAGTTGCCTTATCTGCAGCTTCCTTATCTTTCTTTCTTTTGTTTCCCTTGTCCTTGTTCTTAGAGTTTGAGGCCAGGTGAGCACTCTCTGCCTTATCTTACTTCAGCCTTTCCTCTTCCTAAACATAATGTGAGATGAGCTCATTCAGAGACCAAGTCTCTTTTTAACAGTTGTAGCTCACCTTAAACTGGTTAAATTGTGTCAAAAGGGATATCAAAACTAATGCGCTAGTAAGTCCTCAGAGAGTTCTAGTTTAAGTGCTTTCAACTTTGAAGCAAGATGTGACATCTCCATGATGTACTCCCTATTATTACCTTTACCCTTTTACCTCATTGAAATTAGGCTTATCAAGAGCGTCCATATTTTAGCCTTTTCATTCTTGACAAACCTATTTTCATTGTTTGTAAGGAACTCCTTAGTCGTAATAATCATTTCAGACATTGTGCCTCTGAATGCTTCCGAAATAGCCTTCCTCATGATCATCATACACATGCGATTTGATTTCTCTCACCTTTTCATATCCCTCTTTTCATCAGAGGTACACTTATCCGAAAGAGGTGTAGGAGAATCAACCCTTAATGCTAGGTTGAGATCTATGACTCCCAGAATTATGAGGAGGTTCTCTTGTCATGACTTGAAGTTTGTGCCATCTAACACAAGGATATAGTTGATGTTGGCAGTAATATTAACATAAGTATTTGTAAATGAATCCAGAGAACAACAAACAAACAAAAACAAGCTCATATAAGTCTCAAAATAAAAATAGCAATAAATTCAAATAAAGGTAAACCTCATCTCAAGATACCAGGCACTCCATTAATATTTTGTCTTTAGAGAAAAATATTAACTTGTAAATGATATTTTTGTTGGAAGCCGAATCGAATTTGGATGCGAAACGTAGCAGGAGGTAGATCGTGTATAACAAAGATTTTCATAAAACATTTGAGATGCTCAATAGATTATATTAATTTATGCACGAATAAATTAATCTCATTAATTCATATATTAAGAAGTCAATTAAGAATAATACCTAGCGCCGATTAGGTCGATAACTTGAATTCTTTGACCTCGAACAATCCTTGCTCCAAGCTTTGTGTTTAGAAAACTAAAGTCTTCCACGTCAATTCCTTGATTCCACGTAGACGTGTGTGTGGGCACACGCAAGACAAAACAGGTTTCAATAACACTCGAATTTCCACAAACACCAACGCACGCACGATGTGAAATTTTTTGGAGAAAAAATTTTCCTCTCTTTTCCTTATGAGAAATTTCGGCCACACTCAATAATTAGGGCAGAAAATTGTTTTCAAAAATTGTCTACACAATTTTCTATCATTCTCATATTTAAAGAGTAGAAGTCAAACTTCAAAAAGGAATTAAATCTCTATCTCTTATTTGAATTTAGAACAAAAAATCTCCTACACCTTATCCCTTAAGTGGCCGGCCATGTAGGGTTTCTATCCCTTGTGTGTGGCGCCAATACTAGATAGGGAAGGAAGAGAAAATCATCCTTTATCCTATAATCCAATTTTAATTCAAATTCAAATTCAAATTTAAGTCAAACTTAAATTAATTTGAATTCTAAATTGAACAACTTATCAAATAAGTTTAAAATGATAAATTTAAATTATGTTCACAATTCAAATTCAAATTTAAATAATCACATTATTTAAATAATAATTAATTATTTTTGAGTGTTTAATTTTAGAATTCAGTAATTCTAAAATTCTCATTTTTCCATCTGTGTCTGGTAGAATTACAATGATGACGCAGGAACTAATGGACCTATAATCCCGAGCTCCAATAAAATTAATAATTAATTAAACACTTTAATTAATTAATTAATTCTATTAATTCCAATAGTTACTCCACTATAAACTTGGAATTGCACTCTCGAAATTATAGACATTAATTACTTCTAAACTGTGAAGTGTCCATTTGATATAGTCATTGCATATAGATCAATCCTCCATAAATAATTCATAATTAGAGTCAGGTAGAATCCGTTAACCTCTCTAATTATATCTTCATCCTTGAGTACCATTGATTCTCTAATGGATAGTGATTCATAAAACATATTCATGAACCAGAGCGTTCTTACTAATCCAAGTACTGAATCAACACTCAAGAGAATTATTTATCTACTTCTTTCTCAAGAAGGAATGGATTCTATCTCGTACAATAACATTTCCGGCTACCTACTTCATCATGTCTCCAAAATACAAGGAATAGGATTCAGGGTCTCGAAATCCGTATAGAGTAAATTAAAAGACACAAATCCATAAATAGGAGTTTGTTAAGAACTCAGGATTAAGATCATCCTATATATGACCATCGGTAGACTCAATTAGAATTTCTATGCTTAACAGAAATTATTAGAAATTCATATTGTGTCTGCGTCCATGTTCCACATAATCTCATTATGCGAAATACACTCATTCAATATCTCGCCATATTAACAGTGCGGATAACACCGTTCCATTTTAAATGGGAATGACATGTATTAATAATGTTTTAATTAAAGATTCTAAACTTAAATTAAATTCATTATGAACAATTACTTTTGATTATTATCCTTAAACATTATCCTCTCGTATACAACACTTATATACCACGTTTAAGGTTACATAAATAATCACGAAATTTTTATTTGATATTCATAAAATATTCATAAATATATGCACATAAAATGATGAATAAACTCTTTTATTAAATAAATAATAAATATCATATTACATCTCATGCTTCTATGGCACTATTCTCAACAATTTTGATGTAGTAATTAGACACTGATAATAAGAACACGTCGAACAATAAATCTTCCTTTGGGGCGATTTATTATTCACATGTAAAATTGAATAATCATCAGCGTTTATTACAACAGGTGCTCATGCAATTCTGTTAAATATCAACATTCCTTCGGGCCGGTCAATATTCATATAAGTTATATACATACAACCATTCATATTTCAAAACAAATTAATTTTCATGAGAGATGTCACTTTGGCGACATATTGCTTCAATTAATTCATCTCAATATATATATATATATATATATAAACATACCAATAGTTAAATTTAAATTGTAAAAAAAAAAAAAAAAAATTGGTCAAAGTCAACAATCAAAATCAATCTCAAAATATATATAAACATACCAATATTCAAATTTAAATTGTAAAAAAAAAAAAAAATCAGTCAAACTCAATGATCAAAGTCAATTGTTAGAGTCGACAGTAATTATTCACATATAAGGTCAACGTTGAATTAAAGATCTGATAAAATCTTCAACGGCATTAAATAACAACTACTTTTTGATCTAAACATTAGAGGTAGATGTATAGAATTGCTCTTAAGTTATGCTTTGCAACCACATGTCATCTTGGTTTTTGTTTTAGGAGCAATCTAACCGTTGTTAGTGATCCAGTTGTTGCCTAAACGCCATAAGCTATAGACTGTAGAGCAGTACACAGGTACTACTTTTCTCATGTATATGGTTTGATTACCTAGAGGACGAATATGACGAATCATTTCATTCTCATTCAACTCCAGGCGATTCCTCGGTCAATATACATATATATATATATATAAATATATATAGTTATTCCACAACATCATAATAGAGACTAAATTCCAGAGAGAAAAAAACAAATAATAATCGACTAAAGTTACTTTTTATATGAATGGACTTTTTGCTACTTTGAATTTTGTTTTTCTCAACAAAGTGTTTGACCGTGTAAAGTCTTTCCAGGCGTTCCTACGTCACTTGGTATTTAGTTTTGGGTGGAAAGTTTATTTTCTGCTGACTTCCTAAAGGTTTATAAGTAAAGGTCGCTATACATTTTGCTCAGCATTGAGAATCAAGCTAGGATGACACACACACACACACACACACACAAAATTAATATTTATAATAATAATATAAATAAATAAATTACTGACTTTGCATAAAGTTGAGGTTGCAAACAAAGATATATAGGAAAAGACATTTACCAACAAAAACAAAAGAAAAGTCCAAATTTTTTAAAAATGAAATAAACTCGGCCAATCTACTATAAACGCATGGTTTGAGAAGTTTAATAAAATAGAAATATATATATATATATATATATATATATATATACAGGACAATTGTTATACAAGCTTGATTATCGTGGTTTTCAATTTTCCATTTTTTTTTTGTCACTGCATGATCAAAACAGTCAAAATCATCAAATTGCAGTATGTTACTAAAGTTCAAATTCCTAATACTTCTATCTCACCAAAAAAAAAAAAAAAAAAAATCCTCTTACTTTAATTTTATTTTTAAATTGTAATCATTCTTACACTACTTCTTCCATTAGTTCCCTATTTCATATCATTTTATTATTGAGATTTTCTCAGATAGACTTTCTTATTAATAATACTAATTTCTAATTATTAAATTTAGTTAAAACTACATCAAATTAAAAAAAATATATATAAAACAGACAATTTTTTATATTAATCTAATAACTAAAAATTTAAAAATCTATAATAGTTCATTTTCTTAGCAGTACAAGAGAAATTCTCTTAATTCTTATGATGATATATATATATATATATATATATATATATATATATATATATATATCGCCCTCCCACAACCCAACTTGTAAACAAGTACATTAAGAGAAGAGGAAAAGAAAGACCGATATTTATGCCACTTGTCTTTTGGTTAGCTTAAAATGGGTGGTTGAATATGTATTATCTACAACTTGACCTTTTCTGCACAAGTATCTTTTGACCCTCGTTTAGGAATGTTATAAAAGCCAGATTTAAGACATCTCAGATTTAATTAGTTTCTTCAAGTATGCAACATTAGAAATTTTTCTCTTTTTTCTCTCTTTTTTTTTTTTTTTTTTCTCTTCGATTAAGAATTGAGCTATTCGAGCTGAGCACCTTACTAGTTTAGATGAGTTAAAATTTGTTATTAAGTTGAGTTTGTGATCACACTGACATAATTATATTTAAACTTTATAGATACACTTTAATGGTCTATATAAACTACTATATAGTTAATACATTTAACGATGTCAAATAGACTACGTTTTTAATTAAGAAAACATTCGTCTAATATTTCAAAAAAAAAATGCATTTTTTTAAAAAAATCCATAGTCAAATCTAATCTTTGTACTGGTACTGGTGATAAAACTTTTGAAAAGTCGTTTGATTCTAAAATAAAATGACACATTGAATTTATTAATTCTTATAGTTGTAAACATAATCTAACGGTAAATTTACGCTCCATAACTCTTGTTTTCAATGTTAAGGTTGAGGGTTCGAATATCGCATTATTCTATGATCAGTTGTAGCCGCATGCAATTTTGTTAGCACAATTAAAACGAAAAATTGCAATTTGAGAATATATAGCAGTAGAAGCAAAACACTTTAAAATTTTGTGTGTGTGTCACAGTCACGGGTACGGACCGTTGTACTTGGAAGAGCTGCCTCTGAGTGATTGCTAACAGCCACCGGTTGGGATCACCATTAATGGAGTGAGCCACCGCTTAATTATTACATCTAAACCGTTTGGATAATATGAGAGCCAAAGTCGGTGTAAATAGAAAACGACAGCTCTCTCTCTCTCTCTCACTCCATACCAAAGTCGTACCCTGTCTTTTTTATTTTTATTTTTATTTTTAAATTTCTTGGGAGGAATATGAAAGCCGTACCCTTCTTAATGCACATACACGTATAATAATAAAGTTAGGAAATTATATATATTAAGACGACAAGGACGTATGAAAATGGTTGAATTTTTCAGGTACTGCTCACTGCTCAGTTTCTTCCCGGTTTTTAATTCCTCCCAATTAATGGGGTTCGGATTTTTTATATATATATATATATATATATATATATTAACGAGAAGCAAATTCGGGGACCAATCCATTAGTATATATTGTATAGTTAAAAAGTAGAATATGATAATTTTAAGAAGTCGTAGTAGGCTGTAAACATAATAATATGACCGTCAGCTATTTGTGACCATTATTTAGCCTATGTCTACATTGACTCTCGAGAGTTCCCACTGCCACTTGCGAAAGTATTCAATATTTTCGAACATTTGGTATGATCAACGGCAAAAGATAAAGACAATTCAGAAACAAGCGTATGAGAACTAAATGAGATGAATTAAGGTTTCAAATGCCGTGCATCTTGGAACTCGACGTTTGATTGGAAGATTTATATCATGATTTGAATCATAATTTATGATTCGTTACAGTGTTTTCTCTTACAAAAAAGACACATAAATCAAAAATCATTCTAATCTCATAATTCTAATTTATAAACTAAACGTCTCTTTATTATAAACTACGTATGTCCGAGATCACTGTATACTAGACAATCATTTATATCACTCTATACACTTTTTTTTTTATTGTATTTTCTTTGTGATTATGCTGAGGACAATTTATTACCAAAAACTGTGATATATTTATCATTTATTGTGAGGATCAATAAAGTGTACGTAAATTCCAAACAAGAAAAATAATAAATTTTACGTCATAGCTTAGTTAGAGATTATTCCGTGTGTCGCACCTAAATGAAAAGAACATAAATATAATACCGATGACAACCGGATACATATTATGTCACGCATATAGGAGCGTTTTATTTTAAATTTTAACATTATCCGTGCGATGATTAGAAGACACATTGTACCATTTTATTAAAGACTAAAGAATAGCGTTAAAGACATTACTACGAATCTCAAACACTTTTTTTGATCAATTTTGAATTGTTTTTTTTTTTTTATTGACAACTATAATGTTTTATCAATAACAGTTTTGACAATTTTTTTAAGCAATTAATCATAAAAGAATGGGAACTCATAATTAATATAAAAAAAATTAAAATCAAAGTTAATTGGCATGTTAAGAACTCATTCTAAAATAATTTTATTTTTTGTATGGAAATGAAAATGAAAGCGTTTTCAATCTAAGACAGAAATTATTTTAAAAAATATGTTTGGTAATTTTATCAAGAGATTATTTTTAATATAAAAAAATTTATTTATGTCTCGGTCTCTTTCTCTCTACTTAAAAGAGAAGAAAACAAAAATAAAAAATAAAAAATAGCTAAAAGTAATTTTTTATTTCTCTCTTATTTTACACTAAATTAAAAAATCATTTTTATTTCTATTTTTTATTTTTATTGTGACAAATGATGTTTTGAAAAAATTTTATTTTTTTAAAAAAATATAAAAAATAAAAATATGATCAATTTTAAATACAGCCAAGGTTTCTCTCGTCATTTCTCATTAAATTTTGGAGATGGTTTACCACAAAGATCTAGAAAACAATCAACTAATTTAGTCAATATTAAGGAAAAAAATAAAGCCAAAAACCTTTCTAACCACAATTACAACACGCTTTTAATGTCTGCCCAAGCGAGTCACACAATCATCCGTGGATGAACGGCCAGGATTCGATGCTGGAAATGGCAAAATTCTTCAGACACGTGGCGTAATTTCTATAGGCCGACAAGAGTCGGAGAGAGACAGGGGATGACCATGACGTGGGGTAAGCATCAGCAGGAGGAGAATGGAAAAAGCGCCACGTAGGAGAGAGAAAAAGAAAAGAGAGAAAGAAGAGAGAGAAAAAACGTCCCAACTCCCACGTGCCGGGTCACGTTGTCGGCTACGGTCAAAATGCCGGTGCCAGTCATCATACGTGGGTGTGGTAAGGCCTAATATTCCAAAGAAATTCTCAAAAACGCAACACATAAATCACCCAATATATCAATCTCATCTGCTTTGTGTAAAATGTTTGAATGATTGACCAAACTTATGACAATAATATTTGCAAAATAATGTTACATTACAAAAAGTTTTGACAAATACAATTACAAAAAGTTTTTTTATAAGACTTTTTTTGATATATTTTTTTTAAAATACCAGTATTTTTTATTTTTTTAACAATTAAATTTATATTAAAATTTATTTATTTTATATATTTTTTAATTTAATATAATTTTAATAAGATTTAACGTCTGAAAAAATAAAAAACACCGGTAATTCGTCGGAAGGAAGAAATAGTGGAGAAATCTTCAAACAGTTAAGCTTCAAGTTTAAATTAAGGCTCCGTTCATTTCGCTTATTCGAGTTTAGAATTCAAGTTTTGTTACAGTAAAAAGCTCTCACAAACAATCACATCTAACTTTTTTACTACAGTAAAAAGCTCTCACATAAAATTAAATCTCAACTCAAATTAAAAACTCGAATCAACGAAGTGAACGGGACGTCCTCCCCTTTGTCCTGGCCCTTTATCCTCTTGCAAGTAGTCTTCGCTGACTTATCTCCTGTTGTCCTTATTGTTTCTTATGTCAAGCATATATAATAAATACACTTTAACATTCAAACCCATCCCCCGGCCCCCCTCTCTCTCCCCCACGCGTGTGTGTCACGCGCTTCTCGTACGTTTGTGAGAAAAGAACATGGGGGGCAAAGAGAAAATCAGAAAATGTGTCTCCCTACATTAATTTTTTTTTCATATTATGAGAGAAAATAATGACATAAAAAGCGTATAAAAGCATGTTTAAGAAACAATTCTTCGTTTCGAACTCAAAATAAGGACAATTTTATGTGCTTTATTTACTACTTTTTAATTGTTACGTGAAGTGTGTATTTGCTCCTATACTCAGCACAACCCATTTTTCTCTCCGTAAGTATTTCGTATGGTTTTTTTTTTTTTTTTTTTTTTCTTAGTCAAGAAATACTCTCATGATTATCTATGTCCTTAGAGAATATTGTCAGTAGAGATAATTGATCACACCTTACTCTTGCTAAATTCCATGCAAGAAACGGACAAGCTTTAAATCTCATGTAGCAATCTTTGAGAGTATGAGTCTGTTCTTTTAGAGTATAATTTAAGTATAATTTTTGAGTTAATTTTGAGTTATAATTTAAGTTGAAGTTGTAATTTGAATAAAATTAAATAAAATTAAAACTTAAAAAAATATGAATTTAAATAAAATTAAAATTAAAATTATCTTTTTTTGAGTTTTTCTGACAAAAGAACAAGCCCTATATATTTTAATTGCAGCACCAATTATGAGTGCTTGTTTGAATAATTAAATATAACAATTAACAATCTTGAAAGTGTACGAGTTTATCTCATTATACATATACAATAAAAATGTCCATGCATATATATCACGCGACAAGATCAAGTATTTTAATTATTTTATCCTCTAATGTTAAAGCAATATTTTTTTTAGATTTTAACCTAGGGATCTTTGTTAATAAAAAAATATGAAACTAAACACTAAATTTATTCTATAAAACAAAAGGCAAAAAGAAAAAAGAAAAACGGAGGGCAAACCAAACCGAGTCTCCTAAGAGGGCTAAAATAATATTATTAGCTTAGCAAGAACGACTAGCAAGTAATGTTTCCATACAAGAAGGCACTTTTTGGTGCTCTGATTGGAAGGTTGCTTTTGTCAACCAGCTTTATAAAGTGATAATAACAAGTTCCATTCAAACTTTGTGACTCTCTCTCTCTCTCTCTCTCTTTCTCTTTCTCTTTCTCTCTCTCTCTCTGCCCAATATATAATAACACTCAAGCCACATGTAGAGGGACAACAATAGCAGTCTTGAGACGAAAACACACTAGAGATAGCCTAGCTAGACCACCACAAGCTTCCTTGTCAAAGACCCCTTCTTTTTCTTCGTCGTCTTCTTCATTTTTTTTCTTCATTTTTCTTCTTCATTTTCTAGTCTCTTGCTAGCTTCCATGTCTGATCATGAACCACTTTATAAAGATCTTTACTACGGCCATGATCAACTTTTTCAGGTCGATCAAGAATATTTAACTTCTTCTTCGAAGCTTTCCACATCCAACATGTCTTCATCAAGTTCAACGCCTTATAATCTACAAGGGTTTGATGTGATTCCCACTTCATACATGAGTTTCACAGAGTGTTTACAAGGATCATCCATGGACTACAATTCTCTAATCACAAGTACGGCTTTTGGTTTGTCTCCTTCATCTTCTGAGGTATTTTCGTCCATTGAAGTTAATGATCATCAAAAGCCTCTTGATCATCATCATCATCATCATCATCATCCTAGTCTTGGAGATCATTTAGGTAGCAATAGTAGTAGCGATCAAAATCCGGTGACCCCACGTGATCACTCAAATTCGATATCGTCTTCTTCGACTGAGGCTGGTGCAGAAGAGGATTCTCCAGGGAAGAAAGATGGGAAACCAAAAGAGCCGTTAGAAGATGGAGAAGACGACCCAAAGAAAGTGTAATTTTATTATAACCCCCTTCTTTTTCTCTATTTTTGAAAGATAAAGTTCATGCTTAGCTACAAATTAACATGGATAATTCATTTTTTAGACTTATTATGATCTTGATCATATGAATGGAATGACCAACAGGGGCAAAGCAAAGAAGAAAGGGGATAATAAAAGGCAAAAAGAGCCACGGTTTGCTTTCATGACCAAGAGTGAGGTTGATCATCTTGAAGATGGATATAGATGGAGAAAGTATGGACAGAAGGCTGTGAAAAATAGCCCATATCCAAGGTCTTGTTTCAAGGAAATTAATGTTTCATTAATTAATTTGTCAGGAAATTAAATTAGAGTACGAATTATTGATCTAGGGTTTGATCAACTGGTCCTTAATTTGGCTACTTTACTATGTTGCTAATTAAGAAAGTGATGGAGAAAAGAAATAATAGTTAATTTAAAGCCAAGGTGGTAGTTGTATGTAAACAAGACCCCCAAAGTAATTTTCTTTTTAATTTTTCATCTTGCAACTTTATATGCAATGCAAGCAACATCAATCCCGGTTTGAACAAATGTCAAGATTCCAACTTTTCGTCTCTCAAAGTACTTTTTCCCAACTACGAAACCATTTTATATATATACACCACTAAATTGTCGTTTCCAATTGGTCTATATATATTTTATATGCATGAAAAGTCTTAACCATAGCCATCATTTCATGTTGTGCGCACAGAAGCTACTATCGTTGCACCACTCAAAAATGCGGCGTCAAGAAACGCGTAGAGAGATCTTTTCAGGATCCGTCCATAGTGATAACGACGTACGAAGGCCAGCACAACCACCCCATCCCGTCCGCACTCCGAGGAAACGCGGCTGCGGCTGCGGCTGCTGCAGCCGCCGCCATGTTCCCGCCCAACATGTTTGGGCCGACATCATCAACAACGATGGCCGGTGGAGGTGGACTGTTTTCCTCCGGCCAGGAACTTCTGTTCCAAATGCCTCATCAATTTCCTTACAATAACATCATCATGAGTAGTACTAACAACCAAGGTGGATCATCATCACCAGCAGCTGCGATTTATGGACAAAACGCAAACTCTCGTGATCATAAGCAGTACTACGATGGTGATCATCAGATGCAAGGTGATCATGATGATGGATATGGACTTTTGCAGGATATGGTTCCTTCCATGTTCCTCAAACAAGAGCCATGAGCAGAAGGACATGTGATCAATTAAGAGATCTCATATATATATATATATATATATATATATATATATATCAATGTTCAAATTAACTATAGAGCCCATGAGTACTACTTATATCGAATGATCACATATATGATTGTATTTCTTTCCCTTTGTAAATATACTGCTTATAACTCGCTTAGCTTCATTATGTCATCATGGATTTTTCTGGAGCCTTGACACACTTCATTAATTAGTTATTTGGATATATACGCACGAGTTTCTTGTTGACTATATGCTACAATATTATATACAAATTGGTGGTCTTCCTGATCTCAAGTTCATTTCCTTGTCTCCTTCGAGAATAGGAACTTGATTCCTTTTATAGTTTCGTACGTTCACCATTAATGATGCTGTGTTTAGTCATTCGTTATCTTGAATCATGCGCTCTTTTTCCTCGATACGTTTTGTTCATTGTAGAGTTGTAATGAGACCCCTAACTTTTTTTTTAGAGCGGATAGATTCTGTTAGGATTTGTTTCTAAATTTGTGTATTAATTGTAATTGGATTTGATTGACATTATTTTGAAAATGTTTTGCTGAGATGATTATGTTTGGAAATGTCTATGCAACTGGAAAGTTTCTTTTATCAGGTTTCAAAAAATCTAAAAACTTGTTTTAGTTTCTATTTTTCTAAGTTAACTATTGATTCAAAGATGGAAAATTGATTTAGTTGATTCTTGATTGAGATTTCATAGCTGGATGATCTTCATATGTCGCCTAAGAACGTGTTCAGGTTCGTTTATCAGTTTTGGGAAGATTTCAGAATTAAATAATATTGATTCGTCTGGTTTTGAGAAAGTTGGCCATGACAGCTATGTTGCAGTTTTGTTGCAACAAGATCTGCAACAGATGTGGTTCAGCGAATTAATTGGAGATGTGTCAAGCTATTCACAGCTTACTTATTTATTGAAAGTGTCTCTTAAGTCTTTGTATGCTTTTTGATGAGTTTTTGCTGGGTTGTGACATAGGGGTGAACACTTGTATTGAGAGAGATGATTTGAGTGTTTTTTAGAGAAAAACTTAGTTGGAGAGATTCTAATGTTAAAAATTCGAGGGGATCTCGCTGTTCAAGTCCATTGGTAAATTGCAAGTTCATAGGCGTCTTCTTAAAGAGGGAGTCTTGAGTAGATTAAGTCCAATTGAATTGTAAAAGAGTTCTTAGTATATTGTTCATCATTTGGGCGTGATCTCGCAGAGTAGGGTGTTACCGAACCGCGATACCATTTTTCTCGTGTTCTTTTATTTTATGTTTCTGTATTATTCATATTGTCTTATAAATTTTTAAAAGACTAAAACCGGTACTAACAGATCCTCTTGGATTGTTTGATCTTTCTAGAAGATTTTCTTTTCTCTAGTCTAATTTCTTTTCTCCTTCGAGAGTTGATGTAATTTTTTTTTTTCTCCGAAGCTTGTTTCTTTTACTTTCTATTAGTAAAGTTTTAGAGCGGGGTTTAGTATGAATTAGGAATTATTTAGTGGGTGCCAAGCTAATTAGAATGTACTGTAAGAGTTTTTATTTATGTTAGTTGTTCTCTTTCTTCATTGATTAAAAAAAAAACGCTACAATTTTTTTTTTTTTTTAAACGTACGATTTGTCTTTGTACTGCTTATCTAAATTCCATTCATTGAACTGCTAGTTATCAGTTAGCGGTATCCTTCAAATTAAATATATTGGCTCTTTAATTAAGATGAGATTGGATATACATATATTCGTATATATGCTATGTGTATGTGTGTACATATATGCATCGATAGTCAATATATGTTTGTGGTCTGAGAAACCTATATATAACATTTATATACAAGTCAGGAAATTATATAATATTTGCAATTAGCAATGAGCGTTCTATATATATATATGCACAGAAACTGCAGGCATTTTCATTGTACAGAACATCTTTATTAGTGGAAAATGAGTAATGACTTGGTTGGATTTTTGGAGATCGTATGGCGAGAGATTTTCTAATATTGAGTTATAAAGGTAAGATATTCCACGGCGGGATTATTTTAAAGAGGAAACGAGAGAGAGTGAACATCTTTTGGTTTCTCTATATATATCATGTGAGCAGATCCTTTTGTTAAATATAATTATAGATTATATAACCTAACCACATCCAGATAATGAAGGACTGAAAAGGACTGTTCACATCTTTTTGATAATTAATTCTTTCAATTTTATTATATATCTTTTGGTATTTAAAAATTAATTTTTCTTTTTATTCTAATATATTCAAACTACACTGACACCCATTAGATATCTCATCCCTTTATCAAATCCACAATTCAGATTCATTAGGAGTAAATGAGACAAATATGCTTAGATCCTAATGAAACAAATATCCTTAGATTAATTGTATGGGTCTTGATTTTGCCCCTTACTCTTGATTAAACCCCATGTTAAGCATTCAGTACTTCTCCATTATATTGTGCGGACATGAAGGACTAAATAATTAGACATCATTATAGCCTTGACAATTGTTTAATTTGGGTCGGACTGTTAGAAAATGCCCTAATAAAACGGTAAAAAGTCCATTAAGTCTATTTTAGTTTTCAATAGATTTAGGAATTTGTTTCATATATTCAAACTCAAATCATTAATTTTATTACCATTTTAAATATTAGAATTAAGAATCATAATTTAAGTATACATTTCTTACTACCCTTAGAAGCACTTTTAGTCCTTAGTACCAAGCGCTTACTACTAGACCAAAAGTTATAGCTATTAGGCAAGGTGCAACTTTATTTCCTTAAACTTATGGCAGTGCAGAACCCCCTCTTTTAATCATTTTTCGGACTTTAGACAATAGTCCTCTCCCTCTTTTAATTTTTTCTTTAGATTTTCCTTTTGAAGGTTGACGATGAACTCAATTTTTCTTGACGGTTGTGAACTCTGATCTTCTAGGTTATCGGCTTCCGGTTGGGGCTTTAGTGAGAAGGGAGATGGGACTTAAGGATCAGGCTTTTCTCAATTTGGATTTCTTGGGCCTCCTGATCTCCATTTTTTATTTTTTATTTTTCCTTTAAATTTCTTTGCAAAGATGATGACGAGGAACTCAATTTTTCTTGACAGTTGTGAACTTTGACTTTGGTGTTTATCAACTTGGTATTGATTGTGGAAATATGATTAGGGGTTTAAAATTTAGAGTTATTTTTTAAAATTTCAGGCTAATATTTTATTCACTAAGGATTTTTTTTCTTTTTAGAGAACACAATCAATTTAGTATTTCACTTATCAGAAGTAGATGTTTATTTCTAGTACATTTTCTTTTATTTTCTTTTTTGAGAGAATTTTGTTTTTTGATTTGTACTTATAATCTTACTACTCTTTGATCATTTTGGTATGTTTGAATTTTGTTCACAAATATAACGTCGTCTTTTGAAACAGTAAGATAAATCATCAGCAACGTTTGTCACCATGGTCAGGTTCATCGACAAAAAGATTTTTAGTTTGAATTCGAATTGAAGATATTTGAAGATGGAATAGATTTTGAAATCACATCTTGAGGAGATTCGACCCTAAATTAGAAGGATATATTTAGACCTTTGCCTAGGTTTAGGATTTGCATGTTAAGAATTCGCATGTCATGGTTCATATTTTTAGAGCCTTTAATTGTGAGAGAAATATATTATGAGTAATTTAGGGCCCGTTCAATTTGCTGATTCAAGTTTATAATTTGAGTTGATATGTGATTTTATGTAGAGAGTTTTTACTGTAGTAAAAAAATTAGATGAGACTGTTTCTGAGAACTTTTTACCGTGACAAAACTCAAATTTAAACTCAAATCGGTGAAGTGAATGTTGCATTCATTCCTTTTAACAGGAAATTAACACCAAGAAAGAAGTAAGAATGGGGATATCATTTTCCTATTCTCTATATTTGTGAGGCGCACTAAACTCTCAATACTAATTCTCTAAGTACAGACATTATATAAGTTAGACTTAGTTGTGCTGCTTTCAACCTTGGCACTTGTGTAATCCGATATGGAATAGGCTATGGGATTGAAACTTATGGTCCATTTGGTTATTGGGTTCAAATTATGGTTTATGATGTTGATATTTGAAAATTTAAATTTTTTTATAAGAAAAAAATATTGTAACAAAACTAAAAATCATAGTTAGAACTATGTAAAACGTTTGTAGTTCTACAAATAAGTTGTGGAGTAAAGGCAAGCAAAGTAGTGTCAAGTAACATCATGATTCTGAAGGTAAGTTGAAGCTTGGAGTAGTATTGTGTATCTAATAGCGAGCATGCAGACTTGGGGCAGGGTTGTGTATCTGAAGATGAGGGTTGTGTTTATTTGATTTGATTAGTAAATTTACGTGTTTTAGTCTGTCAGATCTGTCAGATCTTACATATTATTTGCCATATATTCCATTATATTAGAGATCATTTTTATAGTTTTTTTTTAAATAAAATAATAATTAAAAAAAGAGAACAGAAGAGAGTTTCCCTAGGATCAGGATGCTACGTTCGTAGAAGGTTCTAACTTCTAACTTCTAACTTCTAAATTCTAACCGACAAGGATGGTGGTGTTGCCAATTATTGAGGCTAGGCCCATATTTTAGTGGGCAATTTTGATAAATATTCTTTAAAAATGTATAGATAAGAATTTTATTTTATATTCTTTATTCATAACTTTTTTAGTTAAATAATTACTATTGACAGTGAAAATTCGTCAAGAGATGATTTAGATTTCAATGTGGTAATTAATGTGATTTTTATGATATGGAATTCGATTAGGAAAGATTAAGAGAATAAGAACACAAAGATTTATTGTAATTCACTATTTATTTAAGAGCTACATTTATTGTGAAGAGGAGAGAAATTCACTATTTTTCTAGAAAAGATTATAGACACTCTCTTTGAACCTACCCTCTCTACATATATACATCCCCTGTAACCTCTGCAACTTCTCTTATTTTATTTTGGGATATTTTCCCCACATTTTGGGATAATATTTCCAGTTGGTTGGAATTTCTACCACTTAGTAAGATTTTCTCATTTACTTCCCTACTTACTTCACTTATTTTAATTACAAGTCACAAATCTCAAAGCAGGTCCCGTATCTCTCTCGATCCGCATGGACTCGACTTCATAGGCGCTCTTGGAGCCATCTCCGCTTATAACTGCTAGTGCGGTCAGCCTCCTATGTTTCTCAACTCCTCCAAGTGATCGACCTCCTTCGTACCCTATTCCCTTTATTTGCGTTCTGCTTCTAAGAGAACTTTCATCCGACGTGGCAGCTAGGACAAAGCTGTTTCTAATCATAAATGTCCTTATTTATGGCGCATGGGTCCCATCTAATGCCCAATTTAGGGTTTGAAATTTTTACCCTACAACAATTACACTAACATAAGGGTATTTATCAAAAATAAAAAGTAAATATCCAAATTTATATACTCTTAGAGTAAATTCTCCATTTTTTTTTCTTTAATAGGCATGCTCAAATCTCGCACATAATTATGACCATTGTAGTTTAGTAATATTTTATATTATATGGTTTCAACTAATATATCATGCATATTTCTCGATAGAATAAATTATATAATATACATCTTCATTTGCACCTTCCTTTTATAGGGCTGGCAATTCGTGTTTGTATGTCGTGTTCGGGCTGGTATGATTACGGCACGACACGATTATAGTGAACATGAACAAGACATGATTAATAAACATGTCAGAAACCCAAACATTGAACACGAAACGCTAATAACATGGTTAACACAACACAACACGCGAACACGATTACTAAACGTGTCGTTACGGGCCGACGCAAAAAAAAAAAAAAAAACACATTTATGATCCGTTTATGACCCAACTAGCAAAAATAGTAGAATTTTATATTGTATTCAAAACTATATTAATTGATTACTTAATATCACTTATAGTTAAAATCATGAATAATAGCCAACACACATTAAAATATCCAAATATCAAACACACAAATATATATGATACTACTAGATTATCAAGTATATATGTTTCAAAACAACCAATTACCAAACATCCAAAGAAGTTTGAAAACATAACCAAGTACATTTAAATAAGTTTGAAAATATAACTAAACATTTGAATGTTTAAGTGCATAAAACATAAGATAAATATAAGAAAATGTCTTCTTTGAGCCTTGAGGTTGAATGTCCAACTACGCTCTCAAAACCAAAATTAGTTTCCAGTTGCTTTAACTTATTCATGAAAAAAGAAAACATTTTATTAATGAAAGGAAATTTATAGCTTGGGCATGCTACAAGGAAAATCTTGTTACCTTCCATTGTATTTGAGGTGTTGAGGTTGTGAGAATTTTGAGATGAACCAGAAGTGGACTCATTGATATCCAAAGTAAAAACATCTTCAGTAATTTCATCTACAGCTTCACGAATCAATTTGTTATTTTCTACACATAATA
Organism: Morus alba; assembly: GCA_012066045.3. NCBI lineage: Eukaryota > Viridiplantae > Streptophyta > Magnoliopsida > Rosales > Moraceae > Morus > Morus alba. The sequence continues at coordinate 8,812,069 of CP050227.2, forward strand.
GATAACTTATATGGTTAAGACTTAAAATAACATAAGCTAAGACAGTAAATAAACAAAAATAATAATAAATATACCTAACTCTATAAGACCAAATCGAACAAAATAACAACATTTTGCCCATATTATATGTTCCACAATGACTACTGTTCATATCAATGATTAACTGTATAGGAAGACTAGAGTTTTTTTTTTTTTTTTTTTTTTTTCTCTTTTTGCTTTAAGTATCTTTAGACCAATAAATACAAGTGAACTGATAAAATTTAGTTTCTCATGAAGTAATATGCTTATTAATGGAAGAACCTAAGGAAGCACTGAAATGTCGATGAACAATATTATCTCTTCATAAAACTCTATCACACTCAAAAAAATGCAGTTGCCACATCGGCAAACAGAACTTGACAAACCTTGTGCAATATAGTACAAGAGTAGCAGAGAAAAAAAATTGAGAACATAAAAATACCTTGTCAATCTTATTAGAATTACTTCCTCCATCTCGTCGCTTTTGCTGAAGAAAAATTGAGAACAGAAAAATACATTGTCAATCTTATTTGCTGAAGAAATGAGAAATACCTGAAACGACGGGTGAGAGAATGAGAGAAAGAGAAGCCTCCAGAGACTGAGTCAAAAGTAAGATTTTGTCTATATATATATATATATATATATATGGGCTTAAAAAACAGGCCGGACCGTGTCAGCCCGATAATGGCCCGTATAACTAAACGGGTTAAACGTGTTAAACGGGTGGCACGAATCCAACCCATTTATTTTTGTGTTATTCGTGTAAGCCCGTTAACGACCCAATTAATAATCGTGCGGTCCAAACTCATTTATCTCGTATTGTTTTCGTGTCGTTTCATCGTGTCGTGTCTGAAATTACGGCCCTATCCTTATAAGCTTATCCAACTATTCATATTTGAGATGTTAACATTAAAATTGTTGTCGCTTTTTTTTTTTTTTTTTTTTTTTTTTTTTAGATTCTCAACACATGGTGAATCAATAAGTTAGGGCTTTTTAGCTGTTAGATCTACGCATTTTTTAATTTTTATGTGATTTTATGTAAAATCAACGGATATAAAACTTGAACTACTAATATGTTAACGTTCAAAAAGTTTTTTTTTTTTTTTTTTTTTTTGTCTGTGAAAAAAATATAATGTAACAAGTAATATTTATATAATATTATTTAGAGATATATACAAGGAGTACTATTAATTGATTACCGATCTACCTAGAGAAGCAAGCAAAAAAAGTTTTGACGTAGCAACTTCCTCTGAATAGTATAATTATAATTAGCACACAAAATGATGATCTACCTTTGGTCTTTCATGGGTTTCCTTTATTTTATTTTTACCTTCTTCTTGTACTATATAGCAATAATTAATTATGGTAGGCAACAAATTCTATTATTGCGTACTTGTAATGAACCCCTAAAAAATATTACCTGGCACAATTATTCGAGGGATTAATTAAGACGAGATAATGTTAATTATTCGTTTTAGGTTCTTAATAATCAATCCCAATGATCTTCATCATTGATCAATAACACGGAGGTCAAATAAAAAAAAAAAAAAAAAAAACTTCGTGTACTTTAAGGCTTAACTCATCGTGGAGGAAGAAACTAAATATTTTGAGATTATAATTTTTCAACCGGCCGTCGCCGTTGATAGATTGTCTTCCTTGGTTCTTATAAGGTTTTATTTATTTATTTATTTATTTATAAATACAAAAAAAAAAAATAATTTGATAGATAACATTAAATTTTGTTTTTTTTTTTTTTTTTTTTTTTTTTTTTTTTTTTTTATCATTACAATGTCAGTCATTACCATAAGTCATTGTGATAGTCACATATCAAGTTCACATGGTTCCTTTCATAATCATGTACTCGCGGATTGAAGATTTTCTTACAATTCAAATTCTCACTTCACAATTCTTTTCAATTAAACTCGTCGGAGTCAAGTTTCTTAACCCGGAAGAATGATAAAGAATTAAATTAGCTTTTTGAATTTAAATATGTATAGTTATCTGTATTAGGAGATATTACTTTAATACTTAATTTTGATTAGGAATAGCTAGAAATAATTAATTTATCTTTTTCTTAGATCAAATGTTTATAAAGACCGAATAATTTAATTCTTATTCATAGAGTTAATAGTTGATCAATAAATATTGAGTTTCTAGCGTTTTCTTTTTTAAAGTTCTTGTTCCTTTCTATATTGCTCATGTGGTTCTTTTTTTCTTCTTAATTCTTTATTTTTCGATCTCTTTTTTTTTTTTTTTTTTTATATTTTCTTGGATCCGACTTCCCTACATTAATTTTTATTTTTTTAATAGTCAACTACGAGACTAGTCTGATTACTGGTACCATGGTGTATTATAATAATTTCCCCTGGAAATGTTTCGCCTAATGATTGAAAATATCTTCATATTCTTAAAATAATATAGCAATTGATCACCATAATATGTAGTCGAAGGAGAAATATATATATATATATATATATATATTATGAACAATATTGAATATTGTTAAATTTTGAAACCAAATATTTTGGTCGATGTAACATGTTGATCGGTACTTTAAAAATGCAATCTCATCCAAACTTTGAATAAGGCTGGTTTCTCTTATTTGAAGAAATATAGGAAATGTAGTAAAAGTTTTATAAACATCATTTTCATGAAGTCTTCACAAATACGTATAGATTGTATGTATATTAGTTCCCTCCTCCGGTAGGGAAATTTGTTAGCCTGTCAACTTCTGATAAGTACTAACCACTTGGTCATGCACTTCGTAATTACCGAATAATAGTACAAAATTAATAATAAATAAATTCATCAACTAAGTTGTCCCTGTTTGACGCAAATTGAAAAACCGTTGATTTATTGGTTATTGGTTATTATACGCTATTAGTGTAATTCCACGTGCGATGCACGTGTAGAGTAATTTAGAGGTTAATTAATTATTGCGTTATTAATCAAATAAAATTGAATATAAAATCTGAAAAAGGAAAAAAATGAAAATAATAATGTTTTGGAAGAAGTAAGGGGTATGAGACCGGCAATATGGGTCATAATACGACAACACGACTCGAAAATGACATAAATTTCACATGTTAGGGTTGAGAAAAAAATAGGTTAGGGTCAAAATTGGGTCGACCTTAAATTGACACGAAAAACACGAGTCAATTTCGGATTAGACCTGCCTAACCTAAACACAACACGAAACTCGTAAAAAACTAAAAAATACATATATTTTTCATTACATATTTTTGATTTTATTATGAACTTGTGATATCATGATAGTTATGCTCAAAATATTATGCTATTATTTGCTTAATTTCAATGGATGTTATTGTATTTTAGTGTATTATGAATTTCAAGTTATTTCTAATATGTAAAAAACTAAATAAATTAAAAGTATACAATTTTTGTGTCAATTTCATGTAACGGGTTATTTTCGTGTCGTGTTATATCAACTCATAAAGTGGTTATATTGTGTTCGTGTTGCGATTTTTAAAAAATTACGTGTCACGGATCGTATTCAGATTGACTGTAAATTAAAAAAAGAAAAAAACACGATATAAACACAACACGTGACATGAATTACCACCCTTACACGTGCCAACAATACCAAGGATCAACATTTCTATTATATATTGGATTTGACTATTGCAAAATCAAATAGAAGACGAAGCCAAAGAGAGCGGAAGAAATGCCTAATGCAAAGAGTGAACAAAATGGACACCAATATTCTCGACTCTTGAGATGACAAATTTCTTTTTTACGGTTTTAGGGGCACAGGTATTTTTAAAAATACTAAATGTGAGGTAATATTGAGGGAGAAAACTAAAAATACCACTCATTATAATTCTAAGTAACATTTTTGCCATGAAAGTGGCATAAATGTCTTTTATTAAATTAATGATACTTTTTAAGTGACGCAAACAAATTTAAAATAACATAATTTGTTATGATTGTGTAAAATAACGACAAATTACGTAGTTTTGACGTCAAAGGGATTGACAATGTAGTTTTTACTACGTTAATTTAAGCGTAGAGACATATTTGACATTCACAAAATAATAAAAAAAATTCATAATAGAGAACTGTTAAATGCTAATAACAATGTGGTTATGTGCAACTTAACGGTAATTTCACACTTAATTTCACTATAATGCGGAGAGTTTAAATCCCCCACATCTAATTATTCAAAAAGAGAAAAAAGTAATAAATGAATCGCGCCTATGTCTATGCATGTTGCCCACGCGCCAATCTCATTCGTAGGTTGTTTTGATCCAACGACGTGAAATGAATCTGAGTTTATTTTTTTAATTATTATTATTTATAATATTCAATTATTAATTTTGAATGTATTATAGTGTGATTTTGTCTGTTTTAACACTGCTTTATGCCAAATTTTTTATAATACTTAGATAAAAAATACTATTAATAATCAAATTAAATTCAACAAAAATACACTCAAATACAATAAAATTATGTGAATAATTAACATATATATATATATATATATAGAAGAATAATCAGCCCTGTCAACCTGATTCCTCCGAATTAAATTCAACAAAAATACACTAAAATATAATAAAATCATGTGAAAAATATATATATATATATATATATGAAAGAATAATCAGCCGTGTCTGCCTGATTCCTCCGCTACCACCATAGACTCTAAAAAAAATTTATAATTAAAGCTCTACCACATATATCGCATCGCGAGGTTTTAGGGTCATACCAAATAGAATTTTGGTTCTTGTGCTCTAACACATTTTTGTTATGCCTTCTTTCTTCTTTTATTTCTTAAAAAAAAAAAAAAAAAAAATTATATAACCACTATTTTAAATAGTTTTGGTCCGTGGCTTTGAATTTTTCCCTTTTTTTTTTCTAATTATTATTATTATTATTAATTATTATGTTTATTTTTTTTTATTTTTAAGCGATTTTTTAGATCATCTTCTTTGTCTCTATTTAAAAAAAATAATAATTTGTATAATTGTTATTTTAAGTGAATTACCTGCGCAGAGTACGCACTAAAAATTAATTTTTTTAAAAAAAAAATTGTAAAACCGTTATTTAAACGTGACAAAAACTAATAAATAAGTAAATGCTAATGTCTAGTTATGAATATTTGACTCATGTCGTCTAGAATTGTGAGCACATGTCGTTTAGAAATTTATTTTATTATATTATTTATATGGAGAGAGAAATTTATAGACCATGTTGCTTTGTGCTTCCTAATTACTCCAACAATTCTCACAAGTCGAAATCTCGATAGACTTTGTACAAAAATAGTAATGCGTCACAACAACAAAAAGATAGGATTACAAGTTATAAGCAATTCAATTATTGTCTGATTTTGGTAGCATAATGTATAGGCTATCAATGTTTTTTCAATCTTCTTTTTCTTATGGTTGCTAATTAAGCCTCAATCATTCTTCTAACATTCATCACTACTTATTTATATCCTTTTATTTACGCCACAGACAAGAAATAATTTTTTGATTTAATTATCTACGTTCTATTTAATTTTAGGATCAATTTTATACAAATAGCGAGATTTTAATAGGATCTATTTTATTTGAGTAGCTTGATTTTAATTCCATCAAAATAAATAGATGTTTTCAAAAAAAAAAAAAAAAAAAAAAGAAAGACATACAAACACCATTTTTTATTTTTTATTTATTTTCTGCTTGCATATTTATTAATTCATATATTTACTTTTCTATCTCACAGAACAAGAGTTAGTTTTATCAAATAGGAAAATTCTACTCACAACCGTAATTTTTTTTTTTTAAACCATCAAATCTTATTAAATTCTATAAATATTGCACACTTTTCTATTTGAGAAATTTTCTACTACATTTAGTGTATTAATAAGTCAATTTTTTTAATTTTAAATATGTATATTTTTTTAATTTTACGTGATTTTATATAAATTAAAAAAAAAAACTTAACACGTATCAAAGAAATTCCTATTTTTATTTTGTTGTAATCATGTGTTTGAAACTCCTTTTCTTTTTTTAATGAGAACATCTTAGAAACATTTTGCTTTCATTTTTTAGATTAGAAAGGGCTTTTTTTCCCCATTTTGTTGTTAGAGGAAAACAAAAGGCCTAAAACCACAATATTATTATTTAAAACCAAACTTATATTATTATTTAATATATTTAAAAACTAATAAAAACACAAATCGAAAGACGATACCAACAACAACCATAATCAAGTTGAACCGCTGGATGCTTTTAATTAATAAAATATTAAAGAGAAAAATTCTAGAGAAAAAAAACAAAGGAGAAGGACGTGATTCCATTCCGATTCCATTTTCATTTTTTTTTAAGCAAAAGCCTGATACTGAACCACCATAACCATTATTCTTCTTCTTCTTCTCCTTCTTCCTCTACTTGATCTCTCTCTCTCTCTCTCTTTCTTCATATCCGATCTACTGCTAGGGTTTCTCAATTCCCCTCTCTTTTCTTCTTTCTCTCATATTTATGCTCAATGTCCTATAGATTTGCTTTGTAATTCTTCGTAAGGTACTTCATTTTTCTCGATCTACGATCTCCAAACTCTCCAATTACGCTTAAATCTTTTGAATTTCTTTTGTTCGGCTCAATTCGTTGCTGAATTCTTTCCGGTTCTGGTTTTTCAGCTTCGGAAAAATGGTGGATTCTGGGCCAGTTACGCCTGGACAGGTACGCGTTTTTTTTTTTTTTTTTTTTTTTTTTTTTTTTTTCTTGGATGTGATTGTTGGTAATCAATTGATTGTGGAAGAGTTTTTGATGTGCGTCGATTTGTACTCGCGCGATTTCGTTGAAGATCTCCGTACTAGATTGCAATGTTATTGAATTTTAATTGCCTTTTGTGGAGCTCTCGATCTGAAATTGATTGGAGTGCTGTTGTTGCTGTTTAAGGAATGCATTTTACTTGAATTAGCTTGTGAAAGTGATTGGCATGGGTGGAGTTTTATAGGTTTCCTAATTTAGTAACGATATCAAAATTTGGTTTACTAACAAGACCTCATAGGTCTATCGAATATAATGTACTATAGGAATGTCTCAGAGGTATTGTCTACGACGGAAATTCTCCATCTTTATAAATTGGGTACTTACACCGAGTTTGAAGGAGAACAAAAATAAAAATGAAAACCCCATCTTTTATTTTATTTTATATTGTTCTTTAAGGCTTTTTAATTATGAGTTGTGAAATAGGTAGACTCAGTTTTGGGTTGGAGAAGAGAAGCTAAATGATCACTATACCAAAAATATTATATTATTTTGACTAAAAGTATAGATTCTGGCAAATCTGCTACTTATAATCTTTGAATCGAGTCATAACGGTACTAGTTTGATAGCCCTACAACTGCTATGACTGTTCAGAAACTGGCTCTAAATCGTTTTATTCTCCTTTTGACATAGTTATGAGTGATATCAAATTAGTATGCTGGAATGCAAACGTGAATACTATATTTTTACTTAGATCTGGTTGTTATCATATTTATGGTGAAATGTTTTTTATTATTCATGGTGAACTCAAATTGGAATGGTTTTTGCTTCTTCCTTTCTTCTTCCCCCCCTTAAATCGAATGGGTATCCAGTTTGGTAATTGTTTGGGCTGGGAAAATGCTATTCACCCCGCGACACATTTCCCTCTTATCTACTGCAGGCACTAGCAATTACTAGAAACCCTAGAAGATTCAGTATTATTTTTTTGCTTAATGAAATGTTTGTGCTCTGTTTCTGGAATGGCTCTGTGAAGCTAATTTTTGGTCTGGCTTTCTTGACTATGCACTGCATTATCATAATCCATTAGGCTTATTCAAATTTTACCTTAATTTTTCATTCCTTTATTTCCTTATTCGACTTGGTTCTGTAAATTCTGATATATTCTGAATAAAGATTTCGCTAATGGGGCTAACAATATTGTTCCTAGGTGTCATTTTTGCTGGGGATCATCCCAATATTTGTCTCATGGATATATTCAGAGTACTTGGAGTACAAGAAATCTCTATCTCCCCACAAAGTGTAAGTTTTTTCTGTTTAATGATGGTGGGCTTTAGACTTGATGAACTTGATTATTGTTAGTCTCGGGGTGACATTATCTGACATCTATTTGCTTGTTTTGAATCTTTTATTATTTATTTTATTTATTTATTTATTTTGAATCTTTTGCTTATCTTCATAGTGTTTCCTGCATATATTCCTGATACTGAACAGTTAAGTTTCCTGTATTGCAGTCATTCAGACATTAACCTAGTTGAATTGGGTGGAGAGACTACCAAGGAAGATGATCGTTCTGTTTTGTTAGAAGGAGGTCTCACAAGATCAGCATCTTTAAAGTTTTATAGTCCGTCCATTAAAGCAAATTTAATTAGGTTAGTTTACTTGCTATGTTATGCCTTTATTGAATTTCTTTGGGGTGGTGTTATTAGAATTCTTTCTAAGCTTTTTCTGTGAATGAATTTATAGGTTTTTGACTTTGGAGGACTCTTTCTTACTAGAGAATCGAGCAACACTTAGAGCAATGTAATGTACTTATTATGTAATTAATGATACAAAATTTGGTACATGTAATTCCTTCTTAACAAGAGTATTATTTCATTTAGGTCTGAGCTTGGGGCAATTCTATTCTATTTCTACATATGTGACCGGACAACTTTATTGGGAGACTCTACAAAGGTAACTTTTCATATTTTTTGTTTTCACATGTATATCTTCACGTGTGTATTTAAATGTGTCTATGCATTTTCTAATCCAGTCCATTTTTCTTGAATTGGCTTTGTTTATAGCTTCTTTATGGATTTTTTTGTGTGACAGAATAATTATAGTTTACTACAAATGGAGAATATCCATAAAATTATCAGCATCTAAGGGTCCGTTTGGTTCAGGGATTCGAATCATGTGATTTGAACCATTTTCGATTTACGTGTATTTTTTGTGAGAGAAATCACTGTAGCGATTCATGAATCATGATTCGAATCAGGGGACGAATCCCCCAACCAAACATCCCCTAAATGTAGAAACTTTTTCTGAAAGAACTGTTTCTTTCAAGTTATTCAATTTTCTAGGACAAACGTTATTAAATGAGGATATATTCAATTCATAACAAAGATAGGCTGAAAAATATGTATTGTTATTGATTCTACTTTTTGTTGCTTGTTTTCTTCTTTTGACAGCACTACAACCGCGACCTTTTTCTCTTCCTCTACATTCTTCTTATCATAGTTTCAGCTATGACTTCTTTGAAGAAACATACTGACAGATCAGCATTCTCTGGAAAATCCATACTGTACCTTAATCGTCATCAGACTGAGGAGTGGAAAGGGTGGATGCAGGCAAGTACTTTAACTAGAGCCAATAAACTTAATGCTTTAGATTTGTTTAGCAAAGATTGGAATACTACTATTTTGTTGTTTGTGAGAGGTTGAAAGGGGGGTTTTGGACCTTTATTAACTTAGTTGATCTGTTTACCTTTATATGCTCTGTTATTTTGTTATTCTTATAATTTTGACATTACCTTACTTCATCTGGCCACAGAAACGAAAAATCATATATTGATGCCATCAAACATCGAAATTGACTCAAATATTTTCGAAACTTCTTGATAACGCTATGGAGAGTGTCTGTAGTTCTATAGAAAATGTTTTTGGTTTTCTGAAGTAAACCTGCTAAACCTATGTTGTAGATGTCGAAATTCCTGTAAGTTGGTTGGCTATCCCAAATCCATTTTGCAGAAATTTTCCGACTTATCAGTTTTTAACTACATTCTTATGTAATTTTATTTATTGTAGTGACCATGATATTTCTTTCCACGACAGGTCCTATTTTTGATGTACCATTACTTTGCTGCAACTGAGATATACAATGCAATTCGTATCTTTATTGCTGCATATGTTTGGATGACTGGATTTGGAAACTTTTCCTATTACTACATTAGAAAGGATTTTAGCGTAGCACGCTTTGCACAGGTGATTTAACTATTTTATTTCTGCATAACTTCTCTATCTTCAATGATTTTTAACAAAAAAGTACAAGAACAAATAAAGTAATCTCAGATCTTTCATTGTACTGTATATTCAGATGATGTGGCGACTAAACTTCTTTGTGGCATTTTGCTGTATTGTCCTCAATAATGATTATATGTTATACTACATCTGTCCAATGCACACGCTGTTCACTCTAATGGTGTATGGAGCCCTTGGAATTTTTAACAAGTATAACGAGATAAGATCAGTGATGCTTGTGAAGATTGCTGCATGCTTTCTTGTGGTTATCTTGATTTGGGAAGTTCCTGGGGTCTTTTACATGCTCTGGAGTCCATTTGCGTTCTTTTTAGGTCAGTAATCCATGCTTTAAAATTCACTTTATTTCATTGAATTTCAATGTTTACCTCTCTGTTGTTCTAATATTAAAACCAATCATCTTGCCCCTGAACTACTTATTAAACTGTCACATTAGTCCAATTGCGCATTCATGAGGTCTTTTAAGTCGAGAATTCTGGTAAAAAACGTTTCAACTAATTGAGTTTTTTCAGATTTATTTAGGATGCTTCAATTTCAAAACATTTTCCTACCCACTACCTTGTGCATATTACTAAATGTAGTTTGCTTGTTTATTTTTTGTATGGCAGGGTATACTGATCCAGCAAAGCCGGATCTCCCACGACTGCATGAGTGGCATTTCAGATCTGGACTTGATCGCTATATATGGATCATTGGAATGATATATGCCTATTATCATCCTAATGTAAATTATTGAACTCTCGTGCATCTTGTAGTTTTGTTTCTTGGATTCTTTTTACCTATAGAATAGTATTATCTCAGGTTGAGAAGTGGATGGAAAAATTGGAGGAATCCGAAACCAAGAAAAGAGTCTCAATCAAAGGGGGCATTGTTGCAGTTTCCCTATTTGTGAGTGGTGGTTAATTTTTTTTATTACTATTTTCAGCTTATATGATGGTGATGTGATGAGATGAATTTTTATAAGTGTTTTTCATCTCGTTTTATTCAGTGGTCTGATCTTATGCTTTTTGGCTTTTGGTCAGGTTGGTTGTTTATGGTTTGAGTACATTTACAAGCTGGACAAGGTTACATATAACAAGTTCCATCCCTACACATCATGGATTCCTATAACGTGAGTGTTAAATATGAGCAACTCTTTGTAGGGAATTTCATGTGCGACCTTTTCTTTTGGTCTTTTCCATTGACTTATTTTGCATGTCTTTCTGATTCCTTTCAGAGTTTATATATGCTTGCGGAACTTCACTCAGCAGTTTCGGAGTGTCTCTCTTACTCTCTTCGCGTATGTAATTCATACCTGTATATTATATCGTTGAACCCTCAAAAGCCACCCTTTACCTGGCCTATTCATTCATCAATTTTGCTTTTACCTTGTGTTTGTGTATATATTTTTGACAATTTTGTGTTTTTTGTACTTTGTATTACTAGGTGGCTTGGAAAGATTACTCTGGAGACCTATATTTCTCAGTTCCACATCTGGTTGAGGTATGTGCGGATGATATTTTGTTTCATTTATTGTGTTCCTGTGTTCATTCAAGTCTGACACGACAGAATAAGCACCCTCCAAACCCACCCCACAAGTTTAACTTGCTAAAACTAAACTAATGGTGATGCCAATTTTCACAACTTTGTTCTAACCACTTTATTCACACTTCAGATCAAACGTGCCTGATGGACAGCCTAAGTGGCTTCTTTCACTTATCCCAGAATATCCATTGCTCAACTTCATGCTTACAACTGCCATTTATATTTTGGTAAGCAGATTATAGCCCTTATACAAGAGCCTTTTGTCTTTACTCATCTAGTTTTTCTGTACTATATCGCTTTGCTGATTTGTATTTGTAGGTTTCGCACCGGCTGTTTGAGTTGACCAATACACTAAAAACAGTCTTCGTACCCACAAAAGACAATCAAAAGCTGTTTCATAATTTCCTTGCGGGAGGCGCAATTGCTATCGTGTTGTATTGCTTCTCATTCATTCTTCTTCTGATCCCTCATTGACTGTAAGTAAGTGCGAGTGGTTCCGAGTCTTATTATGGTTCCTTTTTAGATTTCTCAAAACTCATATTGATGTCATTTCTTTGCTTCTGATGTGAATAATAACAAATTTCACCGTTGCAGGTGTGAAAAATCCAGAGCCCAAGGCGAATTAATCTGGTTTTTCTGTTGGATGTGCAAATATATACGGAATAAAGTAAGGTTGCTTAGAACATGTTGCGTGTGCATTTCTCCCTCGCGAAGCTAGTGGTTCCATCAGTTTCTAAGGATAAATACATTCCATTTCGGGCCGAAAGCGAAGGATGGATGGCGGATTCTCCCTGGAAAGTTTCGGGGAACTGGAACGACATGGGAAGGAATTTTTTTTTTTTTTTTTTTTTTTTTTTTTTTTTTTTTTTTTTTTTTTAATATCACGCATTGCTACATATCCTTTTATTATTCTTTTCCTCTTTTGGGCCTTTCGTTTTTTCCCTTTCAAACACTCTTTATTTAGCGTTTTTGGTTCAATCATTAAAGAAAATGTAGGTTCTTGTGACTTAGATTTTGTCCGGCGCTATCGAATTCGATTCTCGTGACTCTTGTAATATGATTATAGATACGGAAACCTTGTATATTCAATTGGAAAATTTGATTATAAAATGTTATTGTATCTTAACACAAATCTTCAAATGGTCACGTTTCCTCCCTTTGCTTGCACATCCAAAGACACTTATAATGTATCGTATGAGAGATGCATCTGTTTACCACAAAAACCAAGTAGTTTGCTGATAAATATTCGGACATCTTTTTCATGGGTATATTATGATTATATTTTTACCTGTTAATACAAAATTTGATGTATAGGGGTTGTCGATATCATAATAAGACTGCACAAATACCGTTGGCTAAAAGATTGCAATCTCATACAAGTAGCTTTCTTTTCATTGCGTGTTAGGTGATGCACAACATGTTCATGCGAGTTGCATGCAAATAAATGAAAAACAAAGTCCTAATAAAATTGAGTCTCCTCTTTCTCCTGGTCATCTTTTGGAATTCCTTCAACTTTGACATGGGAGAAGCTCCGCCATTAAAACTCGATATCATGGGTAAGTAGGTTCATGCAAGATCAACTTTCATCTCCTGCATTTTCTTCTTTTTTGTGTCTTCACATATTCGCTATATAGTTTTCATAGTTAATACATATTCCAAGGAAAGAGTTTTAATTCATTTACATATACTGGGTAAGAAGTAAGGTAGTCTTCAGGGTTACCTTAGGTACCCTGAGTTTCAACCAAGAGAAGAGAATTTACTTTGTTTTGTGTACACTGTAACACCGGTTTGTGATTTTGACTATAGCTGGGGTATCTGGTAAAATACCACCACAACAAGAAAGAAAGACCACCAATGTAATTATACAAGGGCCAGTTTAAGAATTAACATTAGAATGCCTAGGCACTGTTCTTAAGTCTTCACAAGTGGAAATTGCAGCATTTGGGCTGAAAGATCTCAGGACATTACAGAATAATATTAGCAAAAGGGTATTAATAAAAAATAAGGGGTAAAAATCTAACCCATGCACTCTTAAGAGTAAATTCTTCAATTTTCTCTAAACGAAAGGAAAGGAAAACAGGGAATGTGCCCTCCTTAATTCATCTCTTTAGTTTTATGCCATTATTTTAGAATTATGTTCCCCTTTTGAGTTGACATCTAAAGAGAAAAAAGTAATGACACAAATCTTATAGTACTTACGATTTTCAATGGAAAAATGATAAAAGTCTAATAATGGTACGCGACTGAGGTCTAATAGCATTGTTCTGCAGGATGTGAGTTTTAGTTTCTCTGCAGGACAAAGTCCTACAATCTGCCAGCACTGAAGAAACTTCTTTCCTTTTTAACCGACTCTAGTGCTGATACATATCGATGTTATTTTCAGTTCAGGAAGCTAATGCAGCTAAAACACCTGCAGATACAAATGTCTCCAACCAATCACCAATCCATGGCCAAGCCAGGGACCATAAGTGGTGGCTCCGGGTGTCTATCTACGCAATCTTTGTCTACTGCGGCGAGACAGTAGCGACCCTACTAGGAAGATTGTACTACGACAAAGGCGGAAACAGCAAGTGGATGGCAACACTAGTACAAATTGCAGGCTTCCCAATGCTCCTTCCCTACTATTGCACGGCCCCAACACCGAAGAGACCTTTCACAAACAGCATTATCTGCTCGAAACCGACAAGATCCGCCTTAACCATCTCATCAGTTTACATCTCTCTTGGCCTCCTAAATGGAGCAGTATGCCTTTTTCACTCCATTGGGCTGTACCACCTTCCTGTTTCCACTTACTCCCTCATTTGTGCATCCCAGTTGTCATTCAGTGCCTTGTTCTCATTCTTTCTCAACTCACAGAAATTCACTCCTTACATTGTCAATTCCCTAGCGCTTCTCACAATATCCTCTATACTTCTACTTTTCCAAGCAGATTTTGCAGACCCATCTGAACATGTATCCGGAAGGAAGTACGTAGTCGGGTTCATTTGCACCATTTGTGCCTCAGCCGGGTATGGCTTGGTGCTCTCCTTGACACAGTTTGCAATGGAGAAAGTTGTGAAGAAGGAAGCATTTTCAGCAATCATGGACATGACCTTGTATCAGTCAATGGTGGCGACATTTTGTGCTCTTGTGGGGCTATTCACAAGTGGAGATTGGAAGGTTTTGAGGAAAGAAATGGCGGGTTTTCGACTAGGGAAATTTTCCTATGTCATGACCTTAACATGGACAGCTATTTCATGGCAACTTTGCAATATTGGAGCTGTGGGGCTCATTCTTGAGGTGTCCTCACTCTTCTCCAATGTCATCAGTGTTTTGAGTTTGCCTGTTGTTCCTGTTTTGGCTGTGATCTTCTTCCATGACAAAATAGATGGAATTAAAGTGATAGCCATGGTTTTGGCTATCTGGGGACTCGTGTCATATATTTATCAGCACTATATTGATAGCAGAAATTCCGAGGAGAACAAAAGAATTAACGATGCTCGAGGAACAGCTTCCTCCTTAGAGGCAGAGAATCTGTAGTTCAACTTTGAGACTTTCTTTTGTTTTATATGACTAATAATTTGATAATTTACTATTTAAATAATATCAAATAGGTACCACGTAATTCATAGTAATATGTCCTTCAATTATCTCTACTCTTTAGAACCTTCTCTGAGATAAAAAAAAAAAAAAAAAAAATCATTTCTACCGTTCAATATGTTAAAGACAAAAAAACATGTAGGTTGTAATCACTAATAAACCATGACTATATGCATTTGTATCATTTTGACTATGATATTCACTTTTAGTGTTTAGCTATCCTGACTTTTTAAAATAAATTGTTGTAACATTTCATTAGTGAACTCTATTTTGTGATAAAATATAATACGAGGATAACATGTGAGTGTTTTAAGAACGATTGCAAAAAGAATATTTGAGAGAAAATTCTCTGAAGTTGAAAGCCATGTGTGACGTAAAAACTTGTTCGAGCCACCCAGTCTAGATCTGGTTCTTTTTCATTTTAAAAATACATATATTTTTTCAAATATGCTTCTTCTGTTTACCATTTTATTCTTCTTAAAGCCCTCATGTGTCATATTTGTGCTATAGACAGTTGATAATCATAAGATCGAAGTTGGAGTTTTTGGGAAAAAAATGTAGTTAAATCTCTAAAATTAGTGAATTTTAAGGGCCAAAAATAAGATAATTACATGTCCTCAAGGGTCATTAGTAATATATTTACATATATTATTAAAATTTCATATACTAAAATAACTAATTTAGATTAAGCTTTTTAAAAAATAGCATAAAATATGACGTACCCATTTAATATTATATAAGAATTGTAATATTAAATTATTAGTTCGATAAAATAAAAATTATTAAAATAGTTTATATCAGTTTTGGATGACATTACTACTGCACTTTATGTATATATATTTAGAAATATATTTAGGTCTTGCTCGTTTCACTAGTTCAAATCACAACTCAAATTTTTACTACAGTGTTTTTTCTCACAAAAATTTAAATTTAACTATTTCTACAACAGTGTTTATTCTCAGGTAAATTCACTTTTTAACTCAAACGACTGAAAAGAATGAGGCCTATTTAAGGATAAATTTTATAAATTCCCTTAAATTATATCACTTATGTCCCCAAACTTTAAAATTATGTGTTGTGTCTCCTGATATATAGAACGTCTCCATTTTCACTTCTTATGTCTGACTCCGTCTATCTTTTTTAGAGAACTGCTAAGTTGTCATATTCTATAAGAAAATATAATAACTAGTGGTCAATAATTACCCTTTCCTCAAAATACACTCGTAGGGCTCCAAAATTCACCATTTTCACTGCTTGTAATTTCTCAGAAGTAAGAAAAAGAGGGGGAAACGGGGGAACCAATTAGACCAAGATAGTGACACATGGAATAAAAAAGAAGTTCCCATGGCCTACAAACGTTTTGGAACTAAGACGAAAGTAGGCATGCGATCGAAATATTTACTTTATTTGAGAGGTTCTTCGTTAATTTTCGTTAATTAATTTGATTCATCAAGATATTTCAAAAAAAAAAAAAACAATTTTGTCAATATTATCATAAAAAAGAATGATCCACCCAACTAATAATGTAATCTTAATCTCCGTAAATGATCATCGTGTTAATGAATTCTATTAAAAGGAAGAGAGGTATTTCTACCCCTACTATGTAGAAAAAAGTTTAAAAAAAAGAAAAAAAAAAAAAAAGAAAAATGTACATTCTTTCGATACTTTGAGCCTGATTTGTGAGACTTAAATGTCCATTCTACTATCTTCTCTTTCAAACCAAAATCCTATAGTGAAGATTTGACTCTGGACACTATTCTCACAAAATCTTAGCTTGAGAATTAATTTTCAAACAACCATCATTTTACATATGTTAATTTTATGACTTAATTTTGAATAAGGTTACAATATTATTTCTAAAATCCAGATTTTATTTTTTAATTATAAAAAATATAGGTGGATTATATTTAATTCATGTTTACATCTCTTCTTGAGAAAAAAAAAAATCACGTTTACATCTCTAAATTTGGATTTAGAAAAATGTATACATGTTCACGTTTAACTCAATTTAGTTGTGGAGTTATTAGCATGTTTATTAAAATACTTTCATAGACGAACAAATAGGAAAATAATATATTCAAACATTACTAATTATACTTTCAAATTTTATTATATGAGGTTTAAAAAAACATGCAAACTGCAAAGTGTAAAAATAATTGTTATTAATGGGAACGTGATTCAGATTCAGGTACGGCCCTCATGCTAGAAGCACGTCCGTCATGCTAGTTATTATATAATATACACATATATATGGGGCTTAAATGCTTTGTTAGTGGTAGTAGGTATTATTATACATCCACACACAAACACACACACACACACACACACACACACAATTCGTAATTGTAGTAGTTAGTTTGTGCATTAAAATCCAAAAAGTAAGAAACCATTTCATAGTACTTAATCCTATTTTCAAACGAGTAAACCATTTACATTGGCCCCACCCATCAAATCTGTCTACTCCAATCAGTGAGATTATTTTTGGTAAAAAGAATGAGATTTTGTTTCGATAAGATTAAAAAAAATAAATTATTGGTAGTTTTTTTTTTTAAATGTTAAATTTGTATAAAAAAAAATTATTTGTTATACATTATTTTTTATTTTAACATAATTTTGATCATATTTAATGATAAAAAATTGACCTTACTAATGTGTCAACCTATTAGAGAAGGTCTCTAAAAGATTTTATTATATAGTATAAAAATAAATTTTAGTGGTAGACACAATTTTAAGTTGCCTTACAAAAAAAAAAAATACACAAATTTAACTAAATTTGATTGACGATCAGATTCCATCATCAACAATAAACTCACACAATCATCTCACCATGTATCAACTCAAGTATTTTACAGTAATTAACAAGATGAAAACAGAAGAGTAAAAATAAATAACACACGAAATTAGAGTAGTTAGCCTTAAATATTATAGGCTTTAACAACTGAAAACTTTCTTGAGAGAGAAAGAGGAGAATTTCACTATAAATTAGCCTCTTTAAAATGTGCATAACTCGGTTTACTACCAATCTACTCTTAAATAAAAATATTTAAAAAATTAAGGACAATATGCATACTTCATGATGTGCATGACAAATGATTCAATGAGATTTTTCTTCTAGTAGCTCAATAATGATGTGCATGATGTGCACAGATTGCACCTGTTTGGTGCTGTCTAACCTGTTGCAGCGCATTCCGTACATGCTGCAGCAGTTTTGCTGTCCAAAATTGTCTTCAAATGTGTTATAAACAGTTTAAAGAATGTGTGATCTAAATTGAAAGACTTATTATAATTTTTCTAACAAATATGACTCTGATACCATGTGAAATATATAAACCAAACCGACATCCAATAGCATTCTTCTACAAAACATGAGTTTTGATGCACCATGCAGAACTAAGGCCTACAATCTGCACTGAAAAAGCCATTTTTTTTTTTTTTTTTTTTTTTTACCAACTAGTGTTGGTGGTTGTATATTTCTATCTTCTTTCTTACCAGTTGAGAAGCTACGAAGTAAATGTTTCCGACCAATCATTGCCAATCCAGAGACCGAAAAGGGTGTCCATCTACACAATCTTTGTCCTCTGCAACGACTCGGTAGCGACATTAGCAAGATTGTACTATGACAAAGGCGAAAACAACAAATAGATGACAACCAAAATCCATTCCGGAACAATTTTAAGTCAAATGTGTGTTTGGTCAAAGCGGGAAAACGAACAATTCTATAACAATTTTCTCTAATGCCACAACTAAAAGCAGAAACAACGGAAGCTTCTACTTTTGGATTTACGGTTAAATCGGATTTTGGGGTTTAATGAAATTTTCATAATACCAAAAATATCCTTAAACATTTATTCAAATACCCAAAAATATTCATGTTATCTCCTTCTCGCTGACTTTATTGTCTTCTCCCATCACTCTCTAATTCACCAGTTGTTGGGTTTCGCCTTGCGTCACCCCGCCGTGCTTCCAGCCTCCGCTGCCTTGCCTGAGTGCCGCCTTGCCTTCCAAGTCCAAGCCCCACGAGCTAGCCCCATCCATTTCTCTTTCATATTTGATCTTATGCACATTTTGTCGTTTGTAACTTTTTTTTTTTCCTTTTTAATTTTGTTTTGTTTTTCTGTGATATGTTCTTTTGAATGAAAAAAAATGTTATTAAAAAAAAACCTAGAGAGTTCTATAGAGAGAAAGCTAGAGCGAGGCACTCTGTAACAAGTTTAGAGGAGGAGATTTTGGGATCGGTGGTTCAGCTATTCGTTGAGCTGCAGGCCTCTAAAGTTCATCGAAAAGATTGCAAAGATTACCGGTGTCGAGTTCGTACAAACGAAAGTGTGGATAGTCACCGAAATAGAGTTGTTCATGCGGAAGCAATTTCTGGTCTTCTACCTTAGATGTAGAACACGTTCGCCGTGAGATTCCATTGAAACTCCGGGAACTAGATCTTGGAAGGGAGGCAAGGAAGGTGGTCTAGAGCGTGTGACAGTCGCCGCTCATTTGCGACGACAGGTGGGTCCTACGCATCGCCATGTCTCCGGTGTTTTTGCCATCGTTTCAGGAGCTTTTCTTCGATACCACTCCTACCGTGTTTTACATATCTCCAACTTTAAAGGGCTTGATTTTGTTGGTTTGATTTCTTGAGATCTTTAGAGTTTTTCCTGTTTTTATGTTTTATATTTTTATTTGTGTTGTAATAAAGATGGTGTCCCTATTTGCTGGAGTTAGGTCTTGGCTAGAAGGTAGTCTCCTCACTGCTCTAAGTTCAAATTATGTAGTCCATTTTAAGTTTGAGATGTGGTTCATCTAGAGTCATTTTAAAGTAATCAAACCTTATTATAGTGCCACTAATTGGAGAAGTTTTCTGGATTTTTAATGAAGTTATGCTATTGCCTTTTAAAAAAAATGTATTATTCTAGTTTTAATCTTCTTTAATGAGGAGAAAAGAATCAATTTATCAATATAATAATTAATGTTGAAAATACAAATCTGAAAATTACGATTACAACATATTTTAATAAAATTAGTTGTAAACACGCGCTCCATGCGTGCGTATTCAATATTTTTTTTTTTTTTTTTTTATATGGAGGTCCTTTTTTTTTTTTTTTTTTTTTTTTTTTTATAGTTTATGTTTTATTATTATTATTTTCTTAATGATTAAATCCAATAGAAAAATATCAATAGAGCAACATTAAACGGGATAAAAGTTCTTAATTGGGCGAATTAATGAAAAAATTATTTAGTAATACACATGGAAAAAATTTATTTAAAAATATTGCAGATAAAATTTTTCCGTAAAAATATTTTAAAACAAGATATTAAATATTATTTATCGACATATATAGCCAAAAAATATTTGACATGCTCGTTTAGTACCTAGATTCGCTCTCTGATTCGAATCATAATTCGTGGTTTGCTACATTATTTTCTTTCATAAAAAATACACGTAAATCAAAAATGATTCTAATCACATGATTTGAATACATGAACTAAACGGACTCAGTGGACTCCGAAGAGAATTCTTCTCGTTGTGAGCACTGTTCATTGAAGGAGAACGTGGTGAATGCTAGTGAGGAATCTGTTAAATTACTTTTTATAATTTTTCATTTTATTATTATTTTTATCTATAATCTACTATTTTAAGAAGCCATTAACTAATGTTGTTGCTTGTTTTAGTGGTGAACACGCCTTAAGTTTAGTTTGAGGGCATTAAGTTTTTTTAGTCTAACATTTGGTCTGCCACATGGCAAAAAATTTGAGATTTTTCCTTTGCCATATCATGTTAAGTATTTTTTGTGGTAGGAAACGAAAATATCTCCGTAATTTTGGCATTACGGCATTACGACAAAGACCTTAAAAAAAAAAAAAAAAAAAAAAAAAAAAAAAAAGTTGCGTACTTGTGGACTTGATCTTCTGTCCAAAATTGGCTGTCCCAAATATATGCAACCAGTAATTTTAATACACGTCATTTGAAAATTTTAGAGACTGTTTGATATAAAAATTCATATTATAATTTAAATTATAATTTATGATTCGTTATAATATTTTTTTTTTAAAAAAAATATAAATTAAAAATAATTTTAAATTATAATTTTAAATTCATGAATTAAACTTAGAACATTTTTGCTTCTCATTTCGGTCTACTCCAACCTTCCTTTGCTTTATTTTTTTGTTTTGTCTTTCCAATTTTATTGTTTCTTTTCTCTTCTTTTTTTTTTTTTTTTTTTTTTTTTTTTTGATAATTTTTCTCATCCTTTCTTTCTTTTCTCTTTTCTTATCCAGGATGTCTGATTGAGCTTTTTTTTTTTTTTTTTTTTTTTATAATTTGAAACTAATTATTTCACCGCAAGTCATACAAAGGAGAAAAACAAAAGGGAGACCATCATCTGTGTGGGAATGACAAGTAGATTCATTGAATCTGTGGGAAAAAAAATTAGATATGATTATTTTTAAGAGTTTTTTACTGTAATAAAACTTAAATTTTAAACTCAAATAGTTGAAATGAATGGTATCTTATTGGGCCATCTTATACTAATAGAGGTGTTTTGAGTCCTAGAGAATGAATATGAGCGGCGTCTTATCTTATTCTCACTCTTCATCACTTGACATGGGTGAAGCTCAACTTCAAGAACTGCAACTCAGCGTTACTGGTAAGTCGGTTTGTTCATTTTGTCAATTGGGTTTTGACCTCTGTTTTCCATCTTCTTTTATTCACTTACCAACTTCAAAGGCAAGTAATTAATGTGAAAGGAACATGAACTGGGGAACTTAGAATTTATTTCTGTCTAATTTTAGGTCTCTCCATGTTACTTTTTCCAGCTCATTTGTAATAAATATCATTAAAAAGTATCAGTCAATAATAATATACTCATGATGGGTACAATATAGCATCACTTCACTGATTTCTCCAAGTCCTCTTATGAACCAATTCTATGAAAAGAAAACAACATCTGAAAGTAGTCTTAGAACAAAAATTGTTGCAAAATTACTGTTTTCTAGACGTACAGATGGTACCAAAAGTCAAATTAATAACCTTTCTAAGAAGTCATTTTGAAGAATCTGTACTACCCCCCCATGTTTTACCAAAAGTCCTAAGATTTAAATCTTTTCACCAGCTCGGGAAGCTAATGAAGATTACCGGCATGGCCACACAAATGGTTCAACCAACCAGTCAAGTATTCCTCAGCCAAGAAGAAAACTTATGAGGTGGATTCGAATCGGTATCTACGCGGTGTTTGTTCTTGCCGGTCAGTCAGTAGCAACGCTGTTGGGGAGATTGTATTATGAAAAAGGCGGAAATAGCAAATGGATGGGAACACTCGTTCAGCTCGTAGGCTTTCCAGTCCTGCTTCCCTGCTATTTGTTCTCAGCAAAAAAGAATAAAAATGCTATATCAGAAAGTAATGCTAATATAATTTCTGAAAGTAGCACTAATATGATGAGTACAAACCCACCTTCTACTTTAGTCCTTGCATCAATTTATACTGTTCTTGGCCTAATTATAGCTGCAGAATGCTATTTGTACTCTATGGGGATAATGTACCTTCCTGTGTCCACTTACTCACTTATATGTGCATCTCAATTAGCCTTCAATGCTTTCTTCTCCTTCTTTCTCAACTCTCAAAAGTTAACTTTTTACATCATAAATTCCCTGGTACTTCTCACGGTCTCCTCTATTCTCCTCGTATATCAATCGAGAGCCGAGGATACTCCCAATATCTCGAGAGCGAAGTATGTGATCGGTTTCATTTGCACCGTCGGTGCATCAGCAACGTATGGATTGGTGCTCTCGTTGACACAATTATTCTTTAATAGAGTCCTGAAGAGGGAGTGCTTTTCAGCGATCATGGATGTCATAGTGGGCGAATCACTTGTTGCTAGCTTGGCAATTCTCGTAGGGCTTTTCGCGAGCGGGGAGTGGAAGGGTTTGGATGAAGAGATGAACTCGTTCGGGCTTGGGAAGGTGTCTTATGTCATGACACTAGCATGGACAGCCGTGACATGGCAGGTTTATGGCATTGGAGCTGTGGGGTTGATTCTTGAGGTGTCTTCACTCTTCTCCAACGTCATGAGCGCTTTGGCTTTTCCTATTGTCCCGATCTTTGCAGTGTTTTTCTTCCATGAGAAGATGAATGGGATAAAGGTCATGGCAATGTTCTTGGCTATTTGGGGCTTCATTTCATATATTTATCAAAACTACCTTGATGATTATAGTTCCAAGAAAGAAAGCCAAAATGTGACGAGAGAATCTACAGCTTCGCTCCATAGAGAAAGAGAGATCAATATTTGAATCTATAAACTTCCCCAGTGCAATTGGATTTCTCTTTTTCCCAATAAGGATAGTTATATTCTTAGAACATTGCTGTTTAGAACATTGCGGTCTTAAGTCAATGAAATGATATGGTTTGTGTAACTTTCATTGGCCTTCACTTTTTGTCCCTTCAACTTTGTTGTCGTTTATTGTGTATTGATGTATTCTCTGTTTTTTTTAATACTAATTTAGCTTAATGGACATATTAAGTTGTAATTAAAATTTTAATAGCGAAAAATATAAATAAATAAATAACCTTACTAAGAAATTTAAAAAGAGTATATAAATAGTCTAAGTGAAAATCTTATATGATTAAATTGATGAAACATTCTAAATTATAAGATAATAAAATAAATTAAAATTAAAGAGATTATTCTGATGAGAAAGTTTAGAAAGTTTAGATTTAAGGTTTAAGAAATCTCAGAGAGAAAAGGAAAGTAAAAGAGGAACAAAAAAAGAAAAATTAGGAGAATATTAGTACAAGTGACTCTCGTAGACAAGTGGCGTTAAAAAAACAAGGAAAGCAAAAAGAAAGGTAAAACTTGATTGTAAGAGATATTCGTAGATAAATGGAGTTAAAAAAGAATAAAAGAAGAAAGTTAAAATAGATAGAAATAAAATAAAAGGTAAAGAATGAAAAAGATTTAAAAAAATGAGGGAAAATGAAAATAAGAAAAAAAAAATGAGGGGAAAAATACTAAACAGTGCATATTGAACGACGAAGGGTGAATAGTATGCCTTACGGGTTATTTGCACGTATTAAATTGCAATTGATGTTTTCATAACATAGATAATGAATAAAAAAATGAATATAAGAAAAATTTTACTTAAATTTAAAAAGAAAAAAGGATTATTTACACAAATAGTCTTTGATAATAAGTTAATTATTTTTAAATCAAATGTAGGAGAAAAAAAGTATAGTGAGTTATAGTTTATAAGGGATTAAATATTAAAAAATCAAATAGATCTATAAAAAGGAAAAAAAGTTTAGCCTGGTTACAAATGTTAACTTTTCGTTTCATATTTTATTTTATTTTTTTTGCAAAACTTGTTTTTTTTTTTTATTACTTTATCATTTTAAAACCATTATATATCATTATTCTGTTAGTTTCATTATGAAAATATATAGTTATTATCAGTCAAAACTGTATATTTCATTAACCAAATAAAATTTTTAATTTAGTTTTTCAGTTCAAATAAATCTAAAAGCATAAAGATACATACCCACAAACACAAATAACTTAATACTCATGGAAGTAATAAATAGTGAAACGACAAAATAATTCGATACACAACTAATTATGATTGAAGTCATAAGTAAAGAGATTAATGTACAGAAATGAAAGAGGAATGATAAGAAAGTATTGGAGATAAGAGACTATAGTAAATAAATAATGAAGCCAAAAAGAAATAGAAGAAAAAATAAATAAGTGAAAAAGGAAAAAAAAAAAGTAGAAAGTCATTTGTGAAATATAAATATACAATGGTAGATAAATAGAGTTAAAAATGACTAAAAAAAAAGTAAAACACAAAAATGATGGAGTTAAAAATAAATAAAGGTTTAAGTGTTTAGGCTAACAAACTATAACAGATGGAGCAAAAAAAAATGAAAAAAAAAAAGTAATGCAAGAAAAAAAAAATGAAAAAGGTTAAAAAATTAGTAAAAGATAAGAAAAGAAAGAAAGGAAAAAAGTTGAAAAAAAACTTTTGATAATCCAAACGGTGCGTTTTGGACTACCCAAACACACAGTGAGCATATGTTTCTACTCTTTTATATATAGTAGAAATAGTATTTTATGATATTTTTCTTCCAGTTCTTTTGTTTTCCATTCCCTTCTTCTTTTACATTTTGCTCTTTTTTTTTAATAATATAATTGTTCTTTTTCTCATCGCTTCTCTATTGTTCTTGTTTTAAATTTTGTTGCCGTATCATTTTGTCATCGTTCTCATTTGGTTATCATATGCTTAAGATTGACAATTCAGATAGCGACACGATGATATAATTCAAAATTTGTACAAAATTAGTGGGTTTGGGTTTATCATAAATAGGTTTGGGTCAAAATCAGGTCAAACTTATGAAACACGATTAAATTGTGTGTCGTTTTCAGGTTGACCCGCCAACTCACAATTGACCCACCATAACTCATTTATTAAACGTGTTATATTTAGGTAACACGAATACGCAACACAATTATATCTCGTTTGTTACCTATGTTCACAAATATATATATATTTTTAAAGAAAAACAGGTTGAGAAATAGGTTGACACAACTTTATTATCACTCATTTTATAAACGGGTTAGTAAACGGGTTATTAGAAATAGGTTGACACGACACTATTATGACATGTTTAATAAACGGGTCAGTCGTGTTATGTTGTGTCAACAGGCCAATATACAGGTTGTGTTTGGTTTTTGTATTTCAACATGAATATTAATTAGGTCGTGTTCATGTCAGGTCTTACCGTGTCAATTGAGGGGGTCAACACGACACGAACACGACACGGCAACACAAATTGCCACCCCTAGGTATACCCTGGCAATTATTGTTTCTTCAAATGGTTTTCCTTTATTATTATTTTTTTCTTTTTTATTCAATTTGTTTTCATTTCATTTTTTCGGTCTTGAAGCAATGTTTTTTCTTAAAAAAAAAAAAGAGGAAACTTATGTTCAAACAAAAACAGATAAACAAAAAGCATAATACAAGATTAATGACTAGACAAGGAATTGGATGTATACATGAGGTTTGAGAATGGGAGATAACATTGGCACACTAAGATCGAGCACATCTAAGGCTCTATTTGAAAAAACTCCTCCCATCAAAATAAGCTTCCGAGCATCACCACACAAATAATATTCTAACTTGACCAAATAATCCGCACCGTCGGAGAAACACTCAACTGGGCGAGAGACATAACAAACACCAGAGGTGGGGAAACCACCTCCGTTATTACAAAAAAAAAAAAAAAAAAAAAAAAACAAATAAAATGTGACGAGAACAACATCACCATACCTTTATTACATTCCAAAACACAAAGCAAAGTAAAAAGAAAACCCAAAACATTACTACCGCAAGCCTCCAACAACAACGTAGTTGGCGAGAAGATCAAGAGGGAAGGAAGAAGACTTTGAAAGTCAAGCAGCAAAGCCGCCGGAAAGAGACCATCAAATGGTACCGAATGATTCACCATCGCCAATCTATGCAGATGGCACCACCCCTGTCAAAGGAAGCCCCCCACAGCTAAGATCAAACCTCTAAAAGGATCCAGCCACCCATCGTTAACCGTGTAAAAAAAAAAAAAAACGCACTCCTAAGCGTCCGGTCTTGAAACCATGGTTCATTTGGCCTGCTGTCGCTTCTTTTAAATTTTTGTCCTTTCTTGTTTTTATTCCTTTATTCAATATTCTTGTCATTTCTTATATTTTTTTTTATCTTGTGTTTGTAATTGTTTTCTCATTTGCCATTATTCAAGTGCTATTTATTTGCTTCTTCATCCTTCATCATGTGGTCCATTTGCCATTTAGTGCTTAGTGCGGTCCATAATTTACCGTTGGTTTCGCTTTCTTGTCATTTGATTACGTGTTGTCGTTTTAATCTTTGGTGTCGTTTCCCTTGGTTGATCTTTAATTATATTTCTTCCGTAGATTTTGAGCCGAAGAGGTAAGCATACTTTTATCTTTCATTTAATTATATTTCTTCCGTTTTGTCCTCTGTTTCCTTTTCTTTGTTAGTTTTCCTTTTCTTTCCTTTATCTTGATTTCTGTGT
The DNA here is from genome assembly GCA_012066045.3 of Morus alba. Lineage (NCBI taxonomy): Eukaryota > Viridiplantae > Streptophyta > Magnoliopsida > Rosales > Moraceae > Morus > Morus alba. The sequence goes on from CP050227.2 coordinate 8,839,264, forward strand.
TTGTGTCGTGAGTGTGTATTCAAAAGTTCTCCTCCTTTAGAGTTTAGCTTATTGAATTTGGAGTCTGCAATTGGCTTTTGTTTCATTCTCTTCATTTGGTTTAAATAAGGAAAAAAAAAATAATAAAAAAAAAAAAAATTGTTTTATTAGTTAAGCTGTTGTCAGTTTCCGTTTTCATTTTTTTAATACTTTTGTCTATTAGTTTATTTTAGTTTCCTTAACATGCATTTCTCTCTCTTCAATAGTTGTCGGTTTTCATATCTTTTATTAAAAACAAAAAAGTCTTCGTTTTTTTTTTTTTTTTGTTTTTATGCTAATCTTATTTTTATAGTATAGTTCTAGATCTTTCCCTTTTTAGTTTTTGGAATTACTTGTTGATTTGCTTTTTTTTTTTTTTTTTTTTTTTATAGATTTAGATTTTATTTTATTTCCTTTTTGGTATTTTATTTTTTTATCATTAATTTGTCTCCTTAAGCGTTGATTTTCTTTAATTACTTATTTTATTTTACTTGTGTAGTTTTTATTAATTCTTAGAATTATGATCAGGTTTGATTAGTTTGACTAATTTAAATTACCTAATTTAGGTTTCATAATTTGGTATACTTAGACTTTTGATTTAAGAATAGTTTAATTAATTTTAGATTCCATTTCATAACACATTCAATAAAAATTAGATTCTTCTCAAATTAATGTTGAGAATAATTGTATAGTTATATGGAAAAGTATGTTCTTGGGGAGTTCTGTTTGAGAGTTAAGAAAGCCTAGTGCCACCGGTCTTTTTTAGGAATGTTGCTCTATTTAAGGAGCGTGGTTTTTAAGGAGGACTTACCCCACTAATCTTTCCTAGGAGCACCCTTTAGTGACAAATATTCATGATAGCCACATAGTTAATTACCGAGTTGATTTTGTAAAAAAAAAAAAAAAAAAAAAATCACGCTTAGGTTCATGCATTAGTATAGAGACGAATTAGAAAGATTCACTTGACGTCCAGCTATAGAAACCCCTAGTAATCTTGTCTGACTCATCTTCTATGCCTCTGTCTCTTACTTGTAGTAGGAAATAACACTTCAAAACTTGTTCACAATGGCTCAACATGAGGAAGCTCAACAGAGAAAGTTGAATGATTGCCTGCACCTGACGCGCAAGGCCACCTTCATGCATCAGGCATGATTTCCACTGAATGCTCCACACTTGGAGTTCAAACCAAGCATAGTTCCATTACTGTCAACTTTTCATGGGTTAGAAACCGAGAACCCATATGTGCACATTTTGGAGTTCGAAGAGGTGGTAGCCACATTCCACAACCATGTTGAGGACGCAAACATCCTCAAGTTAAAGTCTTTTCCGTTCTCTCTTAAGGACAAGGTTGAAAGCTAGTTGTCTTCTTTGAGACCTAGGCCCTTTGGCATGTGGGAATAGATTACAACAACATTTTTGAATAAGTATTTCCCACACCATAACACCAATAGCCTAAACGATAGATCTCGACCTTTGCTTAGAAAGACAATGAAATTATATATCAAGTGTGAGAGTGATTTATAGATCTGTTGAATATGTGAACCTACCACAAGTACGAAAGTTGGTACCTCATAAGCTACTTTTATGATGGACTCACAATCCGAGAATGCTAATTTATTGAGATGATATGCAACAGAGAGTTTCTCAGAAGGATCTTGACAAAGCTATTGAGTACCTAAATAAGCTATTCGAGAAAGCCTACACATGGACCGGACCGATTGTTACTAAAAGCACCGTAGGTTTCAACCAACTGGAGTCTATCATTTGAAGGAAGAGGACATCCTCAAAGCCCAAGTTGAATCCAACCAAATCAAGGCCATCAAAACCAAAGAGAATAGAGGAATCCATATAGTCACAAGTGCAGAGATACATGAGTCATGCTTCATTTGTGAAGGGGTAGACCATCTAGCACAAGATTGTCTCACACTCGGTGAAATGAGAGGGTGTATGAGGAACAATGCAATGCCCATACAAAAATTTTCGGTTCATCATTGTTACATCGTGCCCATGTCAATATCTTGAGAGCCTTTCTTGTTAAATTTGTTTCTTGTGATTAAAAAAAAAAAAAAAAAAAAAAAAAACAACGAAAAAAGAGAGAAAAAAGTAAAAAAAAAAGTGTGAAAAAAGAAGAAAAGAAAAAAGGTTCAGTATTCATTTTCATGATGGAAGATTTAGTTACAGAGGAAGACGACGTTCCACACTGCTTAGAAGGTAAAAGCTTCATTTTCTAATTAACCAATGAAATATCAAGACATAATCACGGTAGGACTGATTGAGTGTTCTAAGTTGTTTGACTGGCCTATCTTATGTTCAATTGTAGTTTGCGTGCTTGTCCTAAAAAGTTGTCTTTCACTTGAGTGCATTTTGTTTTCCAAAACGTCATGAGCGAATCCCTTGCTTTCATTGATACACAACTTACCTGTGAGGATATGGAGTTGAGACTTTAACATGATTGAGTTCTGAGGTTGGAGGTGTGATTTGTGTAATGAAAGGTTTTTGCTTAGTGAACACACACACGATGCTTTAGAAGTTATGATTGAAAAGATCTCGTTAGCGTCTTTGATCTCTGACAAACGTTTGATTGTAAAGCTTAAGCAGTTCTGCAAATTTCTTTAAGTTGTTGGTCATCATTCCATGTTCAATTTTTATGTCCTATGTTTCATTGCGCTTGAATTATAAAGGACTAACAATAAGTTGGTTAAGAATTGCGATAAATACCATGATTAATAATGTAATTTTCTCTAATATTATATGGTTGAAAGTTCATTATTATTATTATTATTATTATTATTATTATTATTATTATTATTATTATTATTATTATTATTATTATTCTCACACCCTTACATCCTTTTTAAATTAAGTTTTTTTTATTATAAAAGATCCGTATCTAAATGACAAATAAGGACAATATACAAACTTATGTAACTAATTTTTATTAAAAAAAGAAATTAATGATAGAAAACTTTTTTTATTCTTCCCACAGTATCCCCAAATTATAAACTATTGCTATATTGATATTTATAACAAAATTCTAATTTTCACCTTTTAATGATTATTCTACAAATTTTAAAAATATTTTGACCTCATTTTTATTTTATTTTATTTTTAAAACACGAAAGCATAGAGAAAATTTAATATATTTTCTTTGTTGCTTGTTGTATGACAATTTTTTTTTTTTTTTTTCTCTCATATCACCTTTATATCTTTTTTTGTAATCCTTTTCTTTTCTTAAGACAAATTATGTCACTTTTTTTTTTTTTTTTTTTTTTTTCTGTTGTCACATTAATTTTTTTTCCTTAATTATTTTTTTTAGAATTTATAAATATAAAATTCCTTATCAGTTAGCAGCTTAGGGGTTCAATGATGTAGGCAATCAATTTGGTTGGAAGAAGGTCTGAGTGGCGCATCTCCTAATTTGAATTGATTGATTCTAATAGAGCTGCAATGAATCCCTCATTGAACTAAAAAAAAAAAAAAAAAAAAAACCGCTTCTTGTCCAAAATTTCAAAAAAAAAAAGAGAGAGAGATAAATGATAATATTAAAATAAAAATAAAATGATCAAGAAATATTAATTATCTGAAATTAGTTAGGGGTAATTTAGGAATAACTCGGGTGTTTAAAAAGTAAATTTAATCATCTAAATTTTAAGAAGGTATTTAGTTAAAACGGAGTGTGGAGAGTTAAAAATAAGATGTAAATAAAACCACCATTTTTATAAATGGATCCAGCACAAATTACCGAAGTACCATCGAATAAAATTATTGAAAGATTTTCGAAAAGGTAAGAAAGTCACCACCCAAGTAACAAGAACTGTTGCAAAAAATGGTCGTGCATTGGCCTAAACAGTGCTTGGACTGATCAGGGCGGTAGGAAATGCACGGCGAGGTTGAGGCTCGCTCGCCTGTACCCAGCGCTTTGGGCTGGTGGTCAGTGGCGATCAAAGATCAGGAAAAGTGGGTTGCACCCTAGCTTGAGCCACTTGTAATGCTTACCCAATGCAATTCGGTGCGTAGGCATGGCGATAGATCCCAATTCTATGATTAATATGAAATCATGTCAACACAAGAATAATTACTCAAACTTACCCCAATCACCAAAGTATTAGTTAAGGAATTTTCCATCTTTTATATCCTAATCATAGGGCTTCCTAAAGCATAAGGCACCAAAACATACACCACATCTCTTCTGTTTACAGTGAAAACTTATCTTATAAAGTAATTATATGAGACGATTGTTGAACCGATTTGCTCGGGGAATGAGACATATAAACACCTGAGTCGGTTAATACTAACATATCTACATTTCAATTTTATTCCTAATGTGATTATATCTACTAATTGTAATTCTTATATCTTGGGCGATCTTGTAACCTTTTATCTCAAATTTATCATGTAGATTAACCAAAATTTCATGTCACTATTCTTATTCATATTTGAATTTTGAATAAGTGCTTCTTCTCAGTCATATCCTTATGATCTCACAGAGATCTTGCTGTGACAGACCTATTTAGATCAGTTCACTATCAACACCCACCATAGAAAGCTCTTTATTTTTTTAGCAACACTCCAAAATTAGGTATTGACCACAAGTTCTCATCTTTGAAAATGAAATGTTGATTTTTCTTTTTTGGTTAATCATGTTAAAAAACATGACTATTAGCTTATTATTCCTAATGTTTTTTCTTATGTCACGACTCTAAAGATGAGACCGTGATTATTGAGATATAATTAAATATTAACTTAATTAAACTAGATTAATTTTGAAAAATCTATGAAAATAAAGTAAAACATACAAATACCAAAATAAATATTAAAATATATTTCTCTGGCGTCTTTCTTTTACAAACAATATTTAAAACAATCCATAAAGTTTAAAATAATACAACTATTGGACAATGTTGACCAATATAGCTTATATACAGAAATACAGTATATCTCAGAATTAAAACCGTACATCCGAAATAAACGTACCGCTTCGAATCCCGCGCCTTCAATCCATTGGCATCCATTTGTCATGTTGTAAATCTAAACCACTAACTCTGGAAAGGATTTTAAAACATTAAAAATAGAGAAAAAGTGAGGGAAAAGTCCAGTAGGATATAATTTATAAAAACTGAATAAATAATGAAAATATAGGCCCGAAAGAATCATTCGGAACCAAACAACCTTTTTACTGAAAGGTAAATAAACTTAAATTCAGATTTCAGGCAACCAACAAGTAATTTAATGATAATTTACTTACAACCAATGCAAGGCCAAATACCAACGTAGTGGCCCGTACGGATTTCGAGTCGTGTCCCTAAGGATACGATCTCCATATCCTGATATCTAGGCTATCAACGGGCTTACCGGTTCTTAAAACATCTTATTTTAAGGAATATCTGTTAAAACCTTAATTCAGTTCATTATGAGCTCAATAGCATATTTCATGCTATTTCTAAAACATGTTTTGTCTTTAAAACATTTTCATAGACCAAAATACTTTAAAACAAAGCTAATAAAGATATGGACAAGAATATTCTACCTCTTGGTAATTCAGTCTACTGATAACTTCACGTTGCACAACCGTCTATTCTTGAAACTCCACAGCTCGTTCTGAACTTCCCAGAATCCATTTAACTTGCCTCAATCTGCGTGCACTGTACTGGTAAACTTTTTAACAGAGTGAAATTGGTGCAAATGGAGGTCATCATTGCGTTCATGATATCGAAACGAGTTAGGATATGGTCTCGGATCAACGAACGGATGTTAGGAGGCTACTGAACGGAAGATCACAGGAAAGGCCACCGGCGGTGGCGGAGACTCCCGGAGAGTTTTTCTGCGGCGGACATGGGTCTTACCCCACCTAAATCGACCATTATGAGTTCAATGGTGTGGTCAATTTCACCAAATTCGGCTTCTAACTGCTCAGATCGAACTCAAAAGCGTCGACAAAATCTGACGATTTTGATCTTAATTCTCCGGCTATGGAATCTCAAAATTAGTTGATGGCTTTCATTAACCATGATCTTCTGAGCATTTGGATACCAAAATCATGATGATCTAACGGTTAGATTTTTGGAGCCACCCTACAACACGACAATAGCGGCAGGGAGCTTGAATCTCCAGTAATCAGCGGTGGAACCTCAAAATTGAGTTGGGGCTTTTGCTGAACGTCTCGTTCTAAGTCTAACGAGCCCGACTGTGTCACTCACAAAGGCCTAAAAGGCATAGTTCGGTGAGGGGCGGCAGTGGCCGAATTTTGTAGCTTCGGCGAGAATCGAGGGATGCCGCTAGTTGGACTTTCTTCATCTCTTCGAGCTGAGTCCATAGGCACCGGAATCACTCCGATCAGAGGTCGGACGACAAAGTTACGATGGTGAGAAGTTTTGGTGGTTTTTGAAACTTTGGCCGGCGATTGCAGCTGTTTACGATAGAGATGGCAGTCGTGCGGCAAGTCAACGAGTCCAGCTCGTCGAGAGCTTTTCTATGGTGTGGGCGGTGTCGTGAAACGATACCGGAATCTCATTAGTGGTAGGTGGCCGGCGTGGAGAGAGAGTCAACGTGGGAGGGAGAAGGGGAGAAAAAGGAGAATAAGAAAAATGAGCTTAGAATTTTTGGATAAATTTGATAGTTAGACTTTAAAGTTTAATTTGAATAAAGTATGTAATGATTCATTTTTAATGTTCTAAAAAATTAGTTATCAATACTTAAAACTGTTCGAGGGACAATATTGTCAATGTTAAAACAATCATCTTTAAAGGGAAAAACCCTTACGTGATAATTATAACTGAAAATTTTTCACTAATCTCAGATTAATTAACACTAGCCATCGAATTAAATTAATTAATCTCAATTAATTTAACTGGGTGTCACATCTTATCTCCTAAACATGATTATTGTCTAAATTTGAATTCTATTTCTAATGTGATTATATCTATTAATTGCAATCTTTATCTCCAGGAGGATCTTGTAACCTCCTATCTCGAATTTATCGTGTTGGCTAATTTTATGCCACTATTCTTATCCATATTTGAATTTTGAATAAGTACTTCTTCTCAGTCATATTCTTATGATCTCGCAGAGATCTTGGTGTGACCGACCTATTTAGATCGGTTCACTAACACCCACCATAGAAAGCTCTTTATTTTTTTAGCAACACTCCAAAATCAGGTATTGATCACCATCACGTTTTATTACATTGATGGAAAAATTGTCATATTATAATAGCCATTAGAATTGACCTTGGTCCAGCCAACTTATCATACATTTCGTTTTCATAGTACAAAAACTTGTCGTTTGCTGACTGTTGACCACAGGTTCTCATCTTTGAAATTGAAATGTTAAATTTTTTTTTTTTTTTTTTTTTTTTTTTTTTTTTTTTTTTTTTTTTGTTTGGCTAGTCATGTTAAAAACATGGTTATTAGCTTACTAGTAGTGCTCAGAGGTCACCTTAATTTCCATCTTTAATTACTGCCGCAGTCGCTGGCCCATGTGCTTGTGCTCGGTTGTCTTTTAGTAAAATATTAAACAAAAATAGAATGAGTGCTCTTTTGACTTTTCAATCCACGTGGCATGAGGTTTCATTAAAACTGGAATTACTTTTTTTTACTATATTTAATCTTTTATTTTTCTATACGTTTTAGCAGAAATTTTAGCAAAATAAATTAAGTGAGATTAAGTCAAAATTTAAAGTTTAAAATGAGACTTTTTACAATTTAGAAGATAAACTAGAAACCACCTTAAATTTAAGGTGCACCGATGGATTAAACCTTCAAAATATATAATAACCACAAGTGCTGTCGGCTGAAATATAATACTATAGAACATGTCTGATTTGTTAGCAGTGGTAGTTTATGCATTGAAGTGCGCAAAAAAGGATATTTTTGCATTAAAAAAAAGTCTAGAAAAAAGGTTATTGGTAAGAAGGCATTAACTACTGTGGATTGTTCTAGTGGTGATTTCCCATTCATTTTCTAATGATCAATCTCCCATTTGCTTATTCAAAAATTTGGTCACCGTTCTATTAAATAAGAAAGAGACAAAATGTGGCAATTTAAGGCAACACCTTTAAGTTGCAAGATTCAATGAGATCTAACATCATTAAAAAAATAAAAATAAAAACTAAAATCTCTCTCTCTCTCTCTCTCTCTCTCTCTCTCTCTCTCTCTCCTCATCATTTGGACATGGGAGAACCTCAAGAAGTGCAACTCAGCGTCACTGGTAAGTCGGTTTTGTTCATATTCTCAATTGGGTTGTCCTCTGTTTCCATATTTCTTTCTCACTTATCAACTTTACAGGAAAGTAATTAAAGGAAGAGATATGAACTCGGAAAGTTACAATTATTTCTCTGTTAGATTCATGTAGTTTGGATTTCTTATCTCTCTCTCTCTCGCTCTGTTACTTTTGTCACTTCATATGTAAGAAAGTAATCACTACAAAAGTATCAGTCAATAATAGTGTACTCCATATAGCTATAATATAGCTTTAACTAACTGATTCCTTCAACTCTTTTCTCTGGTCATAGGGGCTATAAACAAATCCTATAGAAGAAAAGAAAACTCTAAGATTGACTGTGAACAAAGTAGTGTTTTCTCACTTGTAGAACAAAAACTGAGTCAAATTTACTCTTTTCTACACATATATAGATGGTAACAAGAGTCAAACATCACCTTTCAATATAAGTCATTCTTAAGAATCTGTACTGTAAAGAAGCCCTTTTCCATTTTTCATCTATTATCAAAATCCTTACATTATGTAATCTTTTTAGTAGCTCACGAAGCTAATGAAGCAAACCCTCATAGCCACACAAATGGTGCAATCAATCAGTCACGTATTCCTCAGCCAAGAAGAAAACTTATAAGCTGGATTCGAATCGGTATCTACGCGATCTTTCTTCTTGCTGGTCAATCAGTAGGAATGCTGTTGGGGAGATTGTATTTTGACAAAGGTGGGAATAGCAAATGGATGGGGACTCTTGTTCAGCTTGTAGGCTTTCCAATCCTGCTTCCCTACTATTTGCTCTCAGCAAAGAAGAATAAAAATGCTATAACAGAAAGTGGCACTAATATGATCAGTTCAAAACCACCTTCTACTTTAGTCCTTGCATCAATTTATACTGTTCTTGGCATACTTATAGCTGCAGATTGCTATTTGTACTCTGTTGGGCTGATGTATCTTCCTGTGTCTACTTATTCACTCATATGCGCATCGCAATTAGCCTTCAATGCTTTTTTCTCCTTTTTTCTCAACACTCAAAAGTTCACTTTTTACATCATAAATTCCTTGGTGCTTCTCACCCTCTCCTCGACTCTCCTTGTGTTTCAATCGGAATCTGAGGACAACCCCAATGTTTCCAAAGGGAAGTATGTGATCGGTTTCATTTGCACCGTTGGTGCGTCTGCAGGGTATGGATTGATGCTCTCCTTGACACAATTCTTCCTTAATAGAATCTTGAAGAGAGAAAGTTTTGCAGTGATCATGGATGTCATTGTGTGCGAATCACTTGTTGCTAGCTTGGCAACTCTTATAGGGCTCTTTGCGAGCGGGGAATGGAAGGATTTGGATGAGGAGATGAATTCGTTTGGGCTCGGGAAGTTGTCCTATGTCATGACACTAGCATGGACAGCCATAACATGGCAGCTCTTCAGCATTGGGGCAATTGGGTTGATTCTCGAGGTGTCCTCACTCTTCTCCAATGTCATGAGCGTTTTGGGTTTGCCTATTGTCCCGGTTTTAGCAGTGTTCTTCTTTCAGGAGAAGATGGATGGGATAAAGGTTATGGCATTGTTCTTGGCTATTTGGGGCTTCATTTCATATATTTATCAGAACTACCTTGATGCTTATAGCTCCAAGAAAGAGAGCAGCTAAAAGGTCTGATAAAAGCACAAAAATGCAGTGTGAAAATTGTTTGATTAATAACGTTTGTTAATTTTATGAGGTTTTACGTGGCATTTTTGCAAGATTAATATACACTTGTGGCTTTTGACAATTTTCTGTTTCAGTGTGAATACAGCCCATGCAAGTTAAAAGAGATGTAATTGTCCAAAAGTCCAACTATCGGTTTCCTTTGTCGTATGATTAACTTACCAAATTTAAGAAGATCCAATTGCCAATCGAGTGGTCAGCTTAGCCTTCTCCAACCTTGCAATCCGTGGATTATCATGCCATTTTTAGCATCCAAATGTGTGCAGCTCATTGCTAATTCTGTTGACGGTGAATTTTCGTCAATAGAAATATGCCGGGCTATCCAATAGTATCTCATTGGGTTTTCAGCTGGAAATTAACTGTATACTTGAAATTACGCTGTGAAGTGTTTATTTGTGTTTTCTGTAGTAAGAGAAATATGAAAATTGTGCTAAAGTGAAAGAACACATGAGATTTTAAAGTGGTTCATTCTGTTAATCAAGACTTACATCCACTGTATTGTTGTATACATTTTCTTTGTTCTTTGATTACATGTAAAGGAAAGAGAAAGAAAGAGCTAGAAAAAATGATGATTAGAGAAGGCTATCAAAGAAACGGATCCCTCTCTTGCACAGGGCTTTGCCCCTTTTATAGCCCAAGTTTACTTCATGTGCAGTTTTCTCCTGTAGGCCACCACTCGAGTGCCTATTATCCTATAGGTTTGGACCCATAGCCTGCTAATCACCTTTGGGACTGTTCATTTATCCAATTAGTCCCCTATTACGGCTCTGCATTTCCTGTAACCTTCCACCGTTCACTTGTGGGTGGTTCAAGGGTGTGTAATTAATGCCTACATTACAGACATCCTCCAAATCCAGACGTAACTCCAAGTCGTTCCACGTTTATACAGCCGGCTCTGTGTAATCTTGTATTTATACGGTCGGTGCCTTACGAAATAGTGCTAGGCGCAGACCCCAACTCGGTCGACCTTAACGAGATGCCCTTAATACAGACGTTAGATTGACGTCGAGGGTTCTTGGGGTCGACGGTTTCATGGGTCGACGTTTTGCTGACGTGGCTAATATAAGGCCACGTGGAGTGCTACCATTGTCCGACGTGTCGAAGCATATTTTTTCATACAACAAATTCCAACCGTGATTAACTTCCAAATTTGAGCTCCAAATCATATTTAAAAGTTTCCCTTGTGGATGCTGGAGGTTGTCAAAGATATACCTTGATTCCTTGCACATAGTCATCTTGAAGTCCAGGTTCATGCCTTAGCCGTGTATTGCCTACCCTTTTTCCAAATTGATTTGTAATTTTATTTTCTTTCCTTTTTTTGTAATTTGTTTTATTTTTTATTTTTTGTAATTTATTTCCTTATTTTCTTGGCACCCCTAAACACTACAAATATAGGGCTCTCCTTCTTGTATTTTCCATCTTTTGAATTGAGAGAAATTTCTGAATCAAAGTTTGATCATGTTTAATTCTTATTTCCTTAGCTTTTCTTTCAGTGAGAGATGAGTAACACGTCTTTTTTATGAGTGACACACAACTGAGCAAAAAGCTGAGTAAAGAGTAAATTTTAAATCCTCTCAACTTTTATTTATTTCAAAATATGGTCTGCTAAACTTTTATATAAGTTTAGTAACACTTTTCTTATGTAATTTTATCATGCAATGTTTTGGTAGAATTCTTTTATGAGTTAATCTTTTACTGTAATACTGTCGAGAGATATTGTCGATTTTAGATAACTTATAATAATAATCTTCATAGAATTAACGTGAGAGTTTGATTTATTGTTTCGCTTGTCTCTTCAAACTTTCATTTTCTATTAATATATTTTGTTATTTGTCACTTTTTCGTGGGATCGACCGTCCGATTTGTGCTATAAAATGACCACTTCAAAAAACTAATTTGGGCATTAAACAATGTCATAAGAGAAATATGAGCTTCACCCTATAATAGAGTATGTATTAATTTAATCATTGAATGAAATTTCTCCCTTTTAAAAAAATATTGGAATGTCAACTTTTAAAATTTTCTTAATTTTATCTTTCTTTTATTTTGTTACCCTCTCATTCTGTTTGTAAAAATTTATTGCTATTCCAAGAACATAATTCAGGTTGTTATGTTAGTTTTTTCTTCATTTTTCTTTAGTGTACTTTTATTTGAGAACAATGACTAGAGATGTAAGAACGAGCCGGCCCGGTCTGGCCCATTCTCTTTAGGGCCACGCGGGCTGCGGTATATATAATCGTTAACCACATTCATCTCAAAACCAAATGAGCTGACAACTTGATGAAATTTGTAGTACCATTGATGGGAAGCTTGCTTAAGCCCATATATGGATTTCTTTAATTTGCAAACCATATTCTTTGCATCGCCTAACACAAAGTTTTCTGATTGCATCATGTAAATCATCTCATCAATGTCATCATTGAGAAACGCAGTCCTTACATCCATATGATGCAACTCAAGGTCAAAATGTGCCACTATTGCCATTATTGTCCTAAAAGAATCTTTCGATGAAACCAGAGAGAAAGTCTCTTTATAATCAATGCCTTCCTTTTGAGTAAAGCCCTTTGTAACATGACAAGCCTTATATCTCTCCACATAACCTTTCAAATCCCGTTTGGTCTTAAATATCCATTTACAACCAATGGGCTTCACACCTTCAGGCAATGAGATGAGTTCCCAAACGTTGTTGTCTTTCATGGACTTAATCTCTTCATTCATGGCATCAATCCACTTATGAGAATTAGTTCTTTGCATGGCTTGATGAAAATTGATTGGATCATTTTCCACCAATCCAATGTCATTCTCATGGTCTTGGAGAAATATGATGTAATCATCAGAAATCGCACTTCTCATTTATCTAGTGGATCTCCTTAATGGCAATTGTTCTTGAGGATGTTGAGTTTGTTCTTCAGGAATAACTTGTTGGCCTTGATCAGGAAGATTTTCAACATTGTCTTGTGGTTCTGGTATTGCTTCTTGAACAACATCAGGAACAGGAGCCTGATCATTGTCAATAGAAATCATAGGAACAGAAACAGATTCCTCTTTAAAGACAAAGTCTCTAACCTTATCTCTCGGCCCAAACACAATATCCTCAAAGAACTGGGCATTTCCCGTCTTAAAGAAGGATCTAGATGTGGGATCATAAAACTTATACCCCCGAGATCGTTTAGAGTACCCAACAAAATAACTACTGACTATTCTTGAGTCTAGTTTCTTTCATTTGGCCTATAAGGCATTGCTTCAGCTGGACAACCCCAAATGTGTAAATGCTTTATATTGGGCTTCTTGCCCATCTATAATTCATAAGGAGTTTAGCCGCTGCCTTAGGTGGAACTCTGTTAAGAATGTAAGCTGCAGTCTTTAGTGCCTCACCCTAGAGTGAATCTGGTAAGGTAGTATGACTAACCATACTCCTCATCATATCCTTTAATATTCTATTTTGTCTTTCAGCAGCACCATTCATAGTGGGACATCCTGACATGGTGTACTGTGGGGCAATACCGCACTCTTCTAGGAATTTAGCAAATGACCCTGGACGTTGTTCTCTTATCCATCATATATGTCATAGTATTCACCACCACTTCCTGACATGGTGTACTATTAGATATAAATTCTTTATTGATGAAATCCTTCGTCACACCAAGATCTATCATGTCAAATCATTAAGAAGAATAGACTTAAGCAGAAGCATACCTGAGTCCATGAAAACGGATTGTTTATTGAATCTTGTGGTTCGTGATCGATCTTTTGGTTCTTGGTCTTCCAAATTATTCAGTATGAATGCCTTGAGAAGGTTCTCACTTTTCTAATGATGGGATATCAGAAAAGTTTCATACCTCTAATTTGGGGACCACATCCATTTATATAGAAAATAACTTTTCATTATTTCTAATTGGACCCATCATAAAATAAGAAATAACAATTTGGTCTCTACACATATTAGGCCCACACTTATTAGATGCAACCTAAAACCTTATTTGATCACTTTAAATGGGCTTAACATAATATGATAACATATAATATACAATTATTATTATTATATATGTATATATGCACGTCCAAAATCTAACAATTCTATGTTATTTGGTAAATCTACGCTGTAAATCTTTTTTCTACTAACATAACATATTCTTTCTTATCTGGTTAATCTTAAATTTACGTTGTAAATTTTTTATTTACCATCATAACATATTTTGTATCAGGAAATTTCTATTCACACACTTCATTTTAGTCTCCATATTCTTCTTTAAACTAAAAGTTCTTATTACAAATCAAAAAGGTACTAGACTTAATTATATAATTAAATTTTATTACAAAAAGAAAATTAATAATAGAGTTTTTCTCTTTTCACACATCCCACATGTCATATCTCTAAATTATTTTGCTATTTTTTTTAACTGATAAACATTGCTAATTACATGGAGACATATTAGTTATTTACTTATTGCTATTTGTTGTTTGAAGATGTTCTTGCTTTTTCTTCTATTTATCGTTTTATATATATATATTTTTGCTAATCGTTTTGTTTTTTAAGGCTAGTCATTCAACTTTTTTTCTTGGTTGTTAATAAAGTTTTATTATTATTTTTTTCCCTTCGTTCCTTTTTTCCACGTTTTGCTAATTGCTACTTGTGCTAATCATGTGATCATGTCAACTGATGTTTATGTATAACTTTATCAGTCTGTTGTCCTTTTTTTTTTTTTTTTTCTTTATTTGCTTTCTTTCCTTATTTTCGAGTTGTTTTGTTTCGACTTTAACAAATTACATTTCTACCTCAAAAGTTTTGAAAAATTACATTTAGATATATTATTTTTTTATGGCCCCCTAAACTTCTTGATAATTACATTTTGATCCCTATACTTTTTGAAATTACATTTTGGTCCCAAAATGCATTTTGATCCTATCTTTTGAAATTTTACAAATAGGTCCTTATAAGTTTTCTCAACCTATCATTTTATCTTCTCGGATTTCGACCTCAATCGTGGTCTCAACATTGAAAGGGAAGTGATATGTTAGGTTGTCCAGATGGTGGTCCCAACTCAACCCCAATTGAGGTGCTGGCTCAAGCCTAATGGCCATCACGACTCGATTATGTCATCAATCTTGATCATTCAGTTTAATCTTGATGGTGATTCTGATCCTAACTCAAGCACGGTCCCAAACTCATTAGTCCAATCACAATTGCAGTCCCTACCTATTGCCTTCACTGTTAAACCAACCAGGTCCTAACTCATTCGTGACCTTAGTTTCAATAGCGACCACAACGTAAAATTTTTATTAAAAGGTTTTGAAAACAAGTAATTTTGTTCTATAATTTAAAAAATTTTGACAACAACTGAGAAAAAAGAAAACAAGATTACCAAACATGTTTTCAAAAAAAAAAAAAAAAAGTTTGCAATTTTTCATTTAAAAAAATATAAAAAACTGTTTAAATGAAAATTACCAAACAAGCCCATAAATTATTAGTTTAAGAATTCTATAGTAGTGTAATTTTCACACCCCATCAGAATTCAGTTTACAGTTGTGTCGAATTATATGATTTTGATAAGATTTAGTATTTAACATATCCTTTGTTATCTAGTTACTCTTAAATTTACATTGTAAATTTTTTATTTACCATCATAACATATTCTGTATTAGGAAACTTCTATTCACACACTTCATTTTAGTCTCCATATTCTTCTTTAAACTAAAAGTTCTTATTACAAATCAAAAAGGGTACTAGACTTAATTATATAATTAAATTTTATAACAAAAAGAAAATTAATAATAGAGTTTTTCTCTTTTCACACATCCCACATGTCATATCTCTAAATTATTTTGCTATTTTTTTTTAACTGATAAACTATTGCTAACTACGTGGAGACATATTATTTATTGATTTATTGCTATTTGTTGTTTGAAGATGTTCTTGCTTTTTCTTCTATTTATAGTTATATATATATATATATATATATATTTTGCTAATCGTTTTGTTTTTTAAGGCTAGTCATTCAACTTTTTTTCTTGGCTGTTAATAAAGTTTGATTATTATTTTTTTCCCTTCGTTCCTTTTTTTCCACGTTTTGCTAATTGCTACTTGTGCTAATCATGTGATCATGTCAATTGATGTTTATGTATAACTTTATCAGTCTGTTGTCCTTTTTTTTTTTTTTTTTTTTTTTTCTTTATTTGCTTTCTTTCCTTATTTTCGAGTTGTTTTGTTTCGTTTTATTTCTCTGATTTTTTTTTTTTTTTTCTTCTAACTCTATTCCTAGCTAATGAAATCCCTTATTGCCCTATTCAACTTAAAAATAAAAATAAAAATAAAAATAAACAAACAAACAAACAACAACAACAACAACAACTTTATGCACAAAACTTCAACAAAAAAATAGAGATAGATAAATGATAATATAATTAAAATAAAAAAGATGGGTGTTAAAAGAAAAATAAATTAGTCAAGATTAATTAATTTTATGAAAGGAGTTAAAGGTAATTTGGGAATAATAAGGGTATGAAAAATAAATTTAATAATTTAAAAATTATGCGGGGTTTGTAGTAAGGTGTATAAATATAACCACTCACTGTGTTATTGGATTTACTTCTAAATCGTTTATATAGTAATTAACATAATATGCACTTTACGCACAAAGCTTTGTGCTCACATTTATATATATATATATATATATATATATATATATATATATATATATATATATATAGAGAGAGAGAGAGATATGCCCTATTGAACTTCAAAAAATAATTAAAAAAAAAAAAAACTAACTTTATGAACAAGGCTTCAACAAAAGAAATAGAGATAGATAAATGATAATATAATTAAATGGGTGTGAAAAGAAAAATAAATTGGTCAAGAATATTACTTAATTTTATGAAAAGAGTAAAGGTAATTTGGGAATAATAGGGGTGTGAAAAGTAAATTTAATAATTTACAAAGTTGTGTGAGGTGTATAGTTAGAAAGGAAGAGGTATGTATAGAATCACTCTTTGTGTTATCATCGTTGTTGGATTTACATCTAAATCCTCTATATAGAAACTAACATAATATATTATGTGTTTTGACAAGTATTTATCGGTAAATTAGAGAATTTAGCGGTAAAATCCCTATATTTAGAAGTCGTTGACGTTGGTGTCGGCGTCTACAGTCACAGTTTTACTGCTAAATCTCTATGGCCTCGTTCACTTCATAGATTTGAGTTTTTAATTCGAGCTGAGATATGATGTTTTCTGAGAGTTTTACACTGTAGTAGAAAAAGTTAGATATGACATTTTCTGAGAGCTTTTTACTGTAGAAATTTAAAACTTAAAACTCGAATCGGTGAAATGAACGAGACCTATGTTTGCCATTCGATGACGCTGACATTGATGCCAACGTTAGAGAAACAGATTTACAGATAAATCTTTGTATTTATCTGTAAATAACGATGGGCGTCAACGACGGAAGGTTTATCAATAAAATTGTATATTTAACAGTTACTAATGACTTTGCAAGTGTCGACGTTGATGTCATCCTAGGCACCGGTGACAGATGATCTAAGGAGAGAGAAACACTAGTAGAGAGAGGTGAGGAAGAGAGAGAGTTAGGATACTTATGATTTTACAATAGTGTTTTAAAACTAATTTATCAAACCATGCTATTTATTATCTTTTATAAAACATTATGTTATTATTTTCCCATATCCATCTAAAATATGTTATTTCCTCGATCTTTCTTTAAATTATACCGCACAACCCATTATTTAAGCTTTTGCAAATTTATTAATGACATATTTTATGGATTGAAATTTTTCCGTCATCGTGCATGTGAAATAAACATATGACAGGCTTCATTTTTATAATTCAAATCACAGCTTAAATTTTTTTATTTCAATAATTTTTCTTATAAATATTTAAATTTAACTTTTTTACTATAATATTTTCTCTCACGTAAAAAAAAAAATTAACTTGTAACTTAAGTTGTGAAAAAAACACACCCGTTATTTGTGTGTTTGAAGTCTTGCAGTAGTCTGTTTGTAGACGTCACTTATTTGTAAAATCCGGTTTCCTTGATTTTAAAATTCTGTCGTTGGTAGACAAAAATATGAAAATTGTATTATGAAACGGCACGTTGCTAGTTTAGAATTGTTATCTTTTTAATAAAAGATCAGTTCCATGAAATTAAGCACATCACATTTTTCTTCTTAAAAAAAAAAAAGAAAAGAAAAAAGATAAAGCACATCACATTTCGTCTCCTTGTACTAGAAATGATGTGTTATTTCGTAGAAATTTAAATTGTTGTCCGGAGCAATAAAACGATATTTCGTTTTCTATTGACGTTACTGCGGTCTATCTCTAAACATTCGCATGTCGTTTGACGCTTGAAAAAATTTCTCAATCCAACCCAGCATGAGGGACACACTGACAAAAGCCACCACTCGCAAAGCTAAGTAAATAAACGGCCTACACAGTGACAATTCAGGAAAGGAAATGACAACAATATTCAGCCACTTCTAATGCTTACAAAAATGCTTTCAGTTTACATAGTGATAGATCCCCATCTCCTGTCCAGTTTCAGTGTTCAAAACGGCGTCTAACTAACAACATAATATCATATTTAAAAATTTTGGAATCCTTTTAATTGACTTTTCTATGTTTTAACATTTGAGTCTATTTGAACGATTTATTATATTGCTATTAGTTAGAAACCAATTAAGATATCAAAAATTAAAGAGACTTATTCCAATTTTATTGGCCTCATTTGGTAAAGTTTCCGATTTTAATGTTTTTGAACAAAATATTAAATATTTCTTTTATTTTTTTAATGTTTAGACAAAAAAATATGTTCGTACCTAGAATTTTTTTTATGTAAAAAGAAGTTTGGTAAGGTTATTTTATTGCATATTTTTTTTAAAAAAAAAAAAAAAAGTGAATAACTTTAACAAATTACATTTCTACCTCAAAAGTTTTGAAAAATTACATTTAGATATATTATTTTTTATGAACTATATTTTGGCCCCCTAAACTTCTTAATAATTACATTTTGATCCCTATACTTTTTGAAATTACATTTTGGTCCCAAAATGCATTTTGATCCTATCTTTTGAAATCTTTACAAATAGGTCCTCATAAGTTTTCTCGACCTATCATTTTATCTTCTCGGATTTCGACCTCAATCGTGGTCTCAACATTGAAAGGGAAGTGATATGTTAGGTTGTCCAGATGGTGGTCCCAACTCAACCCCAATTGAGGTGCTGGCTCAAGCCTAATGGCCATCACGACTCAATTATGTCATCAATCTTGATCATTCAGTTTAATCTAGATGGTGATTCTGATCCGAACCCAAGCACGGTCCCAAACTCATTAGTCCAACCACAATTGCAGTCCCTACTTATTGCCTTCACTGTTGAACCAACCAGGTCCTAACTCATTCACGACGTTAGCTTCAGTGGCGACCACAACGTAAGATTTTTATTAAGATGTTTTGAAAACAAGAAATTTTGTTCTATAATTTAAAAAATTTTGACAACAATTGAAAAAAAAAAAAAAAAGATCACCAAACATGTTTAAAAAAAAAAAAAAAAAAATCGTTTGCACTTTTTCATTTAAAAAAATATAAAAAAACTGTTTAAATAAAAATTACCAAACAAGCCCATAAATTATTAGTTTAAGAATTCCAGTTGCGTCGAATTATATGATTTTGATAAGATTTAGTATTTAATAACCATCGTAGAAGAGCTCGCAACACTCCAAAAGCAGGTATTGATCACCGTCACGATTTATTACATTGATGAGCAAATTGTCATATTGTTAACAGCCGCTAGTCTTGACCTTTGGTGGCCAAATTGTCGTACATTTCGTTTTCAGGGTTCAAAGGATCACAATTATGATGGATAGATGTAAAATAATTAGATTCATTTGTTTTTTTTTTTTTTTTTTTTTTTTTTTTTTTTTTTTGTTTTATTTTTTTATTATTATTATTATTATTTTATTATTATTATAAGAGACTAGGTTCATTTGTTGGAGTACAATGAAATATGAAAGCATTTATTATTAGCTACTGGTGTTGCTCAGTGGTCACATTAGTGTTCTCGGCCCACATGCAGCTGCCAGGCGATGTTTAGTAATGTTTCCCATGTGCTAGACTGCTGCTGGGTGATTGGTGTCATCAAAATTGAAAGAGACTAATCCGTAAGCCACGTGGTACATGGTTTCATTTAAATTGGAATACGCTCAAATAAAAAAAAAATGAAAATTCTAAATTTAAATTAAAAAAATATCCGGTTAAAAAAAAAAGCTCCATTCACCAAAACTAGATCAAAATCAAAAATTCATTTCTTAGGTTTCATTCGCTTTATGAATTTAAATTTTTAATTTAAATTGAGACGTAATTTTTAAAAATTTTTAACTATAGAAAAAAAATTAAATGTGATATTTTTTAAGAGTTTTTAATTATGTAAAAAATTAAAAATTCAAATCTATAAAATAAACGAGGTTATAGTTTACCCAATTAAACCAGTTTATAATCCGTAACACATTGCCGACATCCGAAAATAATTTTAGTGTAGTTTTGTTTATACATTGAAGTCCGGGAAAAAAAAGAGAGATATTTTTCATTTAAAAGATAAGTCTAGAAAAAAGGGTATTCGTAAGAAAGCAATCGCATTAACTATTATGGCATGCTCTAGTTGTGAACACGCCACACTTATCTTTATCAATGATTTGTACAATAAATTAATGAGGATTTGCTTTGGACCATCATCATTTAACTTCCGAAGAAGCCAATTTGCAACAGAGTTTCTAAATGCAATAAAATCGTGTTTGTATCCAAAACATGTACGTATCATAAAGAGCAACTTGTTTTCTTCTGGTGTTATTTTTGATCTACAACCAAAATAAATGATATATATTGACAAAAATTTTGATAGTCAAAATCACGGGATTTTTTCCTTTAACTGTATTGGAGACAATTTTTTTTTTTTTTTTTTTTTTTTTTTTTTTTTTTTTTAAAGAAAAGTAACCAGATTTGGATGATAAGCAAATTTCATAGCAACAAAAGTATAGCGTAATTCTATGTCCACCTTTTGATTTTCCATTCATTTCCTAGTCATTAAAAGATTCGGTCGCAATCCTAGCTATTAAATGGGAAGGAAAGAGAATGTGGGCAATTTTAGGCCACCTCCAAGTTGCATGACTCTTCACCAAAAAAAAAAAAAAGTTGCATGACTCGATGAGATTTTGGCATTCTTTATAGGTAAAGTCTCCAATACAGTATCAAATTAAAACGACACGTGTATATTTTTTTTTAAAATATGCATATTTTTTTCGACACATGTATATTTCTTTTAAAAACATGTATATAAATATTTAAATAAATTATAAGTGTCTCTTTACTTTATACATATTTTTTAAAAAAATATACCTGTGCTGAAAATAAAATATACATATTTTTAAAAAAATATAGATGTGTTGCTCCAATCTGATACCAGATTGGAGACAATTCCTTATTTATACTGAGGATTCCGTGCTGTTACAAGGCCTTGTATAGCCAAAATCTCTCTCTCTCTCTCTCTCTCTCTCTCTCTCTCTCATAATTTGATATGGGAGAAGCTCAAGAAGTGCAACTCAGTGTCACTGGTGAGTCGGTTTGTTCATATTCTCAACTGGGTTGACCTCTGTTTTCCATCTTCTTTTTTTTTTCTCACTTATCGACCTTACAAGGAAGTAATTAAGTAAAGGGATATGAACTTAAAAGTTAGAATTATTTCTCTGTTTTGATTCATGTAGTTCGGATTTTTAATCTCTCTCTTTCTGCGTTACTTTTGTCACTTTTTATAAAAGCAAGTAACCATTGCAAAGTATCGGTCAACAATAACAAAGTCTACTCGTTATCTGGGAGTTATAAACAAATCCTAAGAAAAAAAATATATAAAATAAGATTCACCGTGAACAAAGTAGCATTTTCTCTCTTATGTGGAACAAGAAGATGTCACGAATTCAATATTTTCTATACATATAGAATATAGATGGTAAAAAATATCAAACTAATCAACTTTTAATCGAAAAAGTCCTTTTCAAGAATCTCTTACTGTATAGAAGCACTTTTTAATTTTTCATCTAATATTATAAAATTAATCCGTACATTATGTAATCTTTTTAGCAGCTGAGGAAGCTAATGAAGCAAATCGTCAGGGCCATACAAATGGTTCGATCAACCAGTCACCTATTCCTGATCAGCCAAGAAGAAAACTTATGAGCTGGATTCGAATCGGTATCTATGCGGTGTTTGTTCTCGCCGGTCAATCAGCAGGAAATCTGTTGGGGAGATTGTATTATGAGAAAGGTGGAAAGAGCACTTGGACGGTAACACTTGTTCAGCTTGTAGGCTTTCCGATCCTGCTTCCTTATTATTTCTTGTTGGGAAAGAAGAATAAAAATGCTATAATAGAAACTGACCAAAATATGATCAGTCCAAAACGACCTTCTACTCTAGTCGTTGCATCAATTTATATTCTTCTTGGCCTACTTTTAGCTGCAGATGGCTATTTCTACTCTATTGGGCTAATGTACCTTCCTGTGTCCACTTACTCACTTATATTGGCCTCACAATTAGCCTTCAATGCATTGTTCTCCTTTTTTCTCAACTCTCAAAAGTTCACTTTTTACATCATAAATTCCTTGGTGCTTCTCACCCTCTCCTCTATTCTCCTTGTGTTTCAATCGGGGTCTGATGACACTCACAATAATTCCAAAGGGAAGTATGTGATCGGTTTCATTTGCACCGTCGGTGCGTCT
This sequence comes from Morus alba, assembly GCA_012066045.3. NCBI lineage: Eukaryota > Viridiplantae > Streptophyta > Magnoliopsida > Rosales > Moraceae > Morus > Morus alba. Next base: position 8,861,965 of record CP050227.2, read on the forward strand.
GCAGGGTATGGATTGGTGCTCTCCTTGACACAATTCTTCCTCAATAGAGTATTGAAAAGGGAAAGTTTTTCAGTGATCATGGATATCATAGTGTATCAATCACTTGCTGCAAGCTTGGCAATTCTTGTAGGGCTTTTCGCTAGTGGGGACTGGAAAGGTTTGGACGAGGAGATGAACTCGTTCGAGCTTGGGAAGTTGTCCTATGTCATGACACTAGTATGGACAGCCATAATATGGCAGCTCTACACTATTGGAGTTGTAGGGTTGATTCTTGAGGTATCTGCACTCTTCTCCAATGTCATGATCGCTTTGGGTTTGCCTATTGTCCCGGTTTTAGCAGTTTTCTTTTTCCACGAGAAGATGGATGGGATAAAGGTTATGGCAATGTTCTTGGCTATTTGGGGCTTCATTTCATATATTTATCAAAACTACCTTGATGATTATAGTTCCAAGAAAGAGAGTAGCCCAAAGGCCATAAGAGAACACGAGCTTCACCCCATAGAGAAAGAAAGATCAATATTTTAATCTATGAACTTCTCTAGTGCAATTTGGTTTCTCTTTTTCCCTATAATCAGTCATCTTCTTTGATAGCTGTTGTTATTAATTTATACCAACAAATCAAGTTTATGTAGAATGGTTGGATATCAATTCAAGTGGATGTTGGTTTCTCAAACCGGATTTTCAAAACAAATTGTGTGAAAGTACGGTATCGATCAAATCACATACATTAAAATTTAATGTAATTATTATTTCATGTTAATTTAACTATAAAGATATTAAGGAGAAGGAAAAGAATTTCACCGTCGCTCAATTATGACGTTAATCTTAAACTACTCTAATACTGTCTTGAGCTTTAAATTTCAAGAACACCACAATTCTTTCTCAATGTATGTTCAAATCAATGTGAACTCGAACTTGTAGACATTCTAATGGGTTTCTCAACACATGAAAATGATGAATGAGAAAGTCACCTATAGTTATCACTCACTTTTCTTAAAAGTACTATGTCTTATCTCTCATTAGTCTTTTTTTTTTTTTTTTTTTTTTCTGTTCCAAAAAAAAAATCATATAAAATTGATCTTTCATCTCATAAATATGCACCCACACATTTACTTTGCTTTTCCTCACCCCCCCCTTTTTTTTTATTGTTTTGAGAAACTTGGAGAGTTATAGGAGTGCGAGAAAAATTTCCTTCTTTCCATAAAAGTGGTTAGATTCATCCATATTAATTTAAAATAATGTTTAATTAATTTTAATATTAATTAATCAAATTAATTAATATGTGTATTTAGAATTCACAATTCTAAATTAATAAACATAACCCAATATGATATATATAGTTCATATTAGTCTTATGGAGCCGTTGAAAGGAACTATGGACATTATAATTTTAAGTTCCAATAATTTTGATAATTAATTAACACCTTAATTAATATATCAAAATTATTAATTCCAAATTAGTCCACTATAAATTTGGAATTGTACTCTTAAAATTATAAAATAATTATGTTTACAGAATTTGTGTTGTCCATTGATATAGTCATTACATATGAATTAATTCTCCATGCACGGTTCATAATTAAAGCTAAGAATTTTTTATTGACCTCTTTAATTATATCGTTCTCCATAGGTAGCATTGATCCTCTAATGAATAATATATTTTATGATCCAATCATAAAATTGAGCGCTCTAATTATTCAAGCATTGAATCAACACTTATAAGAATCGCCCATGTACCTCATTATGAAGGAATGGTTTTCATCTTGTAAATTATTATTCTCGACTATTTATTTTACTATGCTCCCAATATACCAACACTCTGACACTATTCATATGTGTCATTACTCAATATGTCAAAGAACATAATAGCATAAATAGAAGTCTATTAATTACTCATAATTAAGATTAATTCATATATAACTATCATTGATGAATATTAAATGCTCTATTTAATAACAAAATTTATTAGAGATTCATAGTTAATCGTGTTCTGGTCTTATGTAATCATATTACATAAAGTGTTTCATTCTAATAATCTCATTATTAACAATCTAGGATAAGATTGTCTCATTCAGAATGTAATGAACCACACTAGTAATTTTATATTAAACATCCCAACTTTAATTTATAATTACGGATAAGTTATATTATTTTACTTCAAACATTATCCTCTGCATATAACACTTTATATAATGTTTAAAGTTACATCTAAAATAATATAGGAATTTTTGATATTTATAAAACATCAAATGCATGTAAAATGTTATTGAAAAAATTTCTCATTTCATTAATAAACAGTAAAATATTTACATTTTATTTGATTTATGGGCACATACCCAATAGTGAATGTCTTTGTATTCCATTTATTATAGGATATTTTAATCAAATAGTTGATGTTGACAAAAATAAATAAATAAATAAAAGATTACTAAATTGGTAGCCCCACATTCTAAATGTACTTTATTATTTGTTTCTTGTCATTCTTTTGGTAAAATTTATTGGTGTTCCAAGAGTCATAATTTGGGGGACTTGTACTGGAAAACGATGATGTTATAAATCTTTATATAAGAAAATCCTTTCTATTTTTGTGTGAATTATAGTCATTTCTAAAATATGCATATAAAAATAAACAAAAATAGGTAAATCAGGAAATAGAGAAATATAAATTGATTACAACAAATGAACAAAACACGGAAAGGAAACATCAAATAACAAATATGAAATTTAGAAACAGATTAGTCGGGGCACTTGGATTGGTGTCTTTAAATAGATTCGCCTCACCATCGAACCATTTGTCTCTCGAATTATATTTTTCAGAATCATGCAGAGTTTTGCTATCTGGCCCAACATTCGTGCTCGTAGGATGCGTGCACGCAAGAGAGAGCCTCGTATTTAAAATTCAAGACACTTCATCTTTTTCCAATGTGGGATAAGACTTTTTCTCTTTGCATTTTTCTAACTTCCTTGGTAATTTTTAAGTGTTAATTTCTTATTAACCCATGCATCATTTTAATCCTATGAATATACCTTTTCGATCTCTTTATCGAGGAGAATAAGAATCCACCTAGACCCATCACAAAAACAATTATGTCACTAAAAATGATTTCCGCCTTAAAATGCTTTTTTTTTTTTTTTTTTTTTTTTTTTTTTCCAAGAATAGCTTTTTATTGCGTAACATAATCTTAAACTTTTTGACACCCTAGGCTTTAACACACATCCTTGAGGGGAAAAGTTAAGAGGGTTGCAACAAAAAAGATATCTACACATGCACGCACATATTTATGGTTACCTCTAGCGTCTATTTATATGTATTTTACGTGCATACAATATATTTTCGAGTAAAAAAAAGGACACGCGGTTTGAAGTTTAGAAATTCTGGCGTTTAAGTCTTAAAACGAATGTCCCTCATTGTTTATAAGATTGTTGTCTTAAGTCGACGACACGGTTTTAGTATATACAATTTCTGTCGCTTATATATATATGACTTTTCATTGGTCTTCATCACTTTGTTGTCCTTTCCATTTTGTTGTCGTTTGTTATGTATTTTTGTTTTTTGTTTTCTATAAAAAGTTTATTATGTTATTGTCCTCCATTTATACTGTTTTCCTTTTTTATTTATTTTTTTTTTATTATTTTTTTTTTTTTGCGTTCTTAGGGTAGTAGTCGTTTTTGTTCATTCAATGTACGTGCTTATCGTTTCTCTGTCGTTGTAGCTAGTTTTGAATTTTGTTGCCGTCTCATTTTTCTAACTAGCTTTTTCCTTTTTTTTTTTTTTTTTAATTAATTTGTTTTCATTTCATTGTCGCTTTCATTTTTTCATTCCTTTATATGTAATGTATTTGTCCTTTTCTTTTATTGTCATCGTGTTTGTCATTGTTTCAATTTCACTTTCTTGTCATTTATTTAGGTGGGCCTTTCTCTTCAACCATAAAATTCGATCCACTCAAATCGAATCAAATCGAGTCAAATCGAATCGAGTCATTAATTAATTTTCCGTCAATAGAAGGGTTTTTTTTCCCCCCCCCTGTCATTTTGATAGGTGATTTGGTGGACGTTTGATTAGTGGCTTTTAACTCAAAATATCCAAAGGGTTCAAAAATAAATATGTATAATTGTTTTTTTTTTTATTTTTAGAATATTTTTTAAATAAAGGAATTTTTCATTAGTCATGAAGTAAATTCCACACGAACAGCATTCACCTTACCATAATAAATAATTTTTAGGCATTTTTTTCAAATAAAAGTTTTTTTCTTTTTAGAAATGCTAACATATCACTATCTATATTTATTATTTGATTCGTAAAATTCACTATTTTATTTTCTGTTTAAATAATATTTTATCATGTTTGTAGAGTTCTTGTATCAAATAATAAATATAGAGAGTGACTGAATGAGTAATGTTAGCATATTTTTTGTTGGTTTATACTAAAATGTTGTTGATTGGTAAACTTTATTAGACATGGAAAAAAATTGGCCGGTGAAATTTTGATTGTGTACTTGTGACTTTTTAATTTGTATATTGTTTGATTTGTGTAAAAATTTTGGACGGTGAACTTTAGACCTTTGTTATTTTTGAATTAAATTGTAAACTGTCTGTTTTCTCACATTTGTCATTTATCAGGTGCTATTTTTTAATTTTGCGGTCGTTTAGTGTTACTTAGGTCCCCGTGACATATCATTCATAGAATTGTTTACATTGTTTCTGCGCTTGTTTTTTCATTTTTGGTTGTTTTCTTTTGGTTGACGCCTCATTACTTATAAACCCTTTTTCGTTTCGTTCACTTTCGTAAATAACTTAAAAATTCTATCTTAATTATTCCCTAATTAATGATGAAGACGGAGAATCTAATGGGAGGAAATATACGCCTAATTTCCAGAAAGCTTGTTGTTAAGCTCTCATTGATCCCTAAAGCTCATTACATAACTCGTCCGTTTCGTCTGCTCTACTATATTTTGTTGTTCATTACCTAACCATGTCCAAAAACAACTTTTTGACTAAATAAGCCAAAAGCTATTTATTTTAGGGAGAAAGAAGAAAATAGGTTAAAATTTGATATGAATTAAAATTAATAGGCCAATAGTTTACATAAGAAAATAAATATGCCAAATTATTATTTTCGTCCATAATTTGTCTGATTATGAACCATAACTTGACAAGTTATTATTCATAATTATCCATAACTTGTCTAGTTATGAACCATAACTTAACAAGTTTGTCCATAACTTATTTGGTTATGAACCATAACTTGACAAATTATGGCCTATTAATTTCTATAACTAAAAATTGGCCTATATACTTTCTTAAGCTTTTCAAATTGGCATATTTTCTACTATTTCTCTTTATTTTAAATGGTTCTAAACGTAGCCTAAATCTATTGAGTTTAATTATTTAAATTGTTGGAAAAAAAAATGCCTTGTTAAGCCATTTTAAAGGCCCATTTTGAGGCCCATATTCGAATGGGGCTCAATAGGTTTTTAGGACGGGTCTTAATGGATTTGCATTCTCCGTCGCGAGAAGATCGAATTCGATTATTTATACACTCAAAATGGATATTAGGTGAATAAGAAATTGATGTTCTAAGTATGTTACTTGAAATGGTTAATATAGTTAGAAATTGCAAAACTCTCACATTGGCTAGGAATGAAGCCTTAGTAGTATTTCTAAGTGATTGCACTTTGATGCCTAAGTAAGCATGTATACTAGAGAGGCTTTCTCATGCGTAGAGAGAAGGGGTGCGAATCACGGTCCCAGTAGGTTGGGGCCCAATGTGTGTGTTCGAAAAACTCGCTTCGTGTGAGCTTTATTTTAAAATTTTTCTTTTTATTTTTTCCAATTAAAATTTGAAACTATTGTATTAGTGGTTGATTAACTCTGCATTAGTGCAGGGTGTGGAAACTACAGCAATAACCATTGGTTTATGGACATTTAAACTCGAATCTAGTCACATTTAGGAGCAGATGCATATGGAATTTCAGAGGTTGTAACCTCTTAATTGAATCACCATCAAGTTCGAATAAATTGCCTTTATTCATCTTTATTCCAGCCTTGTAATATCCCCTAAAGCAGGCTATATGAAGGGGCCTCTCCAGCCATTTAAGAGAACACTTGCACATAGCACTCACCCTCTCTCTCTTGAGTTCTTTCTCTTGTTTTCCGAGTTGTTCTTGTGTTCTTTTTGTAGTTCGGTTTTGGTGATAGAGGGAAGGTCCAAGTTCTAGTTCACCGGACAGTTCTGATAGTACTTCGAGCTACCGTCATTGTCGTTGTATACTAGGAGATGAACGCCCAATGTTTCCTCAATTACTCGCCGGAGGGGACGAATCTGTTTTAAGAAAAACGTGGTTCACGTGCCTCGACATCCTTGCAATTTAGTTTTCGAGTTTGGTAGAAAGGTTGAATCAGTGTTGTAACAATTTTCGTTATTTTGTTTTTCCATAAGTTATTGTTGTTCTTCTTTGTATTATCTATATTTTCCTAATAATCTTAAAATAGAATCAGATTTATACAAAGGATGACTTTGCAGGAGGAAAAAAAAAAAAAAACGTCTTTCTTTTTGTTGCTCAAAATTTTTGCCAATTTCCTTATTAACATGGAAATTTTTGTTATTGAAAAAATGGTTGATAACATGAACGTTGTTGTTTCTGCTGGAAGCAACACTATGACGCCTGAGCTGCCACCTGTGGGACAAACGTCTGTCTCAGTCCCGAACCCGCTTTGACCTCGACCTAGCCTTCACCCGTCTCGGTTCCTATGAACCACAATAAAAAGCCTGATAAATTCAGTGGGTTGAATTTTAAGACTTGATAACAAAAAATGTTGTTTTATCTGACAACACTGAATCTTGCGAGATTCTTGAAAGAGGATCCTCCTATTATTAGAGAGGATGAAGTGGATGCTTAAGCATTCCACGCGGTTGATGCATGGAACCATTTTGACTTCCTGTGTTGGAACTATGTGCTTAACGGCTTGGCTGATGGGCTTTACAACATATATAGCTCAAAGAAAACAACAAAGGAATTATTGGAATCTTTGGACTAGAAATATAAGTTTGAGAACGTGGGTGCTAAGAAGTTCTTAGTAGGCCAATTCCTGAATTGCAAGATGGTGGACTCAAAGACTGTTATTAGTCAAGTACAAGAGCTCCAATTAATAATTCACGAGATACATGCTGAGGGAATGGCTATTAGTGAATCCTTTCAAGTAGTTGCACTGGTTGATAAGCTACCCTCTCCTGGAAGGAGTTCAAGAGCTATCTGATGCACAAGAGAAAAGAGATGATTGTTGAGCAATTGGTTGTCAGGCTTCATATTCAAGAAGACAATAGGTTAACTGAGAAGAAGTTCTCCAATGCAACCGTAAGCACTGCTAAGGCTAATGTGGTGGTGCATGATAGCTCCAAAAAGAAAGGAAAGTCCAGATCCAAGTTGGGACCAAAGGGAGGAATTGTCAAGAAAAAATTCTAAGAGAAGTGCTTCAATTGTAACAAGGTTGGGCATAAGTCGGCAGACTGCAGGTTGCCGAAGCGAAACAAGAATAAAGAGGCCAATGTTGTGTACACCATTTCTAAAGAAGTGTCCGACATTAGCTTGTCTGTTGTGGTCTCCAAAGTGAACTTGGTCGACTCCAATCCAAAGGAGTGGTGGCTCAATACTAGGGCTACAAGACACATTTGTTGTGAGCGGGCCAAGTTTGCTGATCTAGTTTTGTTGGAAAATGGAGAGAAGCTATTCATGGGCAACTCTGCAACTTCTGTGATCAAGGGCCAAGGAACGGTGTTCTTGAAGATGATCTCGAGCAAGGAAGTGAAGCTCCACAACATGCATTATGTGCCCGACATCCGGAAGAATCTCATATCCGGGACAATGCTGAGCATGCATGGCTTCAAGATCGTGTTTGAAGCTGATAAGATAGTTTTGTCTAAGATGGGAATGTATGTAGGGAGGGGTTATGTAAAGAGTGACATGTGAAAAATGAATGTCATAGTTGTAAAACCCAAGAAAATGAATAAAAAGAAAGAATCTTCCATTTATATGCTTGAGTCTTCTAACTTATGGCATGATAAACTAGGACATGTTAATTATAATACTTTACGTAGATTAATTAACTTGGATAAAAAGGAATACTAACAAGGTCATCATTCCAAACGATATAAAGGAATACTAAGCCACTTGATCTAATACATAGTGATGTTTGCGACTTAAAGTTTGTTCAAACTAGAGGTGGTAATAAGTATTTTATCAATTTCATTGATGATAGCACAAAGTATTGCTATGTATATTTGCTAAAAAAAACAAAGATGAAGCTTTAGAGAAATTTGCTCTCTACAAGCAAGAAGTTGAAAACCAACTTAATAAAAAGATTAAGATGGTTAAAAGTGACCGAGGTGGTGAATATGTTGAACCACTTAGTGTGCTTTGTGCACAACATGGAATTATTTACGAGGTCACACCTATATATTCTCCCCAATCGAATGGCATTGTTAAATGAAAAAATTGTACCTTAAAGGATATGATAAATGCAATGTTAATAAGTTCTGGGTTGCCACAGAACATGTGAGGGGGAGCCATTTTATTAGCTAATTACCTCTTAAATAAGGTTCTGCGTAAGAAAGTCGATAAAACCCCCTATAAATTGTGGAAATGAAGGAAACCTTCCTATAAATACTTGAAAGTGTAGGGGTGTTTGGCCAAGGTAATGGCTCCAACACCAAAGAAGATGAAGATAGGTCTGAAAACGGTTGATTGCATCTTCATTGGGTATGCTCATAACAATACTGCAAATCGGTTCCTTGTGCACGAGTCTAAAAACCTTGACATACACATGAACACGTAATAGAGTCTAGGAATGCATCATTCTTTGAACATGTATTTCCATGCAAGGCTAAGGAAGATGAGCCAAATTCGTCAAAATGAATTTTGAGACTATCATAGAAGATTGTAGTCAAAATTCTGAAAACGATGAAAATGTGGAAATAGAGGAAGAGCCTAGACGAAGTAAGAGGGCAAGGATAGAAAAGTCTTTTGGACCATATTTTCTAACCTATATGCTAGAGGCTGAACCTCAAACGTATAAAGAAGCTATGAGCTCAACTGAGGGTCCTTTATGGAAAGAAGCCATTAAGAGTGAGATAGATTCCATTTTACAAAATCATACTCGGGAACTAGTAGACCTTCCGCCAAGAAATAAACTACTAGGTTCTAAATGGATTTTTAAACGAAAAATGAAGACAAATGGAAAAATTGACAAGTATAAGACCAAACTAGTAATAAAAGGTTATAGACAACAAGAAGGCTTAGATTACTTTGATACATATTCTCTTGTGACGAGAATAACATCTATAAGGATGATACTAGTAATTGTTGCGCTGCGGAATCTTGAAGTTCATCAAATGGATCTGAAGACAACCTTTCTAAATTGAGATCTAGGAGAAGAGATCTACATGGAACAACCTGAGGGTTGGTGAAGTCTTTATACAGACTGAAACAAACACCAAAACAATGGCATAAGAAATTTGACGATGACATAAGAAATTTGACGATGTCATGATGTCAAATGGATTCAAAATCAATGAGTGTGACAAATGTGTTTATGTCAAGAATATAGAAAACGGTTATATCATACTTTGTCTATATGTAGACAACATAATAATTGTAGGTAGCAGTGATCAGATGGTCAAATTTACCAAACACATGTTGAACTCAAGGTTTGACATGAAAGATATGGGACTAACTGATGTAATTTTGGAGATCAATATCAAAAAGGTGCCTGATGGTCTCATATTGACTCAGTCACATTACGTGGACAAGATACTTGACAAGTTTAATAAAGATGATTTTGGTATAGCCAGAACTCTTATTGATATAAGTCAACATCTGTCTAAAAATAGAGGAGAAATCATATCCTAGGTGGAGTATGCTAGAGTGATTGGTAGTCTGATGTACTTAATAAGCTATACAAGACTAGATATTGCCTTCACTGTAAGTAGGTTGAGCAGATTCACAAGTAACCCATGAGATGACCACTGAAAAGCAATTGTGAGAGTACTGAGGTACTTAAGATATACTTGTGACTATAGACTGCATTACACAAGAGAACCTATTGTTTTAAAAGGATACTCTAACGCAAGTTGGATATCCAATACACAGGATTCTAAGGTTACCAGTGGATATGTATTCGCCTTGGATGGTGCAGCTATTTCATGGAAATCCTCTAAGCAAACGGTAATAACCAGATCCACGATGGAAGCTGAGTTCATCGCTTTGGATAAAAGTGGTGAAAAAGCTAAATGGCTTAGACATTTCTTGGAGGACATTCTGGATTGGCCAAAACCTGTACCTACAATTTACATACACAGTGATAGCCAATTAGCTATGGTAGAGCACCCAATATGATGTATAATGGTAAGTCTACACATATATGTCGTCGACATAATACCATTAGACAACTGATCTCAACGGGAGTCATAGTCGTTGACTATATAAGGTCGAAAGGCAATATTGCGAATCCGCTGACCAAAGGATTGAATAGAGATCAAGTTAAAAAGACAAGAGGAATGGGACTAAAGCCTATGGAATAAATAGGTTGAAGCAATGGAAACCCAACCTAACTGATTGAAGATCCCAAGATCTGGGTTCAATGGGACAACTAAATTGTTTAGACCAGTTGAGTTCACTGTGGGGTAACCCCGGCCTATTCCTATGATGATAACAATGAAACCTGTATGAGAAGAGGTTAAACATTAGTTTTTAATAATTCTAATGCGTCGGATACCTCAGGAATCCAAACGGAGTAATACGGGTTACTCTTCATTAAGAAATCACCTATGTGACAGAGAAGTGAGGCCGCTTCAAAGGAGAATTGTGAGGGCTCAAGTCTTTAGAAACTCTTGCAAAACCATGTAGATGTTCATGGCCAAAATGAACATAACCATGAGAATAAAACTATGTCAGGAAGATGTTTGTGTGAGGTATATTAACGTTTACATAAAGGCATAACAGTTTAAGGCCATCGCGTCTACTGGTCAGCTAGTAAAGTTAATTTATTCTCATGAGGGAAGGTTCAAGGGTTAACGCCTACTTATCCTTTGCAGGCATTAATTGTAGAACTCTATCACCGTGTCAAGTCTATGTTTTTTTTGTCGTCAGTCAATTTTCATTCATGTGGGGGATTGTTGGAAAAAAAAAGGCATGTTAAGCCATTTTAAAGGCCCATTTTGAGGCCCATATTTGAATGGGGCCCAATAGATTTTTGGGAAAGATCTCGATGGATTTGCGTTCTCCGTCGCGAGGAGATCGAATTCAATTATTCATACACTCAAAACAGATATTGGGTGAATGAGAAATTGATGTTCGAAGCATGTTAATTGAAGTGGTTAATGTGGTTGGAAATTACAAAAATCTCACATTGGCTAGGAATGAAGCCTTTGTAGTGTTCATAAGTGATTGCACTTTGAAGCCTAGGTAAACATGTATACCAGAGAGGCTCTCTTAAGCGCAGGGGCAGTGCGAATCACGATCTCAGCAGGTTAGGGCCCAATGTGTACGCCCGCAACCTGTGGACACGAATGCCGGATCGAAAAACCCACTCCGTGCAAGCTTCTTTTGTAATTTTTCTTTTTTATTTTTTCCAACTAAAATCTGAAACTGCCGCATTAGTGGTTGATTAACTCTGCATTAGTGCAGCGTGCGGAAACTGCAACAATAACCATTGATTTAGGAGCAGATGCATCTGAAATTTCAAAGGTTGTAACCTCTGAATTGAATCACCATCAAGCCGTGAATAAATTGCCTTTATTTGCCTTTATTACAGCCTTGTAACATCCCCTACAACAGTCTATATGAAGAGACCTCTCTAGCCATTTGAGAGAACACTTGCACATAGCACTCACCATTCTCTCTCTCGAGTTCTTTCTCTTGTTTTCTAAGTTGTTCTTGCGTTCTTTTTGTAGTTCTGTTTTGGTGATAGAGAGAAGGTCCGAGTTCTAGTTTGCTGGACAATTCCGATAGTACTTCGAGCTACCATCGTTGTTGTTGTATCCTGAGAGACAGACGTCCAACGTTGCCTCAAGCACTCACCAGAGGGGATGAATCTGTTTTAAGGAAAACGTGGTTCACATGCCTCGACATCCTTACAATTCAATTCCAAATTTAGTAAAAAAGTTGAATCAGTGTTGTAATGATTTGGTTATTTTGTTTTTCCATAAGTTATTATTGTTCTTCTTTGTATTATCTTTATTTTCCTAACATAAATTATACAACACAATAAGATGTTTGTGTTAGTTGAACTTTGGCATGTCTATTAACCACAAATCTTATGTAGTTGAGAAAAATTTTCACTAATGAAGAGTGCAAAATCCCACTCTCTTTTTCATGTGCCACCTTATTCTTTTGACATGTGTTATTTCATTACCTCATTTTAACACACCTAATAACAAGTCATTCTTTTCATACATATTTAGAAGAATGCCACGTTACAATTTTTCTCTCATTATTTACAAGATTGCCACCAAAATTTGACTAATTATATATTTTTTATGGGAGCTAATGATTACTTTACATATTCTTTTTTTTTTTTTAATGTGACCTTACATATTCTAGAATTGCATAATGTAGGAAAACGATCTTTTACCATTTGCAATCCGAGAAGGCAGATCCAAATGCCTAGCTAAGCCAGCTTCTAATAAGCTCTGTTGAACAGGCCATTAGTTAGATTTGGGCTATTGAGGTCTTCAATCGTCTGCCTATGACGTCAATGAATTTAAAACGCGGTCGTTGGTTGAAAAAAGTATGGATGACGTTGAATGGAAGGACATGTCGCTATTTCAGAATTGCCACCTCTTGAATCAAAGTCCAAATTCATTGAATTAAGCACAACATTATTCTTTTGTGAGCGAAAGTTTTGTGCCCTTTTAGTAGAAATGACCTGTCGGTTCATCGATAATGTGCCGGATCAACAAAAAGGCATGTCGTTTCTACATTAAACTTAGTGAGGCCCCCTACACACATGTAAAACACAAATCATTCAATCCAACAATCTCAGTTGAGTATTATTTTTTTGTTTTTTTTGGTCCCTGTTAATTATCTTGGACCAAAAGGATTTTCTTTCTTTATTATTTATTTATTTAATTTACAATGAAACACTTTGGATAAACTTGATTCACGAGTAATGTCGGTTATTATGAGAAGAGGTGCTATACAATATGGCCTCTTTTAGAGCCAATACATGTTGTCTTGCAAGAACAAACCAAAATTGTGGGCTATTTTTATTACCTAAACAGGAAATGTAATGACAAACTCTACCACAGTTACTCGTAGAGAAAAGCTTTATCATCAAACTCGGCCAAGAATTTTCTGAAGACAAATCTAAGTATTGATGATTGGCAAGCCGAAGTCCACACCAAACAACATGCTAACTAGCCCATAAGTTGAATCATGAACTCTTCAAAAAACTTGCAATGGCCCAAACTTAGATCAAAGACAACTACGACAATTAAATTGGGAACTTCTATGTTATGTCCTTTTTTAACTACTGCTATGAACTATTTTAACAATTTCATTAAGATTTTAATAGTTTTATTTATGAGTGTCTATTGTTAAAAGATTGTGCAAGTGATATAGAACTGTTGCAATCACATATTACACTGTTAAAATATTAATCTTATGGTTAAAATTACAATACTTATCAGTAATTAAAAAGGACCAATTCTATATAGAAATTCCCAATTAAATTTTCTAAAAAAGAAAAAAAAAAAAAAAAAAAAAAAAAACCAAATACATACTGAGAAGCTAGTTATTGAAGACAACTTATGCTATGTTTTGTTTGCTTCTCGAGAAAGAAAATAAAAACAAGTTCACCATAAATCTAGTTTTCAAGTGGTTGGTTCATGCATAAGAAGAAATGGCAAAGAAAAAAAAAAAAAAAAATAAAAAAAAATAATAGTTGTAAAATTTCTTTTGGTTCTATCAGAGAATTTTCCGTTAAAAAAAAAAAAAAAAAAAAAAAAAAAAAAAAAAAACACTAAAGATTCGTATGAAAAGTTAAATTAAAAAAAAAAAAAAATCCCGGGTATTTTGACCTCTCAATTCATTATAAGTTCTCGGGTATTTTGTCCTTTCAATTCATTGAATTCTATGAATAGGAATTAGTTGGAAGTCGTTCAAGAAAAAAAAAAAAAAAAAAAGAAGTAATGATCATTTTAAGACATCTCTTAACATATAATATTCTGAATATAGTTTATATAGTAGTCAATATCTCATGTCTTAACGATACTTCATGCAATTGCAAAACCTGATGCAATAATGGTATGTCTGCCTCCATTTTTATTTTTGTTAGCTTTAAATTTTTTTAATGGGAGACATTCAAGAACTGCAACTCATCGCAGATAATTCTGTTATTTAATTTCTATACTTAATTGGACTCTCTAACAAGTAATTCTGTTAGAACCATGTGCCATAAATTGAGGGGAATTCTTTTTTTTTTTTTTTTTTTTTTTTTTTTTTTTTTTTCAAGATGGTTTCAAAGATAACTAAACGATAAATCTATATATGACTCTACTTTAAAGTGTAGATGGTCAAATGGTTAATTAACCAAATTAGACTTGGTTAATCAGTGGTAGAGCAAGATAATTAAAAAGGTGATTAACTAAGTATGTATCTAATAAAGAGACTAATAATTAATTATATACTAATTAGGGATCAAGAGAAAGGCTCAACAAGTCCTCTACATTCTAATGTTTCTCCTTAGCTATTTTTCCAACAAATATTTCTCCCAATTTCAAGTAAAGTTCTAATTTCTTTCGGAACATATATATAGTACTTTGGTTTTAGTCTTTCATTAGCCAGATCTCTATGCAAAGGAAACGAAACTAATTTTTCAGCCACTTGTATTACTTAAGAAAAGCTTTCGGTGTGCCAAGATCCTTGTCCTATGTCATGTCATCACAATAATGACTTAAACTACCTCAATTACATAAATATTATTATAAGAATTAAACTTTTAAATTTTGATCAGATCTAAGGTTCATAATACTCCAAAATCAAGTATTGATCACCATCGTGTTCTAATACATTGGTGGGCAATTTTGTCATAATGATATTGTAATAGCCTAGTGTCTTAGGCCTCGTTCACTTCACAGATTTGAGTTTTTAATTCGAGCTGAGATATGATGTTTTCTTAGAGCTTTACACTGTAGTAGAAAAAGTTAGATATGACATTTTATGAGAGCTTTTTACTGTAGAAATTTAAAACTTAAAACTCGAATCGGTGAAATGAACAAGACCTTGATCTTAAAACAGCCAAATTGCCATAAACATTTCTTTTTCAAGTCCACAACTTTTATGGGTAGATGTAAAATCAATAGCTTCATTTGTTGGACTTTGGTGATTGTCGACCGCAGTGTCTTATATATGAAAATGAAAAATCAAAATAAAAATTAATTACAAGAATACTCCTCGTCAATGATGTACAGAAGAAGAAAATTCGGTTGAACATCGTGGGGCTGTAGCCTGGGCCTCATATGGGCTAGTTGCATGGAGAAGGGAAGTTGTAAGAGTTGGATTAGAAATAAAAGTGGTAAAATAAATATGTCATTTAATTAATAAAAAATGAAAAGTCACAATGACATTTTATTATTTAAAATGATATAAATAATATACTTATACAAAACAAGTATTTTTTTTTTTTTTTTTTTACGCTACTTAACAAAATTACTATGGTAAAATTAAGATATAGCAAAATTTTCAAAACATTTTAAAAATAGCAAAACTAAAATATAGTAATAATCATTATAAATTAAAAAGTAGCAAAATTTTAAAACATTTGTTAATGAAAGCGGGCTGCACGTTGTGGTTATCCGGGAGAAAATAGATGGGCACGTCAAGAGGGAATAGTTTGTAACGACTCGTACTTACATTTGGTATTATATTTTCCACTTTTAACCTTTGAGCGTATATAATTTTACTTTTAGACTTCACTCCAAATCTGATACGTTAAGAGGTTGCGTTTAAACCATCACCTATAAACTTCTTCAAACAATGTAGGATTACACATCTTATCTTGACTTTTTTACATCAATGGATTGATGACTATCACAATCATTCCTTTTTTGAGGGCCCAACATCCTTGTTGTTTAAATTTTTGGTTAGATACAGACTTGCATGGTTTTGTTTTTAGATTTCATCTCAAAAGTCCATACCATTAGAGGTGGTGTCTTCCTTATAAACTATCACCTGTAACTTTTTTCGGACAATGTGGGATAACATAACTTAGTTTATCTTGACCGTTTTGCCTCAAGGGATTAATGATTGTCAAAGAAGTGGTTCATGAATGGTGGCAATGGTTTTGTCCTTTTTAGATTTCATTTTGTTTTCAAAAGTCCATACCACTTTTTTAGCATTTCTTAAAAGGTGGAACATTTTTTTTGAAAACTTAACATAAGAAGGAATACTTTCATAATTTGTAACAATAATTTCAAATAAGTGAATCACTTTTCTTAAAGCGGACTTAATTTTAGATAAGATAAAACCTTTTAGAAATATCCTTCAAAGAATAGCATTTGAACTCTTGTTTCAAATACTCTTTAAAAGCTTTTCTAAAACTAGTCATTTTAATTGGCCATCTCATTTGATTTTTAAAATAATGTGAGAAATCTTAAGTTCAAGTACATCTTAAAATCCTTTTAAGACTAATCATTTAAATCGTCGTGTTTAAAATTCATTTACTTGTTGTTGCATGTCAATGCAACGTTCTAAAACTTAAATTCAAAACTAAGATTGTTGGTACAATTCGGTTTCCCTAACATACATATGTACAAATCGTTTTTGTTTAAACATACATAGTTGAAACTTTAAAAATAAATATATACATGATTTTTACTTAAACTCTTCAGGGAAAATAATGTAGCGGTATCCATTCCCATCTCCACCATCTAGTTTAGGTACATATCTGATTATGCCAGCAGTAGGAACTATATCTCACAAAATGATGTAAATAATAGAAGATTATGCTTGATTATGATGTTTTATCATAGTCTTATTATCTTAATCTTATTTCAGTTTGTACGCAATTTGGCAAGGGTTTAGGTCCTTGCGATGTCGTGATTTAAATTGAACCGAGTGCCTCCCTTGTGAAGGACCTTTTTTTGTTCATTTATCTCCCTTGTGGAGTCGATTACCTTCAGTACGGCACTCAACTAGTTTTCTTCTTATAAGTTATCTTGACTTATTAAGGTGTATGCAATATGACCTAGCATAGCATACTAGAACATTAAATTAATTTAAGCACATATAATTCATGTGCATCGCTTATTGTATGCATCATAACATAATCGCATAAACATATATATATATATATATATATATAGTTTAAATTTTTCTTTAAAATCTATTCAAATATCTTAGTATTTGGCTAGAATCCACTTTTCACGAACAACCTATTCTCTTACCGCTTACTTCAAAATAAACCCCCACCGAGAGTGTGAGATTATCAAATTTGCTATTCTATTTTAGCAACTTATGAAGGAAATCTAGCCCTTTACTTAAGGCATGTATTCCTTTCGATCAAGGATAATTCACTTAAGGATCAATTTATTAAATCCTCAAAATTTTATTTTCCTTAATTGCCATTACAAATTTGTGCTAAATTGATAATTCATTAATTATCTTATCCTTATAATAAGTCTAATAATTTAGTTAACTAATTTTGGTAATTAATTAACCCTCTTATTCATATATCGAGTCTACATAAGTTAGTTAATTAATCTTAGTAATTAATTAACTTCCTTAACCATATTCTAAGTCTTAGATAATTTAATTAATTAGTTTTAATAATTAATTAAATTATCATCCATAATACACTTTTAATAAACTTTACTTTACCTCACTTGATGGTCTCATGATAGTGTTGAAAAAAAAACGTTTCCACCACATATGCTTATTTGAAAATCGTTAAGTTGAAAAAAAAACGATGCTTTAACATAAATATAAACGTAATTCATAAATCTCATAATTTGAAGACTGCAAGACGCCTTTTATATGAATCTTAAAAAACCATAAAAACTTGCCTCGAATAATGGATTCGATAGCATCCGCTTGTGGTGTCCTTGCGATTCCTATAATTTAAAAAAAAAAAAAAAAAATGAATGATCCTTGAGGAACATCGTAGCTTTACACACTCGATTCTGATCTTTTTTGTTCAGTCTGAACCACCTCGATCCGCGTGCAAAGCAACGACAATTCTTATCGAATTGAATTTGGTTGAACGGACGTCACCATTGCATTTTCGAAACGAGTCGGGATACGGTCTCGGATCATCAAACGGAGGTCGATAGCCTGAGAAACAACACCTCGCCGGAATATGGCGGCGGCGGCGGCGTACGGCGGTGGAGGCTCCCGGAGAGTTTTTCCGCGGCGGACTTGGGTCCTACCCCCCCTAAATTGACCCTTCTGAGTCCATTGGTACGGTCAATTTCACACCATTCGGCCTGTAACAGTACCCATCGGGACCGGCAACGTAAGTAAAATCCGGTGATCCAAATCTCAATATTCCGGCCATCAATTATTAAAATTGGTTGAGGGGTTTTCTTACCCACTTCCTTCTGAGTGTTGTGACACCAAAACTACGACGATCCAACGGTTAGATCGTCGGAACCACCTCCTCCCTCCACGGATGACGGCAACGGCTCCGTTTTCCGGCCAAACTGCGATGGTGACGGTGGCTGCTGGTCGGGATCTGCTGGGCGTCGGCTTCTGAGTCGATTGGTGGGGGCGGTGGCATCCACGACGGCCTGGAGAGAGAGGAACAACGGCGGCGGCGGAGGCGATTCCGGCCACCACGGACGGCGGTGCTCCGGCCATCATTGAGCTATGAAAATGGATGGGTTTTCTTCGTCTCGCTGCACTGAGTCCATAGGGACTGAAATCACCTCAATCGGAGGTCGGATGGCGGAGATATCTCGACGGGAAGAAATGGGTAATTTCGGAACTTCCGCAGGCGATTGCGGCTGATTCCGGCGGAGTTAGAGGTTTGTCATTGAACTCAGCTCGTCGAGATCTTTCTATTGACACCGGCGGTGTCGAAAACGGAGGTCGGAATCTCAACTTGAGTATTTGGCCATTTAGGGTTTTGTGAGAAAACGTGAGAGAAGAGAGAGAAGTGAGCGTGAACGTGAGCAAAGAGAGAAAATGATCATTAAAAAATTTCACTATATAAGTGTCTAATTAAACAAGATTACATCTTTTTCCATTCAAATATTTTCTAAAACATTAAATTTATACTCGATTAAAAATTTAGCTCAAAATTAATCTATTAAACAATCCAATATTAATTTTGAATAAAATATTTTTTATATTCCTCTAAATTTAAGTCTTGAAATTAATTCAATAACAAACAAAGTGAAAATTCTATCTCGGGAAGCGTTGTTTTTCAACTCCATCTTCTCATACCAAATAATACTTTAAAGAAAATTAATTTCCTTTTAAAATCATTGCGTTTTTTTTTCCATCACTTTGTGTTTGGAGATTCCAAATTTTCTTTTATATCATATTTTATTTCCTTCCTAATTTATCGATCAAATTTAATGAAAAAAACATGAACTCAACATAAATTTATTTAATTTAGGAATACAAATATTGATTTTGTATAAAATTTTTTAAGAAAATAAAAAATAAATGTATTATTTAAATTATTAAAAATGGGATCTCCTTCACGCATGTGTTATCTAGTTTAGGTACTCTTATGCGCTTATGATGTAATAATAGAAGCGGTCTAGTATAAATATTTCAGTTTGTACGTTTGGCAAGGTTTATTCCTTGCGATGTCGCTAATGTCCTCAGTATTTTGGATTTGTGCTCTCAGTTTAACTAGTTTTATTCATCAATCGTATGAGTTTTTATCGCGCTCAATTTTTTAGTATCATGTGGGTTTTTCTTCATTGAGTAATGAAACACGTGTTTCCCCTCCCCTCAATGCCTCATTCGTCTTTATTAATAGTTTCAGTATATATCTGTGATTAAATATCTTAGTATTTGGTGATCGTTTGTAAGCTGTAACTATAGTAGAGTTTTTATCGATTTAATTGTTAAAATTTTTTCATTAAAAAAGAAAGCCGCAGGAGTGTTTGGTTGAAAAAAAAAAAAATGTTGCAGATCACCAATCAACAAAGACATCCACCACTAATTAATACGAAATATGGCGTCTATAAATTAATTGTTGGACTGCAAGACAGCAATCAGAGAAAAACTTGGATTTCAAGAATTATGGATTCCACCGCACTAGTAAAATTAATAATAATAAAAAAAAAAAAAAAAAAAAACGTATATATTTAGTTTTTTTTTAAGACACTTTTTGGGTATTTATTTAATACGTTTTTAGAAAGAAAAATAGAAGGAAGGAAAAGGTGGAGGGATTTTAAGAGGGAAAATGAAAATGTAAGTTATTTTTATGAGAAAAATAAAGGAAGAAAAATAGTGAAAAATAAAATTATTTTTATTATTTTTTTTTTTTCCATTTGAGATGGAAAATGGAGACTACTCATTAAAGTGAGTAAAGTTATTAAACTACTCTTTTCTCCGTTAACATACAAACAAAAAATTTAAGGGTATAAAAGTAATTTACGAGGAAGATTTTTTATTTCCTCTAAATTTAACTTTCAATAGCAAACAAGTGAAAATAATCTCATTTTTTTTCCATCTTCTCATACCAAATAACATAAAAGAAAATTAATTTCCTTTCCATCATTACTATTTTCCATCACTTCCATATTTTCTTTCTATCATATTTTCTTTCCTTCCTACTAAACATAGCATAAGTTATTTATCAATCAAATTTGTATAAAATTACTTAAAAAATAAAAAATATGTAAATTTAATTATTAAAAAACTTGACTCATTAATACACTAAACATAAATCTCTCTTTTCAAAAAAAAATAATAAATAAATAAAAGGGGAATGAATATCTTATTTTCAAAAGATGCAATGATTTCTATCGTATAAATTTCCAATTCTTTCTATTTTCTTTAAAGAAAAAAAGTAGTGAGAATCGGAAAAAAAACCCAAAATTAATGTAAACTTTTTTTTAAAACCATTTTTACGTATTTTGAGAAATAAAAAATAAAAAAAAATAAAACAACATTTATTTATTAAATATTTTAAAAATAAAAATAGTGAGAATAATTTTTATGAATAAATTAAAAAATAGTTAAAAATTATTTTTACTTTTTTATTTTTATTTTTTGTATTTATTAATAATATTAATTAATAAATACTATTTTATTTTTTTATTATACTCAAAATAATCTTTTAAAAAATTAATTTAACGCAATTTCAGAATTAGTTTTAAAATAATTCTAAAAATAATCTTATTTTTATTTTTTATTAAAAATAAAATTATTTTAAAACTAATTTTAGACGACCCGTTATATTTCATAAATACAAAAAGTATAGCAGATTTGTCATTTTCAAAAAAAAAAGACAAAAAAGTATAGTAGAATTGTATATTCCCTTTTCATTTCTCATCATTTCCCTTGCCACTAACTAATTGATTGTCCCAACTGCTGGTTAAAAAATTTGGTCATTATCCTATTAAATATCCAATTAATTAAGAGAGTTTATCTATTATGTATATTTTTTTAATCTCATTTAATTTTAATTAAATTTAACAATTAAAAAATTAATTATATCAATAAAACGGTCTACCAAATACAGTCTTATTATATAATAAGAAAAGAAAAAATTGTCATTTTAGCCTTGTACTTGTAGGCCAACGTGTTCTTTTTTTTTTTGGGAGCACCTCTTAGTTGCATGATTGGATGAGCACCTCTTTAGTTGCATGATTGGATAAGATTCTTCTTCTAGTAGTTAAATGCTAAAATATTTAGAGAAAATTATAAAAATTGACACTTAAATATATCTTTTTAAAGTTTTTTTTTTTTTTATTGTGATAAATTATTCTTTTAATAATAATTTATTAAATTTTAAAAATAATCTATTAAATTATACATGTTATCGATTATCGGAGACTCACAACTAATAACGTATATTAAATTATCAATAATAATCTATTAAATTATTTATTTTAAAAAAGAAAATTTTGATAGATTAACATTGAGACTTAAAAATTCATGGTACAAGAGGTAGTTAAATATTTGTCAAGAGATCTTTGTAGATACAAGGCCCAAGTAAAATATCTCTATCTCTCTCTCTCCTCATCATTTGACATGGGAGAAGCACAAGTACGGCAACCCAGCGTCACTGGTAAGTCAGTTTGTTCATACTCTCAACTGGGTTTAGCTCTGTTTTCCATCTTCTTTTGCATATTTGCCAACTTTACAGGAAAATAAGGAAAAGAATATAGACTGGGAAAGTTAGAATTATTTCTCTGATCTTTTTCTCTATGTTGTTTTTGCCACTTTATATGAAAGTAATAATACTCGTATCAACAATATAGCCTTCACTGATTTCTTTTGCTCTTTTCTCTTGTCATAAAAGCTATGTATTAATCCCCTAGAAGAAAGAAAATCAAAGATTCGCAGTGAACAAATTTAATCTTTTCTCTTTTGTGGAACACAAAAGGTGTGACAATTTTACTCTTTTCTTGTTTCTACACCTATGGAAGTCATATTTAATTAGAATCTAAACTGTATAGAAGCACTTTCTTTTTTTTTCATTATTATCAAATCCTTATATTATGTAATCTTTTTAACAGCTCAGGAAGCTAATGATGCAAACCCTGATGGCCACACAAATGGTTCGATCAACCAGTCACCTATTCCTGATCAGCCAAGAAGAAAACTTATGAGCTGGATTCGAATCGGTATCTACGCAGTGTTTGTTCTTGCCGGTCAGTCGGCAGGAAATCTGTTGGGGAAATTGTATTATAATAAAGGTGGAAATAGCACATGGATTGGATCATTTCTTCAGGTTGCAGGCTTTCCAATCCTGCTTCCCTACTATCTGCTCCCATCAAGAAAGAATAACAATACCGGAACAGAAATTAGCACCAATACGATCAGTTCGAAATCGCCTTCTATACTTGTCCTTGCATCATTTTATATGGTTCTTGGCCTAATATTAGCAGTAGATTGCTATTTTTACTCTCTCGGGCTAATGTACCTTCCTGTCTCTACTTACTCACTCTTATGCGCATCCCAATTAGCCTTCAATGCTTTGTTCTCCTTCTTTCTCAACTCCCAAAAGTTCACTTTCTATATCATAAACTCCCTGGTGCTTCTCACGGCCTCCTCTATTCTCCTTGTGTTTCAATCGGAATCTGAAGACACTCCTAATATCTCCAAAGGGAAATATGTGATCGGTTTCATTTGCACCGTAGGGGCGTGTGCAGGGTACGGATTGGTGCTCTCCTTGACACAGTTACTCCTCAATAGAATCCTGAAGAGTGAAAGTCTTTCGGCGATCGTAGACGTCATAGTGTTTCGATCACTTGTTGCTAGCTTGGGAACTCTTGTTGGGCTCTTTGCGAGTGGAGAGTGGAAGGTTTTGGATGAGGAGAAGAACTCATTCAGGCTTGGGAAATTATCCTATGTCATGACACTAGCATGGATAGCCATAACATGGAAGCTCTTCAGCATTGGATCAGTGGGGTTAATTGCTGAGGTATCTTCACTCTTCTCCAATGGCATGAGCGTTTCAGGTTTTCCTATTGTCCCGATATTAGCAGTCTTCTTCTTCCATGAGAAGATGGATGGGATAAAGGTTATGGCAATGTTGTTGGCTATTTGGGGTTTCACTTCTTATGTTTATCAGAAATACATTGATGATTATGGTTCCAGGAAAGAGAGCCAAAATGCCATCAGAGAAACAACAACTTCACCCCATAGAGAAAGAGAGATCAATGTTTGAATCTGTTTGAGAAACTTCTAAGAGTTTAGCTTTACTTGTTCTGTTAGATTACACGTTTACAGGATATATTTGTTTTAAATGACACAATTACTTAGATAATAAGAGCAAATGGGTGTACTGATTTGTGAATGTTTAAAATTCAGTTTTGCAACTGAAATGGTATTTGTGGATATTTAAAATTCTCGGCTAAGTGGCATTGTTTTTTCCGGATGGGAATTACCAGGATCGTTTGTGAAATTGTATTTCTGAAGAAAAGAGAAAAGTTTTGGCTTTCAATTTCTACATACTATTTCTTACTACAGTTTTTGTTGTCCTTGAGACTGGTGCAACACGCCTCCGGGCGCGAAATGTGGCGTCTCGAAGAAGGCGGGTCAGAACACCTACCAAGTAAAGTCTTGATATAGTTTGAATTAGGCTTTTCGGACTACAAAAGGAAACAGGATGGGTTATTGGATTGATTTCTCCGTTACCCATTGGAAAATGGAGACAAATCCCCATAAATTGCGTGGTTCAGATTTTTATCTCTTACTTTTAATTTTTTTGATTAATCAAATAACTATATTAATCAAGAAAATATTAATCAGGAGTAACCCAAACACTCCAGTTTAATAATTTTTTCTTACCCAATATATCCTCTAGTCCAATTAAACCCTGAAGTGGGATTTAAAATTGCATTGCACCAAAGATAAAGAGGTCCATTGATTACTTATGGCCCATCAAACTACTAGCTACGCGAGTTCTCTGTGGCTGGGTTCACGGAGCAAGCCCATTCACATCATGGGATGGGAATTTGGGCTTGGGCCCCTCCGGCGAGTCCCATACAAAATCGACCATCAACACTAATCAACTGCATTTTTACATGTTATTTTAAAAAATTATTTTTATAACTGAATTTTTGGTGTGTTTCTATCGGAGTCTATTAAATAATGTGGTATTATTTAGTACCATATTATTTATTTCTGTCTGAGTCTTCTTTCGTAGCAAAAATAATGTAGTATTATGATTGGTTACACACCAGTTTAAAGGGAAATCTGAATCCATTATGAGAGGAGGTGCTATACAATTTGGCCTCTCCTCGAGCCAATACAAATGCTCTTGCAAGGACAAAGGCATACGAGCCATTCTGCCACAGTTACTCGTAGCGATCAGACAATCACTTCTATTGGAAGGCCAAAGTTCACAACAAACAATAGGCTAACTAGACCGAAAGCTATATCATGAACCGCTCTAAAATCTAGTTACACTCCAAACTTAGAGCAAAGGCAACTTAGGAAATTAAATGATCTAAAATCTAGTTATTAAAGACAAATTATGTAGAAACTTTAAGACCAAGACAAAATTATTTTGCTGCTCAAGAAAATAGTGTAAAAAGAAGTTACATAACCCTCTACTTTCAAGTGTTGATTGAGGCACAAGAAGAAACGCAAAGAAAATGAAAGGAAAAAAAAAATTGTAAAATTCCTTTTGGTCCTATTAGAGAATTTTCGATACAAAATAACTAAAAAAAAAAATCGTACGAAAAGTTAAATTAAGCAGATTATAGAAAAAAAAAAAAAAAACTATTCTCACGTATTTTGTCTCTTCAAATCATTGAATTCTATAGCATCCCTTCGTAATTCTGAATCCATTTTCTAGTAAATAATTATTGCATTGTTTAAATGACGCTTAATATTAATGTAAAACCTTATACAATAAGGACTCTGTGTGTGCTTCCCTTTTCATTTTTGTGATGGGAGAAACTCAAGAACTGCAACTCATCACACGTAATTCTGTTAGTTAAACTTTATACTCAATAGGACTCTATATACAGAGGGAAATTTTTATGTATGATTTGAGTATAGAGATCCATTTCCATTTGTTCTATAGACATATAGCTTGATCAATGATATACTCAGAAGGAAGAATATAGGAGTTATCTTTTTCTTTTTATTTCATTTCTTTTCTTTTTTCAGACTCAAAAGTAAAATAGTTTAAAGACTAGAGATTTTAAGCCCGTTTAAAAAATATACTTAAATCATGATTTTAAATTTTAACGTTTGAAATTCAAATTTTTTGTGAAAAAAAAGAACTGTTATTTTAAGTATATAAAATAAATTGGCCATTTGTCCATTTGTCTCTTTATGATTTCAAGTGTATGTAGACTTATATCCATGTTTTGTTATGGTTAAAAAAAAGTGTGATTATAAAAAAAATGTGCCGTCACATTAGCATTTATTCCACTACCAACAAATTCTTATGTAGCCCAGGTCTTCAAATTTAAAAAAAAACATGTCCTCGCGTCTCTAGTATGCAGGAGTACATATACACTTTTTGTACAGAAAAAAATGGAAAATTTAGCCTTAAAATTATGTATCTAGAATTTTATCTCTTACTCTTGATACCCTTTTGTTAGTATAATTATTTGAGATTATGTGACTCCGAATTTTTACCTCTTACTCTTGATAAATACTCTTTTATTAGTGTAATTATTTGACTAAAAAAATTATGAATCAAGAGTAAAAAATAAAAATTCTGACCTATATACTTTTAAATGGTACTCGTCAAGATTACCATTTTCCACAACATCCCATTGCAATTTGGAAAGTTGGAAAGTTTTTCAAATCCATAATTCTTGAGTGGTAATTGTTGGCCAAAAACTAATTCAGGGAGAATAATAATTGCAGGAATTAATCATACTCCAAGATGACTACCTTCCAAACACAGCATGTAACTAAAAACATATTATTCGAAAAACAGAAAAACTGAGAGAACCAATAAATAAATATATATATATATATATATATATATATATATATATGTGTGTATGTAGACACACATATAGGTAATATGTATCAAGGTCCACTGTTTTTCAAATTATTTTCCCTACAACCAATTTTTGGTCAACATATAGAAGGAATAAAACTTTGGTTTCTCAATTTTCATAAAAAAAAAAAAAAAAAGAAAAAAAAAAAATGTTTCTCAATTAACAACTTAATACGAGCATCTAAGCCATCTTATAAGACAACATGAGGAGAGGACAACCATTATTAACTTCATCTTGATCCTAAAGCCATTTAGGAACTATACTAATTCAAAATGAAAGCCATTCATTTGCTTTTCATTGATCTTAACACCAAGATTACCATTAAACAACATGTTTTACTTCAACAAAAGGCCTTCTCTACTGCTGATATTTGTATCTGCACTTTTTCTTTTTACTAGTTCAGGAAGCTAATGAGGCAAGTCCTCCTGGCCATACCAATGTTTCAAACCCCAGAATGATTCTTCAAGCTGGAACTACGATTGGTGGCTTCGAACGGCTATCTACGTGTTCTTTCTACTCTCGGGCCAGTCAGTAGCAACACTGTTGGGGAGATTGTACTTTGACAAAGGAGGAGAAAGTAAATGGATGGGATCACTGGTGCAACTTGCAGGTTTCCCAATCCTGCTTCCATACTCTCTTATATCATCGCACAAGAAAGTTGTAACAAATACCGACATGCACTCAAAACTACGCTCCATGTTAGTCCACGCATCGGTTTACGTGGTTCTTAGCCTAATTCTAGCAGCAGAGAGCTATTTGTATTATGTTGGGCTCTTATGCCTCTCAGTATCTACTTATTCGCTAATCTCTGTGTCCCAGTTGGCCTTTAGTGCCTTCTTCTCCTTTTTTCTCAACTCAGAAGCTCACTCCTTATATAGTCAATTCCCTAGTGCTTCTCACCATCTCCTCCGTGCTCTTCGTGTTTCGTGCTGACTCGGGTGATGCTTCTAAAGGAAAGTACGCGATTGGATTCACGTGTACAATTGCTGCATCTACTGGCTATGGATTATTTCTTTCGTTTACGCAGCTTGGCATGGAAAACGTCCTCAAAAGAGACATTTTCGGTGGTCATGAATATTACGGTGAACCAATCACTGGTTGCGAGCTTGGCTACCTTGGTGGGAATTTTTGCGAGCGGAGAGTGGAAGGATTTGAAGCAAGAGATGTACACATTCAAACTAGGGAAGGAATCTTATCTCATGACCTTAACATGGACAGCTGTAGCATGGCAAGTTTTTGCTGTTGGTGCAGTGGGATTGATTCTTGAGGTTTCTTCCTTATTCTCCAATGTCATGAGTGTCTTTGGTTTGGCCATTATTCCAGTTTTAGCTGTGTTTTTCTTCAACGAAAAAATGGACGGTCTAATGGTGATGGCAATGGTGTTGGCTATTTGGGGCTTCATTTCATATGTTTATCAGAACTACCTTGAGAGTCATAATTCCAAGACGAAGAACGAAAAGACCTACAACGAATTTAAATGATTCCCCTGAGAGATTCCCCTGAGAGAGATCAATGATTGAATGAAAACTCAAATGGAAAGCCGTTACATGCTCGCATCTTGAGAAGTAGATAGACACAAGTCGATCACTTAATTCTCATCACTACAAGCATAGTTTGTTTTACTTAGATGTTCTTATCAATATCCTGTAAAGTGGTTAGACATCATACTAAGGGGATATAAGTATTCATGTATATAATCTATATTGTAAGATGCTGACTGATTATTGTGATGCAGTCTGTGTTTTCTGTTTCCAAAAGATATTATTTTCGGAGTGATGTCTAGTGATGCAAAAACTTTAATATTCTCTTAAGGAAGTCCATTTTTTCTTTTAAGGAAGTCCGGGAATGGAGTAACCGGCGTTAGCATACCTCCTTGGCCATTACCGAAGGGGCACCCAAACATTGATTGGAATATTCGTTGAAGGCCTTACTTGTCGAGTCAAATGTCTTGATGAAGAGAGCGTCAACCTAGTCACACCAAAAATAATAGCAATAAGGATACTTGGGCATGGTCTTGGGACTCTAAATTGAGTACTACGCTAACACGGGTAAACCTTCATATTTAAGACCCAGAAAGAGGGTCACCCAAGACTCAAACCTTTAACCACTGACCCACCACAGTAGTTTATTTCTGCTAGGCCAACCCCACAATAACTTTGACTTGTATGTTAAGATTGAGTAGGTTTCTTCATTCAAGCAAGTACACCCTTCTAGGAATTCTTTCCAACTCCTGCAGACGCTTAGAAGTGAAACTGAGGCATGCTGATTTTAATTTAAAGCCATCTCTAGCAGGATGGTAAGTGTCACACGGTCACATTTGAGAATGAACCCAGTGTGATGGCAGCAAAGACCACCGTCTTTACTAGCCCCAAAACACCCTAACCAGAGGTTTGTCTAGCGGAAATCAAAACCGCAAAGGCAACCTGAATAAACCCCACAAAGGATTCACACGTAAAACAAGAAAGCCAACGCAACAATGTACGGGAAAATCTGATTTCCCTACATTCTTATTGAAGAAACTCTGAATTCCTTTTATTGAATTGAATTCGGTATACACCTTACACACATATATACACAATGCCTGAATAATAAAATATCTATCTAGCTTGATTCTCTCCTGAAAATCAGGAAACTGAATCCTAAGGAAATATCCTAAATCATCTCTCCTAAAATACTTTCCTAAATTAACCCTAACTTAGAGGACCGGATTTCAACACTCCCCCTCAAGCTGGAGAATATATATCATATAATCCTAGCTTGCAAGTTAAGTCTTCGAAGTTAGGCCTGGGTAATGCTTTGGTGAGGATGTCTGCGATTTGGTGCTTGGTAGGAACGTAGTTCAGTTTAACCGTCTCACTGGTCACCTTCTCTGTGATGAAGTGTCTGTCAATCTCAACGTGCTTGGTCCTATCATGATGCACGAGATTCTTTGCTATGCTGATAGCCGCCTGATTATCACACATCATCAGAATCGGAGATGAGCTTGTTTGCCCCAGTTCACTAAGTACCCTTTTTATCCAAATCCCTTCACAAATTCCCTGTGCTAGAGCTCTGTACTCAGCTTCTGCACTACTTCTGGCTACAACTGATTGCTTCTTACTCCTCCAGGTGACAAGATTTCCCCAGACAAACGAACAGTACCCAGAAGTGGACCGCCTGTCAGTGATGTTTCCTGCCCAATCCGCATCTGAGTATACTTCAGTGTCACGATTCTCTATCTTTCTGAAGAATAGACCTTTCCCTGGTGTCATTTTTAAGTACCTAAGAATCCTGTAGACAGCTTCCATGTGTTCCTCAGTGGGGTTGTGCATGAATTGACTTACAGCACTCACTGCAAAGCCAATATATGGCCGAGTGTGTGAGAGATAAATCAGGCACCTGACGAGTCGCTGATATCTCCCCCTGTCTACCGGAGTACTCTCTTTCTCAGTACCAAGTTTCTTCTGACTATCCATAGGAGTATCAATTGGTTTGCATCCAAGCATACCGATCTCCTTAAGAAGGTCGAGTATGTATTTTCTTTGAGAGACTACAATCCCCTTCCTTGATCTAGCCACTTCCATACCAAGGAAATATTTCAAATTTCCAAGGTCTTTAACTTCAAATTCTTCTGACAAATACTTCTTCAACTTTTGCAATTCCTCCGTATCATTCCCAGATAGAATGATATCGTCGACATAAACTATCAATAATGCCATTTTCCCGGTATGAGACTTCTTGATAAATAGAGTATGATCCGCCTGACCTTGTTTGTAGCCCAGCTTCAAAACCACTTTTGTAAATCTATCAAACCATGCTCGGGGAGATTGTTTAAGGCCGTACAAGGATTTTTGGAGTTTGCACACCTGATTCTTTGCCATACTTCCTTCGAAACCAGGTGGTATTTCCATGTAGACTTTCTTCTAGGTCACCATTTAGAAACGCATTTTTTATATCCAGTTGTTGCAAGCACCAATCTTGATTGACCGCCAATGATAGGAGAATCCTGATGGTGTTGAGTTTTGCAACGGGAGCAAAGGTCTCCTGATAGTCTATCCCATAGGATTGTGTGAACCCTCTAGCTACCAAACGAGCCTTGAATCTCTCGACTGATCCATCAGCTTTGTACTTTATGGTGAAGATCCACTTGCACCCCACGGGCCTCTTCCCAACCGACAAATCTGTGATAGTCCATGTCCCATTCTTCTCAAGTGCATCAATCTCATCTTGTACTGCCTTCTTCCATCCTGAAATTTTTAATGCCTCTTGTATTGTGTTGGGAACCTGAGTATCATCAAGAGAAGTCACAAATGCTTTGTAAGATGGTGATAGCCCTTCATATGTAACATAATTCCCAATTGGATGATCTGTACATCTCCTAACTCCTTCCTTAATGCAATCGGCAGAGTAGAATCATCAATACTGGGAATTGACACTTCTCCAGTCCTATCCTCACCTATGTTCTCTTCAGGTAGACTTGAAATGGAGTCGATATATTGGCCACATGTTGGCTGTGATCCGTGCTCTAATTCCTGTCTTTTCCTCCTCCTGACATATACTTGTAAGTTCTCATTAGCAAGTTGTGGGGCTATAGGTTGAGTAGCCGTGGGAGACTGAATGGTCACGGAAGAAAGGATATTTGTGGGCAGGGCTGGCTGGACTAATGACGAGGCTGGCTGGACTGATGACGGCATAGGGCTGGACAACTCAATGGGCGCGGATTGGGAAGGATTTGATAACTCTGAGTGAGAAAAAGGTACAGCCTCAAGAAGAGACTCCCAAACTTGATGTTCATTCATGCTCTCCCCCTGAACATGAAATTTGGGATAGAAGAAGACATGTTCAAAGAAAGAGACGTCCATGGTGGTGTAAAATCTTTTGTTGTACCCTTTTTGGTTTGGAGAATACCCTAGGAAAATGCACTTATTGGCTCGAGGAGCGAATTTGCTTCGATTTTGAGAATACACATGAACGAATGCCGTGCAACCAAATACTTTGAGTTGTAAATCAGAAGAGGCTGCATGGGTGTGAGGGAACTGTTTTAAGAGAAGTTGACGCGGGGATTGAAAGTTAAGCACTCTAGATGGCATGCGGTTAATCAAATAGGTAGCTGTGAGAATGGCTTCCCCCCAGAAATAGTTTGGAATGTTGGAGGAAAACATAAGGCACCAGGCAACCTCCAAGAGATGTCTATTCTTGCGTTCAGCCACCCCATTTTGTTGTGGGGTGTCAACGCAAGAGCTTATGTGGATAATGCCGTGATTTTGAAGGTAGGTGCTGAGACTACTAGAAAAGTGTTCTTTTGCATTATCTGACTTCAGGACCTGAATTTTGAAATTGAATTGATTTTGAACCATAAGGTGGAATGTTTGAAAAATATGCCCGACCTCTGACTTCTCTTTCATAAGGAAAACCCATGTTACCCGTGTGTGATCATCAACGAATGTCACAAACCATCGAGTGCCAGAAATATTTTTTATCCGTGAGGGACCCCACACATCACTATGTATTAGGGAAAAGACAGTCGAAGGTTTGTATGGGATTTGAGGATATACTGTTCGAGTATGCTTTGCAAACTGACAAATTTCACAGTGATAAGAAGCTGGACTTTTATTGATAAATAATTTGGGAAACAATTTTGCAAGGTAAACAAAACTAGGATGACCAAGGCGATAGTGTAACATTATAATCTCACTATCTTTATTGACTTTGGAACTTGACACAGAATTGAAAGACTCTAACAGACTCTGAGACTGTACGCAACTTGCTTGAGAGACTTGTTTTGAGGATCGATCACATAGGAGGAGGTAGAGCCCGGAACACAGTTCAGCACTACCAATCATCTTCCCTAATTTTAAGTCCTGAAAAACACATAAGTTTGGATAAAATTTAGTAACACATTGGAGATCACGGGCCAATTTGCTAATGGACAAAAGATTATAATCCAAGTTTGGAACATGAAGGACAGAGTCAAGATACAATTCTTTAGTAAGTTTTATGGAACCTGTCCCGGCAATTTTTGATCTTGAACCATCCGCAATATGGACGGACGAATGACCATGACTTGGCTTGTAATTTTGAAGAATGGCTGCATCTCCTGTCATGTGATCAGAGGCACCTATGTCCACTACCCACGCTTCATTCCTCCTCGATTAGCCGTGAAGGCTGTCTCGGTAGTACTGCTAACTTGGCTTAATAATTTCTGTAGCATCTCCATCTATTCTTTGTTGAAAGGACTTGGTTCGGGAATGGATGTGCTCTCAGCATTGGCAGCCACGTATGCTCTTCCATCTCTGTCAGACCGTGGCTTTGGTTTCCAATCAGCCGGTTTCCCATGAAGCTTCCAGCAAGCTTCCTTATAATGGCCTAGCTTTTTACAATAATCACACCAAGGCCTATCCCGTTTCTGTCGATCTCCACCACTACTATTGCCTGGCCGAGCAGCAAGGGCAGAGGCATCCAAGGTTGGTGCCGGTTGCTCTTTGGATCCCATCATAACTTTCTTTCTACTTTCTTCACGCCTAACCTCTGAAAAAGCTTCCCTGAGGCTTGGCAGGGGTTTAATGCTCATGATTCGGCCTCTAACATCATCCAATTCCCTGTTTAGTCCTAGGAAAAATTTGAACAATCTCTTCTGTTCCACAATCTGCCTATATGTTGTTGCATCATCCGGACATTTCCATGAGTGAGTTTCGAATAAATCAAGTTGCTGCCAATACCTTGTGAGTGTGTTGTAATACTGAGTAACAGACTGCTCTCCTTGCCGAAAATCATGTAGGGCTGATTCAATCTGAAAAAGCTCTGAAGTATTTTCAGAACTTGAGTAAGTTTCTTTGGCTGCATCCCATATGTCCTTTGCAGTCCCAAACAGCAAGAAATTTTCCCCTATGTCATTGTTCATGGAATTGATAAGCCATGACATGATCATGCTGTTTTCAATCTTCCACTTCCTGAACCCCGGGTCTTTGGTTTCTGGCATGGCTGCTTCTCCAGTGAGGTATTCATCCTTCCCTTTGCCGCAAATGAACAGCAACACAGATTGTGACCATTGTAAATAGTTATGGCCATTTAATTTGTGTCCTGTGATGAGAGTAGGAGAGGAATCATTGCTACTGAGGGTTTGAATTTCAGAACTACCCCCTGATTCTGGTGTGGATACTTGTGAAGATGCCATTCCGTATTTTGTCATGGAGATGGAGAATACAGCCGAATATGGTTGCTGGAAATAAAGAGAGATGAAAAATAGAGATACCTGCCAGGAAGCAGGGTCTGGAATGGATCTGGAATGAGTGATGATCAGAAAGAGGGATGATCGGATTGATTGGATTGAGATATGACCAGAGAAACTTGGCCGGAGAATGAATGCTTGCCAAACAGAGATATGGCCGGATTGAGAGATGGCCAGAGAGGTTTGGCTGGGATGAATGACGGCCTGAATCAGAGGCGGCCAGAGAGGATTAGGGTTTCAGAAAAAAATGGCTCTGATACCATGAAGAAATTCTGAATTCCTTTTATTGAATTGAATTCGGTATACACCTTACACACATATATACACAATGCCTGAATAATAAAATATCTATCTAGCTTGATTATCTCCTGAAAATCAGGAAACTGAATCCTAAGGAAATATCCTAAATCATCTCTCCTAAAATACTTTCCTAAATTAACCCTAACTTAGAGGACCGGATTTCAACACTTATTAATCACAATAAAAGGAAAGTACACTCTGCCTATCTTGTGTTCCCTAATCCTTGGCTGCCTGCAACAATGGCCCTATGCAGGTCTATATAGCCACACAATCTAAAGCAATCCGTACAAAAAGGGTGCAGTTGACATCGCCAACTGCCTAGGCACGTGCTGCACACAGCAGCACTTACAAACATATGCGACATGTGGATGACATCCCCATCCACTAGGCCTTGTGCCACAGCTGCAGTTCCTTTCCAAGTCATCTGGGTTGTGCCTTGTTGTAGTGCAAGATATGAGTCACATGTCCGCCAACATGCCTTGACCGAACCCAGCATCAGCCAAGTGTCCAGCAACACAAAACCGCCCAACCTGATCCCACTTTCTTAGGTAACCGCCCATAACCGCCTGCACGTGTGTAAAAAGGCCTTGCACCTATGCTGCTAGGTGTCCACGTAACTGTCCGCACATAGCCTTATCCAAAGGTCCATGTGATTAATCCAACATGTCTCCAAGTTTGTAGGAAGCCTGCCCAAGACCACGTGCCAGTGCCCCAACGCTGCCGGGTTCATACCTTCGTCTGCGTGTCGCACCAGCCCTCGTCTGTGCGCGTGCTGTCCGTTGTAGGCACGTGATGCACCTTGCACGTGCCAGTCAAGCTGGGCACCCAGCTGCCCAAGTCTTGCGCACCACCGCCTGCTGATGTTCCAGGCTGCTTGCTGGGCCCAGCGCCCATGCCAAGCAGACTTAGTCCAACTAGTGCATGCCAAGCCACAAAGTCTTGTGCCATGCAACTTATCTCGGGATAAGTGTCATGCCACCAACCTAGCCAAGCATCGAGGGTCTAACAGTAAGCCATGATTGTGACACTTTCCATTTGTTTTCCATTTGCATGAAGCTGCAAATCTTCATCCAATCACGTGTTACATGTGGAGTGGAGTCTGTCTCACTGGGTTTGGACACTAATTACCTCTGAAAATTACATGTTATTAGCACGTTACTCATACATTTGTCTATCTTAGCATGTCTTAGGGCCTACATCACTAGAACTTGACACTCGTCACATGCAAGAATTCTATAGCATTCATGTACATGATTCATCCCAAAACATGGGAAAGGTTCAAGAGCTGCAACTCCATGTAGTTGGTAAGTTTTGATTTTCACCTGTGTGTGCACAATATGTTTTTCTTTCTTTCTTCCAAATGTGTAGAAAGAAAGGTGCTTATAAACAAACTAAATCATAGATATTTGTATTACCGTATTAACCATGTCTCTTCCCAATTCAAGAAGTCAAAGAAGCAAATTCACTCGAGTCTAAGGATATCATTCACAAATCAACAAATTCTCAATCCAAAAATTCCAAAGCATGGCTACGAATATCCCTCTATGCGCTCTTAGTTCTATCCAGGCAGTCGACTGCTATACTCTTGGGACGATTGTACTACAACAAAGGCGGAAAGGCCAAATGGCTGGCAACTCTAGCACAACTTATAGGATTCATAGTTCTCAT
Source organism: Morus alba (assembly GCA_012066045.3). Classification (NCBI taxonomy): domain Eukaryota; kingdom Viridiplantae; phylum Streptophyta; class Magnoliopsida; order Rosales; family Moraceae; genus Morus; species Morus alba. The sequence continues at coordinate 8,897,796 of CP050227.2, forward strand.
TCCTTACTACTGCATCTTAACCTCAAAGAAAACAGCTACAACCACAATCGAGAAAAACCGACCATCTTCCGTAGTTCTTGCATCTATCTATCTCTTTTGGCTTGTTACTAGTAGCGGACAACATTTTGTATTCCACTCTTTCACCTTCCGGTATCTATGCTCTCCCTCATCTGTGTATCTCAATTGGCCTTTAACGCTTTCTTCTCATTCCTCCTTAATTCACAAAGAGTTACTCCTTGTATAATCAATGCTCTCTTCCTTCTCACCATTTCCTCCAGCCTGCTTGTGTTTAACACCAACTTAGTAAATCCAAATTTGATCTAAAAAGAAAGGTACACAATTGGACTCGTGTGCACTGTTGGTTCATCAGCGGGGTATGGTTTGATGCTTTCACTAAGTCAATTTGCATTCGAAAAAGATCTGAAAATGGACACATTCAAAGTCGTACTTGAAATGATTATCTATCAATCACTAGTTGCTACTTGCGTTGCAATGCTGGGACTTTTCTTAAGGGAAGAGTGGAAAGACTTGAAGAGAGAGATGGAGGGATTCGAACCTGGGATGGCATCGTATTTCATAACTTTGGGCAGCACAGCCATGGCTTGGCAGATTTTCACCATAGGCACAACAGGATTGATTTTGAGGTGTCTTCCCTCTTCTCCAACCTCATTAGTGTTCTGGGTTTGCCTTTTGTTTCACTTCTAGCAATGATCTTTTTCCATGATGCCATGGATGGATTGAAGGCTGCGGCAATTTTGTTGGCTCTGGGGCTTTGCCTCGTATCTCTATCAGCATTATCTGGATGATCCAAACTGCAATGCTGAAAACAATCATATTGCTGAAAATCAATGTGTTGGAGAAATTTCACTGATTCCTCTCCTGAAAGAGGTCAGCGATTGAGCAATTAGTTAGGCAGCTCCCCAGTATTCTTTTTAACTGTTACAAGCCACACAAGAAACAACTTCTCAGAAAAGGATTATTGATCCTTAATCTTAGAAAAATTGAAGTTGTTCCTGATTTTCTGTTTCCACGTCTCATTTGAAGATGGAAACTTCTGAAGAGGCCCTTTCTTCCCAACATTTTTTTTTTCTTCCTTTAAGAGAAAACCAGGTCTTTTTCATGCCAATTCTAGTCATACTTATTCTCATTCTGTCTCCCATATCTTTGTTTAAAAAAAAAAAAAAATAGAATAGTATTAAGAAACAGGCTAAATGTATAAAGTTGAATATCAGGATTTGAATTTGATTTCCAATTTTACTCCCCATTTGCATTTTAATATAACAGACTAATGCTCATAATGCTACAAGAACAAAAGGCAAAAACAGAGAGAGAACATAGGCAAAGGAAAAGTTAAACCCATAAAGGCACAAAGTAAAACATCACACGTGTAACGCTGTACAATTTCGAATAGAACTTGCAACAGATATTTTTATTCTTCAAATAACGTATGTGGACCAAAATATCGTCAAGCTCATTTAACTCTAAGTTATAGTTACAGTTATGAACGTCGCAGTAGTTGTTTAGTTCACCTCCCTTCTTCGTGAGTGTAATTTACCAGAAGTAGAATTTCTCACTGGTTGAAAAGTCACCATATGTATATATCTAGATTAGAAAACCACCTAGAACAACATGAGAAACTTTAGCACAGGCATTTGATAAAACTACATGAGACAGCCAACATAGTGAGCGTGAGGGTATTTTCTTTGCAACTGCGGCCATTGCACGAAGAACTGATCAGCAATGCGTAACTTGTAAAGAATCAAACCACTTAAAGAAAGCCTTTGCACTCTTGCTATACTTTCAACATAGAATATGGATGACCATTGAATCCCTATTATCTGCGCACAAGGTTAGATAAAGAATTCCAATATCAACTTAAGCCAAATTTTTAAATAACCTATTATGGAAATAACTGAAGAATGTCAAAACAAAAGGGTTAAATGGAGTATTTCTAAACCTTAAATACGAAAGCAATTACGCATAGTGGAAGACAAGTCCCAGGACCGTTGCAGAGAATCTAGGATTACCAGAAGGTTGATAAGGGAATGGTTAGAACTAATGATAGACAACAAAATAGAATGAGAAGAATAAACCCAAAAAATAAAATTAAAAAAAAAATCATAATACTAATAATAATAAACACAACAAAAACAAAACCCTTAAAGAATGAAAGAAGAACTAGGAAAGAATAGTACCACTTCAGGTCTAACTCTAATCATTAGCCAGAGGCTATGAGCCATAGCAACTAAGGTAGTCCAAACAGAGGTTATGTATGACTGACCAACTTCTCTACTTCTATAGATCTGCATGAATTGCGGAGTCCCGACCAGCTTATGTCCAGTCTGCAATAAAAAACAGGCTCAGAAGAAACTTGTATGGATAAACCAGAAAAATCGAATGAAAAACAACAATGTACTGTACATAGATGAGCATAAGCCATTGATAAAAAAGCGAACCAATGTTCATAGGTTATTTGTTATGATGCATCAGATAAGAACATACTCTGAACACTGCTTTCCAAGCAAAATCAAATTAAGACGGCATTACGTAAGGGTAATGTATCTAACAAAAATCCTATTTCTATACCATGCCAAATATAATGTTGACAGTACAGACAACTGAAGAGTGAGAATTTCCTTCAGAAGATGGGCCATTAGGCAATTCCAAAACAGCCAATTAATTAACTCGCATATCAAATCTTTCCACAACCACAAGCATGTCATAGAATATAAAAACCATTTCCAGCCAAATCAACCTCGCTAGCTAAGGAATTCTCAAATAAGCGAGCTTTCTCCAGACTCATATTGTCAGTAGCAGCAGCAATATAGTATCTGGGAGCGAACCTCTCCTTTTGCAGCACTGCCAAAAGGTTCAGCATCTCAGCCGTGTGACCCCCTAAAAGCATCAAACCAATCACCTTTTGAATTACCCAAAATCCATAAAAAGAGTTCACTGTTACCATAAACAATTTTAAAAAACAACAGGCATAAATTCAGCTCACCTGAACCTAACACAATCAGGGTACGAAACGGTCTTGAATCTCCTTTCCCTCTGACCTTCAGAGGCTTCCCTGTTTGCCATAACACGTAAACAAGACGAACCAAAGCTACCACGACACCGACTGTATACAGAGCAATTGCTACAACAGAAGACATGGCTTCAACAGAATCGAATATTTAGCCAAATCTGCACCACCAAAAAAAAAAAAAAAAAAAAAAAAAAAAAGAAGAGTGCAATTAGAGGAAAATCCCCATCCCGGTTTCTCTTTGAGCTAGAACTCAGGAACTTGGCTTTGTTTCAAACCTGCCATTTTTTTAGGGGGAAAAAAAAAACGAAATGAAGTCCAAAGAAGTAAAGGAAGAGGAAAAAGATAAACTTTTGGTTGTCTTAAGGAACGCTAAGAAGAAATTGTTTAGTTCGTTGATTTGAGTTTTTAATTCAAATTGAGATGTAATTTTATGTGAGAACTTTTTACTGTAGCAAAAAAGTTAGATATGATTGTTTCTGAGAGCTTTTTACTTTAACAAAACACGAATTCTAAACTCGAATAGTAAAATAAACGGGGCCAAAATTGATTCCTTATAATTTTTATGAGCACTTATATTTGTTCTCCTGGGGTTTAAACCCATTCACATATGTCAATTTTTTTTTTTTTTTTTTTTTTCTGAAGGTCACGTGTCAAATTTTGATAGGTTAAAACATTTTTGTTTCAATTCTTTTTCAACAAAAAAAGGACCATAGACACATGTCAACTTGGAGTAGTTTTGAGTAACAATAGCATTTTCTCATTTTTATTCTTGTTATTGGAAGTTCAAAAAAATTAAGAAATACAAAATCAAACAAAACTATATTCACTTTAATTTTCTCCTTTCCTACACAACTCATTCTCTCTCCTAACTCTCCCTTCTACTTTAATTGGACTAAACTAGGTTGATTGACTTTGTGAAATTGTATAGTGAATGACTTTTTTTTTTAATTATTTGTATCAGTACTAATAAAATGAAGCACGTGCGTGCTAGTTGCATTAGAAAAGTCTAATGTTGATATTTTTTAAATATATTTAGGTATATAATTGTATGTTTGTTAGGATCCTGGTTGAGTCTCACATTGCTAAAGTATGGACTTAGCATGTGGATTTATAACCATTTGGGCACCCTCTCCCTACAAGCTAGCTTTTGGAGATGAGTTCTACCCAAGGGTTATAACAATTGGTATTAGAGCATGTCTCTCCTCAGGCCCACGTTCCGGAAGGGGCGACCTGGGGAGGGGCGACCTGGAAAGGCCAGAGTAGGCCATCCAGAGTGGGCCGCCGTGGACGTCGGTGTCGGAAGCGTGGTGGTATGTTAGGATCTTGGTTGAGTCCCACATTGCTAAAGTATGGGCTTAGCATGTGGGTTTATAACTATTTGGGCACCCTCTCCCTACAAGTTAGCTTTTGGGGATGAGTTCTACCCAAGGGTTATAACAATGTTCAAGCTAAATTACATAGTCAGATGTAAAAAACAAAAAAACAAACAAACAAACTACCATATAAATTACATGATCAGTCCTATATGAAATCAACCACATTGTATGTAATGTAATTAACAAATGGCAGAATACATGTATAAAAACTAAAAGAGATATCAAACTTAACAACTAATGCATCAAAAATATATCAAAATTGGATAACTTGTACCAAGGCTATAACAAAATAGCAACAAACACTAACTGGCCGCTTAGCAGAGAACTCACCCGAGTCATATGAAGATGATTATGCAGTGAGGATATAAGCACAATAAATATAGTCGCATCACAAAATAGATGATGGAAAAAAGTAGTGGAAAATCCAAGGAAACACAGAAAGTGTTCATAGTATTTCAATTTAGTATAAGATTGAACCATGGAAATCTGATTGATTGACAAACTTTGGCTCCCAAGGCATAGCAAAACCCATTCGTAACATTAAAAAACATAGCAAAACCAAACATTACGTATTATTTTTTCACTCGTGATTTCATAAAGGCAAGTTTATGCTCAATCAGGGAAGGTAAACATAGATGAGAGACCAATAAAACATAAACAAAGGAAGCGAAAGGAAAAAAATAATGTCACCACACGAGAAATTCAAAGAGAACGACAAACAAAAGATTGGAAGAAAAATAGTTAATCAGATTAAACACAATCAAAAGCACAAAAAAGGGGAAAAAGCGAGAAAACAATCTCAATACCCACATGAATTTGTACCATCAACCAAGGCAAGCAAAAAAAAAAAAAAAAAAGAAATCTTTGAACATCCACAAGCAGGAGAAGGGCTGGACCAAGAACAAAAGAAATCAAAACAAATTTTAATTTAGAAATAAAGAGCAAAAAAAAAAAAAAAAACAAAACAAAACAACACAAACTTACAATGCAAATGATCTATGATTTAAAACATGGGTGAGCTTTCCTGACTGCCTGAAGCAAGAAAACACTGTACTGATAGGTTCTAGTTCGTCCGGTCAAGTTCTAAGAAATCAAGTAGCTCAATTCAAAAGAATGACAAAGAATCAACGAAGAATATTATTGAATTATGTAAATTAGTTAATTAGGAGATATTGTTTAAATTAGGAGATATGCGATTGTTTAAATTAGGAGATATCGCATATCTCTCCATATCACATATCTCTCCTAATTTAGGGGGCAGTTCCTATTTTTTAGGAAAGATTCTAGGAATATCTTGACCTTTGTACTCTATCCTATTAGGGTTAGTTTCTGGATTCATTAAGCTACGGGAACTAGGACCTTGTATACCTTATATATACTCCTGTTTTGTATCAATAAAATTAAGAAAGGAATTATATTTTTCTCCTCAGAAACTTACATGGTATCAGAGCCACGTTTAGGACTCATCCCTGTCCGCCATGGCCAAGAATCCAGAAAGCCTTCCTTCAACCCAAAACCGTATCCCTTGCCTCTAATAATCTTTGATTTCAACCTAATGCTTCCATTCAAATTACTAAATGCGATTGAATGGAAGGAACTTTTTAGAATGGGCCCAATCGGTAAAACTAGCCATAGATGGCCGAGGAAAGCTAGGGTTTCTTACAGGGGAGGAACCAAAACCTAAAGATTCCGACTCTTCATTCCGGAAGTGGAGGTCTGAAAACTCACTCATCACTACATGGCTTCTCAATTCCATGGACGAATCAATCCGGAAGCCATACCTGTTCATGTCAGCCCAAGAAGTATGGGAGGCCGTGCGTGAAACCTACTCGGACCTAAAAAATTATTCACAAGCCTATGAATTGAAGACTCGGCTGTGGAATTCCAAGCAGGGGGAGGTCGATATCACCACGTATTACAACAGGATGTTGGCACTTTGGCAGGAATTAGACCTTTGCTATAATGACGAATGGGAGAATCCCAAAGACCTTGCTAGGTTTAAAAAAAGGGAAGAAATTGATCGTGTCTTTATGTTTTTAGCAGGTTTCGACGATGTTAAAGGGCGTGTTCTAGGCAGACGTCCTCTTCCTACAATCCGAGAAGTGTTTTCTGAACTTAGGCAGGAAGAAGGACGAAAGAGAGTCATGACTGGCTCATTCCTGCCACCAGCAGAGGCTGAAAATTCAGCCTTAGTAGTTCGCGGCAATGAGGGTGATCTAGATAGGAAAAAGAAACCACCAACGGACGGCACACCAAAGATTCCCTATTGGAAACTTTGGGAAACCACCTAATTGGCAGCCTAATTGGAAGAAGAAACAGGAGGGAAGGGACGTTTAACACCGTGGATCGAGACTACTCGAGCCACCATCTACCTAGATGCGGCCGCCATTCACCAAGGAACAAATTGAGCATCTTCTAAAACTCTTTAAGTCTCCACAAATCTCTAATCCTCCTTCTACCTCCTATGCTCACCAAGGTAAACAAGCTCCTTCGGCCCTCACTTCCTCAAAAATTAATGGCCCATGGATCATAGGAGATCATATTTGTTCCCATTTATTTTCCACTTACGACCCTTGTGCAGAAGAAAAAAAAATCCAAGTGGCTGATGGCTCGTTTTCAGCCATAGCAGGGACCGGTTCCATCAAAATTTCTGCATGTTTAACACTAAAAGATGTGTTACATGTTCCAAAATTATCATGCAATTTACTGTCAGTCAGTAAATTAACTCTTGACCAACAATGTCATGCTAATTTCTTTCCATCTTACTGTGAATTTCAGGACATGGCCTCGGGGAAGATGATTGGCAATGCTAAACTAAGTGGTGGACTCTACTACTTTGACGATGGATCACTTTCCAAAGATTATGCTTCCAATACTTGCTTAGGTGTTATTTCTAGTTCTAATAAGAATGACATTATGCTTTGGCATTTTAGACTTGGTCATCCAAATTTTTATTATTTAAAACGTTTGTTTCCTAGGTTATTCTTAAATAAAGATCCATCTCTTTTTCAATGCGAAATTTGTGCTTTAGCAAAAATGCATCGATCTACTTATATCTCTCGTCCATATGTTCCATCCAAACCGTTTTCCCTTATGCATAGTGATATATGGGGACCTTCAAGAATATCAACCCCTTCGGGAAAAAGATGGTTTGTTACCTTTATAGATGATCACACAAGAATGACTTGGGTTTACTTGATGACACAAAAATCAGAGGTAGAGCACATTTTTAAAACATTCTATAACATGATTTACACTCAATTTGACACAAAAATCAAAGTTTTAAGAAGTGACAATGGTCGTGAATATTTCACAAAACTTTTTGAAAAAATGGCATTTTTTCAGCAAAGCTCTTGTGTTGACACGCCTCAACAAAATGGCATTGCCGAAAGGAAAAATAAGCACCTATTAGAAGTGGCTCGGGCATTGTTATTTACACATAAAGTACCAAAATCTTTCTGGGAGACTGTTTTTAACAAAGAACGTTTTTGATAAATAGAATGCCTTCAAAAGTTTTGAAACTCCTATAAGTGAATTTTCCAGAATTTTTCCCCAAACAAAAATTCCATCAACTCTGCCATTGAAAACGTTTGGGTGCACTGTTTATATCCACAATAAAGATGTCAACATAGGAAAACTTGATCCTAGAGGAACTAGGTGTGTCTTCCTAGGCTACTCACCAAATAAAAAAGGATATAAGTGCTATGATCCAAAAAGAAGGAAATATTTTGTTACCTTTGATGTGCAATTTTTTGAAAAACAATCATTTTTTCAGCCTCATCTTGGGGAGCACACACAAAAAGATTCGTTTTGGGGGAGATGAAAAAATAGTCCTTGACCTTCAAAGTGAATCTCCGTTTGAAAATTTCTCCTCGAATTTGCCCTCCAAAATTCGGATTTTTCGCAAAAACCTAAACAACTCCGAAAAATTCAAGCAACTCATCAAGAGAATGAGAGATGGTTTGAATAATGAAAATTTGACCTCTTCTAGTGTTAGTCCAATTAGAACAAGAAATAACACCGAAAATAGGTTTGGGAAAGTTTTTCAAGAAGAGAACCAAAGTCAAGTGGATTGACCAATGACTTACAAAGATGGTCAAGAATCAACCTCGATACCAAGTCCGAAGTTCCGTGTTTGAATCGGTCCACGAAAATTTCTCAAATGAGCTTGATGTACCTATTGCACTAAGAAAAGGAACTAGAGAATGCACTAGGCACCCTCTATATCCCATGTCTCATTATGTTTCTTATAAAAAGCTATCTCCTTGTTTTCGTTTTTGTTACTCAACTCTCACATGTGGAAATTCAAGAGTATTAGAGATGCATTTCAAAACCGAATGGAAAGAGGTCATTTTAGAGGAGATGAGGGCTCGGAAAAGAATCGGACATGGGAGGTTATAACCGCCAAGGGAGAAGAAAACTGTGGGGTGCAAATGGGTATTCACGGTCAAGTTCAAATCGGATGGATCACTAGAAAGGTATAAAGCACGCCTAGTAGCCAAGGGTTTCACTCAAACCTATGGCATAGACTACTCCGAGTTAGCTAAATTAAATCTTTGTCTGAGTTCTTCTCTCAATCGCGGTAAACTTGGATTGGGAGTTACAACGATTAGATGTCAAGAATGCCTTCTTAAATGGAGATTTAGAAGAAGAGGTTTTTATGGATCCTCCACCCGGTTTTGAAGAAAAGTTTGGTTCAAAGGTGTGCAGACTGAGGAAATCTCTCTATGGGCTAAAACAATCACCACGAGCATGGTTTGAGAAGTTCACAAGCTCGGTAAAAAGACAAGGTTATTCTCAAGCCCAGGCAGATCACACACTCTTCTTTAGAAGATCAAAGGAAGGAAGAATTGCCATCCTTATTGTCTATGTGGATGACATTATCTTAACAGGAGATGATACTAGAGAAACAGCCCGGTTAAAAAGGTGTTTGGCAGATGAATTTGAGATCAAAGACCTCGGGAACCTAAAATATTTCTTAGGTATGGAGATAGCAAGATCAAAAGAAGGAATAATGGTCAGCCAAAGGAAGTATGTACTCGATCTTCTCGAAGATACTGGAATGAGTGGGTGTAAGCCAATTGATACTCCTATCGATCCCAATGTAAAACTCGGAATGAGTGAGGGGGACAAGGTTGATACTACAAGATATCGGTTGGTTGGAAAATGATTTACTTATCACACACTAGACCCGGACATAGCCTTTGCCGTGAGCATGATTATTTATGCATTCTCCTCGGAAAGTTCATATGGAAGCCTATCGAATCCTTAGATATCTCAAGGGTTCTCCGGGAAAAGGATTAATGTTCGGGAAGAATGACAACCGAACAATTGAAGCCTATCTGATTGATGACATTGGGGATCTGGCGGATGATAGGAGGTCTACAATCGGATATTGTTGCTTTGTATGGGGAAACCTAGTTACATGGAGAAGCAAAAAGCAAAGTGTTGTTGCTCGTAGTAGTGCAGGAGAATTTCGAGCAATGGCTAATGGACTATGTGATTTGGTTATAGGAGACCTTCAACTAACAATAGAAGCTCCAATGAAGAATTGCCATTAGCATTGCTAATAACCCGGTTCAACACGATCGCACCAAACATGTGGAGATAGATCGGCATTTCATCAAAGAGATTTTGCCTACCCTTCCTACCAACATCTCAACAGATAGCTGACATTTTAACCAAGGGATTGTTTAGACCAGGGTTTGATTCTTGTATTAGCAAGTTGGGTTTAAAAGATATCTATGACCCAACTTGAGGGGGAGTATTGAATTATGTAAATTAGTTAATTAGGAGATATTGTTTAAATTAGGAGATATGCGATTGTTTAAATTAGGAGATATCGCATATCTCTCCATATCACATATCTCTCCTAATTTAGGGGGCAGTTCCTATTTTTTAGGAAAGATTCTAGGAATATCTTGACCTTTGTACTCTATCATATTAGGGTTAGTTTCTGGATTCATTAAGCTACGGGAACTAAGACCTTGTATACCTTATATATACTCCTGTTTTGTATCAATAAAATTAAGAAAGGAATTATATTTTTCTCCTCAGAACCTTACAAATATTATTGACAATTGAGATTACACCGATCGGCAGAACTTCGAGGGTCTGCCTTCCTCCCTTTGCTTGGAATTCTTCCAAGACTTGTTCACTTTCTGTTTAATCTCCCGATAACCGTTTTTCCCTCCTCTTTTCCCTTTTATACAATTTCCTCTCCTCACTCCCAAACTTCCCCCGTAAGCCACTATTATTCCTACTAAGCTACTAGTTAATATTTCCACTAACTATTAACAGCAACTAACCACAGCCACTAAAAGACAGCTATCCCTTCCTAAACTCTTTTATTCCTCCTAACATACACTTGCCTGAGTAAGGGCTTATCATGTACTACCTACCCTTTTATAAATCTTCGGAGCAATTGATGACGACCACCAACCTAATTCCTTTAAAATCAATTGACCCTTTCACTGCACCACAAGGAGGGAGTAGTTCATACTTTCTTTCCAATGGAACTTTTGCAGTCTCATTTTTTATGAAGCTTTAAAACACGTTTTAGTTAGAATAAATAATCTTGGCACACAAGAAAAGCATGCCAATGAAACAAACAAACAAAAGCTTAAAAGAAAATATATCAAAGCAGATTTCAACTCCTTATTTCAACAATTAGATAACTTTTACCCTTCATTTTCCGTAAAAAAAAAAAAAAAAAAAAAATGAAGCAATTCTATCCCAGTTGAAACAAAATCAAAGAGAGAAAAAAGAAAAAAAAAAAAAAAAAAAAAAGTAAAACCCAAATTAGAAACCATGCCCAAAAAAAAAAAAAAGAGAGAGAGAGAGAGTAGAAAACAAATTTGTCGGCAGAACAAATCAAGTTGATTTGTTCGGATTCTTCTGGAATAAACCAATTTGGAAAGATTTGAAATATTCAAATCTTCCCTTATTTGGTTATCCGGTTGATTAGGATTAGGTTCTATCCAATAAAATCTGATTTGATTGTTACAACAAATCAGCCACGTTTTTAGGGATTTTTTTTCTCCTTTCTGTTATTCAGCCACTTTGGCTGCCTATTTAAGTGTATTTCCGCCCCTATGAATAAAATACTGCAGATCATCACTTTTAAATCTGCTTTCAAAATTTGTAGCAAAAACACAGATGAGAAGGGGAACAAAACAGACATGAATTGAGTGACTAATCTTGCAATCACTTTCGTTCCCCTTTTTCCAAGTAGCTAAGGTAGTCATGCATTACCTTAGTTAGTTCGGATTTCCAGGGCTGCATTATTCTATGTGGAAATAAGGAAATGTGTTAGGAGAATAAGTTAGGAGATTTAGTTATTTAGTTTCTTTATTTAGAAAAGATTAGATTTTATTTAGTTGTGGTCTTACCGAAGTTAGGAGATTGTAATCTAGGTTAGTTAATATTTTATTTTTAGAATTCCTGACTTGTAGGAATTCAGTTTCCTTTTTTGGTGGTCTCGGTATGGCAGCCCTTAGTCTGTATATTAGGATGTAAATTATTGTTTCAATTTCAATGAAGAAAATTCATGATTTCTTCATGGTATCAGAGCAGGTTTTCTGAGCCCTAGCTCCTCTTCGTGCGTCCTCTTCTTCATTCTTCTGGCCGACTCTTTTCCATGACCAAATACGGCATGGCGTTTCAATCGACTTCCTCGGAAGTGACTTCCAGACCCAAGCCCACTCCTGCGGTTTCCACCATTCCCGATTCATCTCCACATCCTGTTACCAATCACAAACTGAATGGCCAAAATTTTCTGCAATGGTCTCAGTCTGTATTTATGTTTGTGTGCGGCAAAGGCAAGGACGGACATCTCACTGGTGAAGCTGCTCCTCCAAAGGCCACGGATCCAAAATTTCATTCATGGAAGATTGATGATCATCTTGTAATGTCATGGTTAATAAACTCTATGATCACTGAAGTTGGAGAGAACTTTCTGCTCCACAAGACAGCCAAGAAAATATCGGAGGCTGCCCATGAGACTTATTCCAACATAGAGAATACCTCAGAATTGTTTTAGGTTGAGACACAGCTCTACAATCAAAAATAGGGAGACATGAGTGTGACGCAGTACTTCAACATGCTTACTCGTTGTTGGTTGCAGTTGGATCTGTATGAGACCTATCCATGGAAGTGTGCTGATGATTCATCAATTTATCGGCAGATTGTTGAACAAAAACGGACTATAAGGTTTCTTCTTGGCCTGAACAAACACCTAGATGAAGTCGGGGGGAGAGTTATGGGAATTAAACCCTTTCCCACCATTCGGGAAGCATTTGCAGAGGTCCGAAGGGAGGAGAGCAGGAAGAAGTTAATGCTGGCCGAACCCAACATCACCTCTGCAATAGAAGGATCAGCCTTATATACTCACAGTTCTTCATAGAGCAATAGGGCTGGAAAGGGTCGTCCATGGTGTGATCATTGCAAGAGACCTGGACACGTGAAGGCAACCTGCTGGAAGTTACATGGAAAACCTACTAATTGGAAGCCCTTCAATTGCCAGGACAAAGAATCTCATGCCAATGCTGCTGCTTCCACAGAAACTAGTGCAGAAAATAGTCCGGTTACAAGGGAGCAAATTGAGGCACTACAGAAGATGTTTAGTTAGTCTCCTAGTTCCAACCAAACACCTTCATCCAATATCAAACAGCATACTAGCCTCCTAGCACATCAAGGTACACTGTCTCTTGCTTTTAGTGTTCAAATTAATCAGCCAAGACCATGGATAGTTGATTCGGGAGCCTCAGACCATATGACTGGAGATTTCAGTATTCTAATGGATTTTCAGCCTTCCTCTAATCACTCGGGAGTCAGAATTGCAGATGGCACAATTTCCCCAGTTGTAGGAACCGGATCTGTTCGTATAACAAAGGACTTACAACTTTCATCTGTTCTTTATGTTCCAAAGTTGAACTGTAATTTACTTTCCATCAGTCAAATCACTGGGGGTCTCAATTGTCTCACTAAATTCCATTCTAATTCTTGTGTTTTTCAGGCAGTGGATTCGCGGAAGGTGATTGGCAGTGCTGATATGCATTGAGGACTTTACTTGCTCAAACAAAAGAACCTCCCAAGTAGACAACTTCATCAATCAAGTTGTGTCTTCGAGTCTGTCAAGTTAACTAGAATAGCTGAATATTTTGTATTAAGTTACCTAATTTCCTGTTTATTCTCTTTCCTTATTTAGGTTAAATTGTTTTCCTTATTTTTTGTCTACCTTTTATTCTGTTCACACGGTTTGCATACTACAACTGTTTCCTATATATGTAGCTGTAATTTTCATTCAATGAATAAGAGAAAATAAGGGAGTATACTTTCTCTCTCAGTAATTTTCATGATATCAGAGTCTACCTCTAAAAAACCCTAATCCCTTCTTCATGACCAAATACGGCATGGCTACTGAGAGACAAAGCTCTACATTCAAAGTAACCTCCAATCCATAAACTGCTGCACCAACTTCGAGCAGCCATGGAGGTCCGGACACTCATTCTCTTCTCATCACTGGCCACAAACTCAAAGGGCAGAACTATCTCCAATGGTCCTAGTCGATTATGATGTTTATCTGTGGGAGAGGCAAAGACGGATATCTCACTAGTGAAGTCACCATTCCAGAAAAGAATGATCCCACAGGCAATGGAAAATCGAGAACCATATGGTAATGTCATGGTTGGTTAACTCGATGAACAATGAAATGTAGAGAATCGGCTAGAAGTTAGGTGTATCTTTTGTAAATAAAATCTGTGTATATCAAAGTAAGTTAGGGCTGATTATTAGGAGAGTATCTCTCAGAGTTAGTTACCTTAGTTAGGAAGATTTTATTTCCAGGTTTAGAGGATCTCATTTGACCTCTCCCTCATGTATATATTCGGTATTCAGGAATGAGAAAGATAGATTTTCCTCTCCAAATATTCTACATGGTATCAGAGCCTACCTCTGTGCCCTAAAACAGCCGCCGCACTCTCTCTGCCCTAAATCAGCCGTCGCTCCCTCTGTACCCTAAATCCACCACCGGCACTCCAAAAATCAGCCATTCCTTCTTCACTCGATCGCTATTACTATCACCATCTAAATATTCACATCGTTGAAGGATCTTCCTGCCTTCAACCTCTTATCATGGCTGAAACAGATCACCCAAATGAAAAAGAACACTCCTCATCGACCAGCATCACTTCTTCATCTAGTTCATATCCAACAATCATCTCATCCTCATCCAAGAGCAACCTGATTCCTGTTACCAATCATAAACTAAATGGCCTCAATTATCTTCAGTGGTCACAATCTGTAATGATGTTCATTAGTGGCAAGGGCCGAGATGATTACCTCACAGGTGTAGCGGTTCCACCTGTCAAGACTGATAAACAGTACAAAATCTGGCGCTCAGAAAATAACATGGTCATGTCCTGGCTGATAAATTCCATGACCACAGAAATTGGAGGAAATTTTCTCCTTTATTCCACGGCTCAAGAAATATGGGAGGCTGCCCGGGAGACATATTCCAGCAGTGAGAATACCTCGGAATTGTTTCAGGTGGAAACAGCACTTCAGAATCTCAACCAAGAAGATACGACAGTCACCACCTACTTCACCAATCTAACCCGAAACTGGCAGCAACTTGACTTATTTGAAATCCATGACTGGAAATGTCCTGAAGATGGTGCCAAATACAGGGGAATTGTGGAGACAAAGAGGGTCTTCAAATTTCTCATGGGACTTAACAAATCCCTTGATGAAGTCCGTG
Organism: Morus alba; assembly: GCA_012066045.3. Lineage (NCBI taxonomy): Eukaryota > Viridiplantae > Streptophyta > Magnoliopsida > Rosales > Moraceae > Morus > Morus alba. The sequence goes on from CP050227.2 coordinate 8,912,959, forward strand.
GCCGAATTCTTGCAACCAAACCCATCCCTAATCTTAGGGAGGCTTTCTCTGAGGTTCGCAGGGAAGAAAGTAGAAGGAAAGTGATGCTGGGACAATCCGTGACAATGACCACTTCAGAGGGATCAGCCATGATGTCTCATGGATCACTGCCATCTCCGAAAGATGCCTCCGCCTGTGTGTATATGCTTGCCATGGGTCCTCCTCATCATCCGAATGACAATAGGCCTCAGAGAGAAGACCTTGGTGTGACCATCGCCAAAACCAGGTCACACCAAGGATACCTGCTGAAACTCCATGGAAAACCCGTGGACTGGAAGCCTAGCCGTGGGTCTACCGAGCGGGAAAGCCGTGGGAATGCAGCCTTAACAGAACTCCCGCCTGCATCCTCTCAAGCCCCATTCACCAAGGATCAAATTGAAGTTCTTCAAAGGCTGATTAGTCAAGCAAACACTCAGCCACCTCCGACGCTTATTGGCTCAAGAAATACTGCTCATAGAGGTAATATATCAAGTGTTTTCGGTGCAACCAGAACACTCTCCAATACATGGATTGTTGACTCTGGTGCATCCGATCACATGACTGGAAACAAATCACTACTCAGTACTTTTAGTCCCTGCCAGAGTCAACTCACAATCCGTGTTGCCGATGGAACATGCTCCAAAGTGGCTGGATTCGGCACTGTGAACCTATCTCAGAATCTTGTTCTTCATTCAGTTCTATTTGTGCCTAATCTTGACTGTAATTTGCTGTCTATAAGTAAACTCACCGGTGACTTGGAATGTGTCACTAAATTTTCTGCCAAAACTTGTGTTTTTCAAGATTCGGAATCGGGGAGGATGATTGGCAATGCTGAGCTTTGTGCAGGTCTCTACCTCTTCACTCCAGATGAGTCTCAACAAGAAAAACCGTGCACCAACCTATGTGTCAGTCCAGAGAGTCAATTTCCTAGTTTGTCTGTGTCTTCAAGTTTGTCGAATAAGGATAGTGCTATAATGCTGTTGCACTATCGTCTAGGTCACCCAAATTTTTTGTACCTTAAACGGCTATTTCCATCATTATTTATCAATAAAAATTCAAAATTTTTCCATTGTGACATTTGTCAATTCTCTAAACACACACGTAGCTCTTATTTACCTCTACCATACAAGTCATCTCACCCGTTTTCCCTTATACACAGTGACATATGGGGTCCATCAAGGGTTGAAAATATCACCGGGGCTCGCTGGTTTCTGTTATTTGTTGATGATCATACACGCCTAAGTTGGGTGTTTCTCATGAAAGACAAATCTGAAACAAGTCAGATATTCAAAACATTTCATGTCATGATCCAAAACCAATTCAACACCAACATTCAAGTTCTCAAAACAGACAATGCCCGAGATTTTTTCAATTCTATTCTCGGTGATTATTTGCCCACTCATGGTATTATTCATCAAAGTTCTTGCGTCGACACACCCCAACAAAACGGTGTAGCCGAACGCAAAAACCGCCATCTTCTTGAAGTTGCTCATTCCTTGTTGTTCACCTTGAATGTTCCCAAAAGATTCTGGGGAGAAACAGTTCTCACAGCCACTTATCTTATAAATAGAATGCCCTCACGTATCCTAAACTTCAAAACTCCAACCCAATCACTTCTTGAAATATTCCCAAACTCTCACCTTATTGCTCACATTCCCCTCAAAATTTTCGGCTGCTCAGCCTTTGTTCATGTCCACCCACACACTCGGGGGAAATTAGATCCACGGGCCACCAAGCGTATTTTCCTTGGTTACTCACCCAACAAGAAAGGGTATAAATGCTACTGTCCACTCACAAGAAGGTTCTTTCACTCCATGGATGTCTCATTCTTTGAGCATCAACCATTCTATACCAATTCCTCTATTCAGGGGGAGAATAGGGTAATTGAATCTTAGAATTGGGATTGGAATTCTCTCCTTGACGGAAACCCCAATATCTCGGCTCCACCAACAGAAACACCCTTCACCGAGACTCTTCCACTCTGAGTCACCCGAGTCTTCCCATGTCAACCCTGAAGCTCAATCTGGTCAAGAAACAAGTCCAGGCCCTGCTCTAGAATCCAGACCCATCCAAAATGAACCCACACCTGGCCAAAAGCAACCCGCAAAAGACAAGGTTATTCATGTCTACTCAAGGAGGAAACATCACCAAGAACCACCTCAGTTGCACCCTGCACAAACTCAGCACAACTATGATTCCTTCCCAGCTCCAACATCCAGTGAGAATACGCAAGGTAAGGCTGAAAATATTCTTGTTCCCGTGGCTGAGCAGGTTGCAGAAACTAGCCCTAATCTGGACATTCCAATTGCAATCCGAAAAGGAATCCGACAGTGTACACAGCATCCTCTCCGCAATCACTTGTCATATGCCAAGTTGTCTCCCACCTACAGAGCCTTTGTGTCAAAAATAGATCAAGTGCAGGTACCCTCTTCTATCCATGAGGCCTTAAAAATTCCCGAATGGAAGGCAGCCACTCTAGATGAAATAAAAGCCCTCGAGAAGAATGGAACATGGACGCTTACCACCCTGCCTCCGGGTAAGCATGCAGTTGGATGTAAGTGGATATTCTCAGTAAAATACAAGGCAAACAGCAGTGTGGAACGGTTCAAGGCTCGTCTCGTGGCTAAAGGCTTTACTCAGTCGTACAGAATAGACTACCAAGAAACATTTGCTCCAGTAGCCAAGCTGAACACTATCAGGGTCCTTCTCTCCATTGCAGTAAACCGAGATTGGCCTCTGTTTCAATTAGATGTAAAAAATGCCTTCTTAAATGGAGACCTTGATGAAGAAGTTTACATGGTAATACCTCCGGGGTTCGAAGACATTGCAACAGTCAACAGAGTATGCAAACTCAGAAAGTCTTTGTATGGCCTCAAACAGTCTCCTCGAGCATGGTTTGACAGATTCACAAAAGTTCTCAAGAGGGATGGTTATGCTCGATTGCAAAGTCGACCATACACTATTCGTCAAACATGCTACGGATGGAAGACTCACTGTCCTGATTGTGTATGTCGATGACATAGTCCTCACAAGTAATCATTGGGAAGAAATGGAGTGCCTAAAGAAGCTGCTCTCAAGAGAATTCGAAATCAAAGATCTTGGACACCTAAAGTACTTCCTTGGGATGGAAGTAACAAGATCAAGTAAAGGGATCTCAGTGTCACAACGAAAGTATGTCCTAGACCTACTCAAGGAAACAGGCATGATTGGATGTAAACCAGTTAACACTCCTATGGACCCAAATACAAAGATAGGAGTACGAACAGATGGGACAACCGTGGACAAAGGTAGATACCAACGCCTTGTGGGAAAACTAATCTACCTTGCTCACACTCGTCCAGATATTGGTTTTGCAATGAGTGTGGTTAGTCAATTTATGAATAACCCTTCCGAGGAACACATGGAGGCAGTGTATCGAATCCTACGATACCTCAAAAGAGATCCGGGCAAAGGGCTATTATTCGAGAAAACCACAAACAGAACTGTTGAAATATTCACTGATGCCGATTGGGCGGGATCAGCCACAGACCGAAGATCAACATCAGGTTACTGCTCATTCGTCTGGGGAAACTTAGTGACCTGGCGAAGCAAGAAGCAACCGATCGTTGCGGGCGAGCAAAGGCAGAGGCGTAATTGAGCAATCGCACTCGGGAAATGTGAAGGAATGTGGCTGAAAAGACTCTTACAGGAACTCCGAGTGAAGGCGAGAAGAACCCATCAACATGAAAAGTGACAACCAATCGCCTATAGCCATAGCTAAAAAACCCAGTCCATCACGATAGGACCAAGCATGTTGAGATAGATCGCCACTTTATCGTGAGAAGATTGAAGGAAAAATAATCTCACTCAACTATGTTCCGAGCAAGGCACCAAACTGCAGACATTCTAACGAAGGCACTCCATAGGACTAACTTCCAAGAGCTATGTTCCAAGCTAGGCATGATAAGCATATCTGACCCGACTTGAGGGGGGAGTGTAGAGAATCGGCTAGAAGTTAGGTGTATCTTTTGTAAATAAAATCTGTGTATATCAAAGTAAGTTAGGACTGATTATTAGGAGAGTATCTCTCAGAGTTAGTTACCTTAGTTAGGAAGATTTTATTTCCGAGTTTAGAGGATCTCATTTGACCTCTCCCTCATGTATATATTCGGTATTCAGGAATGAGAAAGATAGATTTTCCTCTCCCAATATTCTACAGAAATAAGAGAGAATTTTCTCTTGTACACCGCACAAGAAATTTGGAATGCTCTTAGGGAGACATATCAAGTTCTGAGAATACTTTAGAACTCTTTGAAATCGAGGCCAAGTTACACGATCTCGCCAAGGAGACCTCACAGTTACTCAGCATTTTAATACTCTCACTCGCTATTGGCAACATCTTAATGTATTTGAAGTACACACATGGAAGTGCCCTGATGACACGGCCCTCTACCGGAAAATTGTGGAGCAAAAACGGACATTCAAGTTTCTTCTCAACCTCAACAAAAATTTAGATGAAGTCAAAGGAAGAGTAATGGGGACCAAACCTTTTCCTAGCATTCGTAAGGCCTTCTCAAGAGTTCAACGTGAAGAAAGCAGGAAAAAAGTGATGATGGGTCCTCAGGAATCTACTTCAACACTTGAAGGATCTGCCCTTACAGCACGAGGACCACCAACAAACAACACTTTTGACAACCGGCAGAGAAGAGGAAGACCATGGTGTGACCACTGCCGCAAACCAAGACATCTCAAAGAAAATTGCTAGAAAATTCATGACAAACCCGCTAATTGGAAGCCCTCTCGATCAACAAATGACTAGAAAAACCGTGCCGATGTTGCTGCCTCTAAAGAAGATAGTCCAGTCGCAATTGAGACAAGTCCTTTCACCAAAGAACAACTTGAAGTCCTACAAAAACTTTTCAGCCAGAACAATCAGCCTCAGCCAAATACTTCGACACTTGGAACCAGTATGTTAGCACAAAAAGGTAACGTTCCAATGGCTCTTATAGCTAATAGAGGGCACTTGACACCATGGAATATTGACTCTGGAGCGTCAGATCACATGATGGGAGATGTAACTATATTTCACCAATACAGGTCATCCAGTGAGAACTTTACCATCCGAATTGCTGATGGTTCCTTATCCAAAGTTAGGGAATTAGCTCGGTCCAGATTACTAAGGATTTGATTCTAAACTTTGTCCTTCATGTTCCTAGTTTGGACTGAATTTTGTAACTAAATTCTTTTCAAACTTGTGTGAATTTCAAGAATTGGTTTGGGGAGGAAAATTTGCAGTGCTGAGATGTGTTCTGGGCTATATCTACTCAACACCCCTCTAAGAAGACAAGCTCAAAATGCAAGTGGTATGTCCTTTAAGAGTCAGTCAGTTTTAAATTCTTATGTCAATAAAGATAGTGAAATTATGTTATGGCACTATCGTCTTGGTCATCCAAATTTTATGTATCTGAAAAAACTGTTTCTTTCTTTGTTTATCAATAAAAGTTTGATGTCTTCTTATTGTGAAATTTATCAACTTGCCAAACATACTCGTAGTAACTATCCTAGTCATTCATATAAGCCATCTCAACTATTTGTCTTGATCCATAGTGATGTCTGGGGCCCCTCATGAGTGAAAAACATAACAGGAACTCAATGATTCGTATCTTTTGTTGATGATCACACTGGATTGACCTGGATATTTCTCATGAAAGAAAAATCTAAAGTTGGTCGTTGAGATACTTTCTAGGTGCGGAGGTTGCTCGATCAAAGCAAGGAATCGTGATTTCTCAAAGGAAGTATGTACTTGATCTCCTAAAGGAGACATACATGACAGGTTGTAGACCCTCTAAAACGCCAATGGAGCCGAATGTGAAACTCGGAGATAGCAAGAAGGTTCCTGTTGACACAACTAGATACCAAAAGTTGGTCGGTAAGCTGATTTATTTGTCACATGCGCGTCTAGACATAGCCTTTGCAGTAAATGTGGTGAGCCAATTCATGCATTCTCCATATGAAGAACATCTAGAAGCTGTATACAAAATACCGAGATACTTAAAGAGTACTCCAGGAAAAGGATTATTCTATAAGAAGAATGAACAACGAGAGATTGAAGCCTATACTGATACTGATTGGGCTGGTTCAATAATTGATAGGCGGTCTACCTCTGGGTATTGCACATTTGTGTAGGGTAATCTAGTTACGTGGAGAAGCAAGAAGCAGAGCATAGTGGCTAGAAGTAGTGCGGAGGCAGATTCCCTGGGAAATAGCTCTGAACTCTGCTTCCGCACTACTCCTAGCCACTACGCTCTGCTTCTTGCTTCTCCACGTAGCATAACACGATGAAGCATGTGGAAATAGATGGACACTTTATAAAAGAGAAGCTTAAGACAGACAGCATATGCTTACCATTTGTTCTGACAACTGATAACTCTATGAAAATAGAGTTAATTGAGCATTTCTCAGGCTTAAATTATTACCTAGAGGGTAATTAGTATTAGTTTTCTCCTATATTTTGTCTTGTTAATAGTTTTTAGTTAATTGTGTTTCATAAATTCTCTCTCTCGTGATTAGCATTAAAAAGAACTAATTTGGGTGCAATTTGTGGTTAATCTCAACTTTAAGAAAAAGTGATCGTCTGGAGCTTTAAGCAGCTTCTTGTTTTTGAAGTGTGAAGAAATCCTAGTTAGCATTGCTCTGTGCTGCTCCACCAAGACAAGCTGGGCCAGACGTGTGTTTTGCTGGCAGCTGGACCTGAGCTGGTTAATGGGATGATTTTGTCCGTGAAGGGTGCTGATTGAGCACTCATTGGAGGCTTTCTTAGGAGCTGCCATGTGAAATTAAGGTACAATAAGTACCTGCAGCTGAGAAAGAAAAGGGCGTCCTTGGTCATATTTTACAGCGTAGAGGCGGCTATACTCGAAAAAGGAAACCACCTCCATTTTTCTAATCAAGTACCATTTCCAGTATTGAGAAAGACGAAGAAGAAACCGTCACAAGGTGTTGAACGTGAAGGAAGGTCCATTGTTGATGTAGGAAGTGCTAGAAGAAACCTTGGAAAAAGGGGATTCTGATTCTCTCATCGTCACCTTAGTTTTTCTTACTCTCAATACTCTGTTTTACCTTTGTTGAAGAACATTTGCGTTACTCTATAAATCTGAATTCGAATCCATATATAACTCTATGAGATTATGATTTGTTGGCTAAGATTGTTGAGTTGTTAAAATATTGAAATGTTAGTTGATGTTGAATGGCTTTGATGATTATTTCTTTGTTTATTCAAGTGAGCTGAATTTGTGCCTTAACTGTGATTTGAAAATCATAAGAGGGGAGTATAGCTTTGATTAGATCTGGGAAGATTTAGTTGAGTGGACACAGCTTGAATAGTGCAAGTTCTTAGATATTGTTTTAGAGTTTTGAATCACATGATATAGGAATATAGTGTCTTGCATAACCATATGATTTAGAGCTTCATTCTCTGATTTTAGAGTCTAGATTTGCAAAGGAATTTGTGGGATTTAGCTTTAAGATCGGTAGACAGAGGATTGGAAAATTCTTGTTTTAGTAAATCTGGTTAACAAGGAAGTTTTCGTTGCCCTCCGTTGCTGCAGCAACGTGCAGCTTGATAAGAGACAGTTTAACAATTGTGAGCCGTGAACAGTGACATTGGCCAATTTATTTGCACATGTTGTTATTAATTAGATTTATCTTTATTGCTCATTTTCTTACAATCAGATTATTATTAGTTTTTAACATCTTAAAATCAACTTTATTTTTCTTCTAAAAACTTGAATAGAATTAACTTAGCAATTTGATTTCACAAACATTCAATCCTTGTGGGACAATACTTGATTTATTCATCATTTTACTACTTGTTGACTTGTGCACTTGCGAGATTCTAGATTCACAATTTTAGGTGACAAGTTTTTGGCGCCGTTGCCGAGGACGGTCTTATTTGAATCTTATTGTTAAGGTAATTTACTATTCAAGTATTTTTTTTTTTTTGGTTCATTTTCATCAGAGTTTCTGATTTGTGGCAGGTTTTTGGAACATCTTGTATGCAAGAACCTGAATTATTCCCTCCTAACCCAGAAATTGAAAGAACCTTGAAAAGGAGAAGAAAGGGGCAGAGAGGATTTGCTCACATACAAGAAATGGCTGAGGAGGATGCTCAGGGGATCTTATTAAATCAGGGACAGCAGCTTAACGCTCTTGAACCAAATCAAAGACCATTCGTGGTTGATGACCGTGATCGAGCTATCAGAGATTTTGCAGTCCCAGTTCTTGATGGACTGAATCTTGTGATTGTTCGGCCAAACATTGAGGCCCCACACTTTGAACTTAAACCGGTCATGTTTCAAATGCTACATACTGTGGGACAATTCAGCGGTATGGCGACAGACGATCCTCATCAACATTTAAGGTTATTCATGGAAGTTAGCGACATATTCAAGCTACCAGGAGTTCCTCTAGAAACTTTAAGACTGACACTATTCCCTTTCGCTTTGAGGGATCGTGCTAGAGCTTGGTTTAATAGCCAACCTGCTGATTCCATTGTTACATGGAATGATATGGCTGAGAAGTTTCTTATGAAGTATTTCCCTCCGACAAAGAACGCCAAGTTGAGAAATGACATTACCTCTTTTCATCAAGGTAAGGGAGAGTCAATTTATGCAGCATGGGAACGATTTAAGGAGCTACTCAGAAAGTGTCCATTACATGGTTCCCAATTGGATTCAAATGAAGACTTTTTACGATGGTCTCAATGAACAAACCAGAGTGATAGTTGATGCTGCAGCTAATGGTGCTCTTTTGGCAAAATCTTACAATGAGGGCTATGAGATTTTGGAGAGGATGGCCACAAATCATTATCAATGGCCAACCGAGAGACTACCCACAAGGAAAACACCGGGAGTTCTTGAAGTGGATGCAATTACCGCTCTTTCGGCTCAAGTGTCGAATTTGACCAACTTGTGATTCGTGATTTGCCGTTCAACTTGTGATTCGTGATTTGCAATGACGATCCTTCTCCAATGGACTGCGCAACCACGGACGATGTGACTGGGTCGGATGTGGTAGATGATGACACATCCTTAACAGAACTAGTTGTCTCCTTCTCTGAACTCATTGTCGTCAGAACCTCGGTCACGAAGATGAAGACGATGAGGACGATGAAGACGAGAAGACAGATTTTTTAAGAGTATGGCTCTGATACCATAAAAGTAAATTTGGAGGAAGAATTACTTTTCTTGTATATCTTTTTAAGAGTAATACAACACAAATATATACATAGGCCTCAATAGAAATGAGAAACTAGCCTACAGAAAAGGAAACTAGAAACTAACATCCCTAACAATCTGCTATACATCAAGATTCTGTTAACTACCTAAAATATTAGGGAAATATAATAAGTCAATTATTCCAAATATGGAATAATTGATATTGGGTAATAACCGAATATTCCTACACTAACATTTCAGGGGCTCACTGGTTTGTTACGTTCATTGATGATTGTACTCGAATTACATGAGTATACTTACTGAAGCAAAAATCTGACGTAAGTCATATTTTTCCTATTTTTCATACAATGGTCAAAAATCAATTTACTATGGGAATTAAGAGGCTAAGAACTGATAATGCTAGAGACTACTTTAATCAAGTCTTGTCGCCATTCCTTTTAAAAGAGGGAATTGTCCATGAATCATCTTGTGTTTATACACCCCAACAAAATGGGGTAGCAGAAAGAAAAAATGGTCATTTATTAGCAACTGTCCGTGCTCTTTTGTTTCAAAAAGGGGTTCCAAAAACTTTTTGGGGGGAAGCTCTACTTACTGCCACCCATTTTGTAAATCGCCTACCATCCCGGGTTCTTGACTTTAAGAGTCCCATGGACTTGTTGTCTCACCACTGTCATCACTTCAAACTGTCATCTATGATATCTCCTAAAGTCTTTGGGTGTGTGTCATTTGTTCATGTTCACTCTCATGGACAGGGTAAATTAGACCCTAGAGCTATCAAATGTGTTCATTGGGTATTCACCTACACAAAAGGGTTACAAATGCTATCATCCTCCCACTCGGAAAACCTTTGCCCCTGTAGATGTCACATTTGTTGAACAAGAAAGTCATTTCTCAAGTCCTTCTCTTCAAGGGGAGGCATTAACTATAGAAGATCAGGACTTGCTTCTAAATATCCCATTAGTCAACAAATTCCCTGAGTCAGTCAAGCCTCCAGTCCTTGTTGAATTCCCTGAGTCAGCCGAGCCTCCAGTCCTTGGTGAGTCCGAGCCTCCACTTTTTCCAGAGACCGAGCCTACTCCAGTTCTTGAGTCTACTCCCACTGCAAACCCCCAACCTGAGCCCGTGACTACAAAACCACTTCAAGTCTACACAAGAAGAGTAAAGCTCGTGATCTAGATTCAGTTACACTGCGAATCACCCACTGTCCTAGATTCAGATTTGCCTATTGCCACAAGAAAAGGTGTTAGGAAGTGCACACAACATCCCATATCTCAATTTTATCCTATGAGAGATTATCAACTTCACATAAGAGCTTCCTCACTCGTCTAAACAGCGTAGCTATTCCTCAAACCCTATCTGAAGCACTTAGCAAAGAGGAATGGAGGCCTTGGAGAAAAACAAGACGTAGGAGATAGTAGAGTTGCCTAAAGAAAAGAAACAAGTGGGATGCAAATGGGTGTTCACGGTGAAATATAAGTCTGATGGGTCTATCGAACGTTATAAGGCAAGGCTGGTGGCCAAAGACTACACTCAGACATATGCTGTGGATTATCAGGAAACATTCGCACCAGTAGCAAAAATGAATACAATAAGAGTGTTGTTGTCTTTAGCAGCCAACTTTGATTGGCCACTACAGCAGTTTGATGTGAAGAATGTATTTCTACATGGAGACCTTGAGAAGAAAATCTATATGCAAGTTCCACCTGGCTTTGGCATGAATCTAAAAGTCAATGAGGTGTGTAAACTTAAAAAGGCTTTATACGGGCTTAAACAATCCCCTCGAGCATGGTTTGGGTGGTTCACTAAAGTAATGATGGGTATGAACTATAGACAAAGTCAAGGGATCATACATTATTCATCAAACACTCAACTTCAAGGGGAGTTACTGCTTTGATAGTGTATGTAGATGACATTATTGTTACAAGGAATGATCCAAAAGAGAAAGAAGCATTGCAGAAGTACTTGGTCAAAGAATTCGAGATTAAAGATCTCGGGAAACTAAAGTACTTCCTTGGAATAGAAGTTGCTCGGTCTAAGTAAGGAATTTTTGTCTCGCAACAGAAGTATGTCTTGGATTTACTGAAAGAAACAAGAAAAATGGGATGCAGACCATTGGATACTCCTATTGATCCAAATCACAAACCAGGGGAATCCATGGGAGGAGAGTTAGTTGACAAGGGTATGTACCAGCGACTTGTTGGGAAGTTGATTTATCTAGCACACACATGACCAAACATCTCATACGCTGTGCCTGTGGGTGTAGTAAGTAGTTCATGTAGAATCCTAAAGAGAGTCACCTTCTTACAGTATACAGAATCTTGCAGTATTTGAAAAGCTATCCTGAAAAAGGTATTCTGTTCAAGAAAGGCACAAGGATGGAACTTGAAGCATACACAGATGCAAATTATTTCGGTTCAGCCACTGATAGAAGGTCAACATCTAGGTATTGTACTTTTCTTGGTGGAAACTTAGTGACCTGGAGGAGCAAAAAACAACCGGTGGTTGCCAAGTCCAGTGCAGAGGCAGAGTTTTGGTCTATGGCACAAGAGATTTGCGAGCTGTTATGGCTAAAGATTATACTAGATGATTTGAAGATAAAGTGGCAAACGCCGATGAAGCTTTACTGTGACAATAAGTCTGCGATCAATATTGCTTACAATCCTGTCCAACATGACAGGACTAAACATGTGGAGGTCGACAGGCATTCCATAAAAGAAAAACTTGAAAGTGGGTTGATTTGTACCCCTTATGTCTCTACTTGTGGTCAGCTAGCAGATATTCTAACTAAGGGGCTAGCGAGCTCAACGTTTCAAAGAATCATATGCAAGCTAGGAATGGGAAATATATATTCCTAGCTTAAGGGGGAGTGTTGAAAATTCGGGATTTCATATCCCATAGATAGAATGAGAATATTTGTATCAATAATAGGCAGATACCAATTTTCCTAATATAGGAAAGTAGGCTGTAATTTTTCTATTAGTTTCCTTATGTGTTAGTTTCCTGATTCTAGAATAGTCAACCTCCTAAAATGTATTGATACCCTAAGTGTGTATATATATGTAATCGTGCCTTTGTACAAGTGAATAAGAAGAATTATTCTTTGATTTCCCACAGTTTTAACTCAATTTCAAACAAAGATTCAAATTTTACGAATGGATAATAGGAAAGAATATTTCAATAAAATTTTAGGATCTTTTTTTTTGGAAAAATGTATTGTTCATCAGAGTTCTTGTAATGATAATCCTCAACATAATGGTGTGGCTAAACGAAAAAACCAACACCTTTTAGAAGTTGCAAGGGCCTTACTATTTAAAAATAATGTCCTTAAGTATCTTAGGGGAAAAGCCATTTTGACAGCCACTTATTTAATAAATCGAATGCCTTCTAGGGTTCTACGTTTTCAAACACCAATTATTTTCGAAACTAATTACCCTACATCCAGACTTACATCGACACTCCCTTTGAAAATCTTTGAATGTATTGTGTTTACACATAATCATGAGCATAATCAAGGGAAACTTGATCCTAAAGCTAGAAAATATGTCTTTGTGGGATATGCCCCGACTCAAAAGGGATATAAATGCTCTTAATGTTTTTCAAATAAACCCGGATTCAAACTTGAATTTAGAAACCACTATCACAAAATCTGGTACAAATCCGGATGAGAAAAATCAGACTTAGAATCCAAATTTGTACCATAATTTCCTGACTAAGACCAAGCTATACATGAAACGAGGGCTGAAAATATTTCAGACCGAACATCCCTAGTGCCATCACCCAAATTAAATCTCATTGGTGAAAATAATGGGACCAAAACAAATACCAACATACTGTCCTCTTCAAGGAGAAAATCTTCAAAGGAAAAAGGTCCTATCTCTTTACACAACAATGAATCCGAACCAAGGGAGGAACCTAAACCGTCCGAAATTCCAGGTAACAATAAAACTGAGTTCGTCCTAAAAGTTCATTCTAATCCTAAGTCTTGTAATGATCTTGATGTCCCTATTGCTGCTCGGAAGGACATTCGTTCCTACACTAGGCACCTCATGTCTAACTATATTTCCTATGAAAAACTGTCTCCTAATTTCTTAGCCTTTACTTCATAACTTTCTTTTGTGGAAATTCCAAAAAGTGTACAGGAAACTTTATAGGTTCCCGAGTGGAGGAAGGCTATCTATGAGGAGATGAGGGTCATAGAGAAGAATCAAACATAGGAAGTGACGGATCTTCCATGAGGAAAAAGGACTGTGGGCTATAAGTGAGTCTTTACAGTCAAATATAACTCGGATGGAACTGTTGAACGATACAAGGCTCGCTTGGTGGCCAAAGGCTTTACACAAACCCACGGCATTGACAATCTTGAGACCTTTGCCCCAATAGCCAAGTTAAATACAATGAGAGTACTTCTCTCAATTGTAGCAAACCTTGATTGGCTTTTTCAGCAGTTAGATATAAAGAATGCATTCCTGAATGGAGACTTGGAGGAAGAAGTGTACATGGCCTCTCCACCTGGTTTGAAGAGAAGTTTGACTCCAAAGTTTGCAAACTAAAAAAGTCCTTATATGAGCTCAAGCAATCTCCGAGGGCCTGGTTTGAAAAATTTATTCATTCGGTGAAAAATCATGGATATGTCCAAGCTCAGAGTGATCACACCATGTTTATTAAACACTCCAAGGATGGTAAAGTGGTGGCCTTAACAGTGTATGTAGATGATATTATTCTCACTGGTAATGATGTCGCTGAGATGGAGCAGTTAAAGAGAATATTAAACTCAGAATTCGAGATCAAAGACTTGGGAACCCTGAAATACTTTCTAGGAATGGAGGTTGCAAGATCAAGAAAAGGGATTGCTGTGTCGCAAAGAAAATATGTGCTAGATCTTCTCAAAGAGACTGGGATGAGCAGATGTATGCCTACAGATACTCCCATAGATCTGAACCAAAAATTAGGTGATTGCAAGGATGGAGCACCGGTTAACACAACTCGGTACCATAAGTTAGTGGGAAAGCTGATTTATTTATCCCACACCCGACCTGACATAGCCATTGCAGTAAGTGTTGTGAGTCAGTTTATGCACTCTCCTTGTAAAGAACATCTTGAAATAGTATATCGAATTTTAAGATACCTTAAAGGTACACTAGGAAAATGATTGTTGTTTAAGAAAGGCGAAGAAAAAACTATTGAGGTTTACACTGATGTAGACTGGGCAGATTCCATTACAGATAGAAGGTCTACATCCGGTTATTGCACTTTTGTATGGGGCAATTTGGTTACATGGAGGAGCAAAACACATAATGTAGTTGCCCGGAGTAGTGCAGAAGCCGAATACCGAGCCATGGCACATGGAGTATGTGAGATATTATGGATCAAACGGATTCTTGATGAACTTAGAAGACCAGGTGAGATGCCAATGAAGTTGTATTGCGACAACAAAGTTGCAATTAATATTGCTCACAATCCTGTGCAGCATGATCGAACCAAGCATGTTGAGATCGATCATCATTTTATAAAGGAGAAGCTGGAGGCTGGAACTATCTTTATGCCATTTGTTCCTTCAACAGGGACTCTTCAAACCGAACTTCATGTTTCTCACAAGGCATGTTGAACATCTATGCACCAACTTGAGGAGGGGTGTCCATTATGATAGATTTTATCTTCTATTTATTAGGAATAATTATTAAAAGTGTTATCTTTTAATAAGAGATTTGAATTAATATTCAAATCTTATAACTTATCTTATTAGTTTATCTTATCCTTTAGAAGGGATAATTAGTTTCCTAGTTTATGGCTTATCAGTAGCATTCCTTACTTCCTATATATATTCACGTGTACTCTTTAATAAAATATGCAACATTGATTATTCTTCACAAAACTGTTATAGAACATATGAAGGGGGAAAAAAAAGGACAAATATCTAAATCGCAAGAACCATGGGATTATAGAAATGCACAAAACAAAGATCGATGAACAGGATCAAGGAACCAAAGCGAATTTTCATTGAGAAATTAAAAGAATACGGTAAAAAACTCACAATATCAATAATCTCCTGAGTTGAAACCTCCACTGAGTGAGCAAAATTTCTGATTCACTTAGCCTTTCGTCGATCTCAAGAATATAAAGGATTGTCTGAAGCGAGACAACCAACTTTAAATCCTTTTAGTTTATTTGATAGTTTTGCTTGCTCTTCACGTTCGCCAATAAGAGGATTCCCTTTGCAACAACGATTTCAAAGCGGTTCAGATGCTCTCCATTTTTAAGAGCTTAAGACAAAGACCATAAGTGCAAAAGTACACGAAAAGCCAAACAAACGCAACAAAAGTCCAACAAACAGTAAAGGAAAAATAGAAAAAGAAGGGCAAAACTGGGAAAAAAAAATTCCATGACACCACCAGCCTGTTTTAAGAGGCAAAAATTATATAGTAGAAATATCAATATTTACTGAAGTTTAAAATAAAAAGGAATATTACTTTTATACACTCATGTATTTTCCATTTTTATTTATTGAACTTCAAATAAATTGCCTACGGAAAAGATTAATTAAAATCAAGCAACGAAGTTGGCAACCGAATTGTTGGTTACCAAGTTTGCTGCAACAAATAAAACCACCACTTCTCTACTATACTTCAATTAAAAAAGAAAAGGGGAGAGAGAGAGAGAGAGAAAGGGGCAAGTTATTGTTTGTGCAAAGTTAATAGATAGGAAAGGAAGTCGTTCTGACCATCTGAACAATACAGAAAAACATCTTCATATGCTAAAGGAGTTACTAACCTCAGAAAATTAAGAGCAGTTCATTCAGCCATCTGTATTCTGTGATTCTGCGTGCTGAATAATTAATAAAAGTACAGTAACAAATTAACCAAAAATATACATTAAAAAAAAATTGTATAAAGATCGTGCCTAGAAATTGAGCGGGAATTCTAGAAGGGTTTGCTCTCGAGGAACATTCACTCTTGAACAAATAAATCACTGGTTTAATGATGTTTTATGGCTGCTCTGTCGCCAATAACATGGAAAAGAGGAAAAGTTCTAGTTGCAGTCTGCTAGACTGGAACACAAGAACAGCACTTAGGCATTCGGCACATATCCATGTTCACGAAGACGAACAGTTAATGAATTCAATTCAGCATAAATTAAGCTGGCATCAGGATGAACCCGATCAGCGGTAATAAAAGTATGCACACCATCCTTGAGCTCAATCCAACTACATCCTGGTGTCTTCTTAACGTTTTGTTGTCTCATTGAATCTCTAACTTCGGAAACTTCTTCATATCGACCAGCCACTCCGTAAATATTGGACATAAGAACATAACCACCACAAGCCCCTGGTTCAAGTTCAAACACCTGCTGTGCAGCAATCTCAGCAAGATCTGCATCACCATGGAGTCGACATGCTGCTAATAAAGCTCTCCACACAATAGGGTTGGCCTCAATAGGCATTGTTCTTACCAGTTCATAAGCCTCCTTGAGCTTTCCAGCTCGACCAAGCATGTCAATTACGCAAGTATAGTGCTCAATGGTTGGGGTTATGCCATAATTCGTCTTCATTTGGGTGAAAAACTCGCGCCCTTGTCGTAGTAAACCTGCATGGTTGCATGCCGATAAAACCCCAACAAAAGTGACCTCATCAGGCTTAAGTTGAGTCTCACACATACGAGCAAACATATCCAATGCCTCTTTACCATAGCCATGTATGCCATAACCCATGATCATGATGTTCCAAGATGCCACATCCTTATTTCTCATCTTATCAAAAATCATACAAGCATTTCTCATGCTCCCACACTTTGCATACATGTCCATTAGAGCATTGTTGACCAACACATATTCGCAATAACCATCCTTTCCCAAGGAGCTACGAATCATGAACCCATGAATCTCTTTACCATGCATCATTGCAACCAGATTAGAACAAGCCGGTAGAGCTGCAGTGATTGTGATCAAATCAGGCATAACTCCCGCACCTAACATCTTATCAAAAAGCCTCAAGGTTTCTTCATGATCGCCACATTGTTCGTGAACAGAAATAATTGAGTTCCATGAGAATATATCCTTACCATCCATCATCTCAAAAATTTTCAACGCGTATCCAGGGCACTTGCATTTTCCATAGACGTCAATCAATGCATTCAAAACTGCAGTACCAGAATCATACCCCGTTTTAATGACAAACCCATGCACAACTCTCCCATTGTTGAAATCTTCCATCACCGCAAAAATAGACAAGACCCCGGTAACCGTAAAATTATTTGGTATAACCCCTTCTTCACTCATACTCCTGAAAACCTCCAAAGCCTTATCGAAGCTCCCAATCTGCGAATACCCATTAACCATAGCATTCCACAACACAACATCTCTCTCGGGCAATTCCTCAAACATCTCTTGTGCGTCCTCAATCAAACCAAACTTCAGATAAGTATTAACCAACGCACTACCAGCGAACACATCCAACTCCAGCCCAAGTTTAAACAGCACACCATGAATCTTCCTAACCTCCAAAACCTCCATCAAATCACCACATGCTCTAATAACACAAGGGAAAGTAAATTTATCTGCCACAACACCCATCTCTCGCATTCGGTTGTAGAAGACCAACCCTTCTGCTGCTCGCCCATTTACAACAAACCCGGCAATCATCGTGTTGTAGGCAAACACATTGCGATCGTCGTCACAGGGGCAGTTGAAGACCCAAATGGCGTCGTCCATTTGGCCACACTTGGAGTACATGTTGATAAGGCTGGTGATCAAAGGAGGTACGTTGAGGAGGAAACCACAAGTGATAACGAATGAGTGGATTTGTCGGCCTTTGATGAGGTCCTTGTTGTTGGCACATGCTTGTAGCAAACCGATGCATGTACTGAGGTTCTTCGCGGGCGGTGGATATCGGCGTTTAGATCGTGAAGAAGAAGAAAAGCTGGTCGATAGAGAAAGTTTCCCTTTAAGGACTTTGGAGAAGATTGTTCTATTCATTTAACTCGGGTAATCCGACACGGATCCGTTTTGTATGAAATACAATGTGAGAACCGATAATGGACTTGTAGGTTCGTTTCAGTTTTGAGAGTTCAAGTATTGGCGGGCATGTTTTGCGTCTGTCTATATAAGAAGCTCAAGCCTTGTTTAATTGACTCTCTGATTCTTAAGGAAAAACAATTAAAATAATTGAGATAAAAGTTAATTACCTTCTCCTCAAAAGGTTTTCGAAACATGCATATGTATCGACAGTCAAGCCAAATATGAGTGACTCTAGCCTGCAAGATATGACATTGTGGTTTTGGTTAGTTATTATGAATGGAATACAGAAGAAACTTCCAACTGTTGAAAATAATAACAATAATAATAATAATAAACAATATGCTTTTATAATAAACATCATATTATGTAGATCTTACAATATAAGATCAGTAATGATCATCTTAAAAATAGACTAGGAAGCAGAATCATAACATCTTATAATGCATCATGCAGGTGCGTAGGCTGTCTAATCTATGCAAATTGTACTAAAATTTCATTTTAATACTTGTGTTATATCGAAATATGAGTTTAATATCAGTGCTTTTGATAATTTTATTGGGATACCTCATCGTTTTAAAAAAAAAACTCTATTTGGTATCTAAAGCTTTTTTGGTACGTGAAATGTCATTTAAACTATGCTATTTATTTAATTAAAAATTTAGATTTTAAAAATAATAAAAAATTTTAAAATTTTTAAAAATTGAAAAAAAAAACATAAAATGAAAAAATAAAATAAAATAAAATCAATAATCAAATAAATTAAGACTCATTTAATTAAGTAATTTAAGTTTTTAATTTAAATTAATATGTGATTTTATTTAAAAAAATTATTATAATCAAAAAAACTAAATAAAATTTTCGGTTGTAATAAAACTTAAATAAATCAAATGAAGGGTCAAATCTATCACAATAATCAAACAGCTTCTTTCCCTTCCTCAAAAACCCAGAATCCCATGTTATTAACCATTTTTTATTTATTGTTTCCTTCTGCAATTCAAAACCAACAGAACAATATCACAAAACCAAAATCTTTTCTAATTCTCCTTAAAAATAACACCAAACGATTCCCAGCTTTTTTCAGTCTCCGCAAGAAACCAACGACAACCAAGAACAAGCAAAGTTCAAACAACAAAATAAAACCAACAGAAAAGCACACACAAATCCAGCCGAACACAAGAAAGTTCGGAGAGCAAACACTCACGCTACCAGGTTCCGGTGGACGGCATTCTGAGATTCCGGACGCCAACCAGAGATTTCACGGGGGAGGAACTGAGTTTCGAAAGGAATCAGCGCCTATCTGGAGCCAAATCACGGATCGAAGAATGTTAGCGCGAAATCTGGCAAGATTGGGGCTGAGTTCCGGAGGCGGATCGCGCGGGTGGGGTCGGTGGCCCCAAATCTGGGCTCGCCAGAGGTAGGTCGCGCAGGGTAGGGCTCGCCGGGGCTAAGGTCGCGCGAGGGGGGCTCGCCGTAGGCAGGCTGGCTCTAGAGAGATTGTCAAGGAATCACAAGAGAAAGAGAGAGAGATTGACGAGGATTGTAGAGAGACGGGGAAAGTTTTTTATTTTTTAAGGTACGTTCAAGATTCCGGCGATATTGCTCCAGCGTTTTTTTTTTTTTTTTTTTTTTTTATAAAAGTTCAAAATCTATTTTTTTTTGTAGTTTTTTTTTTTCTGCACACAAAATTTAATTTGATTTATAATTTAAATTATAATTTATAATTTATTATAATATTTTTCATAAAAATATAAATAAATTAAAAATAATTTTAAATTATAATTCTTAATTTATTAATTAAACATCTTTTAAATCATAATATTATAAGTTTTTTTCAAAAATCTCGTAATTATTAAGTCTAATGTTTAAATTTTAATTTTTTTATAAATTATTTTGTATGAATATCTCGTTAATTTTATGAGTTTGTAATTTAATCTCTTAATTTTATTTTAATTTAATTTTAAAATTTTAAAATTTATTATAACGTTAGTTAATTAAAAATAAATGTAAAAATTCATAAGATAATTTTTAAGTGAGTATTTAATAAAAATAATTAATATTTTTTTTTATATTAAATAGATTTTTATATACACATTACGAGAGAAAATTTTTTAAAATTAAAAGTTAACTGTTTTGAGAGAAAAATTAAAGATCCTTAAATTTCAAAAAAAAAAATTCATTCATAACATATATAAAGGGTTCAATTCAATACAAAAAATAGTAAAATTATCCTTATTAAATATTAACATTAAAGATACCTGATATCGTCTAAAATTTTTATTTTCATTTTAATTTAACTAATAATGCAATAAATTTTAAAATTTAAGAATTGAATTGTTAAAAAAAAAAAAAAAGTTAAACAACTAATTTATCAAACTTATAAAATTAAAAAAATATTCATAAAAAAAACTTTTTTATAAAAAAAATATTTTAATAAAATTAAAATTATTAGAGTTTGAATATATAAAATAAAGAGACTCTAAATTATTTTTTAATTTTTAAGTGCTTAAAAATATTTTTAGATTTTTAAAAAAAATATATTTTAATTTTTCCCCTGTCGAAAAGCTCCTCCTTTCTTCCCACCAGCCCATTGCCAGAACACGCGCTACCATGTCTGCCACGCTCCGACGTCCTCTGTAGACACCGCCATTACAGTCGTACTCTCCGGCCGCCAATCTCCAAAACCCTGCAACTCTCTTGGCGCATCTCGACCGGAAACATAATCGTTCGCCCCCACAAAGTTGCAGCAAACTCTAACTACGCCCCACCGATCTCCCGTATCTCCATCATCAATACTAGTATGATCGACTCAACATCGGCCGCGGAGTAAAACCCAGGCTTGGCGTTGGTCAACTCCGCCGAAGTCATGTGAGATCGACGAGCGGCGCAGGGGAGGGCGAATGGCGAGGAGTGACGAGTGGGAGCCAATCTTTGTCGCGGGGAGTGGCGCAACCAGCGGTGGTGGGTTAGCGCCGGCGTTAATGGCGGGAGACTTCGCGCTGCCGTCATAGAAACTCATCGGCGTTTGGAAGAGGTAGCCGGAGGTGGTTGATGGGATCGTCGGTTCGGGTTTAGTCGTTCAAAGTTTTGTCTTGTTTCTTTTTTTCTTTTTACTTTCTTTTTTAGTTGATCAGATGTGCTCAATTTTATTATAATTTGGTGCATCTTTTTAATCTCAGCCGTTGCAAGCCAATTCAAGGGTCATTAGTGACTATGCTATCGGTACGGAAAAAATACAATGCCTACCATAGATTATTTTATAAAACAGAGTACCCAAATGAAATTTTCCAAGAAAGTACTCAGTCGGTTTCAATACTCTTATGATGAGGCTTTCCCATCTTAATATCTGCTAAATCTTCACTTTTCGTATAAAAAGTTGACAAGAGCCGAGACAGCTTTGCGTGGAGAGCTTAGTAATCGACCCGACTCGAAGTTTCCTTCAAAAGCCTACTCTGGAAGACGAGGATTCTTTGGGCAATTCCGTGGAAGGAGAGAACGGGGACAAACCTGTTGCAAAAGATCAAGGGTTTTCTCATAACGCCAGTGAAGTCTCAAAGGAGCTTATAGTGAAGAAGATACAATGTGGGACTGGTGGAAATGGGCCTGAAAGCAAATGGAAGAATGCCACTTGTTGATGGTGAAATTTAATCAACAAATAATTACTTCTCTCCAAGGACACTCGCGCTAATCTCTCCAAAATGATCGCAGATTAAGAGTTAAAAAACAGTAAGGAAGACAAGGGTTTATAGTGGTTCGGCTAAAAATCTTTTGCCTATATCCACTTGTGTTTGCATTAATATCGTAGATTACAAATCTGTAGAAATTCGGTGATAATGTCTCTAAAAAATATAATGAGTTTCTTTGACTCTATTTATGGCGTACATACGAGAGAGCCCTGTGTATCCGAGGTAGTCAGCTTTTTCCCTTAAAATGGGGATTTGGCGGTCGGATATCCTTGCTCGTCGGTGCCTCGGTCCGGACAACCACTTTGTCTACCCAATATCTGAGCCTCGACCGGACGGTGGTGTTAGGTGAAATGCGTCTTCCCAAGGTCTGACAGCAGAGTTGACTTTGGCAATGCCTCGGCGTCGACTCAGAGGCACATGGACACTTCCTCGACGCATATCCGCCTACATTACCTCTCGACGTGCAAAGGGCCCTTCTAACACGTGGCTCCCTCGGCGTCACCGAACGGTCCTCTTTAAGGAGTCCTTGGCGCTTATCTCCAGAGGGACGGTCGATAGCTCGACCGTGGTGTAACAATTACCCCCTAGCCTAGGGTGTCACGTGGCGTCACCTTGGGCTATGAGTGGTCGAGGCGTCCACGTGGAAGATTCCCTTCGCCAGTTGTATCGGCCATTGAGGGGTACTAGGTCATCATTACTGTGCTATAACTACTGTAGGGGTCTCGGGTTGTGGAGCAGTCTCGTCGGTCATGTCAACAGTCTCTCTCCACATCCGGGTGACACGTGGCAGTCGAGGGAAGCACCGAGACCGTCCGATCGTACTCATTGCTCTGGCTCTCATCCCAGCCGTTAGATCGCGCCAATTCGGATACGCCGTTAGATCAAGGCGATTCAAATTCGACGGTCGAGATTTGGCGTCGTTTGAACTCGTCGCCCTTCAAACCGCTGCGTCCAGGCCAATAAATACCCCCTATATCGCATTTCTCCGGTTTACCTTCTCCTACTTACGCCGTTACTCTGCCGGATTTTTGCCAGAAACTGCCGCCTGTGACTTCGACCGCCGCTCACATCCCTCGTTTCAGGCTTTCCTCTCTCGGTTTCCCAAGCTTTTCGCAAATACCGGTACGTTTTCCGAACTTCATTGTTTTATCCGGCGTGAATCCGGTTTTCTCCTGTGTTTCTGCATAACAAAAGGGGTTAGAAATAAAAATGACTCGCATACCTCTCTGGGGTGTGCTTGTTTAGACGGCCCTGCCGTGGTATCAACCGTCTGGGTTGAGTCGACCATGTCGGGGTTGTCGTGCTTGTCTACCGGGTCCCAGAGGGCCACCTGCTTTCCACTTTATTCTGGGCTGACCCTTCTCCGGCCCCATGGGCTCGGCGTCGGGGTTCAGCCCCGTAATTAGAAACTTTATGTCCCTATTTTTCGTGGGCCTCTCGACCATTAGGTTCTCATCTCGACCTTCTTTTCTTGTTTTGAGATCATGCCACCCTAGGAAGGTTGAATGAAGAAACTTCTACCTCTAGGGAGGGAAGACCCGAGAGGAATCCCTTGACGTCGGCGACTCGTTGATCGACAGCGGTCGCTCCTCGCCAAGTGGGAAATGCAGCAGGGGTGCGTCGCCCTTGATCAGGGGCGATCTCGTAATCCGCCTCGAGGTGGAAGAAGAAGCCGAGGTTACCGCCGACCGCGCCATCGCCAGGCACCGTCAGTGAACGGCTGGCTGGCCACGGAGATGGCGACGACATCTCAAGATCACGCCCGCCGCCTTAAAGGCTTTCCCAGGAGAGGCGAGGATCGACTTCATCACTTTTGCACTGTTGCCCGACGAGCCATGGGCACACGATCCTCGTCACACGCACTGTTTACACTCGGTCACTTAGTTTGGGACATCTTAAGTCTCTTTCCATCCTTTCGCGGAAGGCCCTCTCAGAACCTTTATAAGATTTCTCCTGCCCAGCTGTCCCCAAACTGCTGGGCCGTAATAAACTCCATGGTCATCCTGTGGAGGAAGTATCTACGCCTCGACCTAAGCGTCGGGGAATTTTTGTACTGTTATTCCCTCAGGGCGTCTCCCCGTCAACGGGGTTTCTTTTACCTTGGGGCAAACACCAAGGCCAAACCACCAGTCCCCCCCATCGTCGTCGAGAAGACTACGAGTTGCCATGGGTGGAAGCCGCAGTTCTTCTTCCTTGGTGGCAACTTTAACCGTCATCCGCTCAACTTGGGACGTACGATAGGGACGCAGAGTATTTTTAACAAATACTGTAGGTTCACCTGTGTTATCCCTTTCTATCGTCCATTTGATGGATGTCGATCTCACATACTTCGTGTGCTGTGTAGGTGAGGTTGTGGACCGGCCGAAGCTCTCGACAGCCAAGCTTGGACACGTCGAGCATATCCTTTCTCTCGACGAGTCTTTACGGAGCACGGCCGTTTTAAACACAGCCCAGAACCGCCTTCTACGCTGTGTTGTTGGTCATCCTTCAACCCCTGTTGAGCGGTTGTCCCTTTGACGTTCCTTTCGGGCAGAAGTCGAGCGTTGATATACCTATAATGTCTTAGGATATTGTTATATAAGCGTCGAGAGATGTTGTATTCTAATGCTCTCCTCATGGGTTGACAGCCGTCCCTTCGGAGATGAAGTATAACGTCCCTCCCAGGCCGAGGAAGAGAAGCGGGAGCACGAGCTCGAAGTCGGCGAGCCAACCCGACACCAGCGCCGAACCTACGCCAGGGTCCGCCGAGGCCCAGTCTCGCGGCGTCTTTGTCATCACCCCCGGCTCCAAGAGGCCAAGGGTCGAGGAACCGATCAACCTTACTGTGGCCGAGGAGCCCTCTCGACAGCCTCAGCGTCGAGACAAAGGGAAGGAGGTCTCACTTCTGACTGGGGGCCCTCTTCAGATGCCGGGGTCGAAGATAAATGACCCCATGTTCCTGGTGACAGACGTTGCTGACCGCAATTTGAACAGCGCTCTACGCCTTCCCGACCGCTTCAGTTAGCCAATCCAGGCCAAGGCCATTCATTACTTCAACCCAGACTCCTGGGAGAAGTTCACGAAGATGGGCCTGCTCGACCGCCACCGCGTTGCTGTCATCCGCCAGAATTCTGTAAGTCGTATTCCTTCATTCTTTGTTTGTTTTTGTGGTCGATCGTCTCCGAGGTACGTGTTTACCCCCGGCTAATATTTTCCTCTTTCTCCGCAGGCTCTCAAGGCCACGCTCCTAAACTACATGGAGGTCGCTGCCCTTCTAGAGAAGGGAACGCCGTCGAGGGCTGCTCAAGAGGAGATTCTTTCCTTGGGAATCCTTCGAGATGAGCTCTAGTCGTCGCTCGAGCTAGAGAAGACCAAGGTAAAGTCCTTGGAAGAGGCAATAGCCAGGGAAAAGAACGACAGCTTCAAAGAAGGATGCTCGAAGGGAGTCGAGAAGTTCCTGGCCTCTGACGATTTCCAGCAGAAGAGGAAGGAGGCGGTCGAGGAGTTCCTCAGATCTGAGGAATACCATCGGTCAATCGCCTCTCTTATTGCATCCTTCAAGGCGTCCCAGGAGTACAAGGACGCGGTCGCTGAGGACGTCGAGAAATTCAAGTCCTCGGCGACCTTCGGGGAGCTGGTTTCCCAAAGGCTCGAGGACTATCAGGACTCTGCCGAATTTGAGGAGCTTTAACTCAACCTCATGAAGGCAGCTGGCGAGCAGATCCTCGACCGCTTCCGGAAGAAGCGGCCGGACGTCGACTTGGCCTTCCTCGACGATTCAGACAGCGAGGAAGTGGTGCCTGCCGAGGGTGAGC
This sequence comes from Morus alba, assembly GCA_012066045.3. Lineage (NCBI taxonomy): Eukaryota > Viridiplantae > Streptophyta > Magnoliopsida > Rosales > Moraceae > Morus > Morus alba. The sequence continues at coordinate 8,938,678 of CP050227.2, forward strand.
CCGTGGAGCAGATGGCGACAGATGGCGGCGAGCAAGGGGTGGATGCGGCGACCGTGGAACCGGAAGCGGAGGAGGAGCAGACGTCGAGGGGGGAGGCCACTCCATGAGATTTTCTTCTTTTCTCTTTTTTTTTTTTTTTAAGGCCGCTAAGGCCAAGACATTGATTTGGTTTTGTAACGGCCATAAGGTCGAGATATCTAATTGTTATTTATGCATTTTTACTTATACATATATGCATTTCTCTGCCTAGTTTTTTTTGTATCTCGGTTAGTGCATATTGATGAATGCCTTAGAGAAATTTATTTGTTGAACATGCTTTAGCTAGGCTTACTATGTTCTTCCGCCTTTAGAGGCTTCCGGTAGACTTTAGCCTTGTCCTTACTACCCCCTCATCGAAGATAGTCGAGACATATCTTCGACGCCGAGTTAGTGAATCCGCAATAGTCGACATGCATAGATGGATAATAGTCGAGTGTGACACTCCATAAAGGTTCTAAAAAAGTTTGAACTTTTATTCTCGTATACAAAATATCGACCCCCTAGTCTTGTAGAGGTATACAAAATTCGAACAAAAAATTATCTAAGTGTTGAAGTTACATCATAGTCGAGCGATACTCTACTATGGATAGTATAGCTTCAACTGGTCGGCATTCCAAGTGTGCTTGATGTCTCGACTGGTAACCTCGGTGAGTCGATAGGAGCCGTTTGCCACAACTTCCTTTATCCGATAGGGCCCTTCCCAAGTCGGGCCCAATGCGCCCGAGTTTTTAGGTTTGGTGTTGGGAGTTACTACTCGCAAGACAAGGTCTCCCACCTTGAATTGCTTGTGTTTGACCCTCTTATTGTAGTACCTGGGCGTCCTAGCCTGATAGGAGGCGAGCCTTAGTTGGGCATCTGTGCGCCTTTCCTCAAGGAGGTCGAGCTCTAGGCCAATTCGCCGACGTTACTCTACATTGCGTCATACTCGGTCACCGCTGCAGAGGGAATTGATGCCTCGACCGGAAGGACCTTCCATTCCGTAGGGCCATCGAGAAAGCGGTGTCTCGCCTGTGGTTTTCCCACTGGTCGTCCGGTATGCCCATAGGACCTTAGGGCAGCCTCGTCGGCCCATTTTCCCTTGTAGTCGCGAGTTGACGCTCAACAGAACCTTGATAATTTTGTTGATCGCTTCGACCTGTCCATTAGACTGAGGATACACAGAGGAGAAGTTTTTATGGATACCTAGCAACTCACAAAACTAGTTGGTGTTGTCATTATTAAACTGTTTCCCGTTATCCGACACGAGAGAATGTGGGACACCAAACCGACAGACTATGTTGTTCCATATGAAATTAGTGCACTTCTCCTCGGATATCGTCGTTAATGGCTCTGTCTCGACCCACTTCGTAAAGTAGTCAACCGCCACAATCACGAACTTGTATCCTCCGGGGGTCTTGTGTAATGGTCCAATGAGATCGATCCCCCATTTGGCAAATGGCCACGGCGAGACTATGGATGTCAAATCTTCGGAGTGCTGTCGAGGGATGGGAGCATACCTTTGGCAACTCTCACATTTTTTCACGTATTCGGAGGCGTCCTTCTTAAGGTTGGGCTAGTGGTACCCCTGCCTCAAGATTTTATAAGCTAAGGACTGTCCACCCGCGTGATTGCCACATACCCCGTCATGCACCTCCGAGAGTACCCGCTTCGCCTCCTCGTCATCAAGGCATCGGAGTAATGGTGTCGAGAAACCCCTCGGTAGAGAATCCCGTCGTGCATTGTATACCTCGCCGCCTGGTACCTCAACCTCTTTGCCTCTTGTCTATCATCTAGGAGTTCGCCGTCAAGCAAGTACTTTATGATCGGGTCCTTCCAGCTCGGCTGGCTGTTTAGGGAAAGGATTTCTGGATTCTCCTTTGTGGAGTGGACTTTCAGCACCTCCACAGGTACTAACTTGAGTAGCTCTGCGTCCTTCGAGGTGGCCAGCTTGGCGAGTGCATCGGCGTTACTATTCTCTGCCCTCGGCACCTGTTGTATATCATACATGAGAGCTTTCCTGAAAAACTTCTTTTACCTTCTTGAGATAGCGGCCATCTTCGTCCCTTGTTTTAGTGTGACCTTTCACTTGGTTCACGACCAAGCTGCGGTCGCTGTAAATGTCTATAAGCACGCCCTTTAAATGTTCGCCCGATGCGAGGCACTGCGAGCAGGCTTCGTACTCGCTTCATTGTTGGACGCCAGAACTCGAACCTAATGAAGGTTATCTTGTGACCTTCCGGGGTGTGCGGCTAAACCGGCCCAGCTAACATTGTCGTTCGCACTCCGGAAATCGACGTGGGAAGCTTCCATCGGTGTCGCCTCATTGCCTCCATTAAGTCAGACGGTCCGGTGAATTCCCGGCAAAATCTGCCAAGGCCCTGACCCTTGATGGCCATCCCTGCTTATAGTCAACATCGAACCGGCCGAGTTCTATTGACCATTTGAGGAGTCTCCCGCAGGCATCGGGCTTTGCAATACCGCCTAAGGGGCCGATTCGTCAAGACACGGACACTATGAGCACGGAAATAGTGGCGCAGTTTCCTCGACGTTATGACTAACGCCAGCATGGAAGCTTTTCCATTTGCGGATATCTGGTCTCGGTGTCGAGGAGGCGCTTACCGTAGTACACGGGCATCATGCGGTTTTATCCTCTTCGCGGACTAACACCGAGCCGACGGGCGTGTTCAGAGACCGCGCTAGTATAAATGCTCAAGACCTCTCCTTCCATAGGCTTGGATGAGTGGTGGCTTTCCGAGGTGTTCTTTCAATTGGCCGGAACGCTGTTCACACTCCTCTGTCCATTGAACGGCTTGCTTCCCCTTAGGGGTGTCAAGAATGAGATGCACTTGTCCGTAGACTTTGATATGAATCTGAGTGCGGTATGCAGCCTGTTAGCTTCCGGATGTCCTTAGGCTCGTGGCGATTGCATGTCGAGGAGTGCCCCGAACCTTCAGATTGGCCCGATGCCCTCGACCACTCACCATGAAACCTAGGAATTTTCCCGACTTAACCCCAAATGCACATTTTAGGGGTTCACTTCATCCTGCCATCCGAAGTACGTCGAACATTGCCTTGAGGTCGCCACGTGGTCGCTAGACCCTGCTCTTAAAGGAAGATATCATCCACGTTTAACACTTCCATGGTCCTACCTATCGTCGGTTTGAACGAACATCTTGTTAACCGGCGTTGATATGTTGGCATCCATGTTCTTAAAGGTCGGTCGACGCATGCCGAAGGGCATGACCTTATGTGGCTCGGTCCTTTGACACAGATCCGGATGCAGTTATTCGCTAGTTGTCGCGATGAACGACGGTGCTCTTCGTCATTTGGAACATTGGTATCTGGTTGTAGCAGGAGTAGGCATCCATGAAACTAAGGAGCTCATGCCGTGATGGCGTCGACCGGTGATCTATCCTTGGAAGTGGAAATGTGTCCTTTGGACATGCCTTATTAAGGTCATTTGAATCCTCATGCATTCATTATTTCCCATTGGGTTTTGCAAGGTGGGGTTTGACACCCCATTTCCCGGGGTATAGAACTTCCGGATGAAGTTGTTCTTAATTAGTTTGTCGACCTCTTCTCCCTTAATGGTAAGCGATCGGCGTCCGTACCTCTCGGCATTCATCGGAATCTCGTTTTTCCTCTTTGGGGGTGTTTTTCATCTATATTGAGCATATGTGGCTCATCCACCGAGTTGCCATTGTCGTGATCCCTCCATGTCCTCGTGGGTCGCCGGTAAAGATGTCGAGGTTGTCTTTGAGAAGCATTCGGACCGACTCCTCTTGTGCCTTCTCCCCAAGCTTGAGCCAATCCTCAATTTCCTCGTCGGTTCTATCATAAGCGAGCCCAGGGGAATCTCGATCAGCTCCTCGGTGGCCCGGTCTACGATCTGTTTCTTTTTATTGTGTGGGTCGCTGGTCGGTCCTGAGTCGGTCATTTCCTCGTCTTGTTTGAGGTCGAAACCTCACCGTTAAGACCATCGTTTGGAATAGGTATTTCCTCGTCTCATTTTGGTTAGATTGAACCTTCGCAGGGCGGGGGTGAAGAACTTAATAGACGTGATAGATCCATATTGGTTCCGTGAACCTTCCTGCCCCAGGGTCGGGGAACTTGATTTGGTGATAGATGTCGTAATAGGTCTTTAAAACACCAATTCCATTAATCGCGTCAAATTCTAAACCCAACCGCTTATTAAAGTTGACATTCCCATTACATATTAACCAATTTTAAACAGGTCGTTTCGTCTTGTCAACCTTTGAACCCAACACGCCGGTTCTAGAGTCATAAACGGGTTGGTTTGACGATTACATGTCAACACGTTATGATTTTATTATTGTCAACACGTTTGAACCTATATCATAACCTATTTCATTAACCTATTTACGAATATGTTTCAAACTTGTTTAACATGATGTAAAATTTACATAATCTAAGTTCAAAATCAAAACAAACACATTAGAGTCTCTGAAACAAATTAAAACAAACACATAAAAGTGTCACAATTTAAAAACAAACATACATGATTAATAATTAAATATCTAAATAATTTGGAACTGCGGGGGGGTTTCCAAGTGCATCATGCCTTGGGAGAAGTTGATCCTCAGGAAGATGAACAAAGTGAAAACTTTTGAAGACTTCCTAACAAATTTTTTGGAGATCTTCTTCATTGAAATCGGTGATGAGTTGAAAATCGACCCATCAATTTCTCTTTAAACCTCAATATCCACACTTTGAAACTACCTTTTGTTTCTCACAAAAACTCAAGATCAATTTCCATTGTGTTAAATTAATCCCAAAAAAACACATTAATGGTCATAATTTGCACAAAATTTAAAGTATGGTTTGAAGAAAGATTAGAAACTTCAAAGGCATTTGCATTATAATCAACTCAAGATTGATAAAATATTCAAATTAAAACCCTAGATTTTTGAATTTATTGGTTTGATTTGGTTTTAAGTTAAATATGCATACTACCCATTAATTCTACCACTATTCCACTATTTTTGCTTTTTTTTTTAGAACTATATCATTAATATTTGGCAAAATAAGTTTTATTACTACTATCAATAATAAATCGTTCCACTAATAATAATATTATTTAACATAAATTATCTCCAAAGTTTTCCTCTTTTCCTTTTTTCCTCTTTCTCTCTCTCTCTCTCTCTCCAAGTTAAGTCCTCCAAAGTTTTGTGCTCTTCTACTTCTAAGTCTCATAAACTCATTTAACCCGTCGCTAACAAATTAAAATGACATTACATAAAGCTTTTTGTAATTAATAAAAGCACAAACACATGTTTGATGGAATTAATCTATTCTCTCAACTTTCAAAAAGATTATTATGATCAACATTTTCTCATCATTGTTTCAACATGTGAAGGGATTCAAGAAAAAAATTCTCTCTCTCTTTCTCTTCTCAATCTCTCTCTCATCAACAATTATAATTAAGAACATTTTCACAAAAAAAATATATCATACAAGTTAGTTGAAAATCAATCATTGTTTGTTTATTAATTTAAGTAACGGTGGTACATTTTTCTCCATTCTAGGATGAAGATTATAAGGAAAAAAGGCGGTTTCATTCAATGAAAACAAGTTTGAGTGAGCTTTGAAATGAATTAAGAGTACTAGTGGTGTTATAATGGAAAAAAAATCAACAACTACTACAACAACAATCACAAGAATATTAATGGTGTTAAGGTTTGAAGTGGACTTTGGTCCTAGCCATTCTTGGAACATCAAAAAAAAAAAAAAAACACCAAAAAAAAAAACGTTCCTTTTTTTCTCATTTGGCGAATATTTTTAATAAATAGTCAACAAATCATTAGAAATTTAGAACTAAGAATACACAATCAAAATCTTCCTCATATATTTCCAAAAAAAAAAAAAAAAAACACCAATATGTTTCAATTTTTAATACAAAAAGTTGTGAGAAATACATTTTTACATTATACTTCCCTTCACATCTACATGAGAACAATTTTTTTCCTACAAAATCAAAAATCAGATTTACATTTCACACAATCGATTGAGATGCATTCATCCCATATATCAATGAAAAGTAAAAGTAAATTGTAGATCATCAAGCGGAAAAAAACCAAATACGCTTGCTTGCGGTGGAGAAATAAGCGTTGAGTGGAGGAGCGGTCCAGTGGAAAGGCGGTGGTGAGCCAAAGAAACGGTGGCTTTTGAGTGGAGAGGAAAGAAAAGAAGAAGACATTCAACCTCAATATCTTTAAGTACTCATCATCACGGTGGTAAATATTGAGTTTCAAAAACAACACAACAATGCCAAAAAATTTGAAGAAGAGAAGATTGGAAGTTGGGTTTTGTTTTAATTGTTCGGTTAAAATTTAAAAGTTGCATCATAATTTAAATGTTGAATAAAATATTAATTTAATAATATTGAAACTTTTTTAACCTACTACCACTAAAAGGAATAAACGGGTTTAATCGTTTTACCCAACTATATCAATGTTAAAATTTTATAAGTTGCATAGTAAAGGTCAACTTTCAAAAATGAAGTTATTTAATATTTTTCCACCTAGTTGGTACATTTTGACCCGGACCCTTTCTTATAAACCAAAACCCTCTAAATTTAAATGCGGGTTTCATAAAAATTGGGATTTTGACATGCGATATCCGAATTCTCCACATATAGGTACATCTTGGCGTCATACTTTTGTGGCTTTGTAAAAGCTTGGCGACTTTGAACTTTGAACTCTCTCTTTCTCAAAAGATTATTTGATCAACATTTTCCCTTCATATTTGATGCGGATCTCTTAACAATTCTCTCATCTCTCTCTTCTCTCTCTCTTCTCTCAAAATTTTATTTTCACATTTTGTGAAATAGACCACCATTGTTTGTTTAAGAACCCTTTGGCAACTAGTTGCTCCATTTAACATGTCAACGAAAACACCATTTCATGCATAGATGAAAACAAGAGATCAATGTCACACTAAACACCTTGTTTTAAATTCCCCATTCACTCAAAAAGGCATAAAGAATTTTAATGGACAAAAGGTTGAAGTGGACTTTGAAATGAGGGAACATTGGCATAAAAAAAAAGTTTAACAAATGAAAACGCAAGTTCCAATTCTTATCTATGAATTTTATTGAGACAAACATATCCATCACTAGAAAAAGAAGTCCATGCATCAAGAAATAAAGCTAATTCTAAAAAGGAAAAAAAAAAATCATCAATTTTATTAAAATTTTAATAGAAAAAATTGAATTTGAAATACATTTTAACAGAAAATCATCTCCGAGAACAATTTCCTTCCGAAAAGGTGGTTCATGCATGATTACAGCAAACCTTTGGGACATCCGATGAAGGACCATATATCAACAAAACTAAAGTAAATCACGGATCATCGCGGAATCCGAAATACCGCTCCTTCAACTGGGAGAAATGGGGGAATGGGATGGAGGCTATATTCTTCGAGTGGGAGGAAAGAAGAAGAAGAACCCAGAACAATATACAAGGCGGTGGTTTTCATTATGGTGGATTGATTACCGTGGAGAGGAGAGTTGAGAGGTGAAGCTACAAGAAATTTGGCACTTGGCCTTCAATTTTTGAAACGGACCCAAAGGAAGATGAACTTGGTCAAACTTTTGAATAATTCCTTTTCTTTATTGGACATTTTAACCTAGGTAATAAATTTTTCGGGGTTAAAACTTGCCATCAATCTCTTCAACCTCAATATCCACACTTTGAGACGGTCGAACTCAAGATCAATTTCCATTTGTTAAATTAATCATAAAAAAAAACGATTTTAATGGTCTATTTGATAATTTGCACAAAAATTTAAAGTATGGTTTGAAGAAAGATTAGAAACTTCAAAGGCATTTGCATTATAATCAACTCCAAGATTGATAAAATATTCAAATTAAAAATACTGATTTTTGAATTTATTGACTTAAGATGCTGGTTTTAAGTTAAATATGCATACTACCACTAATTCTACCACTATTCCACTAGTTTGCTACTTTTTTTTAGAACTATATCATTAATATTTCATTTTATAAGTTTTATTACTACTATCAATAATAAATACGTTCCACTAATAATAATATTATTTAACTAAGTCGGCAAAGTTTCCTCTCTTTTTCCTCTTTTCCTCTGTCTCTCTCTCTCTCTCTCTCTCTCTCATAAGTCGGCAAAGTTTTGTGCTTTCGCCATTTCTCTCTCATACGCTACAACCGGCCTTGCATGTGCCACAAGGCTGCTTAATTAATAAGCCTAGTTTTGAACTCTCTCTTTCTCAAAAGATTATTATGATCAACATTTTCCCATCCGGCCTTGCATGTGTGTCCGTAAGAATTCCTCTCTCTCTCTCTCTCTCTCAAAAGATTATTTTCACATTTTTGTTGATAGTTTTACCACTTCATTGTTTGTTTATTGTTTAGACTGTGGTACATTTTTTCCATTCTAGGATGAAGATTATATGAAAAAGTCGGGCCATGCATAGATGAAAACAAGAGATCGAAGGGCAGAAAGAGAATTAGTAGTACTAGTGGTGTTATAATGGATTTTGATCAACAACTACTACAAACAACAAGAGAATATTAATGGTGTTAAGGTTGAAGTGGACCTTTGGCCGGGCGGGATTATTGGCTCCTCGTGTCATCACCCCTGGCCACCACGCTGGTTACCGTTGTCCGGTTCCCCGCGTTCACCGGTTCATCGGGCAGTCCTCTAGGGGGTGGCATCGAACCGCCTCTGCTCCTGCCGGTAGGTCGTGGCCATCCTCTCACGACTACCGAAGCGTTTCCACTTGCCGTTAGGCGGTCGATCAGGGGTTCCCATCGACCTGTGGCCGAGCCCTGTTGTTAGGTCGTGCCCTGACAGGTTCCGGGCCACCGTTTGGTGGGTCCGTCTGGTTTCCCCCCCTTTGGGTCGAGGCCTGGCCTTCTTGGCCTTTCTGAGTGGCCGTCATGCTGCGGGTCTTCCTTGGAGCCATGTTTACTGCTGGATTGATTCTGGGTTTCTGAGGCCCTTCCTCTAGCGCCAATTGTTGATGGTGAAATTTGATCAACAAATAATTACTTCTCTCCAAGGACACTCGCGTTAATCTCTCCAAAATGATCGCAGATTAAAAGTTGAAAAACAGTAAGGAAGACAAGGGTTTATAGTGGTTCGGCTAAAAATCTTTTGCCTACATCCACTTGTGTTTGCATTAATATGCGATAGATTACAAATCTGTAGAAATTCGGTGATAATGTCTCTAAAAAATATAATGAGTTTCTTTGACTCTATTTATAGGCGTACATACGAGAGAGCCCCTGTATCCCGAGGGTAGTCGACTTTTTTCCCTTAAAATGGGGGATTTGGCAGTCGGATATCCTTGTAAATCGGTGCCTCGGTCGGACAACCTTTATCTACCCAATATCCGAGCCTCGACCCGGACGGTGGTGTTAGGTGAGCGGTCGTCTTCCCAAGGTCCGGCAACAGAGTTGACTTTGGCAATGCCTCGGCGTCGACTCAGAGGCACATGGACACTTCCTCGACGCATATCCGCCTACATTACCTCTCGACGTGCAAAGGGCCCTTCTGACACGTGGCTCCCTCGGCGTCACCGAACGGTCCTTGGTAAGGAGTCCTTCGGCGCTTATCTCCAGAGGGACGGTCGATAGCTCGACCGTGGTGTAACACCACTTCTACTGGGGAGCGGAATAAAGGGAATGAAGCGGCTGGGACTAGCGACAAGGGGTTTACCTGAGGAGGGACGAGAGAGAAAGAGTGGTGTTCGAAAAATAAACGCAGAAGAAGAAGCGAAATGGTTGACGAAAAAAAAAAAAACAAAGTTATTTACTGTTTATCCCTAAATCTTGAGCATTGTGATAATTTGATCAAAAATTTTTAATTTGGTCGGATTACTCTTAAAACTTTTAATTTTTAAGAGTTTTGGTACCTAAGACTTACATTGATTATTGCCATATAAAAAATAACACTTTCGTTCACTTCACCAATTCGAGCTTAGAATTTAAATTTTACTACAATAAAAAAATTTTAAAAATAATCACATCTAACTTTTTATCTAAACTTTTTTACTACAATAAAAAATTTTCATATAAAATTACATCTCAACTCGAATTATAAATTCAAATCAACGAAGTGAATAGGTCTTTAAATTAACAAAGGAATTTTGAAATTTAACACCAGTAATTAGCAAAAAAAAAAGTGTCCTTGAACTCTTCATTTACCAAGGAATTCCTTAGCCGTTCTCCGCAACCACAGGTGACCTAACCCTGTCACCTTGCCATTTGCCAGCCCATCAGGCACCTTCGCTCTTCCCTCTCTTCTCGTAGATCGACCTCCCCGACCACATCCCGGTTTTCTTTGTGAGGTTTTAAAAATGACCCAAGTTTTACTAACTTATGAAATGACCGTTTTTAGATGTGGTTAATAATGATGGATTAATTTGTGACTATCACTGATTAACTTGTGGTATTTTATTTATTAACGAGGTGGTCTAGACCAATATCCATTAATCAATAATTTGTTGGTTCATCAATGATTGATCATTGGTGTATCAATGATTGACCATCGAAAACCATGCAAAAAAAAAAAAAAAAAAAAAAAAAAAAAAGTCTTTTAACTAAAAACAAAGCTGCTATTAATTAAAAAGATGTTGTCAAAATTTGTCATCCACCTATTTTTTTTTTTTTTTTCCTTTTGACTGGTTATATTTCTATGTTTTTCATAATTTTCATTTTATTTGAATATAATTATAATTGTTTTACTAAAATATCCTAGATATTATATCCACATGCATAGCTATTTGAATCCTTTTGTCCCCTTTTTAAGAACTAGTTGAGTCATTTAACACCTGGAGAATAACTTTATGAGTTTAATTTAGGAGACGTTTGTTTTCTATATCCATCCTGATTCTGAATCATGATTCATGATTTTTTACAGTATTTTTTCTCACAAAAAATACACGTAAAATAAGAATGGTTCTGAATCATGATTCTAAATACATAAACTAAACGCCCTCTTAACCTTCTAAAAATTAAGTCCATAAATTAGAGCAAGAGGGAAAAAATATTTCAAAAACTACATCGACAAACAATCAAAATTATATGCGAGTTTTTTATTTTAAAAAAAAAAAACTTGATTAAGGAGATATTTGAAAATAATTATTTTAATTAAAAAATGAAAAAAAAGTATTTAAAAAAGATATTATAAAAAATAAAATGTGAAAGAATATTAGAGGGAAATAAAAAAATATAATAGGCAAAAGAAAAGATGAAAAAAAAAATTAAAAAAGAAAGAGGAAAGAATAAAAATAAAATGTATAGGAGTTTTAAGCCCAAAATTTAAATAAAAAAAAAGAAGCAACCAAAAACTAAGTGAGAAGAATAGAAAAGGTAAAACAAAAACAAAACACGAAGGAATAAATTAGAGGTTGATAAATGACCAAAGAAAAACAACTTTTTGGCTCTTTTATGTATGTTTAAATTAGGCGTTGTTTCATGAAAATAAATAAAAATAAAGATAATTATGGACCAAAAATTTGGTTAGTACAGGGATGAAATGAGCAATTCACTTTATTATTGAAGCATAGAATCGTTTTTTGTTTTATTTTGAAGTGAGAAAAGAAAAATAAGTAGTCATTAGTATATGCATCTTGATTTCCCAGTCTTTTAGTAGAAGAGTTTCACAAAAGATAAATACTTGGGTAGAGACTTTTTTGTCTCCTTTGTAAGATTGTCTACGTCAATCACAATGGAACACATAGAAGTTATTATCATAATATCATTAACGAACAGATTTAGAACAAAAATAAAAAATAATAGAAAAATACACGCGTATTCACATTATTTGTGCTTTCAAATCATCTTTCTTCAAACTCACTGTACTCTTCATCTGCCGTTTAGTTAGTAAAGAATCACATAAGCGGCCAATGAGATGTGATCATTTTAGGCTTAGCCTAGCTAACATAGTTTCTCACAACAAATTATTTGTGGTGCTGTAATACTCTCTCTCTCTCTCTCTCTCTCTCTCTCTCTCTCTCTCTCTCTCTCTCTCTCTCTCTCTCTCTCTCTCTCTCTCGCTTAAGAGCTTAAATATCTTTGACATGGAAGAATCTGAGCAGCTGAATCTTAAAATTCTGGGTAAGTTAGCTGCATGTTCACATAAAATTGAAGTCGGTTATGTTTTCTTTTGTTTTTTCTTTTCAGTAAAAATTTATATGGAAGAAGAGAGAATTCCAGAAACTAGCAATTAGTGTACATGTATTTAGCCCCTAATATATGCAGACAGCGCTATATATCTGCAAGATATAGGACTTTCAATTTTTCTCCTCCTTTTCTGATAGCTAATAATATTACAAGTAGGGACGATGAAGTTTCTTCTGGTTCCAAGTGCATATCTATTTTCACTTGTTCATTGATTCTAGAACTTGGAGAAATCAGATTTAGTTTTTTAAATTCATTTTCACAAGTCATATCCAATGAAGAAACTTAGTCTTGGTAAAGCTAGTCATCTAATGGAATGTTAAAAATTAAGCTAGCCCAAGAAATCGTTGATAATTCATCATTAAAAATAAAAAATAAAAAAATAAAAACCACATCCACTTTAGCTATTCAAAGAAATGTATCTAGGATTGCTTAGCATGAACCTTTTTTTCATTTTTTTTTTTTATTTTACATAAGGGGTGGGAAGAGAAAAATTAGAATTAGAATTAGCAATGTCAATATTTAGATAGCAATACTTTTCAAGAAAAAAGAATCTACCACTAATCCATAAATCTTCAACACTACCAGCTCAGGAAGCTAATGAAGTCAATTCTTCAAGCCTTACAAGTGTTTCCAACCAATCGTCGACTTATCGACTCGGAAACTATTTGCAGTGGCTTAGAGTGGCTATCTATGCATTTCTTCTCCTCTGTGGCCAGTCAGCAGCAACGCTATTAGGAAGATTGTACTATGACAAAGGCGGAAAGAGCCAATGGATGGGAACGCTCGTTCAACTTGCCGGTTTTCCAATCCTCTCTCCCTACTACTGCATTGCCAGCCGCAAGAACACGACGATAACAAACAGTTTCATCACAGGGCAAAAATCTGTTCTGATCCTCGCATTAGTTTGTGTCTTTCTTGCAATTGTTTTAGCAGCAGATTGCTTTCTGTATTCCGTTGGGCTCATGTACCTACCGGTATCTACTTACTCACTCATTTGTGCATCCCAATTGGCCTTCAATGCCTTTTTCTCCTTCTTTCTAAACTCGCAGAAGTTCACTCCTTACATAGTGAACTCTATGGTGCTTCTCACGATCTCCTCCATCCTCATCGTGTTTCAAGCCGATTCTGAAGACAACCCCGAAGCCCCGAAAGGAAAGTATGCAATTGGGTTCATTTGCACTGTTGCCGCGTCTGCTGTTTATGGATTGATGCTTTGCTTGACGCAGTTTGCGATCGAGAAAATTCTAAAGAGGGAAACGTTTTCGGTGATCATGGACATCACCGTGTGTGAATCACTACTCGCAACATGTGTCGTATTGGTGGGACTTTTCGTTAGTGGAGAGTGGAAGGGCTTAAATGAAGAGATGCATGCATTTTCACTAGGGAAGGCCTCCTATGTCATGACATTAGCCGGCACGGCTATATCATGGCAGGCTTTTTTCATCGGCACTGTGGGATTGATTCTTGAGGTTTCTTCCCTCTTTTCCAACGCCATAAGCGTGTTGGGTTTGCCCGTTGTTCCGGTATTGGCCGTGTTCTTCTTTCATGAGAAAATGGATGGAGTAAAGGTGATGGCATTGTTGTTGGCTATTTGGGGATTCATTTCATATGTTTATCAGAACTACCTCAATATTTATAGCTCCCCGGCACATAATAGAAATGGAAATGAAGAAACCGGAGCTTCCCCTGGGGAAGACATCCATGGTTGAGTGAATAGGCTTCGTGTATTTCAATTTGGGAGCTTTGAATGAAAGAATGATTTTATCTACTTGACTCCAAAAAACTAGAGGTGTATATTGGCAAGTTGCTAAAGTCAGGTCCTCTTATACCAATAAGTGATATTTTCTATTTATGAAAAAATCCAAATGTACAAGAATAGAAATTCTTCCTTCAAAAGTAAGACTAATTACAAGATTTTACATACTCCATTCAAATAAGAGTAAATTGTAAGCCTAATTACAAGATTTTACATACTCCATTCAAATAAGAGTAAATTGCTTTGTTGCGCCCTCAAATTATTCAGTTTTTACAATAGATCCCAAACTTTTAATTTTAATTAATTGCATCCTAATAAGTTCTTTATTTACTAGGGGTATATATGCAAAGTTTTTTTAAAATTGGGTCTAAATACAATTTTTTTAAAAAAAATTAAAGAGTCAAAATATAATTTTTAAAAAGCTAAGAGGCCAAGATATAATTTTTTAGAACTATAAGGGTTAAATAATATTTTTTTTTTTTTTTTTTTTTTTTAAAGACTGCATTTCAGCCCCAGGATCTTTGAGAGAAGAAGAGAAATAACATAAATTTTGGACAGAGAAAGGAGATAAATACTCCTTAAAAGTGTTTTTACTCTTTAATCTTGATTAATAACCTTTTTAGTCAAATAACTATACAAATAAAAGAATATTAATTAAAAATGAGGAGTAAAAATCTAGACCTATACACACTTAAAGGTAAATTATGTAATTTTCTCAAGAGAAAAAAAAAAAGGGGAGATAAAGGGTAAAATTAGAACAAACATATTGAATTTTCTCATGCCCGCCATAAAATTCTCATTAGATTTTTGAGCAATTATTTTTAAAGGTTTAATGTCTTTTTATCATTACTAAGCAAATAATGTAGGGTTCAAAATAAAAGCTTAAAGTAAATGTATTTTATTGTTATCGAAGAGTTCTTAATTCTCATTTGAAATAAAATACCATAATATCGAAGACAACTAAATTAATTATCGGATTTTTTTGTGTTAATTTGAAATGAGAAAGGAAAAATAATACCTAGTAAATTTTTGGCATGTACATCGTGGTTCATGTATAGTTTGCTTTCCCAGTCTTACTAGAAAGAGTTTTATAAAAGAAAAAGTTCTTTGGTATCTTTTGTTACTTCTGTCTGACAGTCCCCTTTATACTTGTCCATAGTAGGTCAATAACAATCCATGTAAGCCCGTTCTTAAGGCAAAAATAAAAGAAAGAAAGTATGAAACAACAAAAGGGCCTAATGTACAAATGTTGCAGAGGTTCTATATGAGCGAAATGAATTGGCTATAAATTAAAGAATGAAAAACTGGTGAAGGCGCCACAAACAGGATACCGTCGATGCTGCTTCAGCCTTCAACCCTTCGTCAAAATGCAAGACTTCAAGACTTCATCTCAACCTGCTAAAACGTGCTTGATGGCCGGATATTTACATGATGAAGCACCGATCGCAGCTCGAACTTCTCATAGACCCATACCAGATTGGATTTCGTGGAGAAGCTTGCCTGGAACTGCTTGTTTTCAGGACTCCATTGTGGCTTTTGAATGAGCTCAAGAGCGATTTGCCAACCTTGCTCTAGACACGGCTATGGAATAGAGTTCCTCGTACTGTGACGCTGAAGACTCCCAGCTGAAATCCAAGTTCATAACATTTTGAACGAGCTGCTTCCAGCTCTCGGGATCATTCATGTAGAGTTTTAGTGCACGGTCTAAAGCTTGGTTTACACCCTGCCATTAGAATGATGAACTGAAAAATCAATAATCTTTACAAGGGTGGACAGAAAGGGAGGGGTGGCGTTACGCGAAAATATCTTGAAGAATTCAGTCTCCCAATCAGATATGCAGTTTATATGCGTCAGGGAAATAGAAGCATGCCTAATTATTTCAAAGTTTACCTGCTCATCAGGATTCAAAAATGTGAATCCATTTCGAAACCGGACAGGTACTGTATCATCATCAACATCAAAGACGCTGCAGAAGAAGTTAAAAAAGTTCAGAAGTTCTCCATATGTGATAACATTAAAAAAGCTTCCATAAAATACATGCACGACGGAATTGAGTCAGACCTATCATGTAGACCACCAGTTTTTCTTGCAATAGGTATGGAACCATATCTCATTGCTATCATCTGCACAAAAGTTGTAGGAAAAGATTCAGGAAATCACATCTAAAGATAGATACATAAGGCAGGTACACACATAAGAATACATCGAAGCCACTGACGAAGAAAATATAGTCAGCTGAAGTAACAAGACTTGGGATTTGAAATAAAGAATTGACATTTGTTTGAAACAAAATTCACAATTTCCTATGTCTCACTTGCTTTAATATATAATATGTGCCTGTTTTTACCTCCTCCAAATTCCTCTAGAATTGCATTCTGATGAAATCCTCTCATCCCTAATCTTACTAGAAGTCTTTCTTGGGAAAGAAAGCATATTTACCTGTGTAAGGCCACAAGGCTCAAAGAGAGATGGGATAATGAACATGTCAGATGCAGCATAGATGGAATGTGAAAGGGACTCATCATACTTCAATATTAGCCGAATGTCATCATGATTCTGAAATTGATTTGCGATTCCCTCAAATTCCCTCTACATAAAGATAAAAGCAAAAACAACTGATCAGAATGAGGAAGGAAATCGTATAAATAATTGAACAACAAAAAAACAAAAAATTGAGAAAAGCAAGTGATATCTGGAACCTAGTCCTTTGTCATTTAAATTCTTTGAGCTCCCTGAAAGCTATCCAGTAATTATGAAATTTAGAATTTAAAGGTTTAAATAAACTGTATCTTAATGATGCATCAAAAGATAATGTAAATTTAACAAAAATTTACCTGATTTTATTGTTCATAGATTCTATATGATACCGACTTTAATTCAAAATAATAAATAGGATGAACAAACCTGAATTAACATTCATAACTAAAAAGTTTACTTAATGCAAAATACTATTCGCAGATTTCACTTTTTCAATGTAAAAAAAGCAAAGCATATCCAACGGTAATAGGGAAAAGAGAACAACATACCTGAATATGTGGCACTGGGCTCGAACCAAGAAGTACAAACTGCCCTCCCATCTCTAATGTCCTATATATTGCATGTCTGATAAGATGTACACCTTTCTGAGGCACCAACCTTGTGATGCTACCTACCTAATTATTTAAATATAAAATATAGAGTTTCAGCAAGAGTTTAATCAGGTTTATCAACAATCAATCACGCTTCAATGAATAATTACAATTACAAATTCACTGATTCAAATTGTCGGAATTCGGAAGATGGCTCTGGCAAACAAAATAAAGATGCGAGAGAAAATTGTACATTTACGTGGGATATGAAACCTGAGTATTTAAATTATTAGAGCTACGAAATTGGAGTTTTAGGTAATGACAATAGTGCAACTGGATTATATCTTGCATCAAAATCATTCATTTTGATTCTTAGGAAAATATGGTTACCAAAGGCTTTCTGACATCTGCAGAAGAAAGACCTAAAATCTTTCTTAGAGCTTCCTTATTTTCTGCTTTTCCTTGAAGATCATTAGCATTGTACTGTACTTTAAGAGAATCATCAGTCGCAGGATCCCATGCATCAGTATCGATTCCATTAAGAACCCCGATGAATTTTTTAGAGTGGAAATTTAGAGTTGCATGCAGACCTCGACCTCCCTGCAAGTCATAAATGGAAAACCAATAACAGGACAATAATTTATTGTTTTTTTAGAAGAACCAAAGCATGATATATGTGGGAGATGGAAAAGCTCGTTGCTTACTCCCTTAGCTTGTATCTATTGTACAAGTACAACACTCTAGGAAAAGGTCATTTGATTAGGGTGATAATTGATAACTATGGAAGTGCATGGCAATTATCTTTTTGTTCTTTTGTCCCCCCTTGTGAGCAAAGAGAAAATAAATGAAAATCAACTTTGCCCCAGTTGTGGAATGGCGTGGTCTCATATTGCCACCTTTGGCTCAGATGCAAGTAGTGCCTTACTTGCTGGTAGTTGATGAGTGCTTTTATCAATTTTTGTTGTATAAAATATAAGATTTAAGCACAGTGGTCGGTAATCAAATTAATATATTTTGACAGATCAAGTGCCCTTAGAACGCACTACAACATCTTTAGGCAATTGGAGGGTTACTATATTCTTTCATTAGGTTATAGGTGATTAAAAAAGTTGCTATCATATTCATAGCACGTATTCTCCACCTAGAAATATGAGCTTAGCATATTATCCACACGAACATTAACGCGTGACGAAATTTAGATAAATGCAGCACCGACCAATATAAAGCATCAAATAAATGGTTAAAACTTACCTCGGCAGTCCGGACCTCCTGTGCATAGGTTGGTGAAACTGTCGTCACAATGTTAGAAAATACAACTGCTCCCTGAAAACAGAAAAGAGCATATAAGAAATAAAGAAAAGTAAAATGTGAAAAATTGCTTCCAGATGAATTGTCCTGATATATATAAATTCCTAATTGCTATACCTTCACAGGATTGACCCTATCAGATGCTGAGTTATCCTGCATTCTATCTGGCCTGTTGAGTTGTTCGACATCAAGACCACAAGATGCCAATTGTGAAGCATGTGCAGCCCCTTGGTACTCAAAATTATGGCATGTAAAACATATTCTAGCTGAATTTAGTCCCTTTGGTGCATATAAATCCCAGTAAAGAGGAGCCTAAGAAAGCAATAAGGGAGTTAGTCGCAAAAATAGAGTAGAGAATGTAAAGTTCTTAAAGAAAGCACAGGGAGAATTATTGCAAACATAAACGATACGTACAACAAAAGCAGTCTGCCAATCATGGCAATGAATTATGTCTGGTCTCTTGCCAGCTTGAAGAAGCAACTCAAGTGCCGCACGGCTAAAATATGAAAAACGTTTGAAATCATCATGCTCTCCATAGAACTGTCCTCTCCAGAAGAATTTATCAGGGTGAAGAGGCTCAATAAAATAAACAGGAAGCCCTGCAGAAGTCAAGCACATGAGATTGGCACAACAAAAAGTACCAAACAGATGGTAATTTTAAAATTCTTAACCTTCAACAGTGCCAACCCAGACTTTGTTTTTGAATAGTCGACCATCAAAGTATGACTCAATCACCGTATCTAGGTCCTGTACAAGTTAATGGTTACTACAGATTATTCATGAAACCCATTTTCTTTTGATGATGTGCTCAAATAACAAAAAACGAACGCACTCTGAAGTCACGAATCAGATCACTTTGCATGCAATCATATTTGGGGAGAACAATCTCCACAAGGTGTCCTCTCTTCTGGAGTGATTTGCCAAGACCAGTCACAACATCACCCAAACCACCAACCTGCAGAATAAACAACCAAGTACTCTTTTGATAATTTTGTTAATTGAAATTAAATAAGCTTTTGCTGTTTAATAAGAGGGACAAGAAATCAGAATATGTTTAAATTGAATACTCTGTGGGGTTGAATAGTTAAAACAAGCTAACTGAGCATCACATTTTTTTTTTTCACAGAATTACATCTGTATATGAAATCCAAAATGACGCAAACTTAGAAAAAAAAAGAGACCATTCAAAATACATGCAACTCTTCTTTGTTCAATTTGAACACTCCAAAGAAGTAATCAAATTTGTGCATACACCTTAGGTACTGAGTTGCAAGACTATAATGAAAAAATGAGATATTGACGATCATGACTTCAGGGAACAACTGATGCAACAAAGGTGACAGAGCACATAAATGTGGGGTAGTTACCAAGGAACATTAACACGCCCAAAAATCTCCTGGATCTTTCAACAATCAAGCAGAAATAGAGGGCGAAACAATACGAAGCGCACAATGACTAGAGCTAAGCTAAACTTACCTTAGCGACTGGTGCCATCTCAGCGGCAATATGAACGACATGTAATCCTGAACTAAAGAACAATGAAGGCACAATTAGACAACTGTCATTTCAATATTCTGCATAATTAACTAAAAATACGATACCTTGTTCGTGACAAGGTCAGCCTAAGAAATGTGGCGATGGCATCACGTTCATTCTTTTCCTTGCAAGCAATGTATGCATCACGTATTCGTCCCTCTCTCTTCCACACCATTTCCCTCAACAGCTTTGCATCTTTGGCTGATATTTTCTTCTCAAGCAACCAACCATCAATTATAAGCAATAAACGGCTCCAAAATTCCCACGGCATATCATCAACAGGTTCATCAAGTGTCCTTTTCTTGCTTTCTTCCTTCATACTATTAAGTGTATCCTGAAATTCATGAACAGATTCTTGATATAATTGAACATAAGAATGTATCTCTTCATCAGACTTTTGAAGCCGGTCCTCCATCAACTTTATCTTTTGTTGCATCAAATCATTATACTGCTGCAATTTTTGTGAGGATCGTTTGTAGGTATTGGCTTCTTCAATAGATTCTTCCAACTTATCAACCTTCTTTCGAAGTTCCTTGCTTTGCTGCAATACTGTGATAGCCTGGTCTGCCTGTTTGGTTGCCTTATCCAGCAGTACTTGCAAGTTCTCTACCTTCTGCAGTAAGCCCTTATATTCAACTTTTAAAGTAGAAAGCTTTGAAACATCTTCCTGGGAAGCTGAAAGTTTAGACTCCAACTCCTTCAGAGCAGACTCCAAAGATGCACGTTCTTTTTCCAGCATTACAACACGTTTGTCGGTATTCTTGACATGAGAAAGCTCTTCCTTGAGCATTTCTATATCATTCTTCAGAGAGAGGTTTTCTGACCTCAATGAATCTAGCTCCACAGAAAGAGAAATGGCACTTTCATGTGGGTGGGAGGCTTCCTCTTTTAATTTGCCATTCTGCTTCTCAGTATTACCCCTATTAGTAAGTTCCTTCCGTGACTTCTCTAACTGGCCTTCCAAGAGTTCAACATCTATCTTTTCTTGGGCAGCTACTTTAATTCGTGCATCAGTTTCTGTCAATCTCATTTCCAAAACATTAATCTCTCCTTGCAACGCCTCCTTCTCAAAAAGAATCTTTTCAAGATCTTTAAGTGCACGAACCCGAGCTTCGTTGAGAAGGAGGATGTCTATAGAAAACACGAATGAATTCATTTCTTCGTTAACTTTACAGGACAGGAGTGAGGTAAAATTAAAGATATAAAAAGAAGCTTTAAAGAACTAAATAAAAAAAAAGAAGCACAAGTAGTTATTACTTTTTTCTGCATTTCTTATCATTCCTACCAAATCTTCAAGTTGAATACCAGAAAGCTTCTCTGCACTATCCACACTTTTGGCCTAAAAGAGAAAGGGTTATTTCATTTGAGTTTCAGAAATTTCATCCAAATAATTAATCAAGTGATAGGAGACAATAATCTAGGAAAAATAAATTTAAAAAAAATAAATTCTGGTGGAGGACGTCAAATACAAAGTATCACTTGGTTTATCTTTCTCCATGTGATTCTGTATAAGTTATCACAAAAGGAAAACACTTATGTGTGTGTGTGTGTGTGTGTGACAAAGACAATGTAAATGACTCCATCAACTAATATAAAGGTTAGCATCACTACACAAGCAATAAAACTATGACCGGGGGAGAAAAATGAGGAAAAACTTGTAATTCGGATTCAATGTAGTACAACACTAACAAAAAAAAAAAAAACACTAGCACTAAGAAATAAAGAACGTGAAGCTTTCATTTTCTGGTTTCTTCTTCCTTAAGACAACAGTGAAGTGATCACAAATGGGAAATTCCTCGAATCTTAAGCTGAAAATTGTTGATTTTAATATGTATCTCCTAATTCCTTTCCTTGAAGCCTTGCAATTTTTTTTGCATACGATAATATATATACAAAAATATTGTCTCGTCAAAGTCTATATGAACCCAAATAATGCATAAACCATCCATCTGTGATAACAAGCAGCAACTTGCAACTTGGACCGTGGATCTCTGGTATTTCTTCTCCTTTATTGCTACTTTAAGAGGAAAAAAGCACTCGAAGTAGGACATGTGTTAAGAAAGCAAGGTGCTTCAAAAGGATAGGATGAAACATTTTGAGGTAAGTGTAACTACTTTCTATCATATGTTGCAGTCTTTTAGGGGTTTTATCTAATGATTTAACGTGAAGGCAAATACGAGTTCCCCTAACTAAGCATATAGATGATAATGATCTTAAGAACAAGATTATCACTCTTCCAATAACATGTACGCTAGTCAGCAGAAAAGCTAAACCTTTTTTTTTTTTTTTTTTTGCTGAAACAGAAAAGATCAACTTGAAAGACATTGAATAAGTACTCTTCCTGTGGATATACACTTAACTAGGCACCTTCCCCATACATGAGTAGTAAGAAACAAAATTGATATAGCAGCTTTAAATTTGAGATTATTTTGGTGATCAGGAGCAATAAAAGTGGTGACTATGCAGCATAGCAGAATTCTCTCACAATTTTAACCAAGAGATCAATCATAGTAAATCCAGTTAGTTTATCATAAGATTATACACACACACACACACATGTATGAATGTATGATTCTCATTGGTTGCTCCATTGCAGTCTTCTTTTCATTTTTGTTTAGATTCTTAAGTTGTTTTTTTATATTTTATGATTTAAGTTAGTAGGATTTTTTTTTCTTTTTTTCAATCAATTTTGGCTTATTTAAAAAAGATGAAAACATACAACAACAACAACAACAAAATGAAAGACTTCAAATCAAAGGTAAACCATACATAGAGAAAACACCTAACACTAGTGATTTACAATCCAAAATTTGATCACATTGTATATAATTCATGGTAAAGGAGAATACCAAAGATTTTGCGTCACCAGATAAAACAAGACTGCTCAAGTCTTTTGCATCATCACGCTCCATGTCTGTGCTGTTGGGAACATCGTTATTAGACATGCTCTCCGGATTTAAAATGGGGCTACTAGGAGTTGAAGGGGTTTCAGAATCAGGTTCAAAACTTCCATTTGTCAAAGGCTCCTGAGCAGCTTTCTTCAATTGCTGCCTCTTATTTGGTGAACTGCATAGAATACCACGTGCACACTATTTTAGCCACATATTACACAAATTCCCATAGAAGTTGCGCGGGCAAACCAAGCTGTAATAATAGAGTTATCAAAGAGATAAAAGAATTACTAGTAAAGTAAAAAAGGAAAAAAAAAAAAAAAAAAAAAAAAAGATTTTATCAGTCTCTGAAGTTGGTGCTGCAGTGAGAAACCATGGAAGATTACAAAAACACTGTAAGATAGTTTAAAGACAAGAATAGCAATTAATAGGAAAGGAATACGCCTCCTATTGAACATCAATTCAGAGACAAGGCAAAAGGCCAACCAAAAGTATATCAAGCTTAATAAAATACTGATCTATACGTATAGAACATGATTTCTGACACCCTTTATTGTCAATTTCTCCCTTTCTCCACCATTAACTTCATCAAAAAGATTGATTAAAATCAATCGTCCATATCATAGAGAAGCCAAATAACTACTCTGTCAAGAACTTTGCTTTTCACTAAATAAACTATAGATGATCAGATAATCAGTGAGAAAATCAATAACAAAGCTCCCCATTGGGGAAAAAATTGCAAAATTGATGAACAAACTTTCCAAACTCACCACTCCAATAACTGCTTATGAGTGAGAGAAACTGATAGCTATACATACACACCACATATAAATATACATAAATACATACATACATACATACATACATACATATATATATATATAATCAAACCAGTGAGAAAATCAATAAGGCTCATTCGAAAAAATTTCAAATTGATTTGTGAATTCTGGAATTCCCAAGCTGGACATATTATAATTCCCTATTCCGAAAATTCCAGAGAATAGAGAGAGAAACTGATAAATGGCGGGGTCTAGAGAAAGAAGGGGAAAAACTTTGTCACCTGAGATTGCGCTGTCGCATTTTACACGAAGCGGTAAACAAGCGATGAGAAGAAGGAAAAGGAAGGTTTCCATTGGAGGAGCGATTGCAGCTGAGGCCGCCAACCCCCTGGCTCACGAACCAGGTCGAAAGCTTCACCGCCATCGATGCCGACCTTCCAATTCACTATCTCTCTAAAACAAGAGAGAGAGATCCCCGTACAGAGAACGAATAACGGCTTTCTTCGCCAGTTGATCTCAATTTTTTTCTTTTCTTCCGCAAAATAAATCAATTTAAAGAGCCAAAAAAGTGCATGATATTGTTACTATTTACGTTCTCAAAAATAAGTAAAATAAATAAATAAATAAGAGAGAGAGATTCCCGTACAGAGAACGAATAACGGCTTTCTTCGCCAGTTGATCTCAATTTTTTTCTTTTCCTCCGCAAAATAAATCAATTTAAAGAGCCAAAAAATGCGTGATATTAATAGGTCCGTACATTTTGTTTATTTAAATTTAGAATTTAAATTTTATTACAGTAAAAAATTTTTATAAATAATCACATTTAATTTTTTTATTATAATAAAAAACTCTCATATAAAATTAAATCTCAACTCAAATTAAAAATTCAAATTAACGAAATAAACGGGTTATTATTTACGTTCTCAAAATAAGTAAAATAAATAAATAAATAACAAGTGGTCGTAAGTTGAGAGCTATATCTACGTTGATGGTAAAGCTTGTGGGACCATAAATGGGGCCGCAGGGTGTGTTTAAATTTTGTTATCTGATTGGATTTATAGATGAACGGTGGAGATTGTGGTTACTTCTCGTAAAAAAGTTGCTTTTTGGGAAGCGAGAAATGCTTTCTCTGGAAGCAACGTTTTTATAAATTCCCTTGGCAAAGAAGGGAAAAAGAAATTGCCGTAGGCGAAGGGGGGTGGGGGAAGTATATTAGCAACCAAGCGATAAACATCCTTAAAAAAGATTATTTGACTGGGAAAAGATAAATAGTAATTTTCAATAATCAAAAAAAAAAGAAAAAAAATTTATGGTAGGAGCATTACTTTTTTTACTAGTAGGTTACAAATTTTTGGCCCTTCCATTTTTTTTTTTAATGGCTCAAGATACACCTAATAATTCTGAATAGTTCACACTTAATTAATTAGATTTATTCTCTAATTTGAATGATTCGTAATTCGTTATAGTATTTTTTCTCATAAAAAATATACGTAAATCAAAAATAAATATTATCACATTATTTAAATTCATGAACCAAGCAGAACTTAAAAAAATGACAAAACAAAACATCGAACCCCAACAGGCTCCCATCTATCCAAATGTCATGCACCACTCCAATAAAATCGTAGATTTTTTTTTTAGTGATTTTCCAGTTTTTCTAATTGGTTGTGATTGTGAAGCATGAAAGCCTTGTTCACTTCGCGAATTTGAGTTTTCAATTCGAGCTGAGATGTGACATTTGTTTAGAGCTTTTCACTGTAGCAGAAAATTTTGATGTGACATTTTCTGAGAACTTTTTACTGTAAAAATCTAAAACTAAAAACTCGAATCGATAAAATAAATGAGGCCGAAAAATACTTTGAGGAGAGTACCAGAACATAATTAATATTTAGTGAGCCATTTAGAAAATTAAAAAAAAAAAAAAAAAAAAGTAAAAACTGGACCAGTAAAAGAGCATGTCGTTTTTGTGAAGTCTGTTGTCGATCCAGAGAAAATGACTTATCGTTTATCAAGAAAACAAAACAACATTCGTTGTCCTAAACAAATAACCTATGTTCACTAGAAACTACTTCCTTTTGCAGAATTGATACAATTTTTATTTTTCATATTTTTTAAAAAAAAATAAAAATCTTTTTAAAACAACATTTAATGTAATAAAAAATAAAAAATAAAATAAAATATAAAATTAATTTAGTGTAAAAAAAAAAAATAAACAACAATTTTTAATTCTTTTTTATTTTCTCCTCTTAAAAAAAAAAATAGATATTAATAAATTTTTTTATACTAAAAATAATATCTTAATAAAATTATTAAACACACTTTTAAAAATAATTTTTATATACAATTAAAAATATTTTTATTTTCATTTTCATTTGGTGTCATTTAGATTTTAGAAAACAACGTGTCATCTCCTCAAACTTACGGTAAGCTCCACTATTGCTTAGGCAGAAAGGACATACCTTTTGCCATCAAGAATTAGTGTCCTTTGAAAAGAGAACGACACGAGAATTATTAGTCGTGCATTCTTGAGATGACTTGTCATTTTTTAAATGTTGTTTTCTTTTTTTATATATATAACTAGCTATATACCGGCATTACGGCGGACAATAATTTTATAATATACAAGTGATAGAGAAGTGGTAATAATTATAAATTTATAATTTACAGTATTAGATGTGAACATTTACAAAACAAATAAATAAGATAAGAATGGTATATGAATTAAACCTATAAACAAATAATAGATATAGTAATAAATTTATGGTTGCGTTCGTCTGTCTTCAACTGCTTTCTTCATTTATAAACAGGTGGAGGAAAATTTTTTCATGTAGAAGCTGATTATCTAAACTTCAGGAAAAAAAAAAAAAAAAAAAGAACCAAAAGTAAACTAATGACAAGATTAAGTAAATAAATAACTAATAAGAAACATTTTGAATATGAGGGAGCGTATAAATTCTGAGTTTTGTAATGTTTTTATAGACTAATTATGGCTCAAATATCAATTGTTATCAATAATATGGCAAATCAGCTGATTTGTATTTCTATGACCTGACAATTGCATAAAGGTGTAAAAATTAATCATATCTTATATTTACCATACAGATTATTACTTTTTTGTCATACAAAGTAAATGACCGAAGCAAAATATAAATTTATCCAAAAACTACCAAGTGATTTAAAAAGGTATCTAAAATGCGATGAACTCTATATTAAAGAAGACCAAAAGAATAAAAGAGAGGTATTTAAATTGTTTTAGCCAAAACAATAGACGAAATCAAATTCCAGACAAGGGGAGTTGATTAACAACAATTTTTTGACAAATTAGTTGAGATTGAAGAAGCCAAAGCCGAATATGATCATTATTGCCATATAACAAAGATGGGAAAAAAAGGAGATTTAAATTGATTCGGTCAAAAAGGATAAATAAATGTTAAATCCAGATAAGGTTAATTCACAACAATTTTATACAGAATTCAAGAGACCAAAACGGATTATAACCATCATTGCCACACACTAAACCCAAGTAAAGATAGAATATGCTAAACGGAGTAATTACATATATATGTGTAGTTATAAAACAAATGAATAAGAAATTAACGAGCCATCATTATCGACTAACAAAATGGAAAAAAGGATAGTCATAACAACAAAGAAAGATTTTTATCGGCACTATAAAAATCAACAGGAAGTAACAGCAGCACGAAAAATTAATACATCCAATATCAATAACGAATGGTAAGAAGATATGGTTAAAAATTATTTACAGTACCTGCAATGGTAAGAACAGTGCCTCAAATACAGAGTGTAAGCCAACCAAACACAGCTAACAGAGACACAGCTTAGAGCACTAAGCGCTGAATAAGCCAAGATGAAGCTAGGAAACCAGAAAGCCAAAAATGTTAAAAGTAAAGAAGAAAGGAAAGGGGAAAAAAAAAGAACATATCTAGACAATTATTAGGTAAAAAAATACAGGCAAAATCATAGTCCAAAATCAGAATATAAATAACCACAAATATACCCATAGCAACATCTGAATAAATAACATGACAGTGAACAGTAAAAACCGGTTGTACTAATCACTGGCATACACTAAAACTAATTAAAGATAAAACATACTAACTAAAAATAGGGAATTATCTCTATATATATATATATATATATATTACTATAAAACAAATAAACACCACGGAAAAAAAAAATTATGGATCACTGAAATTTATTGACAGTGAAATAACACAAAATAATAGTAACGGAACAAACGGATATAGTATCAATAATGAACATTAAAAGAATCTGGACAAAAATTAATAGTAGTTCCAGAAATATTGTGAGCACTGCCTTAAATAACGAATCTCAATCAACCAAGTACAAGGGAAAGAGACAAGGGTAAAAGGATGGAGCAGTAAATAAGCCCAGACAAAGCACAATAGTAAATGATCAATAATAGGGGAGAAAACGAAAGATGTGAGGCATAAGAAGAAGAAAAGAATGTTTTCATTAAAACAAATGATAAAAATAATATAGGATCAGAATCACAAAAGAAAAGGAAAAGAAAAAAAAAATCCAAAACAATAGTCAGTCCAGAAGAAAAGGGAAAAAATTCAAAAAAGAAGAAAAAACACAGGCTTTTTTTAATAGATTCTATGCATATACTCCGTACCATGAAAGGAAGGAAAAATCTCTAATTCATTTAATGCTTCTGGAACAAAAGGATACAGATCATCATATGATCTTAGAAGTACAAATCAACATCTTAAGTATCACAAATCATCACTACACATCAACACATGAGTAAATGCAAAGGAGATTGATTTAGGTAAAAGTCAGGAACAAAATCAGCAAATTAAAAAATCTGTACGGGGAAAAATGCATAATTTACCTATAGAAATCAGCCATGGAGAAGATCCAAACATATACATGTAAACCACTTTCTGCGCAAGCAAATACGCTGTTGGAACAAACAAACCACTCGAGCAAAATCCAATAGTTGAAAAAATTCGAAAATAAGAAATGACAATAAATTTTAAGCAGTTAACAAAATATCACTAATTGTTTTTTTATAAAAAAAAAAAATGCATGGAACCCAAAATATTTAGTTCGGCAAGGAAACAAAGAAAGTTCATAGAAAATACCAAATCTAAAAAACAGAAGAGCAACAGAAGAGAATCAACAACAACAACAACAACAAAAATATTGCATGCAACCCAAAATATTTACTCCAGCAAGAAAACAGAGAAAGTACATAGAAATATCAAATCTAAACAACATAGAATCAACAAAAGACAATCAAAAAGAAAAATCGATAGTTAATTGAAGAGGAAGAAGAAGGAAAAAAAGGGAAAAAAGTACTACACAAAAAAAAACAAAATGCTGAACCAAATCTCTAATAGAAATAGTAGAGGGAACGGAGGCAAACAAAGAAGGCCTGCATCAAAAACATCTGAAAAACGAACATCAAGTAAAGAATGAGACAAATGAAAAAGCAAAAAATGGAGGGCAAACTTATCACGGAGGAAAAAATAGAAGAAGCAGCCGAAGAGAAGCCATCGAAGAAAGAGATGAAAAACAAGGTTTCATGAGAAGCAAAAATGACCAAAAATGGGGGCAAAATTTTTGGCGGAGGGAAAAATGGAGGAGGCAACCAGAGAGAACCCATCGAAGGGGGATTTTTAAGTCAATAGGCCCCAAATGTACACACCTTCAATTCATAGTTTTATAAATAGAATTTTATTTTTCATATTCCCGGAGAGAAGCAAAATGACCAAAATATCCTTTAATTGGGGAGGGAAAAACGAGCGGAGAAAGGGACAAAACGACAATGGGCAAAAAAAAAAAAACAAATCCCATCTAAAACTAAAAAAAAAAAAACACTCCCAAATTCACAAAAATTTCACAATACATTATGTTAAACGACAAAAAGCCGACCACGTACAGAAAAAAAGTAATAAGAGAAGAAAGAGCGAGGGCAAACTGGTAGTCTCCGGTCCATGGCGGTCATCTCATATGTAATCTCCCCAAAAAAATGGCCTTTAATCAAGAATTTTTTTCGTGCTTGCCGATTTGGTATACCAATTAGTGTGGAATTTTGTAAAGTTTTGCTGGTTTGGTATGGTCAATAAGTCGTGGACCCGTGATGAATGAATGCAGGCATGATGAATGCACGAGTTGGACTTGTGTTAGATGTATGAAACGTTTTTTTGTTTATGTTATTAGGTTTTGAATGCATTTGTTGGTTTTATGTTCGAAAAGTACATTTTGTTTGCTTTGATTCCCAATATGCAAATAAGATAAGATATGATCATCCATTGAGACATTTATTATCACTCAATGCTTTATTTCACCGTTTTTTTTTTAAGGCATTCTTATAATAATGGCCCCAAACGGAGGAGCATCTTCCTCCCCGATTAGCCAAATTTTAACGCAATCCCTCGGAGCAGACGGATAATAGGATGGAATTAGTGCGACTCCACCACACCCGGTAGTTTAGAATGGTAATATTTTGGTTTTTTGAGTAAACTTGAAATGCTTAGGATGTTGAACAGTTAGAACATGTAAACTTGATGATTTCAATTTATTTGAAATTAATAATGAACTTTAAATCCAAAATATCAACAAAGTTTCGAGGGAAAAATAAAAATATAAATCATCCGAATGGGATTCATGGTTTAGGGAATATTCGGACATTTTTTCGGTTAGGGATGATATTGACATGAGCCTAATGCCATTATGGATGTTGAGATATAATTATAACGGGAAAGAGAAAGGAGATTTGTATAATATAATGGAACATGCATTAATGGATAATTTGCACCTTATCCAAATATAATTCGAGATAATTTTTCAGAGAAGAAAAGATTACAATAAAAATATATTAGAAAAATGGTGATTCCGTAAGTTAGAATAGGAGGAATAGCCAATCAAACAGAGAAAGAGAAAGAGCGGTCTTCATTGAAGACAAGTTAAGGATGGTGTTTTGTATTTTTTATGCTCGGTCTTGATGAGCAATGAGAAGGATGAAACAAACATAGATGAGAAATAATATCGACAACTTAGATATCGTGCGTTTCCGTGGGGATTCATTTAACTATGGCTCATGTCGAGAAGCTATCAAGAAGTCTCGCAAATGTTTTTGTTAAGGAAAAGGGCATGCAAGGATGGGGTTGTAACCGATGGTACGTCCAATTTTAAAGTGTAAATTTTACCTATAATATGCTTTGTAGGTTTTGTTACGTATGAATTAAAAATGTTTAATGGTGCATTATTGCCTTTTGAGTGTATACACCGACACCGTAGTTTATATTATCGGTGGGCATGTACCTAGAGTTTGCCACTGGATTACAAAGTATATAGATTATGCATAGTTAGTATCGCATATAGTAGTTACTTATTAATAATCAAATATAATTCTAAGTTGCTTAAAGGACATATAAGGAATATATAAGTATATTATGGAATACAACTGGAAAAATATATTGCGGACATAATCCTTTTCGCGTGAGAATGGTTACGATGAGGGATATATTATTTACTAAATTACAAGTCAATGAGGATGCACTATAATAAATACTAATATTATTGTATGAATTATAAAATAGAGAGGAAGTTGGATATTATTAATAATATTATTAATTATTAGCAATATTATATAATATGAAATAACGGCGGAATAGAACATGGGATATACGCTGGATGAAGAATGTATGGAAATATTATAATAATATTCAAGAAATTATTAGTTAAATTATGACATCACAATTATATTATATTCCCGACCAGATGGGTGAAAATGTATTATAAATATTACAAGAAAATTATATGAATTATCTCACAATTATTATATATACTTTTTATATTCATTTATAAGTAATATATTATGTAATTTAACCGATTTAACTCGTGTTTTATGAATTATACGTATTCGATGTATTTATTATAATCAAAGAAATTAAATAAACCATTATATATAATTTATAATTATAAGAATTAAAGAAAATTACCGTTCTACCGGTACCGGTAAGAATTATTATTCATTATCCATCCATTGTCAATGGTGGATACGTAATTTGTGTTCATTATTATACCCTTTTGGGAACGGTTAGAAACATATGTATGGCCTACATAGGTTATTTATCGGAGGATTGGCGACCTTTTTTGGTTATTCGTTTATACCGGTTTAAGAATATCCGCATGTATTATAGGTTATATTATGAGGATTAACTTTGTTGTCATTACCGCTCTTATAATATGAATGTTTAAGGTTTATATGCGGTCATTACCGTTCTTATTGGGAGCGGTCGGAATCATTAATGGGGTAATGATAATACCAAAAATTACATTAAATGAAGATAAAACATGTGAAACCGGAAAATATATATTAATAAGGTCTTTAAAAATGATAATTGAACGGATATGAATAAATATATGACAAAAGGGATGAACTTAGTCTTCATACCGGTTAAATTTCACTTATGAGACTACAACGAGTATTCCTAAGTACATATGAGCTTCATTCCCGAGTTTCAATCCCGAGTTTTGCCTAGCAATCTATGTTTTATGAGTTTTTACAAATTTTGTTATTGGTTTGTTCTTGGTGTTTCTAATGTTCTTGGTATGTTCTAGGTTTTTTTTCATTTACCAATTTTTACACTTTTACAAATCAAAAAGTTTAGTAATACCCAAAAAAGACAAAGAGAATATGAAAAAATCTACGTTTCATAATTTTTCAATGATTTTGTTCTTGGTCCATTCTAGGTCCAGACTGCTATAGTAGGAACGGTAGAAAACCATGATACAGGTGGCGTTAGTAATTTTGAACATAAATTATAACAAAACATATACACCGGTTCGGGAAGTCCAATAACGGTAAAAGTCCCAACTAACACAAACATAAATAAAGAACCATGCTTAAAGCCCCGCCGGTTCGGGAAGTCCAATAACCGTTCTTACCTAGGTGTGTTGCGCCCAATTATATCACTTAAAAAAGATTTAAGAAGGATCATATGTGGAAATTTAAACTAATTGATTAAGAAAACGTGTATTTTTATTAGAGAATGTCGGCGTGTTTCTTACCGTTCATGAATCATGATTGAATCGAGATTCAAATCTATGAACGGTGGGAAAAAAGCGGGGTGATAGGCATGCGGTATGTTGCTGACCATTCTTCTTAAAGAAACCAAAGCGGGTGATAGGCATGCGGAAATGGACTGACCATTCTTAAATAAATAAATAAACAAAAAAAAAGACATTTTAATTTGAAATGTAGTTCAACGATAAAGTCCAATAACCACATCGACCGCACCAAATACAAAGATATTGAAAAACAATGCCTACAAAGGTTACTATGCTAATGGATACATCACTTCCGATCTTGAGAGGTTCTTTGCATATGAAGTGCTTCCTTTTCCCTTTTTCCAATCAAGGAATCTGGTTTTTTGAATCGCCCACGTCTTTTAATAAAGTTGGGGGTAACACCACCTCACGTATATCATGGGGAAATACGAGATTGGTACAGGATATATGGTTTCAACATATGCCAATGCCCATACCTCTTTTAGATAGTATTTTGAGCACAACTTGTGCATATTGTTAGGGCCATCATCAAGTTACCGCAAGGACAAATGGGAACTTGTCTATATCATACACTTTGCAAAACAAAAATCAAAAAAACTTCCGTCATCCCCGTCACATAGTATTCAAGCGTGGATGTGTTTAGTTCGTTCACTTTTAAGAATGTAGACTTTTGTACCTCGGATGCAACGTTCTCTTCCACCCTTGGAGTTAAGCGTTTGAGGAAGATCCCAAGCGTGCGTGTTGAACCACTCAGAAATTTTTCCTTATCGCATCCATCAAGGGTATTATGGGATACGTTCTTGCCTTTCTCAACCTTTGATTAATTGACTCTAGCTCCATTAGTTGTCATGATATTATCGAATTCCTTAACACCTAGCCCATTTTCCGACATCCACATTGTCTTCAAGATAATTTCAGAGCCGGATACATTTTTTTTAAGTCATCATACTCCAAAAGTGACATTCATGAACTTTGTTACAATACATCCTTGCCCTTCACTTTACCATGCCACGAGCTCCTCGGTTCACTCGTGTTTTGATGTTTGTGAAAGGTGCCATGCACAAAATCCATGTTGTGCCTTCTTGTAAACATCAGACCGCCTTGATGATGCTTTGATGCCTATCGAAATTATGACCACCTCCTCATCGTCGGGTATGAGCTCCTCAAGTTTTGTCATGAACCATTTCCACGATTCATCATTCTCCGAGTCGACCACGGCCCAAGCAAGAGGATTATTGCCATCTTCCTACAATGTTCCCTTATATTTGGTCTTCAAAAAGTCCCATAATTACCTTTTGTGCTTTAAATCCCTTTAATACATGTAAAGCAATGAAAAGGTATTTAAACTTTGATCACTTTCAACCACTAAATGGGTCACGTGTCGGGATTCATTACCTTCAAAGATGTACAAATAACTAGGGAGCATACCAAAACTCTTAATATCAGTTTTTTTTGCCCTTCCATGCTTTGAAGTAGCTTTAACACCATGATTCTTCATCATGTTCATCACTTGAGTCGGTCTTTGGCGTGTCAATTTGCCCTCGAAACTCTTTCCTTAACATATTTGCAAAAATGGTTCTTCTTATCAATGGAACTAGAAGAACAAGTATTTTGTAGTATGTTCGTAGTGAGAAATTATCCGAGTTATTTATTTTATTTACAATATTTTAAAAATTTGTCGACTTCAAATTTTATAATCAAAACAAGCTTTCAATGAAGCTTTGATCAACAAATTCTTCACCTCGTTCTTGCTTGCAAACTCTTGACCGATTGCAATTTCCATGTCATCAAAGGAATATGACATACAACTGTCATAATAACGTGAATCGACCTCCACCATGTCTAGATGCGGAATCTCTTGAACCGGAGTTGGGGCAATTTTCTCTCGGCAAGGGTGCTCGTTAGGTGTTGGCTTCTCTAAAATCATTTGAACCAAAAAAATGTTAACTTCAAAATACCCATCTCGAATGATTCCATCATTTTCTTCATTGCATTCTTCATTTTCTTGACTTCAACCCCTTCTTTTTCAATTCCTTCACCAACTTCAACTTTTTAATGAGCTCCACATGTATCATGCTTCTCGTTGTGATATGGCACATCGATCAAAAAGATAAACGTTATGTCAAAATCATCTAAGATGAATTTAGGACCCGATGATGAAAGAAGTATAACTTAGTTTTAGTTACGTGTTGTTTCGACTAACAGAAGCCTTTCCAATATGCTATCGACAACATCAAAACAAATTTTACTTTCAATGGATCATTAAATAATAATATACTCTTTATCTCCTCGTTCTTGAAAACCATTCATACGATCCATCATCTTTCTTCTTCCACTCCCCCATCATATCGAAAATATATGACAATTTCAACCATTTCCTATAACAACAAATAATGCCAATGTTATAAAATGTCAAAAATTCAATACACACTCCAAATATAATATATAAATTAAATATGCCAATGGAACAACCATAAAAATCCATAGAATTGTAGTTACTATTATAATCTTCCGTAAAAATTATGCCCGATCGGATCTTTTTTTTTGGAAAGACCGGTTGGCAATTTTCTTCTGAGGCACACCAAGAAGAACTTTTGCCCCGGACTCGGGTTTTTTTACCGCTCCCACCGGTCGAGCGGAAAGAAATGAGACGTGAGTTTCTTCGATTTTGCAGATTACTCAACTCAAGAGGCCATGAAATAGCATGATTCTTGTTCATTTTTCAAATAAAATACCAAACCACGATTACCCAAAGATTCAAACAATGAATTAAGCATAAAAACTACAAGATTTGAGAGAATGGGGATTAGATCGAGCGCCCAAAATAATGCTCCGATTTAGCTTCGATTCGTTTCCTTTAAACGCCCAAATCTTCGCTCGGATTGTTAATCACCATGAATGCCGGCGATTTTCGACGTCGGTAGGGGCATTCTCCGGCGGTGAAAGGCGGCGGCGGCGCCGGTGAGATACAAAATCTGGCCGGCAACGTAGGGGACTGAGGTTTGCTCTTTTTAATTCCAGAGAAAATCTAAGGGTATTTTGGGTATATGTATAAAATCATTTAATGAGAAGTCTACTCATTAAAATTTTTTGTTTTGGAGCCTACTCATTAAAGGCAATGCACGTTTTAAGCCTATTTTGCTAAAGCTCCCCATCGAAGGAGAGGGAGGATAGGGTTTCATGAGAAGCAAAATGACCAAATGCCCAAAACTAAGTGCAAATAAAACGATCAAGAGGAAAGGGCACAAACACACATTCACAAGAATCACAATACATTATGTTAAACGACAAAAACACCCACGTACAGAAAAAGCATAAGAGAAGAAAGAGCGAGGGCAAACCGGAAAAGAAAAAATTCACTGTATAATGAATAGTGTTCCGTTAGTGTGTGAACAGTGCTAAGTGATTTCCGTATATTTTTAGTAATTACCAGTAGTCCCTCAATTTTGGTGATAGCAGACTCGGCTTAAAATATTTTAGAATGGTAATGAGAATGAAATGAAAAAGAAAATTAATTTATTTATTTGATTATAATTTTTAAAAAAATTTAAAATGAAATATGAATATTTTTATGTTACAAATTTATTCTTATCTTATAATATATTATATAATTATGATGTATAATATAATAATATTATTATAATTGTTAATATAATTATAATATTATAATATATAAAATGTAATATAATACAATATAATTATTATTATATAATATATTATATAATTATGATTTATCATATAATAATATTAAAATTATTAATATAATTATAATATTATAAGATTATAGAATAAACAATAATAATTTAATTATAATATAATTAAAAATTACAATTATATTATATTATACTATAATATAATATATATAATTACAATATAATATATAATTATTAGTATATTATATGCAATAAATATATTATAATTAATATATTATTTAGTCGTGTGTAATGCACTATAATAAATACTAATATTAGAATTATAAAATTATATTAATATTTAATTATATTAATTATTATTATATTATTAATATAATAAAAATAATTATATTATATAATAAAATAATAATATTCAAATTATTAGTATAATTATGGTATTATTGGTTAAATTATTACAATTATATTATATTATATTATATTATATATATTATATTGTAATATTATTATATATTATATTATAAGATATAATTACATTACAATATATTACATATTATTATAGAATATTAAATAAATATATTATAATTTATAATTATATTATAAATTAATTATTATATTATTATAATTATATTATATTATAATATTTTTAATTATATATTATATTATATTATATTATATTATATAACTATTATATAATATATTTTAATTATATTATTATATTAAAAGATAATTGAAAAAAAAAAAAAAAAAAAATAAAAACTTAAAGGTCTTTAATAAAAGGTTTTTAAAGGGGTCTTTTTATAAATTTAAGAAAATCAATTAAATCTTATAAGATATATTTACAAAACTGGAAAGCTGACAATGCTGGAAGACTCATAACAACTGCGCCAAAATTCAAGGAAAACAAAT
This sequence comes from Morus alba, assembly GCA_012066045.3. Taxonomy (NCBI): domain Eukaryota; kingdom Viridiplantae; phylum Streptophyta; class Magnoliopsida; order Rosales; family Moraceae; genus Morus; species Morus alba. Next base: position 8,975,846 of record CP050227.2, read on the forward strand.
ATGCCAAGCTGGAAAAAAGCATCTCGAGTCTTCGGAGACGAAACCCAGCCCCTCACTTAAAAAGATTTAGGATCCGTTTGATTCATAAATTTAAATCATGTAATTTAAACTATTTTTAATTTACGTGTATTTTTTATGAGAGAAAATACTGTAGCGATCATGAATCATGATTCGAATCAGAGATTCAAATCTAGAAACTAAACGATCTCTTAAAGACATACGAAATGGACTCCTTAAATAAATAAATAAATAAAGAGACATTTTAATTAAAGGTTTTTCTCATCCTATTTCTGTAGGGTTTGAAATAAAAATATTTGATAAATGTCTTTTTTCATTAAACATTGATACGCTTTTTAATAAACTTATCAAAAAACGCTAAGTTTCTCCTTATAAACAAAAAATGAGATATTTCACAAAAAAAAAAAAAAAAGAGTTGCTGATATTAATAATTGTTGAAAACGCTGTTTGGATTAATCATTAATAAGCGTTAATAGTTTCTTTTGCTTTAACGTAGATAGTGCCTAATAAATAGATTATCATTCCTTCAAGTTCCAACGTTGAAAATTGTAGTGGTTCTCCAAAAAGTGCTTTATATACATATATGTATGTATACAGAGTTAGTAAATTGAGCATTAATGAAATTACTGCAATTAGTCCTTGAACTCATAATTGTTGTGGTTCATGGATAATCCTTAACTTTTTTCTCTTTCTACAAAGTCTTTATAGTCTTTTTTTTTTTTTATTAACAATCTCTGAACTCTAAAAATATTTTATAAATAGTCTCTTTATTAAATTTTAGATAAAAATATTTAATTTTATCTTATAAAAGGTCTTTAAATTATTTTTTCTCTTTAAAAATAATTTTTATGTTAAAGAGAAATAATAACTATAATAGAAATCAAATTGTAAATCTTTCTAAAGCTTCAAAATCAAATAACCAAAAATATATATATATATATGTATTTTCTCTAAGTTCTAGAAAAAAATAAAATGAAAAACCCAGATTTTTCAAATCTCCTCCCCTGCAAGATTTTTTTTTTTTCCAAATCTGCCAACCCTCCCCTAGACCTGTGCTCATCGGCCCCTCCCCAGCCATCTTCTCGTCACCTCCGTTGCTTCCCTTCTCTACCCTTGCTGCGCACACGCGACCCATTGATGCCTCTCCTTCCCTATCTAGCCTCATTCAACTCCAGCGAGGCTTTTGGATTTGAACTCAAGAGGGTTTCGCATTTTGAAATGACACTTTTCGGCTTCATTGACAGCAGTTCGACTGGTGCTTAAGGCTTGGATGATTGCTGCAGATCTAGGCTAGCCTTTGTTGTTATTTGAATATTTTGTGTGTTTTTGCACTAAGGAGAAATTTCTATGTTGTTGAACCTTTAGATTTAATTTCTTTAGATTCATATTTTTAGTGAAGAAGATGTGACTTGTGTTGTTGTTCTTTAGATTTTTTTGTTTTTCATTTTTTTATTTGACTTTTTTCATTTTTTTAGCTCTTTTTTTTATTTTATAATTTTTAAGATTATATGTTTTTTGTTTTAAGTTTAAGGATTAAATTTAATAGAGAAAAGATAGTTTAAAGACTTTTTATGAGATAAAATTAACGATTTTCATTCAAAATTTAACAAAAAGACCATTTATGAGACACTTTTAGAGCTCAAGAACTGTTCATAAGAAAAATTGACTATAGAGATTAATAGTTGAAAGAAAAAAAATTAAGAGACTATCCATGAATTTAATTCAAAACTTTAATTAGGACCCTTGAATCAAATGAGGCACGATTCATACTTTGGAGAAACCAGTGTTATATTTTATAGATTAAGAGGCAAAGTACTACATTGTCATAAATTAGGGGGAATTTTTGTAGTTAATCTAAGAATTTTGCTTCTCCCCTTTCTTTTTCAAGGGAATTTAGGTATTTTTGTCCTTTAAATTGATTTTTAATTTAAAAATAGGTATGAGTTTATTATAAATTTTAAATTCAAATGATATAAATGTGCAATAATCTAAAATATGGGTTTAAGTTTCTAGTAACATTAAAAATCAAGCTATAATCTTTCCAAAAAAAAATACAAGCTATAAATTTTTTTTTTTTTTTTAAAAACACTTAATTTAAAGTTTTGCATTATCGAAGCATAACCGTTTCCTTTATTGCCATATTCGTATACAATTAAATTTTGCATTAAAAGAAAAGTTGAATAAGAATCTAAAAGACTTTAATGAAACAAGTATTAACATGGTTGGAATTCATCTAAAGATACGATAAAGAAAATTACATTTAATTGGAAATCGAATATTCAAAATTTATCCCTAAAAAATTTCAAAATTTTAAGAAATAGAAATTCTACCTTTAAAGGTAAGACTAAATAAAAAGCTTCCACAAACTCTATGAAATAATGTTTCAAATATAACAAATCTAGATTTTTCATCGTTTTTATTTCGATTTGTTGACCAAAATTTAATCAACAACTTGGATTTTTTTTTTTTTTTTTTTTTTTGAAAAAAAAACAAAGAGTAATGATTAGACATTTACTTCTGCTAGGACTCGAACGTGACTTTCATGAGGACCTGGAAATAACTAATGCTCTACAAATAGAGATCACAACCCACGTTAGCTTCCTGTACTTCACTCAATATTGTTTATTATTCAGCATACAATATATCTTGTGACCCTACAGATTTACAAGCGGAATCCCAGCCTAAGCACTTCATATTTATCTCACTCGCGGTAAGCTATGCGACTTCTTTGCTTCTCTCAAAGTTATCAAGTTTTTCCTTTCATTGCTTCTTTATTGTGAGCAATTTCATCATCGATTCAGAGCTTGGATAGTCATGCAAGTAGTTCTTGAATTTAAGTCAGCTGAATAATATATATATATATATATATATGTATATACTCACTTAAACTTTGATATCCTTTTCCTTTTTGTAATATATATATATATATATATATATTTATATTTATATATATTAAGGTTCAGTTCTTTAAAAAGTTCGTTTTAAAAAAAGAAATAATCATTCAAAATAAAATGATTTTTTCATCAAATAAGTGAATCATCATTTTTTATTTATATGAGAGAAAGACCCATTCTAAACTCTTTTAATTTTTTTTCCATAATTATCCTTAAATTTTATAATTATAAATATTATAATATTAATATTTATAATATAATTAATATTATATTATAATAATTTATATTAAAATGTAATTATATATTATAACATATAATATAATATATTATAATTATATACGTATACTATAATATATCATATTTAATATTATAATAATATCTTATATTATGTATTATACATTGTAATTATATTTATCATTAATATAATATACAATATAATTGTCATATTGTAATCAATAATTATTATTATTATTATATTTATTATTATAATATAATATAATATAGTTGTGATATTGTAATAAACAATTATAATAATAATTGGGATAGTAGTATTTTTTATAAAATTAAATATACTAATTATATATTTTATAAATAATAATATTATATTATACTATGTTATATTATTTTATAGGATATAGATGTGATATGTTCATTAATAAATGATAATTATAATAAAAATTAGGATTTTATAATTTTAAATATATAATATTATAATTATAATTAGATACTATATTTTATAATATTATAATTCAGTATTTACATAATTACAATATAAATTTATATTATAATAAATAATAGATAATTTACTATAATTAGAAATGATAATATACTATATTATATATTATAATTATAATATGTTATATTATAATATATTATTATATTTTTATAATTATACTATATTTCTAATAATATAATATAGTATAGTTGTAACATTATAATATAAAATAATCACAATATCATTATTTTATTATATTATATATTATGATTGTATTATAATAATAAATATTATATAACTATAATTATAATTACATATATTATATCCTTATAATTTTATATATATAATATTAGTTATTAAATTATTATATTAATATATATAATATTAGTTATATTAGCATGAAGGGTAATTTTGTCAACATGAAAATATTCATATCTCATTTCATTATATTTGTAAAAATAAACCAATTTTTAATTCTCATGATTCAGAATCATTCTCAATTTACGTGTGTTTTTTGTAAAAAAAAAAAAAAAATACTGTAGCGAACTACAAATCATGACATGAATCTAGCAACCAAATAACTTTAGAAACCATAGTGACTAGTCTGAAGTATTTCATTATGTGGAGAGAGTATACAATTGAGACTTCCAGAATTGCCTAGAACCTAACAAACAATTAACAAATTCACAACTTCTAACGTAATTCTTAAATATTTGGAATTGCCTGAACTGCCTTCTTATATGAAGTTGTTGATTCTATATGTTCAAAACAGTTTATGGTTTTGATAAAATTTGAGCGCCAAGGGTTTAACGATCGATTTTTCCCTCTCTTAAGGTCTTGTCTCTTTCTTTGAGCACCACATCTACTTAATTTGGGAGGGCTGGGATCCGACGCTACCATTGGATGGGTCACCCTTGGTAGGCGGGTCTTTGGGCGTGTAGATACTCGGCTGAAGATGGTGTTTGGTGGTTGGTTTGGGTTTAATTTGGGGATGGGTCTCTATGTTGTTGGAGGGCCTCGGCCGCCATTTGGAGGTGTGTCGCCGCCTGGATGGGCCTACAATTTAGAAGCTTTGGTCCTCTCAGCATCGCGTTGCTTTTGGTGGGGTGTGTGGTATAGTCGGGTCTAGGCGACGACGTCGTGTTTTCCTGCTCACGGGTGGTTTTGATGTTCGTCTGATGCTTTTTCCTTTTCCAGCAGTGCGGCTCGATCTACTCCACTTAGATTCAGAAGCTATTTTGTCATTGAAATCCTCATTCGTGTGTTTCAAGCTCTTTTTGTTTTTAATTTTTATTTTGATCAAATAAAAGCGATGTTGATTCCCTATCCCTATATTTTTGTGGAGTTACAATTTTTGTTGCCTTATTTTGTAACAAACACTCTTCGATTTAGGTTGTGTATTTTGTCCGCTAGTTTTGTTTCTATGTTGTGTTATTGCCTTAGTGCTATAGTTTCTTAACCTCAGCCGAATAAACCTTGTTGAAAGAGTCTTATGTGTACACGATATGCCTTTTGTATTTCTTTGATAGGAATGCACTTTTCCTATATGTGTATATATATATATAAACTGTTCATGGTTTTTGAATTTGTGGCAATTATTGTTTCGTTTTGCTTCGTTTGTTTTATTTATGCTGAAACACAAAGGGCTCATTTGACTACATTCTATTTTAATTTTATATTCATAAATGAAATAAATGTTTAGAGTGTTCTGTGTTAAAATGGAATTGTGAAATTAGTAGTTTACAAGAAATATCTAATATCCAGTATTATAGCGAAGTCTTACTTTAATACCATGGATTTTTAATAATTTTAAATTGTTAACATTTTGACAAATCTTTTTTTAATACCTTAAGGTATTTCTGAGACAAAAGATGTCAAATTTGTCCTTAGCAATAATTTTTATTTCGTTAAAAGCTATTACTATTTATTAAACATGTTTGGAGTTGAACTTAGCTAACTCAGTTAGGTTCACAATGATCAACTTTTAAAACATTGTAATTTTAAGTCAACCAAATAAGAAATCGTTATTAAGGCAAAATTCGACATTTCGTAACCCAATTTAAAATTATAAAAAAGACGAAATACTAAAAAAAATATTCCACATAACTACCGAGTTGAAATTGATTATATTTTCTCCGTACAATTGCTCTGTGAAACCATGTGTAGTGACCAATAGAGAACTAAGGAAATTGGTACGGGAACAATATCATCACCAAACAAAAACAAATTATAATAAATATATATATATAGGCAAAGTCTTTAATCCGGCGAACCTTTGTTTTGGGACTGAAACGGCAGATGTATAATTCCGTTTCGTATATATTTATTAAAGTGTGTATATTTACATGAAAATATGTACATGTTACCGATAATGTATATTAATTGTATTTTTATAGTAAGTAAATGAAGACATAGTATTGTATATGGGCTTATTTGTTGTATTTCATGTTAATAAACGTAAGGGATATGTTTGTTTATTACTTATGGAAACATGTATTAATATTAATATTTACATTGACTAATTTGTAATATTTCATGTTATTGAACGTCGTTTGGAGGTTTTTTGTTTTTTTTGAGGAAACGGTAAATTAAGTGAACATGTATTTTTATTTAAATTAAGTGAACATATAACATATTTGGTGTATTTGAGTCATGTGAAATTTTGTATAAATAAGTGACTCGATCTAGTAATGTGTACAATGAGTTAGTAGTTGTTGTTCAATAGAAGTTGTATTGTAGTTTTTGTATACTCCGATAATATAAGTTGTTGGAATATTTGATTTTCAGAATATTTTATTTTTGTAATAAGAAGATATTACAGAGATAAACCACAAGCAGTTGGTTCCATTTTGGCATAATGCATGACAGTGGCTTGATTTTCATTTGAATTAGTTCCTTGACTTGTTTGGACATTAACATGGGCATATGGCAAAGAGTAATACAGCCCGCAAATATGGTACATAATGGTGAAGTGTTGAAAAAAAAAAAAAAAATGCAATTTCATTAGGAATGCTTAATAAAGACATAATACATTCGTGTTAAGTATATAGCTTGATATATGCTATTTGTCTTTCAAAGGAGAAGCGTCCTACTTTTGGATGTAGAAATCTTGTCGAGCAATTGTCTTATTGTTCTATTCATCGACTCGCTACATTGAGTGATTCGCATGCCTGCACAAAAATTGCCTTTTCCAGATCGTCTCGGCCCAACTCTCCTTTAGTATATTTGTAATTAATTAATTAATAATAATAATAATAATAATAATAATATATGGAGCCATAAACCGACGTTGGTTTATGTAAAATGAAACTTAATAGTATATGCAATAATATGTTTTTTAGCCAAAACGGCGTCGTTTTTCACGATGATATAGTGTCTCAATTCAAAAACCAACGTTGGTTTTGAAAACGACGCGTTTTGTTTACGAATTTTGGTTTTTATTTCGTTGGTGATAACGAATTCAAAACCAACGTTGGTTTTCAAAAATTTGATATAGTGTTTTGAATTCAAAAACCAACGTTGGTTTTCAAAAATATCGTTTTAATTTTATATTCATTCAAAAACCAAAATCGAAATGATATAGTGTTTTTCAAAAACCAACGTTGGTTTTTGAAAAACGCGTCGTTCTTGTTCACGATGATATAGTGTCTCTCGAATTCAAAAACCAACGTTGGTATTCAAAAAATTGTGATAAGTGTTTACGAATTCAAAAACCAACGTTGGTTTTTGAAAATGACGTCGTTCTTTGTTCACGGTGATATAGTGTTTATTCAAAAACCAACGTTGGTTTTTGAAAATATCTATATATCGAATTCAAAAACCAACGTTGGTTTTTATAGGTGATATAAGTCAATTCAAAACCAACGTTGGTTTTTGAAAATGACGTCGTATCGTTCACATGATATAGTGTTTTCAATTCAAAACCAACGTTGGTTTTCAAAAAATCCGCGGTGATAATTTTCAAAAACCAATTGGTTTTTGAAAAACATGTTTCACGGTGATTTGATTCAAAAACCAACGTTGGTTTTTGAAAAATTCTTCTTAAGATATAGTGTTTTCGAATTCAAAACCAACGTTGGTTTTCAAAAATGGCGTCGTTCAATTCACGGTGATATAGTGTTTCAACGTTGGTTAAAACATATTTGCATATACGTTAAAAGACGGCGTTTTATAGTAATTACGTGAATTATAGCTAAAAAATATGTATAATGATTGATTTAATGTATTTCAAGTTATAAAACACTTTTTGATTGCCAAACACAAACGATGTCGTTTGTGAACATTGCCACACTTTGTCTCTCTCTCTCTCTCTTTTTTTTTTTTTTTTTTTAGAAAAACTCAATATTAGAAAATTGAAATGGTGGAAATTGGAAAAGTGAGAAGGATGATCATGGATCACTAGGAGAGAGAAGAAGAAGAAGAAAAAGCTTTAGAAAAACGGACCATTGACTTTTCTAATTTTATGTCGTTTCGTTCTTCAACCGAGGCCCAAAAATAAGAAATCGTTAAATTAAGGTAACTCTTTTACCGATGAATTTTCCGATCACCGATTTTCCTTATTCAATTTCACGTTTTGATGAGTTCAAATTTCGAGAGAATTCGTGATTTTTTTGTGTTCCGTTGCTATTGCATTTCCCATTGATGGAAAAAATTTTATAAAAAGTGTAAAAATTTTAAAAAAAAATATTCCACATAATGGAGGAAATTTTAAAATTGATTATATTTTCTCCGTACAATTGCTCTTGACGAGAGAAGAAACCAGTGGGTGGGTTTGCTTGTAGTGACCAATAGAGAACTAAGCTCGAGGGGAGAGAAAATTGGTGCGTTTGAGAAAGGGGAATATTTCAATCAACCGTTCAATTTCCAATCAAACGGCCATAATTATTTGACGGATAAGCCAAACGTGTGCCGGACTTAAGACCAATCCATATATATATATAACAAATTATAAACCTTTGTCTTTAACAACAATATCATCACCAATATATATATATATATATATATATATATATATATAACAAATTATAAACTAGTGTCTTTAACGACACAGTGGCATAAAAGTCCATTTGCTAACGTAAGCTAAATTATATAACATATAATAGTAACTAAAACAAAGTCGTTTTAGCAAAAACAAAAAACAAAAAAGTACTGAATTTGAAATCAGACTCAAGATTAGCACACAAAATTCACAATATGTTCTTCATTAATACCCAACAAATTTACATAATCCAAAAGGAAAGAAACTCATCCATATGGACAATCACTCGTACACTCTTCCTTTCCTAATGACTCTCACTTTCCAGGGACGAAGTTAGTGGCGTAGGCCCAGGCGTTGTTGTTGACTGGGTCAGCAAGGTGGTCAGCCAAGTTCTCCAATGGGCCCTTTCCAGTAACGATGGCCTGCACAAAGAATCCAAACATGGAGAACATAGCAAGCCTGCCGTTCTTGAGCTCCTTCACCTTGAGCTCAGCAAAGGCCTCTGGGTCGTCAGCAAGGCCCAATGGGTCGAAGCTTCCACCGGGGTAGATGGGGTCGGTGACCTCACCGAGGGGCCCACCAGCAATACGGTAACCCTCAACGGCGCCCATCAAGATGACTTGGGTGGCCCAGATGGCTAAGATGCTCTGAGCGTGGATCAAGCTAGGGTTGCCCAAGTAGTCAAGCCCACCCTCGCTGAAGATTTGGGATCCGGCCTTGAACCACACGGCCTCACCGAACTTGACACCGTTGCGGGACAAGAGCTCGGGGAAAACGCAGCCCAAAGCACCGAGCATGGCCCATCTGGAGTGGATCACCTCCAACTCACGGTTCCTAGCGAAGGTCTCCGGGTCGGCCGAAAGCCCAGCGGTGTCCCACCCGTAGTCACCGGGGAATTCACCAGTAAGGTAGGACGGGGGCTCACCAGAGAATGGGCCCAAGTACTTGACTCTGTCTGGGCCGTACCATGGGCTACCTGAGGAAGCAACCCTGGAGCCGGTCTTCCTCATGGAGACACGTCCACCACCGGTAACCTTGCTGGCGGCGGGGGTGAGCTCGACGGCCTTGCCGGCGAATGATGGGGAGGAGAGAGCCATAGTGGAAGCAGCCATGGTTGAGAAGAGACAAGGGAGATACTTTGATTAAATGGGCTTTCTTTAGGTTGGAAGATTGTTGAGAGAATACCGTTGGAATGGGTATGTATTAATAGTGGCGTTGATAGTAATGCTTCTTATCCAATGGGTATCTATATCTTGAATCTCATTGGACTGCCAAGATTTTGATGTTGGCATTGGACGCCCATATGGCTCTCTCTCATCCACAAAAGCTCTAAGCTTCATTAATTTAGCCGTGACCAATGTGGATCCTCCACGTGTAACTTTGAGATTACACACACATCTTCTTGTGTGTAATTTTTTTTAATAAGAATTTTTTTTGTTCACGTCATTTTTATTTTTTATTTTTCCTTTGATGTGATTATCATCTTGAACTATTGACTATTCAAGCTTCAGAAAAATCATCAAGAAGGCTATTTCTGTAGGACTCAAATTCCTTTTCCATATGAAATAGACCAATTTTATTTGAAATAGAGTTTTTAATTCGGTTGAGATTTAATTTTATTTTAAAAAGTTAAATATGATTCTTTGTGAGAGCTTTTTTGAATTATTCTACTCGAATAAACGAAATGAGCTAACTATTTATTTTTATTTTCAAGCGTAGAACCTTCGTTAACGATGTACGTTGACATGCTAGAGTAGATTTTTTTTTTTTTTTTTTTTTTTTTATGAAAGATGTGTTCAAGTACTGGACACGAATATGGAGAATAAAAGAGAATAAATGATAAAATTAAACTGATGGGCAGTAAAATTATGGGATGCGTGGAGTTGTATTAGAAGTTGTGTGAAATGTGATATACTGATTTCAGTAAAGTAATGCATAATTCTTCACGGGCATAATTTTTCCACGTAAGAAGTTCATATTCCACAAACGGATAAAACAAAAAAGAAAAAAGTTGATGTCTGGTAGACGGTATTGCTGTTGAAAATATCTCCAGAAAAACAAACATATAAGATGGTGTAGCCTGAAATTATTGTCAGAGATCCTGAAATAACACGTAGCACATCCCATAATAATAATAATAATAATAATAATAATAATAATAATAAACAAAGAAACAAAAGAAGCAATTTTCTAAAATATTTCTTAATAGCTTCTTAGAACATTAATAATGTGATATATGCCAAATAGTTGCTAAATTAGTGAAGAAGATAAGCTTCTTGATACGTATGTGTTTTGTCATAATTGATGTCCAACCTCTTTAGCAAATAATAATAATAATTGTTACACCATGGTCAAGACGTCAACCACTCTTGAACGACAGGTGCTGAGGACTCTTCGCTGAAAATCGGTCGCTTGCGTCAAGGGGGCAGCTATAGCAAGGTGCTCTTTGCGTTGAGAGATCATACGTGGAGAGAGGCGTCGAGGATAGTGACTCGAATTCTGAGGGCCACTGCGTCGAGGCATCCTGCCGAGTCAAACCTATCAACGGTCTTGTCAACTCGGGGAAGGAAGCATCGATCCAACAGCTACTGCAGGAGTCAGTAAATCGGGCGGCAGATGAGAGAGATCAGTCGCATTTTCTGAGATTGTCATCATGAAAACTCACCTACCTTCCTGCATATCGAGGATGGAAGACGGCTTCCTCTTTGGGAACGGAGAAAAACATAGTCACATGTAAAAGCTTATAAATAGAGCCAAGAAAACCCAGAAAAGGGATGAGACGCCATTTCATTACTAAGAAAAAGCTTGTAAACGACTGAAATATTAGTGCATTCATAAATGGATTATGTAAAGAGTTATTGCCGAACCACTATAAAATAACTGTCTCCTTTACATTATTTTTGAGTTTTTATCTTTGATTGAACCGTGAGTGTTTTTAGAAAGGTAATTACGAGTTGTCGGAAAAACACCGTCAACAACAACAACAATGAGATTTAATAATAATAAACCTATTGCTCTTTTGACTAGTTAACAGAGTCGGAGAAAAATAGTTCGAAACATAAGATTGTTGCCAATTTTCTTTTCGGTACATCAAGATTTCCTTGACTAATTACTAAGTTTTGGTCATTGGCAATTGAATGTACAAGTATCAATACACATAGTTGTTGCAAAAAATATAATGTGCAATTTTGTTTGAACTTCGAGGTTGTACATTGTGGTCCAGCTTAGCAGAGAGATCTTAAATAAATTCGGTTTGGTAACATCAAGGATAAAGGCTATCCATATGTACAAGTGTAAGAATCCTATTGGCACAACTAGTGAGATTGTCTATTTGCTGGAGATTTTTGATACATTGGCAGACAAAATAATCCAAGCCATGGGTAACTCGTAAGTGGCTGAAAGAGCGCCAAGTGGACATCGAAAATCAAACCCACAATGTGTCACAACCAATGAGATTACAGATATTGATATCCTAAGATAAGGACCCTTTCCTCAAAACTCATATTTATATGGCCCATGCCACGAAGCCCAACCAATAGCAACCATCAAACTAGTTCTTCTTGTACAACTTGAGCATTCTTGTTGCCACAAATTTCTCAATGGCTGCTTCAACAATGGCTCTCTCCTCCCCATCATTCGCCGGCAAGGCCGTCGAGCTCACCCCCGCCGCCAACAAGGTTACCGGTGGTGGACGTGTCTCCATGAGGAAGACCGGCTCCAGGGTTGCTTCCTCAGGTAGCCCATGGTACGGCCCAGACAGAGTCAAGTACTTGGGCCCATTCTCTGGTGAGCCCCCGTCCTACCTTACTGGTGAATTCCCCGGTGACTACGGGTGGGACACCGCTGGGCTTTCAGCCGACCCGGAGACCTTCGCTAGGAACCGTGAGCTGGAGGTGATCCACTCCAGATGGGCCATGCTCGGTGCTTTGGGCTGCGTTTTCCCCGAGCTCTTGTCCCGCAACGGTGTCAAGTTCGGTGAGGCCGTGTGGTTCAAGGCCGGATCCCAAATCTTCAGCGAGGGTGGGCTTGACTACTTGGGCAACCCTAGCTTGATCCACGCTCAGAGCATCTTAGCCATCTGGGCCACCCAAGTCATCTTGATGGGTGCCGTTGAGGGTTACCGTATTGCTGGTGGGCCTCTTGGTGAGGTCACCGACCCCATCTACCCCGGTGGTAGCTTCGACCCATTGGGCCTTGCTGACGACCCAGAGGCCTTTGCTGAGCTCAAGGTGAAGGAGCTCAAGAACGGCAGGCTTGCTATGTTCTCCATGTTTGGATTCTTTGTGCAGGCCATCGTTACTGGAAAGGGCCCATTGGAGAACTTGGCTGACCACCTTGCTGACCCAGTCAACAACAACGCCTGGGCCTACGCCACCAACTTCGTCCCTGGAAAGTGATGAGCCCAATGAATTGAGACTTGTGTGTGTGCGCACGCGCGCTTGTATGTAATGAATCTGAGTGTGGACTGTCTTTGAGTTAGCCGATGGAAAAAGCCATTGCACGAAGTTGAATCACATCATGATGTACTACTAATCTGAGTGAAATGAAATGTCTCATTTATTTATTTATTTATTTTTTTTCAAATCTTTGTTTTCTCTTGTCATTTCATTAATTATCAATATTTGGAATTAGTGATTTGATGGCTTAATTATGTCGTTGGCACAGAGATAATATAGCAATATGAATAGGCATACACTATCAGTTGCTCAATACTATAGTCCAAACAAAATCTCACACAATGAAGTATGAATATTGAGAAAGTGTTTGGTTCGTGGTCCAAATAATGATTTGTTTTTTTAAAATCCAAATAATTAGTTTTAAAGTTTATATAATTTGAAGAGAAGAAGACAAAATATTTCAGGAATGCTCATAGACCTTTTACCTTTCTTATTCTTCGTTATATACTTCTCCATACTTGTACCTACTGCCTACTGTAACTGGGAAAGACGATAGGGAAGAAAAGATGGACATGTAACTTTTAGATGAGAAAAATGGTCAAGAAACAGTGATTTTCTTCTACTGTTTTTAATATGAATTTCTGTAGTTTGCTAACCATTTTATATTGGAAGAGATTAGAATAGGAGTTCTTTTTTAACTAATGATTAATAGATCAAAATGTGATAGAGTGGAGTGAGAGAATTTATTGAGATATAAATTGACACTAAATTATATATAAAAAAAGAAAATAAACTTGGGTTCCTTAAAGAATTTAAAATCCCTCATCCAAATTATTTCTCATCTTTTCTTCTACTGGACAATAATGGATTCTAAAATCACTCTACTAATCATCTCAGTCATCATCCTCATTTAACTTTCTTTTCTTACCAAACAAGTCCTTTGAGTGCAACATTTTAATGGAAACTACTAGCTTGGACATTTTTTTTTTGTTTTTTTGTTTTTTTCCCTCAAGATCACTTCTAATGTAAAGGTCAATGTCAATACAATATTTTCTTTTGTGGGATTGTAAAAGTTATAATTGATACGAAAAAAAATGAAAATAACATATTTGGTATGTTACTCTTTGTTGTACTATAATGCATATTTTAGATGTTATATTCATTTTTTGTCATAATTATTAAGTTTTGTAACTTGTAAATGCAAATTTTTAATTTCAAAATAATTTAAAAAAGGATTATATTATATTAAATAAAAAAATCAATACATCTACTAGTAGTTAAATGTCAAAAGTTGATACCAAAAATTACACATATCAAAATTTAGTTAAAAAATAACATTATAATAAGGAGTGGAGTAATTACCAACTTGGAGGTTAAAATTTGACATTCGAACGCGAATTTAGAACAGCAGCTGCTCTAAAATTGTATATTTGACTTGACTAGAAAGTAAAAACGACATATTTTCAAAAGGAAAAAAAGAAACGACATATCGTTTCAGACAAAGATATTGGAAACCACGACTGCCTTAGCACTAGGACAGTTTTCGTTCTTGTTGCTCTGCACCATAAATATTTCTTTCAAGTTTTAAAGAAAATTTCCCTATTAAATTTTTTATTTTCAAAAGAGAGAACATTGAGCAAAAAAAAAAAAAAAAAATGAAGCCACCTCCGTCTCTGCACTCCAACTTCTTCTCCTCTCTTAAACAGGTAATTAATTTATTTCTCTCCATTCCCAACATATGTTTTAGTACTTCTTTTCGCTTTTGTTTTCATACTTTTTTTTGTTCTTCTTCTTTTTTTTTTGGGCATAAAATTTCATAGGTAGAGAAGAGACTGAAGTTAGAACACTCATCACAGACAAAACCCTCCACACTTGAACCATCAAAACGGCTAGAAATCAACAATTCATCACTAGAAGAATCACTGAGTTTGCCCATTTATATATACTTGGACCAATCAAACGACAATCAAATCTCTCCCACTTTACAGGAAAGTAGTGAACTTCCTCAGGCATTTCTCTCATGTTCCCCACAATTTCCACCAACCCATGAAATCCCACTCCACCCCAATGGCCTAGACCACCAGGAAAATGAAAATGAAAACGAAAACGAAAACGAAGCTGTTGATGATATTCAACAATTAATTCAACTTCTGGGTTTATCTGATTATGAACAAAAACTTGAAGGAAAAAAGGTGGAAGTAGAAAGAAGGGTTGGTTTTGGCTGTGGCTCTTGTCATTGTGAAGGCGGGTTTTATTTGAAGATTGCCGGAGTGACGGGCCCGAAATGCGGGAAGGAGGTGGAGAGGTTGGAGAGTTGGATAAAGTATTTTTTGATTGGTGGTTGTGGTGAAGAGAATGGGATTGAGCCTTTGAGGTTGGCACTTTTGCTTTTGGGCAAAGCTGCTTTTGTTTCTGGAGGTGGGGATTGTGGTTTTGGAGGCTTGGACTTCCCATCTGCTATTGAGGATTTTTTGATGAATGATCCACCGACAAGTTAGGTTATACACTATTTATTACAAATTTTGTTTTTGACTTTTGTTTTCAAGTTTTGTTTCTGTCTGATTATCTTTTTAAAGCGAATTAATGTGGAATGAATATATGATCAACTGGGGATGGTTGAATTTCTTGTAAAAAAAAGGTTTGTTTTGCGAGCTTTTGGTCCTTATTGAAAATGTCACGTTTGAAGCATTCAATGATGATTGATGTATCATGTAGAGTTTTTAGTGATCCAATGTGAATTATATTTCTCTCGTGTTTGTTATTTTTCTTTCCATTTTCTAGACTTCTGTAAAAGAACATATACTATACAATCTATATATTTGTATGCAAGAAACTATCCTGGCATTGTAGTTGGTAAAACATAATTAAATTATAGAAACCATATGGAAAATAACTTTCTATATAAAAAGATGCATATTACAAGGTGGGGTCTACAAAATGTTCTCATCTCTTTTTCTCTGCAGCTAAGCTATGAGCACCAAGCTCAAATCTTGGCTTCAAAGGAAGAATGATAGTTTATCAGGGAGTCCTCTTGAAACTGGAATCTCAGATAAAAAAGAAGTGCAATATTATAAATCGATTCCACCGCTATGACATGTTCTTGTGAGAATAGTCTTTATTTCAAGTATTTAGTCTTTCCCTTTTAGTTTCAAAAGTGTTGACAACACAGCTTTCATGTCGGGACGGCTCTCTGGAGTCGGATTGGTGCAGAACAAGGCAAGTTTAAGCAGCTCTTCCAGTACCTCCTCCTGGTTTTTGGAGACGTTTAGAACTAGTACAGGGTCCAGAATTTGAAGTAGCCTACCTTTGCCATTTTCTAGTGCTCTCTCCACCAGTTGGCGCAGGCTGATGGGCACCCCTTCGTCTTCTATGAGTCCTGTTGGTCTTTGTTTTGTCAGGAGCTCCATCACAATCACACCGAAGCTGAACACGTCCACCTTTGTTGTGACTTTGCTCATGTATGCAAACTCTGATAAGAACCAAGTGACATAAGTGGAAGCAATCAGCTTGACGATTGAAAGATTACTGGTGGCAGAAGTAACTATGAGCTCAGATATTTTAATAAAACAAACATATGTTGTATGGTAAATGCAGAGGCGGGTTATTATACTACATATGCAAGAAAGTGCTGTATGTATCCAACTGTGCCAAAGGAGAAGAAAAAAAAAAAAAAATCAGATCAAGTAATTATAGTGAAGAATGACGATCTGCTTAATGGTTTAGTAGGGTTGGCAAAAGTTACCTGGTGCCAAGTATCCAACTGTGCCATCAAAAGCTGATGATGAAGAAAGGCTACTTCCATTCTGCTGATGAACATCAAGCATTCGAGCTGTCCCAAAATCACTCACGTGGGCCACCCAATCACCATCCAACAAAATGTTTGAAGGTTTTAGATCACAGTGAACAATGGGGAAATCAAAGCCTGTATGCAAGTAGTCCAAACCGTTAGCAATTGAAGAACAAACATTGATTCTCTCAGATAGCGCCCATCTTGACTGATCCACTCGATCGTTGTGTATAACACCATCCAAGTTCCCATTTTCCATGTATTCAAGAACTAAGGCCTTCAACTTTCCACTTTCCCAAGCATACCCAAGTATCTTCACCAGATTCCTTTGCCTCAGCTGGCCAAGGGTCTTGATTTCCCTGTTGAAGGACTTATCCGACTCTGCAGGGAACTGCTTCAGGTTCAATCTCTTTATTGCTGCAGTCTGGCCATCTTCCAATCGACCCTTGTACACGGTGCTCAAACTGCTGGAACCTATGACAGTATCTTCACTGAAGAAACTTGTAGCAAGTTCTAAATCCTTCGGATCATACCTCTTGAGGGGCAAGGCCAAAGCGTAATCTGGTTCCAGACTTTCAACTTTCTCCACTTTACTCTTTTTTGTGCATCGGACAAGGACTAGAACAGTTAAAACCAGAACTAAAAGTACAGAAACAGATCCAAGTGCAACAAGAATCAACATAGTTTTCTTTGATAACCGGTGTGAACTTGTCTTGCTGCATGCTTTCGGAAGTCTGGCTCCACAAAGATTTGGATTGCCTTCTAAGCTCGACACGTTTAGGCTCTTGAAAATTCCGGTTTCTGGAACACGGCCCTCAAGCTGGTTATAAGAGAGGTTCAGGTGTTTCAAGGTAGACAAGTTGGAAAGGCTATATGGGATGATGCCCTTCAGCTGATTATGAGAAAGGTCAAGGGACCTCAGGTGCTTTATATTGGCCAACTCTTCAGGCAGTTCACCATCTAATTTATTACTCGAGAGGTCCAGGTTTGTGAGCATGCCCATTCCAGCAGGAGCTTCAGCTGGAACTGGGCCTGTGAGATTGTTCCTTGACAAATTAAGGGAGACTAGATTGCTGCATCCTTTGATCGCCTTGGGAATGATTCCGCTAAGCTTGTTATTGGAAATGTCAATTTCTTGTACCATTCCCAACATTCCAAGCTCATTTGGGAGAGCTCCCTCCAAGTGATTGGATGAAAGGTTCAGATATATTTGCACTTCTCGTAGACTTGCAATCAGAGACCCAGTAATCGGTCCTGAGAGATGATTGTGGGAGAGGTCCAAGGTTAAAAGTTGACTGCGGCGTCCCATGCTTCTCGGAATTGAACCGTTGAGCATGTTTCCATGAAGATCCAAGAATGAAAGCCACTCAAGTTTTGAGATGGCATCTGGAATAGGACCTGTGAATCTGTTGCGATGCAAATTTAGTTCAGTAAGTTGTTTCAATTCAGAAAATTTCTCCGGTATGATTCCTTCTAAAGCATTGTCATGCAGGTCGAGTCCTTGGAGTTGAGTGAGTTTAAACAACTCTGGTGGAACTAGACCTGAAAACCTATTCTCGGCGAGTGCAAGGATAACAAGACTGCTTAAATTCCCGATGTCGGGAGGAATTGGTCCTACAAAGGAGTTTGAATTGACTAAGAAAAGCTGGAGATTGATGAGCTTGCGAATGCCTGGTTTTAGGGACCCACTAAAGTTATTCATCGACAAATCCAACTTCAGAAGATTTGAGCAATTGAAGAGGTCATCTGGG
Organism: Morus alba; assembly: GCA_012066045.3. Taxonomy (NCBI): domain Eukaryota; kingdom Viridiplantae; phylum Streptophyta; class Magnoliopsida; order Rosales; family Moraceae; genus Morus; species Morus alba. Next base: position 8,994,386 of record CP050227.2, read on the forward strand.
ATTTCTCCAAACATTTTATTGGATCCCAAGATCAGATAAGTCAGGTTCCGCAAATTCCCCAAACCCTGAGGAATTTTCCCAGTTATTCCATTTAATGCCAAATCTATTCCCAAAAGCTTGGTACAGTTTGTGATACTAGATGGAATGGATCCCTCAAGAAGGTTACCATTGACGCTCAAGTTCTTGAGATTATAAAGCAATCCTATATTTGATGGAAGCTCACCTGAGAGAAAATTGGAACTCAAGCTCAAATAAGTCAGATTTGTCAAGTTTGTTACTGAAGAAGGTATCTTCCCTCTAAACCTATTGGAATGCAGTGTCAAAACTTTTAAGGATTTTAAATATCCAAGCTCAGAAGGCAGATTTCCAGTCAACTCATTCTGTGAGAGACCTAAACGAGTCAAGGAATTTAGTCGAAACAAGGAAAGCGGGATGGTCGAACTTAGCCTATTTTCGTACAACAGCAAGATTTCTAGGTGGACCAAATTACCAAGTTCAGAAGGAATGCCCCCAGTTAACTGGTTGGTACTTAGTTGAAGACTAACAAGTTTCTTACACAGACCAAGTTCACGTGGGATTTCCCCATGTAAAGAATTCTCAAACAGAATCAAATATTCCAAGTTTGACAGATTTCCGATCTCGGAGAGAATTACTCCAGACAAGTTGTTCTGGCTCAAGCTAAGACTTTGCAAAGATCCTAACTTCCCAATGGAAGGAGGAATTGAACCTACCAACATGTTGCCATATGCTAAAAATATCTGAAGATTGGTTAAACTCCCAATGTTTGATGGAATTGTGCCAGTAAGATTGTTAAAATTGACAGCAAAACCTAACAAGGAACTGCAGTTGCAAATGCTCTCAGGGATGCTTCCAGTTAGGAAATTTTCACCTAAAACTAAATATTGCAGATTTATCAGGTTTCCTAATTCTGATGGAATATGCCCAGAAAGAGAATTTTGATACAGAGATAGCTCAGAGAGCTGGGAACACATACCAAGTTGAGCTGGAATGTGCCCTGTGAATGAGTTTTGAGATAAATCAAGAACCTGGAGGCCTGAAATGTTGCCGAGGAACGGGGATATCTCGCCTTCGAGTTGTCCGCCAGCCAGGGAAATCGAAATGACACGACTTGAGGAGGGCTCGCAGGCAATGCCGGACCAGTTGCAGTGGTTGTGTTCACCCTTCCAATCTGCAAGTGCTCCAAGTGGGTCATTGGTGATGGAGTTCTTGAAGGCTTTTAAGGCCTCAATATCTGTTTCCAAGCTGGGTTCAGCTGATGGAACAGTAACAAGAATATAGGAAAGTATTATGATGATCAAACTCATAACTCTTTGAGAAGCCATTAGTTGGTATAAGAAATACTTGGTACTTAATGCAATATATATAGAGATTCAGCCAATTAATGACCCTAGAAAGTTATGCTGTTAGTGTCAAGATGTGAACCGCCAGACGACTAAAAGATTTGAAGAAAAATATGATGCGTTGAACCATGATAATGAATCCAATTTTGACTCTGGAGTCATCCCAAAATGACTACCTATTGTTTCCATTAAAGACAGATAAGGATATATGTTTATATATATATATTCTTTTATGTATATATGTCCCACCACCTCCCCATTACATCCAGAACAGGAAACAAGGTCCTAAATGCATGTGAAATGAAAAGTCATTTAGTTTAATTTTGTTTTCTTCTTTTTTAGAGCCTTTTAGATAATGCATATTTCTAATCGTGGGTTTGAATCAAAATCAAAATCAAAATAAGAAAAATGTAAAACTTTCAGAATCCCATATGTATAGTGGGGCCTTGGTATGAATGGAGTGGAGTGTGGATTATGAAGTGAATGGCTGTAGTTGACTAGTTTTGGCAAATGCAACTGGCTGAGTGCTCTCTAACTTTGAAGCACAAGTTGCATATTGCGGCCAAGATGATGATGGGGACGATGATTATCTGCCTTTGAGGCCGAGTTTGGCACCAGAGAAAAGGCCAAAACAAAAGGTAATTGGACTTTTGGGTTTCAGCTTATGCCGACATGTGAGTCCACTGTCCATTTTCGTAGAGTTCTATTATTGTATTGTTACTAGCATGAGAGACGCGTCCCCGTTTGTAATTTTTTTTTTTTTTTATGCAGAAAATTCAACTTATAGTTTTTTTTTTTGAAGATATAAATTAAAAATGTTTTTGGTTTTTTTTTAACCTAATTTTTTTTTTAATTGAAGAAAAAATTAAATTTTAATAAAATAATTAATAAAATTAAATCTTCTTTAATTGTTTCTTTATTAAAATACTGAAATAAGTATGCAGATAATTCAACTTATAGTTTGAGTTGAACTTAAAGATGTATAACATGCTAAAAATTGTTTTAATTGTTAATAAATATAGTTAACCTAATTAATATTTTTTAATTGAAGAATAGTATAATGAAATTTTTGAAAAAAATAATAATAATAAAGAAGTGTAAACTCACTAGAAAGTCACTAAATTCAACAATTTCATATTATGTACGATGATGGTTAAAAAAAGTACCAAAAAATGCATCTATTCTCCCATAATTATATATATATATATATATATATATATATATATATATATGCGCGCGTGTATGCAACAAAGAGTATTTAAATATTTATGAGTTGAAAATATTTACGAAAAAAAAAACTATTTGAGATGCATAGCCTGATTTAGTTATCATTGTAGGCTTTTGATCCGAAAGAGAGTGGATCGAAAATGCTTCAACCTTTATTGACCAAAGCTTAAATATCAAGAGGGAATGCAACAAATATCTTTTAAGAGTGAATGCGTTTAAATTTTTATCTCTTACTTTTAATTAATATAATTTTTAATCAAATAATTATATAATTAAAAGTGTATTGATCAAAAATAAATGATAAAATCTTAATTAACTCACTTTAAGAATAAGATCAATAATTTTTTCAATACTCTAAGACCCATTTTGAAAACTGAAATGTGTGTTTTGAAATAAACAAGTTTTTTTCCTTTAAGAAAATGCAAACAAGAAGCATTTGATGTAAAAAGGGTAAATTAATAAAAAAAAAAAAAAACATATATTATAATGAGAAACAACAAAAGTACAATATTTAAAAAAGAACAAAAACAAAAGAACAAGCAAGTATTAAATAAAGTAAAACCATGCAATAGCAAAAGGATGGAAGACAATTTATATGTAAGCATGCAAACAAGGAGATCCGTTAGTAACAATTCTTTAAAAAAAAAAAAAAAAAAAAAAAACCCTTTACAATTGCCATGTTTTTCGTAAAATTTATTTAAAATGATTAAATATGATGACTAATGTTTCAATAAACAATATGTTTTAATCATTTCTCTATGACAATAAATAAATAAACACATTAATAATTCAATTTATAATTTAAGTTGAACTTGAACACGACATGCTAATAATGTTTCTCTGTTTTTAAGAAAAAACTAGAATTACCACTCAAAATGGTGAAGAATATAATTTAGGCCACTCTATAAAAAATAAACAATTATTATTCAATTAATAAAGTGAAAATAAAAGGCCACAATAGTAGCTAGTTATTTAGAATGACATAAGTCTATATAAAACCTTAAAAAACCATGTACTTTTATTTTTTTATTTTTTAAGGGATGCCAATAATGTTTTAATAATAATAAATATAAATAAATATAGTCAATTTATAATTATTTTTCAAATTAAAAAATGATATCATAAACATTTTTACAATAAAAGTCTACATTTATTAGGGAAAAAAAAGAAAGGAAAAGCAAAAAAAGAAGGGAAAAGATGCAAAAATGCAAAATGAAAAGTGAATAAAAAGCTTGAAAGCAAGCAAGCAACCTGTTAGCTGGGTTGCTTTCCTAATTCCTGATAAACATTTTATTCAGTAAAAAAAAAAAAAAAAAAAAAAGAAGAAAAAAGCAAGCAAGCAAGCAACATGTTAGAACTGGGTTGCGTCCCTAATTCCTAATAAAATATTGTATTCAGAAAAAAAAAAAAAAAAAGGCGAGCAACGGTTGAAGTACAAAAATTTCAAAACCTCTAATACTTTAATAACAATAAACATAAATAGAGAGAATATTTGATAAAAGAGACCAGAGAAAATCAGAATTTGAGGAAATAGGCCGGTTTTTTTTATAACAAAAAAATGATGACGTGTATCTCACGTGGCAAAAAATAGGTCCTATTAGTCTCAAAAAATGGGTCATTTTCAAAAACTCTCAAAAAAATCTCAAACACTCTACTCTCGACCGACCCTCTCTCTTCCTCCCACCCGACCGAATCCTCTCACGACCGACACCGGCAGTTTTCTCCGATCACCTCTCACTGACCGACCACCTCTCGTCTCGGCCGACCGACCACCTCACCAAACACCGACGGTTACCAAAAACCGACATCCCTTCCCACTAAAACCGACCAAAAACCGACTAAAAACCGATCTCGACCACTAAAACCGACCCCGACCACAAAAACCGACTAAAAACCGACAGCTTTTAGAAGTAATGACATCACAAAATGACTCTTCCTCAACTAAAACGGCCATTTCTAGAACACACGAGGCAACAGAATCTACTGAGGTAATATTCTTATTTGACATTTTCTTATATATATTTTTTTGCAAGAACAAAAACTTAATATAAGCAACATTGGTCTGTTCAAAGTCGGTTTAGGTTCTGGTCTGTTTGCAGTCGGTTCTAGGTCTGTTTAAAATCATTTCTGGTGGTCGGTTCTTAGTCGGTTCTGTTCGATCATGGTCGGTTCTGGTCAATTTTGGTCGGTTCTGTATGTGGTCGGTTGGTCAGTTTTGGTCAGTTTTGTTCGGTTTTTGGTCGGTTCTTTCTGCTTGGTCTGTTCCTGTCGGGATTTTAGGTCGGTTCGGTCGTGTCATGGTCGGTTCATCATTTTGGCCTGGTTCGACCTATGTGTCATCTTCTTTTTTATAGTATGACCTCCCAAAGTACAACACCGGTGAACTTCACGGGATCGGACATCTAAAGACGTTAATGGATCATGTACGGGAGTATTTCTCGGTGAAAGTGACGATGAAATCAAAGATTGAGGCGTTGGAGGTAATTAGGCGAGTCTAGACCCGAGACGTAAATGCCAATTTTCAGGAGTCTCGCCTTTCCGGACATTTTATTTCAATGTCCGAAAATATGACATATTGTGGGGTGTTGACACACTATCTCGCTTTTAAGGCGAGATAGAAACAAGAAAAAGACATGAGTTGTGGTTCATGGTTAATGGAACCGCAACTCGGATTGGAATGAGGGAATTTGCTTTAATAACTGGATTGAACGTGTGGGGGAATCTCCGAGCGGACGTGATCTTGAAAGCTTCAAAGAGTAGAAGATTATTGGAGCATTTCAACTCCCCGTAGTACTTGTTCTTGATTTAAGAAAATTGCTCACGGGGATAAGATAAAAGGTAGCGATAAAACAAAGATCACTATCATTTATTTTTTAGCACAAAGTACTATTATCGGGGACGAGAAAAAAAAGACCGTCTCCTTTGGATTTGGCTGTCTTCGTTGACGACTTAGAATTCTTCATGACTATCCATGGGGCAGGGTGTCTTTTGAATGCACTCTGCGGGCTACGAAGAAGAACTTGAGAGACAAATACGAAATGGGTTGGAAAGGCCTTAATAAAGCGTCAAGGAAACCTACTCAATATGCAGGTTTCCTTAGACCTTCCAGGTATGTCATACAGTTATGTTAATAATTTTTCAAGCATTATAGTAAATAATATCATAATTGGTTTACTAGACTTTAAAAAATTGGTTTAACGCAGGTTTGGGCATTCGGAACGTTTCCAAGCATCGGCGCCACGTTTGCAAAGATGGTTGAGGGACGTCTTCCCAGAATGCTCAAATGGGAGCAACGCCGGGTTTCATTGGTCGAGGTTAGACAGATAGACGACCTTATGCACAGTGGCGAGGTAAGGGTTTGAATACAAAGTTTTTGTAGGTGTAAATTTTACAAAATAGGCATATTTGTTTTTTTTCTACAATATGTTTCTACCTAAATAATCATTGAATGTATGTTTTTTTAATGTACAGGGAATGACCGTACCAGTTCTTTATCCCACTGAGGAGGAAATGAATAGTATGTGCATGAGGTCGATATGCCTTATGCCGACCAAGAAGATCTTTGAGATTGACCACTTGCATCAATTTTGGACTCGGTGCACAAATGGTCCATGTCCATGTCGAAGCCCCCGAAACAGTTGGCTCGTCTCCAACTACTTCCCCAACAACAACAGCAACTTCCCCAACAACAACAACAACAACAACAACAACAACAACAGCAACAGCAACAGTAACAACAACAACAACAACAACAACAACAACAACAACAACAGCACGATGGTATGTCTATTGACCACATAGTGGACATACTCTATCACAAGATGATAGAGTACAATGGTAGACATTTTGAAGCCATCAATAGGAGGCTAGACTCGCTAAACCAATCTGTTAGGGAAATTAGGGTCAATCTAGCGGGTCTAGCAAAACAACAGCTACAGCCAGAGCCTAAGGTAGAACTTGACCCTCAGGTTTAGCCAGAGCCTGAGGCGAACTTGACCCTCAGGTTCAGCTAGAGCCTGAGGCAGAACTTGACCCTCCCTCGGGTTCCCAGCGGGCAGGCGGACCTCGACCTCCCTCGAGGTTGACCAGAGATCCGAGGCTCGGCGATGAGCAATGTGAGTTCAGTCAGTCAGTTCTGCATCGAAGGTTGAAAAGCGACTTAAAGAGGCCCAGCGGTATATGGACTCACCTTACGGATCCCTGCGTAGCGTGAGGAAGAAGGTGTGGACCTTTAACGATCTTTGTTGAGGCCTTCAACAAATGGATTCTTGATCCTACTACGGACTAACATTGTATGCGGCACGGGAGATTGGAGGAAGGACTTCTTCCGGTCCTCTTGAAGCCGGTGAATGGGCTGTTTAATGATGTAAGTAATCACAACATATTTTTAAATTTAGTCTTATTTTTTATACCATTATCATTATATCTTGAATTAATTTTTATGACTTATAGCAAATCGACGAGGCATCGGGTCTTCTATCAATTCGGAGGTCAAGGGCACCTGAAGGGCAGTTCATTAAGGATATTGTCATCCTAAATGATATATTTTGCCAAAAGATGAAAGCGCGATACTTCACCAACAAAAAGAAATTGGCAACTTATACATTTGATGACGACCTGGATGAATATGTCCGTGGAGAGAAGCGTGTAATTGGCCTGAAATGGGATGACGCGTGTAGGATCTTATTGTGATTTATATATGAAAAATCATTTGAACAACAACAAGATTGTAGGCGGAATTTCAAAAAATTTTATCATATCCATTTAATTCATAATTAAACGTAAACCACAACGAGAGATGCATGCATGATATATGTTTATGGACAAAGGATTAGAAAAGTCTCACATACCTTTGTGACGATTGAATTAATTGACCGCAAGGATCTTGTCTCACTATCTCACGTTCCAAGATGGAGAATTGCCGTGAAACAAGATCGTTGTTTATTGTCACGATCACACCAAGAACCACTCGTTGATTCAAGGCTATGTCTCTACAATTTTTAGGATGAGAGAGTGGGCTCTTTTTCAAAAACCTAAGGAAACTTTTTTCCTTCTATTTTGTCTCTACAAAATCCGGCCACCCTAAGGAAAGTGTGATCTCTTTTTCTTTTCTCCAAAAGACTCTCCCCTAGGGTTTTCAATAATGTCCTTATATAGGAGAAAATTCAAAAACTCAAACCCTAGATGGGATTTTCGAATTTTTCCTTAACCCTAGGATTGAAATCCGAAAATCCCTACATGGCTTAGGGATTTCCGAATTTCCTTCCCCATTTTGGAGCAAAATTCGAAATCCCCTTAAGGCAAGGGATTTCTGAATTTTCCCAAAATAAATTCTTACTTTTCTCTTTCCTTTAGTTGCCAAATAAAATCATGTTTAAATTTCATTTTGAATTTTAAATTAATCTCCATTAATTTCGAAATTCAAAACTCATTCTTTTTATTTTTCAATTATCAAATAAATGAAAAATAACACAATGAATTTAAACATAATTATCTCCTCGATTTCTTTTTCCTATTTATTAGAGCTAGCCTTGAGACCGAATGGACCCACATGAACAAAGCTATGGAATTACAATATTCGACTAACTCATCCTTATAAGTTATCGACATATTTAATTCGACATCGCATAACTCCACTAAAAGTTCGATGCGAATAATCTCTCGATTCATGTGCGCTAATTTTTCTTTTGGTGTTGATACAATTTATCACACGGTCCACAGTGTAAATGCATTATTATCCTTCAGTAAATATCGGTGATCGAATGGTATATGTAATATTACCGTTTTACCATTCTAATCATTATTTCCTCAACTCCCTTTATATGATTGTGAATAAGAAAGACAAACTTTCGTGAAGATGTCTCGCACATGTTACGATGTCTTAATCAATGAATATCATCATTGAATACCGGGCTGGTTTATTTATTCACACACCCGTCAATAAAGCATGAGGTGATATTATTTTTACGAATTCCATATCTGTGAATCACATAACTCCAACTTAATATTGTCATGATCCCAATAACCGAGATGTCGTTCAATAATCGTGAACTAATCTTATTGGCGAATCAAAGATCATGAGATACTAAGTTGAGCTACGATTCACTTGAGGATTAAGATAATTATACAAATATACTTAAGTTGTGATGATTAGGTTTAGAGTTGTGTAAACGGTTTTTACTCTAACCTAATCAATCACATGGTCTATTCAACATGTTGCGAGCATGTCTAGATCAACCCAGAGTCCAACTCCCATGCCCCGAGACCAAAGATCTCATGGTTCGATCTAATTGTCATAATCGGATTCGAATGCCCAATCAATCCTAAGACTGCGAATATCTATTTTAAACTCAGATCGAAGAGTTTGTCCGGCGCAGGTTCCCCGACTCTTCTTTTCGTTGGTAACAGGTTTATGGACTAAGCAATATCATAAACACTCTTGAGTATGTGTCAAAACATAACTTTATCTTATTTTATAAAATCAACAAAATAATAATGTCTTACATTTGTCATTTCATAAATAACAAATTACATCCCACTTTATGGACACATTTCCAACAAACTCCCACTTGGACTTAAAGTAGGTGTGTACAATCTCGCATGCCCAAACCTTCCAGATGCCTATATCAAGACTTTACCGGATAAAGCCTTTGTGAATGGATCGCCAAGTTGTCATGTGTAGATATCTTTGTTACTTCAACATCGCCTCTTTGTACAATCTCACGGATGAGGTGGTATTTCCGCTCTATGTGCTTGGACCTTTTGTGGCTTCTAGGCTCCTTAGAGTTTGCTACGGCCCCACCGTTATCGCAATACAATTACCATGGGCCTATCGACTTCGAAACAACTTCCGGTGAAATAAGGAACTTCTTAAGCCATACAGCCTCTTTTCAGACTTCAAAACGCCACATATTCGGCCTCCATGGTGGAGTCAGCTATGCAAGTCTGCTTGATACTCCTCCATACCACCCGAACCTCCATTCGGGACAAACGATGCGAAGTGGATTTCTGGAATCCCTATCCGATTGGAAATCGAGTCGGTATATCTGGTCATATTCGGTCATGCCAATATACAAGCATATAGTTCCTCGTTCTCCTAAGATACTTGAGGATATGCTTTCAAACAACCCAAAGTGCTCGGGTCCGTGGTTTGATCGAATCTACTCACCACGCCCTCTTTGCATTAGCATATATCGTGTCTGGTGCAAAGCATCGCATACATGAGGCTTCCACGGTGAAGCGTAAGGAACTCGGCTCATGTCTTCCTCTTCTTGAGGAGTCTTGGGAGACTGCTCCTTTGAGAGGATACTCCATGTCCAAGGGTAGATAACCCTTTTGGAGTTTTGCATAGCGTAATCGGTCCATTACCTTATCGATGTAGGATGCTTGAGACAAAGTGCCAATTGTTTGTTCTTTCGATCTCGAAGATCCGAATTCCCAAAACATAGGCAGCTTCTCCTAGATCCTTCATGTCAAAAGCGCTGCGAGCCGAGCTTAACCTCGATTAGTCTTCCTACATCATTCCCAATGAGTAGTATGTCATCTACATATAAGACCAAGAAAACCACTTTGCCTTCTTGTATCAACTTATACACACAAGGCTCATCCATTGGTGAACAAAACCATAAGTTTTAACAGTTTCATCGAATATGATATTCCATGATTCGATACTGCTTGGTCCATAAATGGACTTCGCATTCGCAAACCTTTTCTTCTAGACCCTTTTCAATGAATCCATCTGGTTGTGTCATGTAAATGCGCTCATCAGATTGCCATTCGAAAAGCTGTCTTTACATCCATCCGCCGGACTTCATAATCTAAAGCAAAGAAACAATGGATAGAAGAATTCGGATGGATTTAAGCATGGCTACCGGAGAGAAGGTATCCTCATAGTCGATGCCTTCTTTTCCGGTGTAGCCCTTGGCTACCAAACCTTGCTTTGAATGTCTCTACATTCCCATCCGGACCCTCTTCTTCTTGTAGATCCATTTACACCCTACGGGTTTTACCCCTTCGAGGAGGATCTACTAGAGTCCATACGCCATTTTTATACATCGATTGTATTTGGCGTCCATGGCTTCATGCCATAGGTTTGCTTGAGAACTTTCCATGGCTCGCAAGTAGGAGACAGGTTCGTTGATGTCAAATCGAGAGGCGCATATAATGCGTCTCCATAAGACATGTACCTATCAGGTTGTCTCACAACCCTCCCACTACGCCGAGGCACCACCGGTGTTAGTTCTTGTTGTGGTTCATCTGTTGTCGGTTCAGGGAATAGACTTGAGACATGTTCCCGAACATTTTCACGATCAATTCCTCAAGTACAAGTCTCGCTTCTTGGCTTCATATTCTTTATAAAATCCTCTTTCGGAAAACGAGCATTCGTCTTTTTAATGTTTTCTCGATCAAGAGGACTATAAAAGATATAGCCTTTTTGTTCCTTTGGGATATCCTACAAATAGGCACGATTACGAACGACTAGTCGGTTTACAGTCTTCTTTCTAAGCACATGTGCCGGACAACCCCATATTCGGTGTGGCCAAGAGATGACTTCTTGCCACTCCATCTTTCATATGGAGTTCAGTGTAACGCCTTAGATGGAACTTGGTTCGAGAATGTATTTCTTTGTTTCCAAGGCATATCCCCAAAAGGAATCTGGAAGAGATGAGTAACTCATCATTGATCTAACCATGTCTAATAGAGTTCGATTCCTTCTCTCGGACACGCCATTCTCGCTAAGGAGTACTGGCGGCGGTCGGTTGAGAAAATATACCTTCTTCCTTAAGAAAGTCTTGAACTCTCAAAGCAAGTATTCACCACCACGATCGGATCGTAGTGTTTTGATCTGTTTATCTAATTGCTTTTCAACCAAGGCCTTGAATTCTTTGAACTTTTCAAAGGTTTCGGACTTTTTGACGCATTAGATAAATATGACCAAAACGAGAATAGTCATCGATGAAGGTTATGAAATATTCATATCCTCCTCTTGCTTGGATATTGAATGGCCCACATACATCACTATGTGTACGAGTTCTAGGCATTCATCATTTCTATTACCCTTTCTTTGAAAAGGGTCTCTTGGTCATTTTTCCTTCTATGCAGGATTCACATGTAGGTAGTGAGCCTACACTTAAGGTTTGCAAGGGACCGTCTCTCACCAACCTTTTAATCCCTGTCAAGGCCAATATGTCCAAGACGTAGATGCCATTTGTAGGTTTGATCAATTGAGTCTAACCTCAATCTCTTACTTTCTCTCATTGAATCATCATTCAATTCATTATCGCAAATCGTTGGAATATTTGGTTTAACGAGAGCAGTATTGTTTATCATGATTTGTAGAAGTAATCATGAAGCCATTCTTTAGAATCCGAATAACATTATTATTAAAATCCAAAGAATATCCTTGCTCAATCAAGCGAGCCCCACGAGAAATAAGGTTTTTCCCAAAAACCGGGACATAATAAACATTGTTCAAAACAATAAAAACTGTTCTCAAAAATTAATTTAATACTTCCAACGGTATTCTCGACATCTTGATGCTCCATTCCCCAGCGGAAGTTGAACTCGTCCTTGCTAAGCCTTTTGTTTTCCCCGAACCCTGCGAGAGAACAACAAACATGATTAGTGGCTCCAGTCTACAATCCAAGAAAAAATAGAGTCGACCACAAAGCAGGCTTGGTAACAAGCAATGTACCTTTAGCTTTGACCTCCTTGAGGTATGTAGGACGATTGCATTTCGGTGGCAGACATTCCGCAATGGTGACATTTGTCATAGATTTTGTCTACTACCTTTGCAAAGCGTTCTTGCCTTTCGCAAACCGGCTTCTTCTTATTCTGCGGGCTTTCTTACATTTCTTGACACGAGGTGGAAGGCTTCGCTTGACCAAGGTTAGCCTCTCCGTTCCTCTTTTTGCCTTTAAGCGAAGTAGAGTTTCCGCAGTTTGAAGCTCCTTCATGAGTTCGGGAGTGAATAACTCAACTTATTCATAGAGTAGTTGAGTTTGAAGTTGTCAAACATCTCGGGAGAGTCTCTAGGATCATATCCACTTGAGTCTCTCCATCTATTTCAGCTCCCATGAGCTCCATCTCATTCAGGTGACTTATGATCAACAGCATATGGTCCCGAACAGGAGTGCCGGATTCCATCCGGCGGTTCATGAAGTTGCGCACCTGCTGCTTGCTTGGCTTGACGGCCCTGGCTTCCGAACATTTCGGAGATCTTTGTAGATCATATCTGCGGCCGTCAAGATGTTCCGATGTTCTTTGTTGCAACACATTGCTAATTGATGCTAAGATATAGCACCTAGCAATCTCATCGGAACGCATCCAAAGCGATTGTCGTCTCGCTCTTCTTGAGTCGAATCATCATTCGCTCAAGAGGACAGGGGTAGTGAGCACATGCTTGTGCTTGTCTACCGTCAACACGATATCGAGGTTACGTTTCAGTCAACGTAATTTTCACCCACTAGTTTGTTTGTACTAAGAATTTGCGCGATCGGGGATAAAGACATAATTCTTTGAAAAATAAAATAAAGCGGTGTTGGTAATTTTACTTATATTTAAGAGAAGTATGATGCATGAATGCAAATACTTAAACATAAATAAAATCCTTAAAAAAAGTTTCATCTATGGTGTTGCGATCATAAGCGGCAACACGTCCCACCTAGGGGTGGCGTCCGTGAAGCCTCCTATCGCATCGAGACTCCTCTCGTTTGGTCCACTTTACAAGATGTCTCTACATCTAGTGCAACCAATCACCATCTTTTTGGTCACCTTAGATCCATTGCCTAGCTCCTATGGGAGATTACAATGATCTTTAGTCTAAGTGTTTAACCGACTAATCGACTCTAGAGGTTGTTATGAACTAATGATCCATCTAGGGATGGTCTCGCCTCACTACTTCCTTTTCGAGTCTTATCTTCTATAAGCAACCTGATGACTCCTTAGCGACATGTTTCATGGGTTTCTCCCATTGAAATGAGGACCACTAAGGTGGTTCTTAACCTATCCACATGTCACGTGTTGGGAATGGTGTCCTAGAAGCATGAGATGTAATAGGACATTTATTATTTATTTAATAAAAGAGTTTATTCATTATTTTATGTGCATATATTTATGAATATTTTATGAATATCAATGAAAATTCCATGATTATTTATGTAACCTTAAACATTGTATATAAGTGTTATATACGAGAGGATAATGTTTAAGGATAATAATCAAAAAGCAATGTTCATAATGAATTTAATTAAAGTTTGGAATCTTTAATTAAAACATTATTAATACATGTCATTCGATTTAGAATGGAGCAGTGTTATCCGCATTTGTTAATATGGTGAGATATTGAATGAGTGTATTTCGCATAATGAGATTATGTGGAACAAGGACACAGACACAATATGAATTTCTAATAATTTCCGTTAAGTATAGAAATTCTATTTGAGTCTATCGATGGTCATATATAGAATGATCTTAATCCTGAGTTCTTAACAGACTCCTATTTATGGATTTGTGTCTTTTGATTTACTCGGTACGGATTCCGAGACCCCTGAATCCTATTCCTTGTATTTTGGAGACATGATGAAGTAGGTAGCTGGGAATGTTATTATACGAGATGGAATCCATTCCTTCTTGAGAAAGAAGTAGATAAATAATTCTCTTGAGGGTTGATTCGGTACTTGGACCAGTAGGAGCTCCGATTCATGAATGTGTTTTATGAATCATTGTCCATTAGAGAATCAATGGTACTAAGGATAAAGATATAATTAGAGAGGTTAACGGATTCTACCGGCTCTAATTATGAATTATTTATGGAGGATTGATCTATATGCAATGACTATATCAAATGGACACTTCACGGTTTAGAAGTAATTTATATCTATAATTTCGAGAGTGCAATTCCAAGTTTATAGTGGAGTAACTATTGGAATTAATAGAATTAATTAATTAATTAAAGTGTTTAATTGATTATTAATTCTATTGGAGCTCGGGATTATAGGTCCATTAGTCCCGCGTCGTCCTAGTAATTCTACCGGATACGAGAGGACAAAATGGGAATTTTAGAATTACGGAATTCTAAAATTAAACACTTCGGAAATAATTAATTGAGAATTAATTATTATTTAAATAATGTGATTATTTAAATTTGAATTTGAACACATCTAGATTTATCCATTTAAACTTATTTGATAAGTTGTTCAATTTAGAATTCAAATTAATTTAAGTTTGACTTAAATTTGAATTTGAATTAGAATTAAAATTGGACTACTGGATAAAGGATAAAATATCTTCCTTCCTTATCTATAATAGGTGCCACACATAGGGATAAACCCTACTAGTGTGGCCAGCCACCTTAAGGATAAGGGGAAGGGATTTTTTGTTCCAAATTCAAATAGGAGATAATTAACAAGCTTTATCTTAGAGATAGAGATTGGATTCCTTTTAGAAGTTTGACTTCTACTCTCTAAATACTATTTTTTGAGACAATTTTCGGAATGCTTTTTTGCCCTAATTTTAGAGGTGGCCAAAATTTCTCTATAGAAATTTTGAAGCAATTTTTTCAGCCCTAATGGTTAAGGCTGGCCGAAATTCTCCATGTAGAGAGGAAGGAAAAATGTTTTTCTCCTAAAAATTCCACATCGTGCATGCGTTGGTGTTTGTGGAAATTCGAAAGTGTTTATTGTAACCCGTTTTGTCTCATGTGTGCCCACACACACGTCTTCGTGGATTCTAGGAATTGACGTGGAAGACATTGGTTTTCTAAACACAAAGCTTTGGAGCAAGGATTGTTCGAGGTCAAAGAACTCAAGTTATCAACCGAGTCGGCCTCGGTATTTTTCGAATTGAGTTCTTAATAAATGAATTAATGAGATTAATTTATTCGTGCATAAATTAATATAATCTATAGAGTATCTCAAAGGTTTTATGAAAATTTTTGTTATACACGATCCGCCTTTCCGCTGCGCTTACGCCGTCGAATTCGATTCGGCAACCAACATCACGATCAGGCTAAAGTCGGAGACCTTGGGAACGTTTCAATGCAAACGACCCTCCCACTTAGCTTTTTGAAAAATGGATTTTGTTTTGAAATTAAGTCCAATTAATAATTCAACAAAATTATAACCCTTATAAATTTGTTGTATTTTATAACTCTTTATAAAATTTACCCATTGCATTTATTATTATAACCATTTATAATATTAAACTACAATGATGCATGAACATGCTTGCATCATAATTTGATATTGGCATCTCTATATCCTATATGGCATGTTATAATGATGCGAGATTAAACAATAAATCATACATTTACAATTTAACCTCTCTATGGCTCATTTCTAATTACAACCCATAAAAACAAATGAAAATAATTACAATAATTTTCTTCATCTTGTCTTCTTGGCATCTTCTCTATTTTCTCTTCTCTCGATCCCGAAAAGTGAAAATAAAAAATATTTTTTTTTTTTTGGGGCGGGACAAATCGGGCCCCCTTCTCTCGGTGGGCAGGCCGCCTTTGGCTGGCGCATGGGATGCCCTGGCAGCCGGTGTGCCTTGCTCCCATTGCTTGGGGCGGCCCTTGCAGGCAAGGCTGGCCGGCTCTGCGGTCTTTGCTGGCAAGGCCTCGCGGGTCTTTGCCCGGCAAGGCCTCGCGGGGTCTGCACTTCGGTGGCCTGTGGTCCTTGCCTCGGGCAAGGCCTGTGGCCCGTGGCCCGGGCAAGGCCTGTGGCCGCCCTTGGCCCCTACTCTGGGGCCGCGGCCCTTGCCGGGCAAGGCCATCAGTGGGCCGCGCTGCCTCGTCACTGGCAGGGTTTGCAGGCTCGCTAGGTTTCAGGAAACCCTAGCGATGCTAGGTTTCGAAACCCTAGTTCCGCGTCACACAGCCAAACCCAGGGAAGGGTTTGGCGGTGGGCTTGTGGCGGAGGCTGGGAGTCATCGGCAAGAGGGCGGCGGCGGGCGGCGGCGGGCGGCACACAAAAAATATTTTCCGAAATTTAAATTACAAAATTTCCTATGCCCTTTAATGGCTTACATTATTTTCTAGAGAAAAACATAAACCACCAACATGGTGTAATTAAAAACCTAGAGCCAATCGATCGGGATCCAATCACATATTCAATCAAAACAATTTTGAATTCATCATATATTCATGCAAGATGCCAATATCATCACATATCATACATTCAATCGCATAAACATAAATCATGCATGATCAATAGCCCTTGGCTCTGATACCAAATGTAGGATCTTATTGTGATTTATATATGAAAAATCATTTGAACAACAACAAGATTGTAGGCGGAATTTCAAAAAATTTTATCATATCCATTTAATTCATAATTAAACGTAAACCACAACGAGAGATGCATGCATGATATATGTTTATGGACAAAGGATTAGAAAAGTCTCACATACCTTTGTGACGATTGAATTAATTGACCGCAAGGATCTTGTCTCACTATCTCACGTTCCAAGATAGAGAATTGCCGTGAAACAAGATCGTTGTTTATTGTCACGATCACACCAAGAACCACTCGTTGATTCAAGGCTATGTCTCTACAATTTTTAGGATGAGAGAGTGGGCTCTTTTTCAAAAACCTAAGGAAACTTTTTTCCTTCTATTTTGTCTCTACAAAATCCGCCACCCTAAGGAAAGTGTGTGATCTCTTTTCTTTTCTCCAAAAGACTCTCCCTAGGGTTTTCAATAATGTCCTTATATAGGAGAAAATTCAAAAACTCAAACCCTAGATGGGATTTTCGAATTTTTCCTTAACCCTAGGATTGAAATCCGAAAATCCCTACATGGCTTAGGGATTTCCGAATTTCCTTCCCCATTTTGGAGCAAAATTCGAAATCCCCTTAAGGCAAGGGATTTCCGAATTTTCCCAAAATAAATTCTTACTTTTCTCTTTCCTTTAGTTGCCAAATAAAATCATGTTTAAATTTCATTTTGAATTTTAAATTAATCTCCATTAATTTCGAAATTCAAAACTCATTCTTTTTATTTTTCAATTATCAAATAAATGAAAAATAACACAATGAATTTAAACATAATTATCAGTTTCTGTTTTTCCTATTTATTAGAGCTAGCCTTGAGACCGAATGGACCCACATGAACAAAGCTATGGAATTACAATATTCGACTAACTCATCCCTATAAGTTATCGACATATTTAATTCCGACATCGTACAACTCCACTAAAAGTTCGATGCCGAATAATCTCTCGATTCATGTGCGCTAATTTTTCTTTTGGTGTTGATACAATTTATCACACGGTCCACAGTGTAAATGCATTATTATCCTTCGTAAATATCAGTGATCAGAATGGTATATGTAATATTACCGTTTTACCATTCTAATCATTATTTCCTCAACTCCTTTATATGACTGTGAATAAGAAAGACAAACTTTCGTAAGATGTCTCGCACATGTTACGATGTCTTAATCAATGAATATCATCATTGAATACCAGGCCTGGTTTATTTATTCACACACCCGTCAATAAAGCATGAGGTGATATTATTTTTACGAATTCCATATCTGTGAATCACATAACTCCAACTTAATATTGTCATGATCCCAATAACCGAGATGTCGTTCAATAAGCGTGAACTAATCTTATTGGCGAATCAAAGATCATGAGATACTAAGTTGAGCTACGCATTCACTCAGGATTAAGATAATTATACAAATATATTTTAAGTTGTGATGATTAGGTTTAGAGTTGTGTAAACGGTTTTTACTCTAACCTAATCAATCACATGGTCTATTCAACATGTTGCGAGCATGTCTAGATCAACCACGAGTCCAACTCCCATGCCCCGAGACCAAAGATCTCATGGTTCGATCTAACAGTCATAATCGGATTCGAATGCCCAATCAATCCTAAGGCTGCGAATATCTATTTTAAACTGTATCGATCGAAGAGTTTGTCCGGCGAGGTTTCCCGACTCTTCTTTCGTTGGTAACAGTTTATGGACTAAGCAATATCATAAACACTCTTGAGTATGTGTCAAAACATAACTTTATCTTATTTTATAAAATCAAACAAAATAATAATGTCTTACATTTGTCATTTCATAAATAACAAATTACATCCCACTTTATGGACACATTTCCAACAAACTCCCACTTGGACTTAAAGTAGGTGTGTACAATCTCGCATGCCCAAACCTTCCAGATGCCTATCAAGACTTTTACCAGATAAAGCCTTTGTGAATGGATCGGCCAAGTTGTCATGTGTAGATATCTTTGTTACTTCAACATCGCCTCTTTGTACAATCTCACGGATGAGGTGGTATTTCCGCCTATGTGCTTGGACCTTTTGTGGCTTCTAGGCTCCTTAGAGTTTGCTACGGCCCCACTAATTATATCGTCTGATACCATGGGCCCTATCGACTTCCGAAACAACTTCCGGTGAAATAAGGAACTTCTTAAGCCATCTGACCTCTTCATGACTTCAAGTGCCACATATTCGCCTCCATGGTGGAGTCGACTATGCAAATCTCGCTTGATACTCCTCCATACCACCGAACCTCCATTCGGGACAAACACCGATCACGAAGTGGATTTCCTGGAATCCCTATCCGATTGAAATCGGAGTCGGTATATCCCGTCATATTCAGGTCGATGCCTGAATATACAAGCATATAGTTCCTCGTTCTCCTAAGATACTTGAGGATATGCTTTAAAGAAACCAGGTGCTCGGGTCCGGGGTTTGACCGAATCTACTCACCACGCCTACTGCGTAGCATATATCGGTCTGGTGCAAAGCATCGCATACATGAGGCTTCCCCGGGTGAGCGTAAAGGAACTCGGCTCATGTCTTCCTCTTCTTGAGGAGTCTTGGGAGACTGCTCCTTTGAGAGGATACTCCATGTCCGAAGGGTAGATAACCCTTTTGGAGTTTTGCATAGCGAATCGGTCCATTACCTTATCGATGTAGGATGCTTGAGGCAGTGCCAATTGTTTGTTCTTTTCGATCTCGAAAGATCCGAATTCCCAAAACATAGGCGGCTTCTCCTAGATCCTTCATGTCAAAGCGCTTGCGAGCCGAGCTTAACCTCGATTAGTCTTCCTACATCATTCCCAATGAGTAGTATGTCATCTACATATAAGACCAAGAAAACCACTTTGCCTTCTTGTATCACTTATACACACAAGGCTCATCCATTGGTGAACAAAACCATAAGTTTTAACGGTTTCATCGAATATGATATTCCATGATCGGATGTTCGCTTGATCCATAAATGGACTTACGCATTCGCAAACCTTTTCTTCTAGACCCTTTTCAATGAATCCATCTGGTTGTGTCATGTAAATGCGCTCATCCAGATTGCCATTCGTAAAAGTTTGTCTTTACATCCATCTGCCGGACTTCATAATCTAAAGCGGCGACAATGGATAGAAGAATTCGGATGGATTTAAGCATGGCTACCGGGAGAAGGTATCCTCATAGTCGATGCCTTCTTTCGGGTGTAGCCCTTGGCTACCGACCTTGCTTTGAATGTCTCTACATTCCCATCCGGACCCCTCTTCTTCTTGTAGATCCATTTACACCCTACGGGTTTTACCCCTTCAGGAGGATCTACTAGAGTCCATACGCCATTTTTATACATCGATTGTATTTCGGCGTCCATGGCTTCATGCCATAGGTTTGCTTGAGAACTTTCCATGGCCTGCAAGTAGGAGAGAGGTTCGTTGATGTCTAAATCGAGACCGCATATAATGCGTCTCCATAAGACATGTACCTATCGGGTTGTCTCACAACCCTCCCACTACGCCGAGGCACCACGGTGTTAGTTCTTGTTGTGGTTCATCTGTTGTCGGTTCGAGAATAGACCGCAGACATGTTCCCGAACATTTTCACCGATCAATTCCTCAAGTACAAATCCGCTTCTTGGCTTCATATTCTTTATAAAATCCTCTTTCGAAAAGCGAGCATTCGTCGCGGCCGAATGTTTTTCGATCGATAGGACTATAAAAGATATAGCCTTTTGTTCCTTTGGGATATCCTACAAATAGGCACGATTACGAACGACTAGTCGGTTTACCGGTCTTCTTTCTAAGCACATGTGCCGGACAACCCCATATTCGGTGTGGCCAAGAGATGACTTCTTGCCACTCCATCTTTCATATGGAGTTCAGTGCGCCTTAGATGGAACTTGGTTGAGAATGTATCTTCTTTGTTTCTAAGGCATATCCCCAAAAGGAATACGGAAGAGATGAGTAACTCATCATTGATCTAACCATGTCTAATAGAGTTCGATTCCTTCTCTCGGACCGCCCATTACGCTTTAAGGAGTACTGGGCGGTCGGTTGAGAAAATATACCTTCTTCCTTAAGAAAGTCTTGAACTCTCCCGGCAAGTATTCACCACCACGATCGGATCGTAGTGTTTTGATCTGTTTATCTAATTGCTTTTCAACCAAGGCCTTGAATTCTTTGAACTTTTCAAAGGTTTCGGACTTTTTGACGATTAGATAAATATGACCAAAACGAGAATAGTCATCGATGAAGGTTATGAAATATTCATATCCTCCTCTTGCTTGGATATTGAATGGCCCACATACATCACTATGTACGAGTTCTAGGCATTCATCGCCTCTATTACCCTTTTTTTGAAAAGGGTCTCTTGGTCATTTTTCCTTCTATGCGGGATTCACATGTAGGTAGTGAGCCTACACTTAAGGTTTGCAAGGGACCGTCTCTCACCAACCTTTTAATCCTGTCAAGGCCAATATGTCCAAGACGTAGATGCCATTTGTAGGTTTGATCAATTGAGTCTAACCTCAATCTCTTACTTTCTCTCATTGAATCATCATTCAATTCAAGATCGCAAATCGTTGGAATATTTGGTTTAACGAGAAATGTATTGTTTATCATGGTTGTAGAAGTAATCATGAAGCCATTCTTTAGAATCCGAATAACATTATTATTAAAATCCAAAGAATATCCTTGCTCAATCAAACGAGCCACGAAATAAGGTTTTCCCAAAAACCGGGACATAATAAACATTGTTCAAAACAATAAAACTGTTCTCAAAAATTAATTTAATACTTCCAACGGTACATGTTCGACATCGATGCTCCATTCCCCAGCGGAAGTTGAACTCGTCCTTGCTAAGCCTTTTGTTTTCCCCTGAACCCCCGCAGAGAACAACAAACATGATTAGTGGCTCCAGTCTACAATCCAAGAAAAAATAGAGTCACCACAAAAGCAGGCTTGGTAACAAGCAATGTACCTTTAGCTTTGACCTCCTTGAGGTATGTAGGACGATTGCATTTCCAAAGTGGCAGACATTCCGCAATGGTGACATTTGTCGATACTTTTGTCTACCTTTGCAGCGTTCTTGCCTTTCGCAGCCGGCTTCTTCTTGTTACTGCGGGCTTTCTTCTGTTTCTTGACACCAGAGGTGGAAGGCTTCGCTTCAGCAAGGTTAGCCTCTCCGTTCCTCTTTTTGCCTTTAAGCAGTAGAGTTTCCGCAGTTTGAAGCTCCTTCATGAGTTCCGGGAGTGAATAACTCAACTTATTCATAGAGTAGTTGAGTTTGAAGTTGTCAAACATCTCCGGGAGAGTCTCTAGGATCATATCCACTTGAGTCTCTCCATCTATTTCAGCTCCCATGAGCTCCATCTCATTCAGGTGACTTATGATCAATAGCATATGGTCCCGAACAGGAGTGCCGGATTCCATCCGGCAGTTCATGAAGTTGCGCGACTGCAGCTTGCTTGGCTTGACGGCCCGGCTTCTGAACATTTCGGAGATGCTGTAGATCATATCTGCAGCCGTCAGCATGTTCCGATGTTGCTGTTGCAACACATTGCTAATTGATGCTAAGATATAGCACCTAGCAATCTCATCAGAACGCATCCAAGCAATGTATGCGTCTCGCTCTTCTTGAGTCGAATCATCATTCGGCTCAAGAGGACAGGGGGTAGTGAGCACATGCTTGTGCTTGTCTACCGTCAACACGATATCGAGGTTACGTTTCCAGTCAACGTAATTTTCACCCACTAGTTTGTTTGTACTAAGAATTTGCGCGATCGGGGATAAAGACATAATTCTTTGAAAAATAAAATAAAGCGGTGTTGGTAATTTTGCTTATATTTAAGAGAAGTATGATGCATGAATGCAAATACTTAAACATAAATAAAATCCTTAAAAAAGTTTCATCTATGGTGTTGCGATCATAAACGGCAACACGTCCCACCTAGGGGTGGCGTCCGTGAAGCCTCC
The DNA here is from genome assembly GCA_012066045.3 of Morus alba. Taxonomy (NCBI): domain Eukaryota; kingdom Viridiplantae; phylum Streptophyta; class Magnoliopsida; order Rosales; family Moraceae; genus Morus; species Morus alba. The sequence goes on from CP050227.2 coordinate 9,017,210, forward strand.
TATCGCATCGAGACTCCTCTCGTTTGGTCCACTTTACAAGATGTCTCTACATCTAGTGCAACCAATCACCATCTTTTTGGTCACCTTAGATCCATTGCCTAGCTCCTATGGGAGATTACAATGATCTTTAGTCTAAGTGTTTAACCGACTAATCGACTCTAGAGGTTGTTATGAACTAATGATCCATCTAGGGATGGTCTCGCCTCACTACTTCCTTTTCGAGTCTTATCTTCTATAAGCAACCTGATGACTCCTTAGCGACATGTTTCATGGGTTTCTCCCATTGAAGTGAGGACCACTAAGGTGGTTCTTAACCTATCCACATGTCACGTGTTGGGAATGGTGTCCTAGAAGCATGAGATGTAATAGGACATTTATTATTTATTTAATAAAAGAGTTTATTCATTGTTTTATGTGCATATATTTATGAATATTTTATGAATATCAATGAAAATTCCATGATTATTTATGTAACCTTAAACATTGTATATAAGTGTTATATACGAGAGGATAATGTTTAAGGATAATAATCAAAAAGCAATGTTCATAATGAATTTAATTAAAGTTTGGAATCTTTAATTAAAACATTATTAATACATGTTATTCCATTTAGAATGGAGCAGTGTTATCCCCATTGTTAATATGGTGAGATATTGAATGAGTGTATTTCGCATAATGAGATTATGTGGAACAAGGAGGACACAGACACAATATGAATTTCTAATAATTTCCGTTAAGTATAGAAATTCTAATTGAGTCTATCGATGGTCATATATAGAATGATCTTAATCCCGAGTTCTTAACAGACTCCTATTTATGGATTTGTGTCTTTTGATTTACTCGATGCACGGATTCCGAGACCTGAATCCTATTCCTTGTATTTTGGAGACATGATGAAGTAGGTAGCTGGGAATGTTATTATACGAGATGGAATCCATTCCTTCTTGAGAAAGAAGTAGATAAATAATTCTCTTGAGGGTTGATTCGGTACTTGGACCAAAGAGGGAGCTCCGATTCATGAATGTGTTTTATGAATCTTTGTCCATTAGAGAATCAATGGTACTCAAGGATAAAGATATAATTAGAGAGGTTAACGGATTCTACCCGGCTCTAATTATGAATTATTTATGGAGGATTGATCTATATGCAATGACTATATCAAATGGACACTTCACAGTTTAGAAGTAATTTATATCTATAATTTCGAGAGTGCAATTCCAAGTTTATAGTGGAGTAACTATTGGAATTAATAGAATTAATTAATTAATTAAAGTGTTTAATTGATTATTAATTCTATTGGAGCTCGGGATTATAGGTCCATTAGTCCCGCGTCGTCCTAGTAATTCTACCGGATCTGAGAGGACAAAATGGGAATTTTAGAATTACGGAATTCTAAAATTAAACACTCGGAAATAATTAATTGAGAATTAATTATTATTTAAATAATGTGATTATTTAAATTTGAATTTGAACACATCTAGATTTATCCATTTAAACTTATTTGATAAGTTGTTCAATTTAGAATTCAAATTAATTTAAGTTTGACTTAAATTTGAATTTGAATTAGAATTAAAATTGGACTACTGGATAAAGGATAAAATATCTTCCTTCCTTATCTATAAGGGCCACGCCCGGGCGCGCCCAGGGCCCCGCCCGACCAGAACCGACTAACATAAAGGAACAGACTAACAATCGACAAAAATGGCAAGAACAGACAAGAAACGACCAAGAAAAGACCAAGAACCGACCCAAATGGCAAGAACAGACCAGAACCGACCAAGAACAGACCAAGAACCGACCACGAAAAAAAATTGTAAAAAATTATAAAACATATCTTCTTTCATAGTCTTTGGACTTCTTGGGTAATACTAAACTTTTTAGTTTGTACAGGGAAAAAAAATTTGGTTACAAATGGAAAAAACCTAGAACAGACCTAGAACAGACCAAGAATAAACCACGAACAAAATTTGGTTACAAATGGAAAAAACCTAGAACAGACCTAGAACAGACCAAGAATAAACCACGAACAAAATTTGTAAAAAATTATAAAACAAATCTTTTTTCATAGTCTTTAGACTTCTTGGGTAATACTAAACTTTTTGGTTTGTACAAGAAAAAAAATTTGGTTACAAATGGAAAAAACCTAGAACAGACCTAGGTCGGTTCTTGGTTTGTTCTAGGTTTTTTCCATTTCTGACCAAATTTTTTTTCCTGTACAAACTGAAAAGTTTAATATTACCCAAGAAGTCCAAAGATTATGAAAAAAGATTTTTTTTTTTTTATAATTTTTTACAAATTTTGTTCGTGGTTTGTTCTTGGTCTGTTCTAGGTTTTTTCCATTTGTAACCAAATTTTTTTCCCTGTACAAACTAAAAAGTTTAGTATTACCCAAGAAGTCCAAAGACTATGAAAAAAGATATGTTTTATAATTTTTTACAATTTTTTTTCGTGGTCGGTTCTTGGTATGTTCTTGGTCGGTTTTGGTCTGTTCTTGCCATTTGGGTCGGTTGTTGGTCTGTTCCTTTATGTTAGTCGGTTCTGATCGGGCGTGGCCCTTGCGAGCGCCCGGGCGTGGCTACTTGCGCGCGCCCGGCCGGGGCTCCTGGCCGCGCCCGGACGTGGCCTTTGCGAGCTCCGGGTGTGGCCCCTGCGCGCGCCTAGGCGTGGCCTTTGGGAGCGCCGGGCGTGGCCCCTGCGCGCGCCGGGCGTGGCTCTGGGGCGCCCGGCGTGGACCCTGCACGCAGCGCTCGGCGGGGCTCTGGGCGCACCAGGCGTGGCCCCTTGCGCGCCCGGCCGTGGCTCTGGGCGCGCCCGGGCGTGGCCCTTGCGAGCGCCTTGCCGTGGCCCCTGCGCGCGGACCTAGAAGAACAGACTAGAGTGGTCTGTTTTGATTCAAAGTTTTCAAAAATAAAAAAATAAAAGACATACGTTATTACACACAAATTTGGGCAGCATTTCCCCATATTATATAAGGTTCTCCATAGCCAAAATAACCTGTTGAATATGATAAATTCTAAATGCAACTCAATGCCAATAATAAGAAATTTATAAGTCATGATTACATCGGTGCGTTCTTACATTTCTTCTGATAGTGTCCATATTGCCCACACCTAGCACATCGATTCTTTCTTCGTGTGAACTCACCTATGCTGGGAATGCGTTTTTGCTTTGGCCTACCCCTCTTTGGTTGAACTCGCGGTGGAAGAAGGTGAATTTCCTTTACGTGATTCGGAATATCCCATTGTGAAGTATCCGGCACAGGATAGATTGTCTCAGCATATGCAAGAGCCCAAACTTCTGTCCTGTAGTATTTTGAGCATAAATCATAGAGTGACATTCCTGCTTCTCTATAACATGATATTGCATGCTCGCATGATATCTGTTCAAGGTCGAACACACGACAAGTGCAACTCCTCGCACCAATGCTGACAATTACAGTTGCCTCTCCACCTGTCACTTGGAACTCAACAATATTAAGTCTTGTGGCCGTTAGAAATCCCGCTTTGTTGTGCCTCTCACGAAGAGTTTTTTCCACACTTGGCGTTAATAATGTTTTAGTTTTAAAAGCTTCGACCCACCTGTTATTAAACCACTCTGACATCTTCGCTTGTATAAAATTAAAGAGGGCAATGACAGGGTAATCTCGAACATCCTTGAGCATTGCATTCATTGATTCAGACATGTTTGTGGTCATAATATTATATCGATTTCCTTTAAAATGAGCACGAGACCACATTTCAAAACGAACTTGCTCCTGTAGGTATCTAGCAATACTGGGATATCTTGCAGACAACTCATCAAACAAGACAGAAAACTCATCAATGCGGTAGGCCTCAGAGGTTCTAAAGAATAGTGGCGAACACGCTTCTGACTGAAATTACTCTTGATGTTTTGAGACACATGCCATGTGCAACAACCGTGATGTGCTAATGAATAAACTGTAGACAATGCATTACTTATACTTTGATTCCTATCAGAAATAAAAACTAATTCCTCATAATCAGTGACAATCACCTTCAAGTTTGAGAAAAACCATGTCCAGGATGCATCATTCTCTGAGTCTACAATGGCCCATGTGATGGGATAACAATGACGTTCACTATCCTGTGCAGTGGCAACTAACAACGTACCTCTGAATTTTCCCTTCAACCACGTTCCATCAACACTGATAACTTTCCTCATGCAACCGAAACCTCATATACAAGGTCCATATGCTAGGAAAAGAGACATAAAACGGTTCTGTTCATCAAAATGAATATTGGTGATGCTGCCGTGATTAGTAAGAGACACCATATGAAAGTATGATGGGAGCTTAGTGAAGCTTTTTTCGGCCGTACCTCTTACGAGTTGAAGTGCATGCCTACGAGCCTTCCATCCTTTGTAATAACTGAAGGCCGTCCCGAATTCGTCACGGGCGTATTTCTGAATTGATTTCAGAATCGGACCCTGTTTGACGCCTACAAATTGGTTTTTCATGCAACTTCCAATAACGGAGTACGTTGCTTGCCTGTGCTTCGCTGAACGCTTTTCTAACGAGCAAGAGTGAACACCATTATACTTGCGGATTACAAACATGTTTGATAGTCTCAATTTGCAGGCTCGGATACGCCACACACATTTTGGATCCACACACTCTACTACAAGCACGTCTTTATTTGATTTTGTTGTTCGAAACTCAAACTTCCCTTTCAAAGCTATTAAATGCAGCTTTTCCTTCAAATCATTCTTACTTGTAAAATCTTGACCACCTTCTAAACTAGATCCACAACGAAGGTAGATCCATGAGATGATCCAAACTCGGTCTTGTCCATACAAACTAAAGGACCAAAGAACTTCTACTTCATTTAAAATGGTAAGCGGTTGTGGCTCTAGCTGTAATTTTGTGACTCTGGTTGTGGTTGTATTTGTGGTGGAATATCATTACAGTCGAAAACTCATATGTAGCTACATTACCCATAAAATCACGATCAAAAAAAATCATCATGCAGAGGATTTCTCTTAATTTTACTCCATCAATATGTTCTTGGATTGATAAACTTCCCATCCACTATCACGTGTAGCGGTACCTCGTGGGCTATATCCACGAAGAATAACAAATCATCATTGTCTTTTTTATTACAACGGCAACGATTTCTGTTTCAAATTTGGTACCCATGATAGTCTGCAAAGAATGTTTTTGTCCATCAATTCGCGCATTTTCTACAAATCTTATCAACAAAGGTTTCAAGAGTATCCTTCTCATCCATATATATGCCAATTAAATTACAATCAGATGCCACACCCAACAACTTTTCGGTCTCATCCCATTTTCCTCCAATGTCAAAAAAAATCCTCCACTGAGCCATTATTTAGATTTTAAAACTGCAAAAATTTAATTAATATAATAATACGTCATTAAACCATACCATATAATGAGAACAAACCAAGAACATACCATATAATAAGAACAACCCAAGAACAGATCAAGAACAGACTAAGAACCGACTGTGCAATAAGAACAGACTAAAAACTGACCGTGCAATAAGAACAGACCAAGAACAGACCATGAACAGACTAGAACCGACTGTGCAATAAGAACAGACCAAGAACATACCATGAACCGACCATGTTATAAGAACAGACCAAGAACAGACCACGAACCGACCATGTTATAAGAACAGACCAAGAACAGACCACGAACCGACCATGTTATTAGAACAGACCAAGAACAGACCACGAACCGACCATGTTATAAGAACAGACCAATAACCACGAACCGACCATGTTATAAGAACAGACCAAGAACCACGAACCGACCATCTTGTTTTTTTTCTAAACCCAGCAGATCTTCATCATATCAGACAATGTAAACTAGTCTTTTAACATGTAAAATTACTATTTTAATGGATTTTTAACATTTTTAACTACATTCTCATCTTAAAAACATATGAACAACAACGAAAAACACCACAAAAGATATAGAAAATGAAAGACTTACTTACTAGCTCTTCTTCAAACTTCGTTTTGGACGAGAAAAAAACGTTGAATAGGCAAGATAATAATGTTTATGAGGTTATGCGAGAACAAAATTGAGAAGAAGAGAGCAGAAATTGAAGGCGGCTGGGAGAACAAAATGGCGCGAAATGGAAGGGGAGGAAGAGAAAAAAAACCTAAAAGCATAATTGATGACGTGGAATGTTGACGTGGAAGCATACTTAATGACGTGGAATGCTGATGTGTAAGTCGGGTTATTTACCTAATTTATTTTTTTTGTGGTTTATTTACTTAAAAACACATTTTACTTAGACTATTTATACAAGGGGCCCCATAAATAGATGGAATAGTCTTTAGTCAGACACTTATAAAAATGCATGACTGATCCGACTGTAAATGTAAGCCGTCCGATCATTTGTCAGCAACTAGTGGGCATTGAAGGACAAACTATAATTTACAAAACTTAGTCTGACTTCTTAGGCTGGCAACTTGCAGAAAAAAACAGAAACAATTAAAAATGGGTCTAGTTTGTTTTAAGAGAATATATAGCCATCTAAGAGCAAGAGAGAGTGGATAGCTACACTATTACGATCTCATTTATTTCACCGATTTAAATTTAAAATTTGAGTTTTATTACAGTAAAAAACTTTTAAAAACAGTCACATTTAATTTTTTTATTACAATAAAAAATTCTCACATAAAATTACATCTCAACTCAAATTAACAATTCGAATTAATAAATTAAACGGGCTCTACACTTACTTACTGCAATACTCTTTCCTTCTTTTGTTTTTTTTTTTGCTTGAATACTCTTTCCTTCTTTTGTTGCCGCGCAGCAAATAAAGTTATCGGCTGTTGTAAATTGTTATATGCATATATATTTTTTAAGAAATTACATGCTTGGGATGATTTTACAGAAATTTATTATTCATACAATTTTAAATAAGTGTCACTATAATTTTTTTTTTTTTTATATTAATTAAATGATAATTATTTATTTTTTAATAGTATAGCATAAATAATATTTTTTTATCATCTTGAGCCGTATGTTTGATTTTTTGCTTTTTTTGTTTTTACCAAAATTTGTGTAACTTCTGGGTCTAATTACTCTCTTCTTCTTAAAAATAGTTTTCATTAAGATGGGATAAAATCTTATCATTCACAAAATAGTGATCCCACTAAATTAGATCTCATCTACCCATTTAGATCTCATACCCATCGTTACAAATATGAACTATTGAGTTCCCCTCTCTCGTTGCTCTCTCAAATCTAATCAACTTAGGGTATTTTCTCTCAATCCAAATAATAATAAATAAATAAAAACTGAACAAAACCTACTCATTGAGAAATCTAATACGTACGAAGTGTTCTTCTTTTTTTTTTTTTTTTTTTTCAAAGGTTGTTATATATGTGTCTTTTTGATGTTTATGCTATCATAAAATATTATAAATGTGTTCTAATGTAAATTTCAGCAATTTTCATAAAATTTTCAATATTTCTATTGATATCGAGATTTTTTTAAAATTTATTGTAAAATTAGAGTACCGATATTTCTATCGATATTAAATTTCATCTTTGGATAGTATGTGGTTTGTCATTCTCAACCTTTGTGGGTCAGATCGTAATTGCCAAAAGTTGGAACATATGAGTTAAGACAATACCCAGCATCAAGACCAACAATTCATCTGCTTTATTAGTGCAACACATAATTCAGACGACAATCTAAACTTATAAGTTAATCGGTACATCTTACATATGTGGCAAGACTTATCTGATTGTAAGTCAATTTTCAAGTGAGTTGCGCGTGTGTGTGTTTTTTTATTCTTTTTTGATAAAATTTGAGTTGTGTTTGTTATTCCAGTTGTTTCTATCTTTCTTTGTCTTTTTCCCTCTTGGAAAAATAAGGTTCACAAAATAACCAAGTAGAGGTGTTCAAAAAATCTGTCAAACTCGCCCAAACTGCTCAATTCAAACTAAATCGAACTAAATTGTTAATTATTTTTAAATTATTGGACAAATTAATTGGCTTTTTAATCTATTTTTTTTTTGTGGTTTGCTTTTTGATTTGAAATCCCAAAACGGCCCAAACAGTCTAATAATCCAATCAAAAATATGCATATTTTTTTTTTTTTTTTTTTTTTAAATATTTTTTATTTATTTTGATTTTTATTAATCATAATAAAAGTACCACTTATAAAATACACTCTATCACCTATCACATTTTTGTTGGTTTGTATTAAAATTTTAAATAGTAAATTTTTAGACATTTAAATTTTTGAGTTATATTATAAACTTGAATCTTATCTTATTTTTATTGATTAATTTTTTTATAATTTTTTTAAAAACTATTTTAGTCTTAACCTCAAACCGCGCAAACTACTTATCAGTGATTTGGTTTAATTTAGCTTTTGTCAAAGTTATCAAATCGCCTAAATTTGATTTAGTTGTCAAAGGAAAAAATATTTTTGATTTAATTAGTGGTTTTCAAAAAAAAAAAAAAAAAAAGGCCTAAATTGATCGTGGTGACATGTGAGAAGAAAGCCTTTGGCTCCTTTTATTACTTATTTTTTTATTTTTTTATTTTTATTCATCCTTTTTTTTTGTGGGTTTTAGGATTTTCTTTGGTCGAACGTGTTTCTCGTTAGGGTTATTTCTAAACATTAAATATGGTCAAATAAAAAAAATCTTTTTAATACTCATTTTTTATTTCTTTTATCTTTTTTCACATTGAGCGTACACGCGCAACTAGTAAATTTAAAAATTAAAATTTAAGATAATTTTTGTTTATTTTTTAAACACCAACCAAACTATTTTTTTTTCTTTTTGGAATTCTCTTTATATATATATATATAATATATATATATATATAAATATGTTTTTAATCAACAAAAGGGCTTTTTGGTTCCAAAACGGATCCAAATTATGAAATGATATTTTCTCAATAAAATTTCTCAACAACAAAGACACTAACATGATAAAGTGTTAGATTGCAAGGCACAAAATAGTGAATAACGTAATAGTGAGTTTTTATTAATTTTAGATAACGTCTAAGTTATATATATATATATATATATAATGGTATTAGTGTGTGTTTAGGATTGTATATGGTTTTAGCATGTATTTAAACGATGTGTACTAAATTTGACTTTTAGAGTATCGAAAATAAAAATCCACGACCATGTCACAAAATGTCTTCCTAGTATATACACCTGGTATCGAAAAAAGCTACATTTGGACATCAACAAATGCTACATTGTCGTAGCAGCATTCTCTCTCTTTAATTATTTTATTCGATGTATCACGGGTGTAAACATAACTTTCACGAACCTCATATCAAGTGTTATTGTATATATAGTAGTACGTGAATTTAACAAAATATATGATATTTAATGACACCGTTTAGATTATAATATGTTCTCTAAAATTTGGTTTAAGTTAATCCAATATAAAGAAATAGTTGAAGGTTCAAACACTATAAATATGAGCGTAATCCCACGTTTTAACAATCCACTTGACCCCTTTCGAAGACAAATAACTCTCAACTTGATCAATATTTCTCACACTTTTCAAAAAAAAAAAAAAAAATAATAATAATAATAATAATAATAATAATAATAATAATAATAATAATAATAATAATAATAATAATAATAATAATAATCACGTTCCTTCTTTAATAAAAAATAAAAAAAAAAGGTTCCATGGCACGTATCTTTTCATCCATCGACAAGAGTACAGTCGGAAATACGAAAAGATGACTGTAGATGTTATTGTATTTTTGCTCATGCTCGGTGGTATAGGAGTGTATGTTTCTGGCCTAGACGAGCAAATACTCCGGATTAAGTTACTTTCCTTTATATGTGAAGGGTCCTTGCAAGTAGCTCTAGTAGTTTTATGAGTTCAAATTACGTCAACTATTTTTATTTCAATCTTTGCCATTCTCTGTAGCCTAGGACTTTTTGGTGAAAGTGTTTTAAGTTTTATTAGAGATGCAAAAATTGAACGGCCCGTCTTGACTTGGCCGCCCATGCGGGCCATGAGTCAGGCCAGGACAACTCACGATTTTGGTGGGCTGTGTTGACCGTGCCATGGGATAAGACACGTTGGATATGATAATCTCAAATGAACACACCCTAAGAGCTCAACTCTCTCATTTTTTTAAGACATTCAAAAGGCTTTAAGGCTCATTTCGTGTGCAGGATAGGACACGTTGGATAGGATAATCTCAAGGGATTGAATTAGAGTGTACAAAAAAGAATAGAAATAAAATTTTACTTTAATCTAATCCCATAGTGTTGTGTTATTAGGATAATGACCCTTGTGCAAAAATTTTTAAAACATGGTCAAATTAGAATTTTTTAAAATTTGAGTGGTAAAAATATGATTTTTAAAAATATTTAAGTAACATAAAATTTGCATTTTGACCCCTCAATTTTAAAAAATTATAGTTGAACCCCAAGTTCTATAAAATTTTGTAATAGGTCCCTAATATCCTTCATAATGTGCTCTAAAGTTTGTTGTGTTTAATCTCATACTTCAGGAGGGGATAGCTAAATCCTTTTCTAAGTAAAATTGAGCATGGACTGAATAAAAGTTTATCCAATCCAATCATTTAAAAAGTTTCGCCAAATAAAGTATTAAAATTTATTCTATCCAATACTCCCTAATCTTGCGTACTAAACGAGCCTAAATGAGTACCAATAATCCAAACATCCTCTAAAGCCATCATACCTCTAATGGGTACATACCAGAGTTGGAATTTCTAGTTAGGAATTGATAGGCCAAAGGCCACCACGCGAACCTTGTAGCGATCAATAGTTCCATCAGACTTTGACTTGACTTTATCTTGTATAACCAAGACCACTTGCCCAACACATACTACGGGCAATAACCCTGAGACCACAACCTGGCTTTGTATCTATCAATGGACCCATCTGCTTTGGTTTTGACTTTGAAAACCCATGACCTCAAAGTTGAGCAAAGTGGAATCCTTGTGGATTTGTGGTCACATGAGAACAAGGCCATAACCCTAGTCAATAAGAGAGCAAGGTCATGCTTCTCTTGGACATGAAAGCAAAACTATGCGCCTCATCAAATAAGGGCAAGGTCGAATCCCTTCTCACATTCTGGCACAGTCATGTTCCCCTTGAATATGCGAGCAAGGTCATATCCTACCTCAACATGAGAGAAATGTTTGCAAGGCTATGTACCTCCTCAACATACAAGCAATGTGATGGCCTTCTCAATGTGAGAGCAAAACCGTATCCCTACTCACATGCTATCAAGGTCATGCCCTCCTCAACATGCTACCAAGCTAACCAGTTTCAATCACCATGCCCTGATGTCCATGTTATTTGAAGTAACTGCTCACGTGAACATCATCATGCACATTCCCCAGTTACCATGTGCAAGACCCACGATCTCAAGACGGGAACAAGAATGCGAGTTATGGATTCGAAAATGGAGGATTTGGGGGTGAACCATGTTTGAAGATTATCAGTGTGAGAAGGTTCCTTGAAATAGAAGAATCATATGATCGAGCAAGGATTCAAACTCTTGCACTTCGACAAGACCTTGTATCTTTCTTCTTGACATTCTATGTTGAGCGAGCATGTTGTAGAGAGTTCGAGTGTGTAATCCCAAAAATTAAATGAAAAGTTCAGCACCCATAATAGACGTAAGCTATATTACTCTAAATTTTTATGTCTTCTTTTTTACTTTGATATTAATTTGACTTCATTGTTATTTTTTTAATCAAATCTCAATGTAGCGATTTGGCTACCCTAATGTTGGCAAATTTTACCTCTCAACGTTACCTTTTTCTTATTTTCCCTGCTAAAATAATTTTTTTTTTTTTTCAAATAAATCCTTTTTTTTTTTTTTTTTTTTTTTTTTTTTTTTTGTAGTTCTTTTAACTACCATTGTCCTAATTTTTTTTTTTTTTTTTTTTTAATGTAACTTACCCCTTTTGAAGTAATTATGTTCAATTCAAATGGTTGGATGTGCATGTATGTCCATTAGAGTTCAAACCTTAGTGACTTCATTTACTTAATAAAGTGAGTGTCATAAGTCCCACGCTACAAAAAAATATATTATTTTTCAAACGTATCCCTAGTTAAACACTTTTTATGCCTTTCAATATTTGCGTGCTTTCTAATTAGGAATTTTTTTTAATTATTAGATGGCAATACAATTATAACTTTTCTTATAAATGAGGGTGTTGTAGAAATGTTAGAAAAACTTTAAGGATAAAAATCAAATTTAAAAAATCTAAATGGGGCACGTGCCCAATTCTCACAAAGATATTCTTTTCTCAAAGATGTTTTATGTATCTTTTGCATTTTTAATATTCGCTCAAAACACACACTTTGATTAAAATATACATTTCGATGCCTTTTTTTCTTTTAACATTCGATGCTAACGTGAAAGAAAGTGATACAAAGATTGCTAATTACGAAAAGAGTTAAACTCATGAATGAATAGTCTCTAAACTTTTCTCTTTTTTTAGATTTAGTCCATATAGTCAATTTTATCTTATAGACACTTCTTAAACTCAAAAAGAGTCTCATAAACGGTTTTTTTGTTAAATTTTGAACAGAAACTATTAACTTTGTCTCATAAAATATTCTTAAACTATTTTCTCTCTTTAAAAATAGTTTTTATGTTAAAACTTGTACTAAATTTAATCCCTAAATTAAAAAAAAAAGATATATATGTCAAAATTAGTTCCTAAAAAATACCAAATTATTTTTTGCTACACATATTTTTTTTTTTTTTTTTTTATCTATTTACTCACATGTGTAAGTTTGATACTTTTTTGAGTGATTATATTTGCCCTACCGTGTTAATAAATATTCCTATATTATTATTATTATCTGATAATACTAATTTTAAGGACATATTTTTAAAAATATCTTTTGTATTTTAGCCTGTCACTTTAGTTTTTTATTTTTTATTAAAAAACCAATTTCTATAAAAATAAAATAAAATGACAAACTAATTCAATTCAAAACAAAACAAAAAGATGAAACCCAACACATTCAAAGTTCAACTGAAGACAATACTCATATATGTCTTTAACATTTATTAGAATGTTTCACACCAAATTAAGGGGAAAAGATTCATTAAAAAAAGACTAAGAGCAATTAACTGCAAATCACAATTCACAATACAACAAAGTGTATCACACAACTATTTCACAACATTGTTTTATCTACTATAAAAAATATATATGTTATTGCTTATATTGAGTTATTTAGAAATTTAACGTGTGTCAATAGAATCACTTTTTTTTATTTTAATTTTAGTTTAGGGACTAAGATTGGTACAACTTTTATGTTTAATGATTTTTTACATCCATTTATTTAAAAATTAAGCAATTTCGGCATATTCTTTTCCTTTTAAGTTTAGAGATTAAATTTAGTGGAGAGAAAATAGTTTATGGACCTTTTATGAGATAAAATTAACGGAAGGACCATTTATGATAAATTTTTTTAGTTTAGGGACTATTTGTGAGATAAATTGACTACAAGGACTACTTGTAAAAAGAGAAAAAAGTTCAAGAACAATTCATGAATTTAACTCTTGCAAAAATATCTAACATGCAACATGGTTCTGGACAATAAATTACATGCATATGACTTTTAACGAATCAAGATTTGTTGTCTCATTTTTCTGTCTTGATGGCTGTCCTTTCAAGTAAATTTTGACACCTCATGAATTATTTAAGTATTTTTAGATCTACGTGATAACAATTGATTTTAAAAAATAAATTGTTGGTTTTGTTATTTTTGAATTTTTGTAATTTTTATGCAGTATTTGTGGATTTGGTGGGTGTTTTGTTTGTTTTGTAATTTTGATTTTTTTTTGGTGATTTGGTTTTTCGGTTGGTGGCCGCCATCACTAGTGGTTTCTGACGGATTAGGGTGGTTATTGACTAGTGACTCAATGGTTATTGTTCAATAACTGGTATCTTGACTAATACTAATCAGTATCTTGGACCAAATATCAGTGATTCAGTTGGCGCTGGTGGTCGGTAGCTATCGATAATTATTGCCGTCAATACTGGCAGTGTCCTCAGGATACCGCCGGGTATCTCAGTTAGATATTAATTTTGTGGCCAGATATCAGCGCGTTTCTCGGTTAGATACTAATATTGTGGTCGGAGATATATCGGTATCTTATAGGTATATTTAGGTCCCGTTCATTTCACTAATTTGAGTTTATAATTCAAGTTTTGTTATAGTAAAAAGCTCTCATAAACAATCACATCTAACTTTTTACTATAATAAAAAGTTCTCATATAAAGTCACATGTTAACTCGAATTAGTGAACTAAATGGGCCTTTGATATTTTAAATATAATGTAAAGATGTGGCTGTGGATTCTTTGACATATATCAATCTAAACCTATAATAGGTGGTGTTGCTGTAAAGTGCACCAACATATTTGGACTCACTTTTGAGCCGGTGGAATTAGGCCACTTTTCTCTTCTCCAAGTGCTTTATAATCGTAAGAAATTGCAGTAAACATTTGAATAAATAATTTTTTAATATTTGAAGTGAATAACATAGTTGCTATATAAATAATATTGAATAACATATATATATATTTTAAAGGAATTCCATTATCTCTAAAAGCTATTTATCTGCATTAAATAAATAAATAAATAAACAACCTTCAAAATGTGTAAGGAATTGACGATTTCCCTTCCCTTGCATAACATAGTCATACCATACATAACTATTTTCCAATATTAAAAGGAGACCCGTTCACTTCACTAATTTGAGTTTGTAATTTGAGTTGAGATGTGATTTTATGTGAGAGTTTTTTACTGTAACAAAACTTAAATTCTAAATTCGAATCGGTGAAGTGAACAGAGCAGCTAGTTTGTGCATCAACAATAGCTAGTTTGTGCATCAACAATATGTATCCACTCAGGTTCGTGTCTCTGTCTTTCCGCTAGATTTCCCTCTTCTCTTCGTTGTTAAGGAATATTTGCCCACACGTATTAGATCTTGACCATTTTCAGCCCACTTACAAACAGATATACACATTATACGTTAACTTGATCATAAAAGAAACAAAAGACCTGACAAATGTACTTTAGAAAACATAAATACATTACTGATCATATTGGAATCAAAAGTACTTTATAAACGTAAAAGAATAAGTCTTAAAGTATGATTTAGTGGCATTAGGGGAAAAAAAAAAACTCAAGCAATCATGAGATTCATCATTTTCACAAAGCTATATATTAAGTGTTACCAAAAAAAAAAAAAAAAAAAAAAAACAACAACAACAAACAAACAATAAGTTGATGATTTCTTTGGTGGAAACGGAAGGAGATGGCAATTCATATTAAGTTCTAGTTTATTAATGTCTATTCCAAAACTTTTTTTTTTTTTTTTTTGCTGGTCAATAATTAGTTTTGTAATTAGTTTCACAAATTGAGATTCCATAGTTCTAGTACAAGTACTTCAATAGATTCATGTTGAGACTTCTATGCTATAGTCCTTTTCGTAATTTTATTTTTAGCTTTTTAAAAATTGTTTAGGAAAGTTGAGTAGAATAAACATTTCATAATTTTTAGGATCAGCAACACGTATCTTATATAAGATTTCCTTTTTCATTGATATAATCAGAAACTTTTAGGGCAATTAAAGAAAAATGTTGCCAACTAATTAAGAAAAGAAGGAAAGAAAATTATAGACAAAGGTTGTAATTGCATTACTTTTTACAAGGTTTTATAATTGCATGTAAAATATGTATTTATACAACATGTGACAAAATTGTACATTTCCCTGAATATAAAAAATATGCATGTAAAAGAAATAATGCTAAAGCAAAAGGCTAGGCAGCTCATCATTGAGAAAAAAAGGTTTAATTATTAGAGTATCAACAAAAAAGAAAAGAGAGTCTCTACACTTTGGCTTTGGCGATCTTATTTCAGCTCACTAGTGGAAATGGAATATGACCTTAATTGATTTGGAACTAATGGGAAAATTAAATAAAAATTAAATAAAAATGTTTAGCACATCGCAAAATGAAGTTTGAGCTATTGTACGTTGACAAAATATCAAATCCACAGGGCACTCTTAACTTAACAATGAAGACAGTTTGTTCGCCAATACAAACACACATACACATTCATATATCTATATATAAGATCCAAAATATAAAAAACAATAACAATAATAAAGAGAGAAACTTTAGAACAAAAAGTCTAAATTAGAAAACGAAAAAAAAAAAAAAACCATATTCTCCATTGATAAAAGAATAAGAAAAGGAAATAATGAATTGATTTACAATTCAATCAACAATCAAGGGAAAAAGAAAAAAGAAAAAAAATTTTTTTTCAAGGCCAACTTTGTGATATCAAAATTGAGAGATATAACAATCTCTTCAACAAAACAACATACACAAAATCTTATTGAGATCCAAAATTAGTTTTATTTAGAACAAAAAGTAGTGGTGATTAGTTTTTTTTTCAACAATCAAGGGAAAAAGAAAAAAAAAAAAAAAAACTTTTTTTTTTTTTTTTTTTTTTTTTTTTTTTTTTTTTTTTTTTTTTTTGTGTTTGAAATTAAGAATGTTTTTTCAGCATTTTATTTTATGGAAGGCCATGTGTCTCTTTTCAGCCTCCAAAAGAACATTTACAGCCATACTCAACACGTACATGTTTATTTGCCAAATATTCTCAACAAAAAAAGCAAAAGAATTTGCATGTTACCTTTCTTACTCTGCCACATTTGTACCATGTATCAAAATAAAAAGCCATATTCCTCGTCATGTCGTGAAGAATAATAAAATTTCTAAGTTTAGAGTTAAATGTCTAGTGCTGTATGAATGTTTGTCATAACACATCAATAATGTCACCAAAGAAAAAAAAAAAGACCACAAAAATAGATCTCATTTTGTCTTTGCTCAGAAGAAAGAATTAAGTACTAACAAAAAATGCTACGTTTTGATTAAAACTTTTCTTTCCAGGCTGGCTCTTTGAACAACCCTGATTAATAGCTAATAATGTTAATTACTTAGCAAATGTGATTTCAAAGAAGCACTAAATAAGAGAAACTTTATATACTAGTGCATTTTTCAAGTTTCTACTCCAATTCTCAGCCTTGTGTCTCAAAACCCACATCTTAGTTTCAGCCTTTTTATTGTGTACAGTCTTTGGACTACCAAAATATGGCTCAGAAACAGAAGAGCATGTCTCTGGCAAGCTTCTCTCTTTTTCTTCTGGTTCTGTCTTTAAACTTAGGTACTTCACTTGTAACATTTTTCATTTTTCGCTTATTTAAATGTTGTGCAATATTGGCTATAATGTCATTTTTGAAAAACTTCACAATTTATTCAATTTAATGCAGTTTTTATCTGCTACTCATTTTCTGATTTAAGTTCAAATGATTTTGCAGCAGAAACTTTAGCTGCAGAGATTTTGCAGGTAACTAAATAAAAAGACACGATATGACACTTTTTTACATATTAAGCCTTTATTTGTTTCATAGGTTCGAACTAAAAGTTTCGGTTCAAATCTTTCTCGTCTCTCATGAAAATTTAAACAAATTTGAGTTTATGTTCGAATATTTTATTCAAACCTATGAACTAAATAGACCGCAAGTCATTTTTTGACACTTACCTTTTATTTTTCAGACATGGTGTGTGGCAAAGCCTTCATCAAGTGATTCTCTACTAAGGGACAACATTGACTTTGCTTGTGATCATGTGCAAGATGAGTGTAACCCAATTAAACTTGGCAATTCCAATCCTTGCTATAACCCAAATACACCCATTCATCATGCTTCATTTGCCATGAATGCTTATTACCAGAAAAGGGAAAGGCACCAATGGAACTGCAACTTTGAGAACTCCGGTCTCATCTCCATAACAAATCCAAGTATTTCATTTTCTTAAATCTCTTATGTTCGACCTCACTCAAAAGAAAAATGATACGCTGCATGAAAAAGATGAGTTATTAAGGGTAAAAACTTGAGTCAAAAGAGTCATTTCAGTTCTACAGAACCTGTAGAATTTTGACACTTGTACATCCTGGCATACATGATAAAATTTTTCATGATGTGGATGCCTTACTCAAAAACTACTATAAGAGCGTTTATTGTTTTTTTTTTTTTTTATTTCTATATAATGGTCCTCTAATTCTAAACACTTTTTTTTTTTCCCCTTTACCAATTTGCAGGCTATGCTGGCTGCATTTACAAAGGTAAGTATAGTTAAACTCCTCATGGTTTAACTCTATCACTAACACATTAAACAAAGTTTTCATTCATCTCCCTTGTACATAACATGGGGAATTCGTTTGTAGGGGGAGCGACATTGATGGATTTATCATCCGTGGTAACGACCAATTAGTAACTCCTTTTATAGGAGTATACGTTAATGAAGCAATTCTACTTTTTTTTTCAATGTTGTGATTTATGGTGTTGTGGCTGCTGGGAAAGTGGTGCGTGGCAACTCCGTCCGCGAACAATGAGATGCTGCAAGAAAGCATTGACTATGCCTGCAGTCATGTGGATTGTAGCATCATAAAATTTGGCGGTTCTTGTTATGACCCTAGTAATCTCATTAGCCATGCCTCAGTTGCTGTGAACCTCTACTATCAGGCTAATGGAAAGCTCGATTCGAGCTGCGATTTCAAGGGTACTGGCCTTATTGTCACAAGTGATCCAAGTAAGCCAATTTTTTTCTTAATTTTAACATATTTTTTCTGCAACAAAGTCAATAAGTCTCTTGTTGTTCTAATGATTTGAGAAAAAAAAAAAAAAAAAAAAAAAAAAAAAAAAAACCCTTTTTACTTGTCTCCTTAATTTTTCAGGTTATGCCAATTGCAAATTCGAGTTTCGTAAATGAAGCGGTTGAGTTGCAATGTTTTTTTATTGCGGAGTTTATGTTTCGGTTGAAATAACAAGATGAGGGGTTCATAGAAATCTACAAACAGATTTCTACCCTAGCAGCTAGTCTCAATGATTGTGGTTGTTAATTGTTAGTTTAAGAATTGTTTTTCTTATATAAGGAGCTTTAAAGACCAGCAAGTTGTTAATATCTCAATGTCATGTTAGGAATAAAGTATGATCTAAAAACAAAGAACTTGATCTATTTTCTCTATTTTCTTGTTTGCACTAATTTCAGCATCCACTGAAACCTGAGATTTACTTTGATCAGAAACCAAAAACATTCGACTGTTTTATTAGATTTGTGATTGATGCAAACTCTTAAAAGTCTACTTTACACAACATATTGAATTCTGCAATCTAAACTTTTCATCAATTGTGAAGAAAAAGTTACAAATGAGTTATATTGTCAACAAAAAAAAAAAAAAAAAAAAAAAAAAAAAAAAAAAGCCATTCTTAACTTTTTTGGGCTTGGCCCAAGGCCCAAGTATTGTCATCGTCCAGCTTAAAGAGGCCCACTATACATCTCTTATTGTCACCCGTTTAAAAAATAGTTGAGGAAAGACATAGCAAAACCGAGTTAAAACAATTAGAAAAATGAGTTGATGTGACTATTTTTTAAGAGAAAAGACAAAAACAATATCCCGTTTACTTTCTCCAATCCCAACTCTCTGATTGTTTATTTTCTGTCACACATTCACACCTAGGAAGAAAGAAAACAAACACGAGACAAAACCAAATTTAAAACTTATTAGTTTGATATTTGTTTATTAGTTTTCTAAATACATTGTTAAATCACAAGAATTCTATCTTAACATGAATGAATGATAAAAAAAAAAAGAAAAATATTATGGGAAGAGAGATCGTGTCGTTTGAATTTACAATTTTCTCTTTGAAACAACAGAGTTTTGATGCCGATGCTTCTGAAGTTATGTGGGTTGGATACAAAATCAGTTATCACTAATGATTTTATTAAAAAAAAAAAATAGCTTTATTGGGTGTACTCGCAATGAGACAATGTAAAACTATTTGGTACGTCAGGGTATAATTGTAGTAAATAAAATATTTACATGTAAATATCATATTATTTTCCGTATTATATCTGGTAAGTATTGTATTACACGTAAATATCGGGTAAATACTAAGTAAATATGATATATATCGAGATTTTATAATAAATACGGTATTTACAAGTTACCGGTGCCCACGGCCATATTTTTGAATAAATAGGATATTTATTGATCGTCGGTATTGGTTGCTGGATTTTTAGGTGAATACGGTATTTTTAAGTGAATGTGATATTTATTAGTAAATACGATATTTACCTACGACCGGTCATAAGAGTTGATTGTCATCGCTAACAGTTGGATTTTATTGGTAAACACTGGTAAATACAATATTTATTGGGTCTTGATTGTCTGAGTTGGTCGTTGTCTCTGACGGTTAAATTTCTAAATAAATATGATATTTACTAATAAATATAATATTAATTGATAAATACGATATTTATTAATTATTAATTATCCGAGTCAATTGTCAGTATTGGTAGAATTGACAAGAGAGGAGAGAGGGGGGAAGGAGAAAAAGTGGGGTATTTTCGGGTTTTTATTAATTTGAAAACCAAATTATTAAACTATGCTATTTATTACTTATTTTAAAAAAAAAAATTATGTATAATTTATTAAGTATCCTGTTAAATATACTATTTCATCATTCTCCCGTGAAGAAATCTGAGAGGCCAAAGATTATATAATGGCAAACTGGTTTACGTGGAGTAATTTCATAACAAAACCAGGAACTTGTTAATAGAAGCAGTTATTAAAAATGAAATCATGAACAAGAAACCAAAGAAGCACAAGCAATTAATTTCCATTCAAAATTTGGGTAGGTGAAACAAAATCATACTACAGCACAACGTTAAATGATAAGTGCTGCTCCTTCAAGTAAATATGGCAACTCAATTGTGGATGATGGTAGCAGCATAAGGAAGATTTGGATTTGTCACAAAAGAGAGAGAAGGAAATCCTCTCTTTGTCATCAAGACCAATTGAGTAGTGCCACGTGGCAACATTAGCAATATTGACCCCATGGTTAAATTGTGGGACCCAATAAGAACCAAAAGTGTCATGTGGCTGGGGCCAGTGACTGCCATGTATTTGGCATTCTCCTGAGAATATGTATTATTGTTACTCATTGGTTGCTGCAGAGTGCAGAAGAGACTTGACTCTACCATATGTAAATGGGCCCACAATTTTTTTTTTTTTTTTTCCTCCACCATAAATGCTATAAATACTCCAGTATTTCTCACCAGTGCCACCACATAAAAATTATTGTGACATAACATAATGGCAATGGCTGTTTTACCTCCATCATGTGCCATTCTTTGTCTCTTGCTTTTATCTTTTCTCCCTGGTATGTATGTATGTGTATATATATGTGTTGATTTTTTTGAGTTGCAAAGTTATGATGTGTTTCTGAATTCTAATTTAAGAGCTCAGCTTTCGGACAGTTGTTGCAATCACTACTTCGACTGTCCATTTGCGCTAAGCTCCACAATTGTACAGTCTCGGCAATTTATTGTTCTATAAGTCCCTATGCTATAGTATACTCATGTGACTAGAGTAGAGATCTTATAATTATACAGTCACAAAATCCACCAGTATCATTAAAATCTGTGGTACATAGAGATCTCATGTGACTTGAATATATATATATATGTTATATATATATATATATATATATATATATATACACACACACACACACACGTATAAACATTTATATTGAAACTTCAATTTTTGCAGGAGAGATTTCAAGGTTGGTGAGTGCACGGATTGACGAAGAAAGCCTAATTCATACGCCAATTCCGCGGGTACATACAAAATGGAAAAGCTCAGTTTTCCTTTTAAATTGAAGTCATTCATATTCATGCAGTGCATAGATTTGGAGCCTGCAGTCCAAATTTAACAAGGCCCGCTATCTAAATTTGCATTTGGAACAAAAAATTGGTGATCGGATTGAAAGGAAAAATGTTTTATAGCCATCTCACAAAGGGTGGGGTTCATCTTGTGTAAGAGAGTAGGGATTTAGCTTCATGAAGATAAATAAATTGTTTAATTGAAAATTTTGGTTTAAACTATTTGGGATGTCGCCAGTGGTGGATCTATTCAGGGCTGAGTGGGGGCAGCCGCCCCCACTGATTTTTTTTAAAATCAAATTTAACCCTTTAAAAATTTTGAATTTTTCAATCCTGCCCCCACTGAGATTTAAAATATTCATATACACCCTATTAAATTTAAATTTTTTATTTTTATTTTATTTCTATATTTTTTTTCATAAACTAGTACTTTACTTCTTTTACTTATGAGCTTTTTTAATATACCTTAGGATCTATGGTCTCGTTCACTTCGCAGATTCAAATTTTCAATTCGAACTGAGATATGACATTTTTTGAGAGCTTTTACTGTAGCATAAAAGGTTAGATGTGACATTTTCTGAGAGCCTTTTACTGTAGAAACCTAGAACTGAAAACTCAAATTAGTGAAATAAATGAGGCCTATATATATGTGAGCTCCTTATGGTGGTTTTTTTTTATCTTTATATCCTACACCTTGAGGTCAAATAAAGCGCATACATCATATTTTGCATTGTATCATATTAACACCTTTATATTTATAATTCATATTAAATAATTAGTATACCATTATGCTCCTACTGAGGTTGAAAATTAGCTCCGTCACTATATGTCGCTTCCCCCTTAATTTAAGGATTTAAATCTTTTCACTAGAGTAAAAGATTAAAAATTTTTAGTTTAAATAAAAAAAAGATTCGAATCATATAAATTCCAATCCACAAACCATAATTTATCTACATGGATTACCTATCACTATTTAAAAAGAGTACTGCCTGTAGTAACTTTAATGATTGTCTTATTTATAATTATACCCAATTACAGTGTTTCTTGTTTTTTTTTTTTTTCTAATATAGAGAAGGGGATTCCAACTTGGGAATATTTAGCAAAGTAGTTAGGCTAAAGTCTCATTATGATGTGCGCTTTTCACTGCACCTAATAATAATTCTCTAAAATAAACTATGGATTGTGTAATATCGTTACAGAGAACATGGTGCATAGCAAAACCATCAGCAAGCGAAGAAGCGCTGCGGGAAGCCATTGACTACGCGTGTCGTATGACGGATTGCGGCCCAGTGCACGCGACAGGAATTTGCTTCCAGCCAAATACAAAAGCCAACCACGCCTCATTCGCCATTAACTCCTACTACCAAACTAGGGGAGCAAACAAATGGAACTGTGATTTCTCAAATACCGGTCTCATTGCTTTGACTGATCCAAGTAAGGCCATTTAAACCTACATTTGGGATTTTCTTAACAAAAAAAGAAAAAAAAAAAAAAAATAGATCTTGAGTTTAGTGTTCTGCTTCAACAAAATTATGGAAAAACATTAATTTGGATTTGCACTTTTTTACAGGTTATGGATGCTGCCAATTCGGTATGTACCTACTACGATATAATCTCATCATACTCAGCAAACGCATTGCTATACCTATAGTGTCATTGTGAGTCATTAGTTGGTGATTCTTTAACCACATATTTGGGGTGATAAGACCCCTCATTTTTTTTGATAAGGTCTTATGCTTCAAATCAATCTCTGGTCCGATATATATAGACACTCTGCTTCATGAGAGAACCATGTATCACATGAGAATGTCTCGCCTCTCTAAGAATTATTATTTTGACACTCGATCTTCTACCTTTATAACCTTTTATTTTAGGAAAAGAAAAAAAAGTAGTTTGATTGTTTGGCGTTTTTAGTGGGTCTCACAGTCACGGATCCGCTTAGCACTGTTATGCGTAATGCAATAAAATTTGAACTTTTTTTTCTAAAAAAAAAAAACGCATAATGTAAGTCGTATTTATATATATATATATATATATATGTGGTAGTTTTATTTCATATAAAGTATGACGTTATACTGTTGCAAATTATGATTTACCATTTGTAAACTTTGCAGAAGGATCAGTGCCTAAAGCACCACTACCCAAACAACAGGTAATCGATGAAGAACACTGTATTGTTAAACACCACCCATAAATAAAAAAGTTTTATCTTAATATAAGGGTCGCAGATTAGGCCCACTATCTATCAGTGATAGTATTTAACACCGATAAACTCTCGATAATATTTATTTATTAAAATTTAAAGAAAAATGATAAATAAATACATATATATTTTTTTTTCTAGCTAATTGGATTAAAATTTTGATATTGAAAAATTCCGTAATTTGCAGGATACATGGTGTGTGGCTAAACCAGGCACCCCAGACAAAATGCTGCAGGCAAACATCGATTACGCTTGTGGGGAATTAGGAGATTGCAGTGATATACAAGAACAAGGCTCGTGCTTCTTTCCAAACACTCTTATCAACCATGCCTCCGTCATCATGAATCTCTACTACAAGACCGTAGGGAAATACCGCTGCAATTTCAATAATACCGGCGTCATTGTTGTCTCTAATCCAGGTAAAACTACGTCCGTTCTATTTGATATTTATCATTTGATCTCACGGTTGAAAATTATCATTTACATAATAATTTGGTATTAGATCAATATTATGCATGTGCGACGACATGAATGAGACATGGTACTTGATACAACACTTCCAAATTGTTGGTCACTACTAATGATTGGTTTCAAAATACTAAAGTGTGTGTATGTTTTTTTTTTTTTTTTTTTTTTGGCAGATTCTGGTGAATGCCTTTATGTCTGAAAAACCTTGAGGAAGCAGAACAAGTTAGAATGTACTTTCAAGCATTGGCGTATCTCGAGTGCATTCCTGTTTTTCTTTATCATCATGACCATCTGTATTTGGTGAAATCAAATAATTCAATTTCTTTATATATTCTGGTGCCAAACTAGTTGTGGGAAGAAACGATCCATATTTATTTATCTCACCAGTTAATTATTTAAATATTTTTTTATTGTAGTAATCTTATCACTAGTAATTCATCTCATCTTTTAGTCATATATAAAGATAAATTCCAATTTGTCAAAATATTTCATGATGCCCCCTATATAAGCGTAATCCAAGCAATCATACTTTTTTTAACATAAAGGGGTACTCGATGACATAATACAAGATTGGGGCATCCTCATCAACTTGCTTTCTTAAATAATAATAATAATAATAAACTTCAAATGAACTAACAAATATAAATGCTACCAAATAAACTTGACTCAAGCAATGATTGATTATTCATAAACAAAACCAGCTTCGACCCCTTGGGCTCAACCATCTTCATTGATTGGTTTCGTAACAATTTTTTTGTAGTATCGTTAGCCATGATAAACGGTTAAAAACATTTTGTTCGCACAAAAGTACTAATAATGACCTTATTATCATAATAACGAGAAATTGTAGAAAATAAATAACCATAAAAAATGATATAATAATATGATTATTTAACGTGGTAAAAAATCTTTCAGAAAAAAATCACGGGTGCCAATCATATCAAATAAATAAAAAGATCATATTTACTTCGATTATGAATTGTTAACAAACTTCACCAAAGAGCCTACTCTAAATCTGCAGCTTGTCTTCGATCCACCTAATGTAATCCAAACTAAGAAATTATTCTTTTAGAGTGTAACTTGAGTGTAGTTTTTTAGTTAAATTTGAGTTATAAGTTGAGTTGAAGTTAGAACTTGAATAAAATTGAGTAAAATTAAATAAAGTTAAAACTTAAAAGATCGTGAACTTAAATAAAGTTGAAATTTAAATTGTATTTTTTTAAAATTTTTTAGACAAAATAACATGCCCTAAGTTGCTCGACTTTAGTCCAATTGACGTACTCTAAGCGCAACATACTTTAGCTGCTCCACATTGTAGAATGCACAACAACTACTACTACGTTGAGAGCTATATTGGTTAAGCCTAAGGGTTCTTTGGCTTTTCCTCTCATGAATCTCTAGAAACCGAATATCACATATATATTTATATATATATATATATATTCGAAGATAAATATTTGACTAATATTATTATGTGGCATCATAAATATCTTGCCCAATCCATCGTTGTGCCCTGTTATACGTACATAAATCTATATTATAATTCAATTAATAAGTATTTGCATATACAACGAAGGTTGATCTCGTTCGGGAAATTTACGCTTTGGGTTCTTAGAAATTTAACCTTGTTATACTTGTATCTTCCTATAAAAATCGGAGTCATTATTCTTTTCACAATTTAAATTTTTTTATTACAGTATTTATTCTTAAAAAACTTTAAATTTAACTTTTTTATTATAATATTTTTACATGAAAAGTTTAAGTTATAATAACAAATTTTTTTCCCCTTTTCACAACAAATCTTTTAACAGTTGGGTCTTCAAATGACATGTTGTAATAAGAGAATAAGCTTGTAATTTCTTGTCTTAAATGTTAAATGAAATTGAAATTTTGAAGATGTATACAAAAATTTATTGATTCTGTAGGTGTTTTTTTTTTTTTTTGGTTGAGAAAAAATGGCAAAAAATAGATCGAGGAACAAAAATTACTTTACAATAACAAAAATGAACCAAAAAATAAGAACATCTTTTTTATTTTATTTTTATTTTATTTTTTTACTAATCTCCCATGAAAAATTTACTTGCGGTGCGATAATTACTTGTCTATGTGGAATTATCCGTCAAAATTGGATGATTTGTTACGAGTAAAATTGAAATATAGAATTATTAGTTTAATATCCCTTTTTATCCCGCATAATAAATACGTCTCTCAGACTATACTAACAGTAAAAAGTAAAACTCTACTAGTAGAATGTTATTGTCATACCCTATTTGTAGAATTGAGAATTTTAAGTGAAATTGAAAATTATGGCTTTATGGTCAAATTCAAATCAAAATGAAAAATGCAACTACAAATTTGAGAATTTTGTCCCCTGAAAGTCTCATGAAATGAAAATGCTAAAATTGTATAGTGAAAAAAGTGGTTAATGGTAATAGATAAAAGGGACTAACAAATGTCAACAGATTGGAAGTTTACGGACCTAGATGCAATGATTTTCAAAACGGGGACCTAGGTTTTATAAGTGCCACACTTTGGGGACCTGTGACGCAAATTTTCCATCTCATTTTTAGGCCCCTAGCTAGAGGTCAAATATCATTTTGATACATGACATTTAAGATGTCAAAAGAACGAGAACTTGATTTAAAAATTATTTTAGATTAGTCATTTTGTCCATCTACAAATCTCAACAAAAAAAAGACAAGTGAGGATGACGTGTAGTTTGGAGGGAGTAAATTTTATAATTTTACATGTTAGGGTAAAACTAGTAAAAATAAAATTTCGGAGGGAGTAAATTTTATAATTTTACATGTTAGGGTAAAAACTAGTAAAAAAAAAAAAATTGTTTATCTTCAGCAAGTAAGTAAATTAATTAATTAATTAATTAAATAAATTAAAAGAACGAGTCGTCCTTTTCCATCAAGATTTTGTTGGATGAATAAAAACCTAATTTAGAACAATTTTGTCTATTGGAAATTCGTGTAGAGACAATTTCATTGGTGTCCTTTTATCTAAAATTTAACAACCTAACTACATAAATAGACACTAAATACTAAAAATATTTTAGTAATTCATGAGTTTTCATAATTCAATTGAAGTGACATCAAATAAGACATTAAAAAAAAAATGACAATAAATCTCAACTAGTTACAAACACTCATGATGTGTTTGGAAAATGGTTTGAACCAGTTAGATTTAGATTTAAACAGTATTTTTTCTCATAAAAAAATTAAATTTAAAAAGTGTTACTATAACGTTTTTCTCTCAAAAATTTTAAATTTTGATTCAAACTAGATGATTTAAACCTACTTTCCCAACGGACCCTCATCTATCTATGCACACTTAATTAATAATACTATTGTTTTACCCCAAGTGAAATATTTTGGGGTTGCAAATATAATCTATTATAATTTTAAGTATAAAAAACGCTATTGAAAGAGGGTAACAACGGAAAATACATGAGAGGATGCTCTCATAAATAAATAGAAGATGCCAAAATTATGTCAAATAAAATAATGGATTGGATCTTATAAATAAAAAACAGTATACAAATAGTGGTGTTAGATAAAGATTAGACTAATTTTTCAAATTAATTAACAATGATTTATTGATGTTAAGGCACAATAATAATGAAAGCAGGGCATTCACACGAGGAGGGAGTCCTTTCTTTTCCCCTTTTTTCTTTCCTTTTTTTTTTTCAGTTAGGCAAAATCGTCAAACTGGTGGGGCCCACATGCCCCCTTGCACGCGTGCTAGATCGGACGGTGAGCATTGCATCCGCAATAGACGGAGGGCATTTCCGAGGCCCCCCAATCCAACGGCTCACACTCTCCGGGTTTGACTCCTCTCTGTCTGAAAACCGGCACACCTTTCAATAAATCCCACCCAACACCTCCCAAAATTAAATACCACACCCCTTTCCTTTCTCTTCCTACTTTCTCTCTCAAGGACTATCGTCGTAGATCTTGTTCAGAAACCGCAAATCTAGGGAATTTCTCTGCTAATCCACTGAATCGTTACTCTTCTACTTCGTCTTCAACCTCTGGATCTTCTCTGTACATCGTAGGTTTTCTTTTTCTCTCGTTCATTTTCGTTTGATTGGAATCAAGACTTTTTTTTTTCCTGTTTGGTTGAGGAGAAAATTTGAGGAAATCAGGGATTGGTTTAAGAGAATTTATATTTTTTTCGGCATAATTTAACTGGTGATTAGATTAGCACCTCGTATGCTTGTTCTAGAAATTTTGATTGATTGCTATGAGTTGATTATGATTTTTGTTTTTTTTTTTTTAATTTATTTTGTACAGAAAAAGTTTGATCCCTTTTCCGATGATAGTGGAATTGAAGAACTGAATCAAGATGCCGTGGACGTCATCTCTTGCTAATTACAACAGTAAATGTGTTCGCTTGGTGGTGTTCTTTCGCGTTATTCTGTAATTTGATCTATTTTGGTGAGACGATTTTCTATTAGAATTGTATAGTTTTGCACGCTTAGATTGCAATATTGTTCATGTAAAGATATTTGAAGATTTACCAGAACTATTGAGATATTGGTGACCCTATTTACTAATTTTTTTGTGTTTTGTTTTATGTTTTATTTTTATTCTAATGGTGTTTGAGATTTCAGTTTCACTTGCTACTGCAGGTGAGTTTCCATTGGAGTTTTTTTCTTTTTGAGAATTCGCTTGTTGGGTTTTCGAATTTAAAGCTGGTTGGAGGAGTGAGAATGTTCATTGCAGTAACCATCAAAAGATATCGAGCTGTTAAAGAAGTTGGAAAGATTAAAATGAGTGTTGGGATCATTGCGTACTACCAAGTGATGCAAGTTTGCCAGGTATAGATGTTTTTTATTACTTATTGTTTTTATATGTAATGTCTCAGCTTTTGGTTTTATGTAATATGTTGCTAAGTTTGAAATGTGTTGTTGTGGAAAAAAGAATTCTTGTGCGCTTGTGATATGTTGAAACAGAGCCAATCTGTCGCTCATGCTTTTATTTGTGGTCCATGATCTTATGTTTTACTTATTAGGAAGCTGAGAAGGGAAAAAAGAATTTTCTTAACTATTAAAACGGAGAGATCTATAAATAAAGAAATAATAGTTATTACATAAAGGACTTTATTATTTACTTCCTTACTAGTCTTTCGGAGCACTCTACCACTCTGTTTTCTGACTGAGGGCAGTTGGCCTAGCGTGTTAGATAGCCATTTATTGAGCATTTGTTAAAGTGGAAGTAAATCTGGCTGCTTGCTTGTATTCTTGTCGTGTGCAAAGAGACTTATTGAGCATGCAAATAAGATGTGATTGTCGATGGTTTAAATTCCTAGCCTTCTGTGAGGGGGGTTGAAAAAATACGTTTTGTGCTTTTGCCTGTCATTTGATCAGTGTACTGGTATAACTTTTCACACAAAAGTATATCGCAAATCATGAGATTCTGTGCCCCCTTCATTTTCATTATGATTCCTCATAATTCAAAGTAATTTGTACTTACTGCTCTACATTACTTGAATACTCAATCTCCTCTCTCTCTCTCTCTCTCTCTCTCTCTCTCTCTCTCTCTCTCTCTCAATTGCGTCTAATTGTTATCCGTTTGCAGTTAGTAAATGTCTATATGATTGTTTTCTTCGCTTGCTATTACAGGCTGAATATTTCCGTCAGTTGCTCAAACCTGTCACGTAGTCTGATATTTTCCAAACCATCGGACTTTGGGATTTGGGACGGACTGCCATCTGGCTTTGTTCATACATAAAAAGGCAGTAATAGTGTTTAGCTCTTCTGAACCTGGGTGGCAATACCCTCACTCACTGCATAGTCTTGTGATCACGTTAGGAGCCTCAAAATCCAGTTGAAATCTAATAATTGTCCACTCACAAAGCTGAAAATCCATCTTTCCTACTTTCCTTCTTTTAATACAATCCTGATGCAGAACGACAACCAATTTTACCCTGAAATGAAGGCACCTCCCCTTGAGTATCAAATGGGTAACAATTATATGCATATCCCTGTTGCACCTGCTTATGGTGCAGATTTACCTCCAGGTCCTATGCACATGAAACACTTTCATGGCATCGAGTTTCAACCCTCTGAAGTTTGCCCCAGGAATTTCATTATCTTCGACCAGACTGATCATCGCAGTCAGATCATGTTCCACCCTGCAATTGCACACAAATTTAGTAGTCCTGGTTTAAACATGGGTACAGCTTATGTCCCCGGCAATTTTGGAGGGAAAGAGAGAAATATTGAAGCCAGAGAAATATCATCTACTCTTAGAGAGGATTCAGATGATATTGATGCATTGCTGAGCTTGGAAGAGGACGAACAAAAATATGATGAGGAAGAGGTAAGCACAGCACGGACTTATGGCAATTACGGAAGCTCGTCACCTGAATCTTGTTCCAATTATGGTTCAAAGACCAAGAAGAACAGATCATCTTCTTCAATTCATAGGTCTTCTGACGGTGCTAGTAGCAGCTGCAATGATGAAAGGAAACGACAGAAAATGAAGAAGATGGTGAGGGCACTGAAAGGGATTGTACCTGGGGGCAATCAAATGACTACTGTCACTGTTCTAGACGAAGCTGTTCAGTACTTGAAGTCTCTCAAGGTTGAAGTTCAGAAGCTTGGAGTTGGTAATATAAGGGATTGAGCTTTGAAGTATGTTGTGGTGAATGGTAATTGCTATCGAACTCTCTTTGTTTCTACTATTGCTGTTGTGGTGTGTTAGTTTTTTCTCTCTTCCACTATCTCCCTCTCCCCCTCTACAGGTCGGCTTGATGAAAATAAAAACAGCTGGTATTCAGCACCATGGTTCAATTCCGAAATTCCAGTCGTCAAAGGGGTATACCAATTTGAGACTGCATCCCATTGTTGGGCCTGTTGATCGTATTTGAAGCTCCATTCGATCTTCTTTAGGAAAGTGTGGAGATAGTTAAGTTTGATCCAAGGAGTCTATATGTAATATTTAAATCTCTTTTCTAGTTGCAAACGTAATTACGTACTGTGTGTTGCCACTACTCTCGACTACTATCTACTTGTGCCCTCTTTTTAAAGTACTTGGAATGATAAATAATTTCCTTCAATATTTGGTTACTAATGCTTATTGCTTTTGACTCCAGAATTTTCCTTTTACTGTTTTTTTCTCTTATTGCATTTCATTTTCACTCATCAGTTGGAAATCCAGTGAACATGAATATAGTATAAATTAATAGTGGTATGCATGGGATGGTGCAAATTGCCTGCAGACCCAATTCGCAGTGGGGTTTGTGGCACACACATAATATTGTTTGTTTATTGTGTGTCTGGTGCTGAATCCAGTTTCCTCTCTCTCTCTCTCTCTCTCTCTCTCTCTCTCTCTCTCTCTTTTCTATAAAGACCTTAAGATGGGAACTGACGCTTTATGTGAGCATGACTTGGCACAAATCTCTGTCACTGTCTTTGGTCTGGCTTATGTGCTCGTATATGCGCTTGTTTTTGTTTCTTTTTTCAATCTTTTTGAGTGCTGGAATCGTAGGGACGTGGAGATCATTGACATGCATGGATGGTGCTTTTCCGCCCCCTCCCCTCCATTCCATTTGAAGCCTCCAATACGTAGTGGTGATAGTGGCGCACCATTGAAGACCCCTCTCTCTCTCTCTCTCTCTCTCTCTCTCTCTCTCTCATTACCCATTTTCTTGCTATTGTTTTGTCATTTCTGTGCCTTCCTTAGGTCCCACTTGGTTCAATTTGGTTTGGTCTCACTACGTTTTTTCCCGACAGTTTTCGTGTTTTCTGGTCATTTTCTTGTGACTTTGCGTCTTTCCTGCGTCTCTTAATTCAAAGTGATTTTTAAGCAAGCACCAGTTACTTAAAAGCTCTACGTTTTAGATTTTATCTTGTGTTTTCATTTAATTTTACGTTGAAAACTTCCTCTCACAAAATTTAGTTTTAGTTAAACTAAAAAGTGCAAAAAGAATTAACCATGAAGTTGATTGAATTGGTCAAGTTTAAGATGTAAATGGTCTTTTTTCACACCCAAGTTTGATTTAATTTGGTCGAAATAGTTTCCAATATGAAATTAAAACATGGAAAATATTCATGGCATTCTTGAAAATACAAGATAAAACAAGACATTTCAATAAAACACGAGGAGGATAGCTACTCATCCATTCTTTTTATCCGTGTCTCCTTGTGATTGTTTTGTTTGTTAGTATGGTTCTGAGGCCCTTAGTAAACTTTATTAGAGGTTTAGCCGTTGGACATGAAATCCTTCCTTTGGGATGCCACTTCGGCGATTCCGTTTCCAAATTCCTCGTTCCCCCGCTCGAATAAGTTTCTTTCTTTTTTTTTTTTTTCCTTCTTTTTTTTTAAGCCCCAACTATTGTCAATAAAAGGCCAATTTAGTCACTTCCGTCCATCTAAATTCTTGGCTTAGGTATACTCAGAAATGGGATTCTTATTAATTTTAATTATCACTATCAGGTCAATGAGAAAATTAGTGTACTAACTCATGCATCGTTATTAAATTTTTTTTCTCTTTATTTTTTATCAATACACTTTTGATTAATATAATTTTTTGACTAAAAGATATCAATCAAAAATAAAAGGAGAAAATTTAAGACTCGTGTATTTTAAAAAGTATTGGTCTCTTTTTCTCATTGTCAATTAGTCTAAACCCATATAAATTGTCCAAAAATGAGAAAAAATGAGTTCCATGAGGTTTGTTTCTAGGAATAAAAATCTTAAAACCTTATATCAAATATAGAATTACGATTAGAGATAAGGAGGAAAATAACATAATTGATAAAGAGATTAGTAAATTATAGCATATATTTTTAAAAATAGTAAATTATAGCATAATTTGATATTTTAAGTTTTAAACATTATTAAAAATCCAAAAATATCCCTAAACCTCCTTTTCCACCTCACTCATCCCCCTATTTTTTTAAAAAATAGTAAATTATAGTATATTTTTTAAAATAGGTAGATTATAGTCAAGTCCACAATGGCCAGCTCCGGTGACTGGAAACCATTTTCCAGCAACCTATGACCGTTTTTCAGTGACCAATGATTGTTTTTCGATGACCATGTAACATTGTATTTATTGATAAATACCGTATTTACTAGTAAATATCATATTTATCTGAAAATTTCGCTACCGACTCTGGCTGCCACTAAACATTGCATTTACTGATAAATATTATACTTACCAGTGAAGATAGCATATTTTAAACTATAACTGCTAAAACATTTACTGGTAAATACAATATTTATCGATATTCAAAATTATAATTAGTAAAGTATTTACAGGTAAATACAATATTTATTAGTTTCAAATCGGTAACTATTATAGTATTTTCAGACATATACAATATTTTTCAGTTATATACAGTATTTACCATATTCAATATTTTAGTAACTAAAGTATTTAATGGTAAATACAGTATTTACAGATTCTAAATTGTAACTACTAAAGTATTTATTGATAAATATAATATTTATCATATTTAAAAATGTAATTAATAAGTATTTACTTCTTGAAACTACTATAGTACTACTATATTGTTGGAAATATGGTATCCACTCAAATATCCGGTCGCCGACAATTGGTACACTGAACACCACTTCATAAAAAATAATAATAATAAAAAAGGACAAACTATCAAAATTTTAAGATAATATTTAATTCATGAGTTTAAAATTATAATTAATAATTTTAATTTTTA
Organism: Morus alba; assembly: GCA_012066045.3. NCBI lineage: Eukaryota > Viridiplantae > Streptophyta > Magnoliopsida > Rosales > Moraceae > Morus > Morus alba. The sequence goes on from CP050227.2 coordinate 9,051,374, forward strand.
AAATTTAAATTTTTTATAAAAAAACATTATAATAGAATAAAAATGATGATCCTAAGTCAATAAATTCTCAAACAAACGTCACTTAAATAAACAATTGAACAACATCGTATAGAACAGTGATAAAAAGAAGTGGAGAACAAATCCTTGCCTCTTCACACTTAGAAAATATTGTTCATTGAGTTCTTTCTCATGAAAAAATATGGCAAGTGCCAAAGATCTATGAACTCACTCTCTAATAGCATAATAAAGTCTATTTCCACAGTTCGAAAGTTCGATATCAATTTCAGTTTTTGAATAAGTGGGCAATGTCAGGATCATCAAGTCCACACCCAACCAACCATTCAAGCACATGTACTCTATGTAATGATCAGGTGGCCATCATGGCTTAAAACAGAAAAATGCATAAATCATAAAAGGAAAAAAGGTGGCAAACGGCCGTCAATCTCTCAGATCTCCAGCGACAACCAATTGGCGAATCGGGAGACGCGACATCTTCTGCAGATTGACGATCTGCAGAACTCGTTCGCTAAGACGATCTTCGGAGCCCGACTAGAAAACAATGGTGACGAGAAGACGATCTACTAATATCTTCGCAATGCCGGAATCCCAAAAGGGAGGTCGTCACAACATTGTCAGCAATTGGGAGCTCCGACTGGAAGAGGAAGAAAGGCGGGGAGATAGGACAATCAGGAGAGACAAATCCGGTAGGGAGAGTGAAGGAATCAAGAGAAGGAATCTACTAGAGAAATCAAGAGGAAGACGAAAGAAATCAGGAGGAGAGAGAGAGAACGGAAGAGAGAGGCGCAGATAAAATGTGAGGGAGAAAATTAAGGGTAAATTTAGAAAAGAGCATTCTTTTAAAAATTAAAATTTAGAATATACTAAAATTCTATAAACTTCCATAGCAAGTTTATAATATGCTATTTAGTATTGATTCTGTTTATTTTATCAATTTTAGTTTAACATTTAAATTTTATTATAGTAAAAAAATTTTAAAAACAGTCACATTTAATTTTTTTTATTATAATAATAAATTCTCACATAAAATTACATCTCAACTCAAATTAAAAAATCAAATTAATAAATTAAATGAATCCAAATTTTCTTGCGATTAGCCATAGTCTTATTCTATAATTATCCCATACGAGACATCGTCTAAAAAAAATATAATTCAATAGAAACAATGACTCAAATACTCTCCTCTTTCCATTTTGAGGCACCGTTCAATTACAATTTAGTAAACACATCTTTATGTTTTTATTGGTAGAAAAAGTTTTTTATAGAATATATATATATATATATATATATATATTGCTAGAAAAAGTTTGACCCCAACTAAAATCTGACCATGCCTAATGCCTAATGTAACATAAATCTAACTATCTCATCTCTCGACGTACACTGTTTTTAACTATTACATGTACAATGGGAATTCCTAAAAAAACAAAAAGAAAAAGAAAAAGTACAACAGGAAAAGATACGGATTCAGTTGTCATTATTGGCGTATTCACTAAATTTATTACTTCAAAGTTGTATGTCATCAGATCTAAATTTAAAAACCCGCTTAAACAGACACTGGTAATATTAAAATGTGTTCATGCACTTTTCTGGGGAAAAATCTTTGTTTGACCCTAAATGTCCTCAAAATATGAAAATGAGAAGAAGTTTTTGTCTCCTTTTGAATGTGAGAGGGTCACTATTACTCTCCCACAAGTTGACTTTTGGGAAGCAAAACCTAAATCCACTCAACAATAATTATGTTAGGCCTTGTCAAGCAGCATCAATGTTTCTGGTTGATAAATGTTTAATCAAATAGAATAACTTGATAATTAGACAAAAGAATAGAGTTCCATTTTATGTTCTTTCACGGCACTTTTTCAAGATGTTGGTGGGTCCCTCCTGCACAATATCAACCATCTTTTGAACTGATTGCTTTGATTAAGGAGGCATTTATCAACCTTAAGAAAAGGTTGGGACATCAAACTCTTGTGAGATTACCGTTTAGTTTATGGATTAGAATTATGTGATTATAATTATTTTTAATTTACGTATATTTTTTATGAGAAAAAAACGTGTATTTTTTATGAGAAAAAATATTATAACGAACCACGAATTATAATTCGAATCAAAAAACGAATCCATCTATTAAACATCAGTTAGATAATAGATTCAAAGTCAGAGAGTATTTAGAATTCTAACGTTAATGTTAAAATTATTGACATTCATTTTATGGTCCATATTGAAGGAGATTTATTTTGGGTATATGAATAGGTAATTGAAAATAGTAACTTCTCATAGTACGCATAGGAATTGATGGCGCCTTTTATTCCTTTCAATATGGTAATTCATCTGAAAGAATTATAAGCCTTTTTGTATTGACCCTCTTAATGGAAGGAGGTGAATCTATTCTATAAATAGTCTCTAGCCTAATCATATCTGATAACTTATTACCTGTGCATTTCTATCTGTAAGGCACTCTAGAAGTGGAATAGACTGGAAGATATGAGGTGCTGAGTTTTCTTTTCTTCTTGATCAACTATGGCTGGAGGTTACATCTTTGTCTTTCCTATTTTATTTTATAACAAAGCGTTCTTACGAAAAGGGATACATATGACTTAATATAAGGAAACAAAAAATTACGAGAGTACAAAATATTAAGTGTAGAGAAATCGGCTTCAAGGTTAGTTTGGATATTTTATATTTGTAAATTCGTTGTCCTGGTTTTTTCATAATAAAAGAGACGTCAATCTTAAATTAATTAGATAGGTTAGATTAGAGAAAATAAAGAGAGTTATGAGGCGTGCGATTTTTAACTTCTTTTTATCATAACAAATTATTATAATTTATAAAAGAAAATGTAATTATATATTGAAGCGATCCTTTACAAATTTTACATGTTTATTTTTTATTAGATTTCTTTTCTGCAAATTTTCTTGCTTTTGATAATATAAAATTAGCGCATCTAATTCTTAATAGAAAATTATATATTCATTGAAGCATATTTACTCTAGTTGAACATATTCAACAGATTATTATTGTTGATCAGAAATAATAATAATAATAATAATAAATAACTAAATAAAATAAAAGTAAAAATAAAAAAAGGAGAATAGAAAGAGAGAGAGCACTCCAAGTCTCCAACTTTGAAAGTAACATATAGAGGCCATCAATGGAACTTTGAAAAATCACGGGTATAAATCCCAACTTTGAGCTTTGAAAGCAACACACCAACAAAACAAAGCAGGCTTGTTTGAGGATTGAGATTTCAAATGTCAAATTAACAATCATAAGTTATCCAACAAAATCATATTCATATAAACTTGCTTAAGAGAACAATGCTAAGAATTTGATATATTTAACACTCAGTTTAATGTCAAAAAACAAAAGTATAAATAGCTGTTAAAATATAGATATATATATATATATATATATCTATAATAACATGATAACTTAACCGTTTCAATGCTTCCTAACAGGAAAAAAAAAAAAAAAAAAAAAAAAAAAAGAAGAGCAAAAGAGCAAATTTCTGCTCGGTCGAGTACTTCCAGTTGCTGAGCTTAGCAACGTAAGAAATTTAAGTGCTTTGAAGCTTCCCAACAAAATAAAAGAGCTTTTTACGGTAAGATTACTCTGAATTGCAATGTTTGTTCCAAAAATCAAATCTAAACAAGTTCTCTTTTTTGCGTTATGTTTTGAATTGAGAATCTATTTGAGTTTGTATTTGAGTAGGTCAAAACTTGAATTTATATTTAGATAATATTTAATAAAAACTCGATAGTGATGAAAATTTTAATAGGACATATAGATAGGGTTTTATTCATCTCTTTGTTATGAATGCATAGAAAAAAAATCATCTCAATCAGAATTAAAACGAAAAAGTTATGGTGTTTTTAAGAATAGAAAAAATATTATTCATTAACTTGAGTCTGAGTTTAAGAACTTGAGTTGAAAGGAGAACTTGAAATCAGATTTTAGTCCCAAACTCAAGTTAAAATTTGAGTTTAAACTCAAATTTAAACTCAAATTTTATAAAAGAATATGAATTTAAATAAAATTGTAACTTAACTTGAGTTTAAATTTTTTTTGAGTTTTGATCTAAAAGAACAACCCTAATATTTGGCCATCTTTTTCGAGAAAAAAAAGTACATACTCCATAAGGTAACTTTAATATCTTAGATATTTTCTTGTGAATTGAGTAGTATAAGCGTGAAGTTTACACCATTGGTGGCATAAATGTGAAGTGTTGAGTTTTATTTTTGTATGAGAAAACTGGTGAATTTATTTTTGAATATATTGTTCTAAAGTTTTTATCATTTATTCTTGATTAATATTTTTTTATTAATTTAATTCTTTAATTAAAAAATATTAATCAAGTGTAAAAAGACCCGTGCATTCTAAGACTATTCATCTCTTTTTCTATTCGTGTATTTTCTCTCTTTTATCTCATCTAAATTTTTAAACAGTTGGGCTCCCCTGTTCACCCCATGGAGGCCCACGCTCATCACAAAGGCCCATAAGCAACTTTTCATAACCACGTTGGTACATCAAACATCTGTTTTTGCTTAGCAAAACACAAGGGAAATTATGGCGCTGAGAAACCCGGGCGGTGTAAAGGCCGCAATCAGAGAAATCCTCTCTCTCTTTAAAGAGGGAAGCGTATTCCGCGATGCAACTTTCTTAGCCACTAACTGCTTCTGCGGCTTCCACGTCATCAACACCCACCTGATCACTGTAGCTCTGGTAAGTCCTCCCTCATACAATCCCCGCCCCTTCTAAACAGCCGGCATGCGAAATGACCAAAAAGGACAAACTCTAATAATCCTGTGTGTGCAGACCCACGGTCCCAGCATGCTCCCGACTCTTGATCTCGCAGGCAATCTGGTCCTAGCCGAGCGCATATCGACCCGGTTCGGGCTGGTGGCCCCGGGCGATATCGTCCTCTTACGGTCGCCTGAGAATCCGAGGAGCGTCGTGACCAAGCGCTTGATTGGCTTGGAAGGAGACTCTGTTACCTACTTTGTGGAGCCTGGGAAGAGTGATAGGCGTGAGACCCTTGTGGTATGAAAACAAATATTTTGAGCTTTTTGGTTGATGGGTTTATCCAATTTTCGTTTTTGATTTGGAAAAGTTTTAACCGTTTGCGTTGTATATAGGTTCCTGAATTTCTCTTTTTTGGTCCACCAAGTGTTTGATCTTTTGTCAAGTTTTTTTGTACAATTTATTTGGTTTTGATAATTGTTTTCGGTTTATGCATTACGGGTTTTAGGTGGCTTTTCATTAGTTATGTTTGGTTTTTGAGTTTAATTACTTTGTAATTCGTGTGTGTGTGTGTGTGTGTGTGTGTGTGTGTATATAAAGGTTCCCAAGGGACATGTTTGGATAGAGGGAGACAATATGTATGTTTCAAAGGATTCAAGGAAATACGGGGCGGTTCCTTATGGTCTTCTCGAAGGAAAAATCTTCTGGAGGGTATGTGCTCTTTCCTTTGTGTCATTCTCTTTTTTCAAACATTTTACTATTTACCATGCATTGACTAGGTAACCAATTCTTATGGTATAACATAAATTAGTTTTCATATTCTTAGATTGTAGATATCAGATATTGTCTCTTTTTTAGATTGCCTTGAAGTTTTGTTTGGACTCTAATCATCTTACAAGAAGAAAAAACTCATTTCTTTTACCTTTTGGGTTTAATAGATATGGCCTCCTAAAGATTTTGGTTCATTGAGGAATAGAAGCGTGAAGGATTCAGCCTCGGATAAGGTACAATCACTAAGCACGTTTCATGTTCAGCTATAATCCGAACATTATGTGAGCATTTTCTTGTAACCCGAACAACGAACCACCCTGTTGGGACGTCTTGAATCGGAGACATTTTGGCAAAGAATTCAAGCATCGTGCCACCCATTTTGGCAGGTTTCCTGGTGGTTGTTGTTAAGTTTTTCTCATCTTGGAGTGTATTTTCTAATCATGACATATTATGCTTTGGTGCGTAATCCGGAGACTGTATCCTGAAGCTGCTTTTAGTATCCTAGTATAGAAATTTTATTAAGTTCGTGTTTTCTGGAGCAAAAGGAGTTAGAATTTGATGATAATTTGACTTGTGTGCAGGGTTTGTCTTCAGCTGAAGGAATCTCAAAAGTCTAGAAAAGACATTTGAAGCTCAAAACTTTAAAAAATTTTAGGAAATATCAGGGTTCTTGTGCCTGACTAATCCTGGTGTGAGTACAAATCATAAATTGAAGCATATTCCGCGGCTAAAATTTTGCAAAGATTGGATGAAGGCGCCTCCAATAGAGTTGTTTTACATCAATGCATTTTCAGTTTTTTCGTTAACATTTCCGTTACGAGCTTAACTCAGGGTTTTTAGGAGCACATGCTTAATTCTGATATCCGGTTTCAAGGTGAAACGTGAAACTTTCACCCTTTACATGGTTAGTAATTGCTAGTGATTAGATAAAATCATTTCATGTTCTACAGGAGTGATTTTCACTATGCCTAGATGGGCAATTTGATTGGACCAAACGTATTTGTATTGCGCGTGCTTATTTATTCATTTTATCCTCTCTTTCTAAATGAGTACTAAGTACATGATTCTATTTCTTCTTACCAAACGATTTGTAGCTATGAGTTGGGATCAATTGGCCCTTCTGCACTTCACTTTTCAGGTTCAATGGTGAAAAATCGCTGCAGCGCAATATCTCAATTTCAAATGTGCTTCAAGGAAACGACTATCTCAGACAACTGAGAATCGTCTTAAACAAAATGTGGATGCATATTTGGTAATCCAGGATAATTGATTGGAACATGTTGGGTTCTTATGAAATATGATGCATAGCAAAGTCCTGCACATGGATAAGTAAAATTGTAGTGGATTCCATGTTGTGTTTTCTCTAGTCCATGTTAGAGAATTCACATGTCATGTTTAACCAAGTCAAACCATTTTCTTTTTTTTTTTTTGATAAAATTGTTGAACTTTTTCTTTAAAGTATATAAGTTTGAATTTTTACTCTTTTACTCTTGATTAGTACCATTTTGTTGATATAGTTATTTGATTAAAAAAAGTATTAATAGTAAGGAATAAAAATCAAGATCCATGCACTTTTAAGAGAAGTGCATTTGTCAAGATTTCTCCTTTCTTTTTTCAAAATTAAGGACTACCCAATTATGTCCTAAAATTACTACTTAATGAGAAAAAGTAAACAAAAATCTTGTATTTAAGAGATGATATGTATCTGTCCCTTCAACTAAGGAACATGGAATTTTTTTTTTCTTTTTTCATTCTAATTCAAGCAAAGTTAACCATAACAAAGAACTGGGATATCAGAGAAAAAAGGCTACAAAACAGAAGCAGATTCACATTCAATCAACTATTAGAAAAAACACAAAAATTTCTATAACATGAAAAGATCGCTTGTGCATATTGGTACTATTTACATGCCTGAAACCGAAATGTAAATTTAATAGTCAAAACCATGGCATTGGCAACCTTACGGCTAAACTCCAAATGCCTGTTGAGAAGGTATATTCATCAGCCTCTTTCATTCTCATCTTTCATGTCTCCCAAGCTGTTACGCTGATAAAGATTGTTCATCCGAATCTAGCGTGCAAGTATAAATTTAAAAGAACGCAGAACATACTTCGCATACATAAACCATGTCATATAGGGCTTGCTCTTGATATCTGCACGTCCAAGCTCTTGGTTAGAAGCTGCCTCGTCTTCGCATACAATAATGTAAAATCAAAAGTCGGAAGTGGTTGGTTTTTTATGGTTTAACGTCAGCCATAAAGCAAATGAAGACTTTCATTTCCTTGCAAATAAGCAAGGTTTCAATGAAAGACCGTCACATGATCACACAAAAATTCTGGCTCAGCTGTGAAGCGAATCGATAATTATTCTTTTCTGATGAGCCTTCCTCAATTTACACTGTTCTAAACTTGGATAAATCCCATATTCCGTGGAAGTCAGAATTCATATTACAACTTTTTACATTGCTATAATGCTCCGCCACAGTCCCCTTCACAGCTTTAGTATTCGAAACCCATTACAACATTTCTTTTACAGCCGCTATCACAATTAACAGAGACCAATTATTACGACATTTGAAGTGGGACTGCGGCTACCTAATACTCTGTTTCATTAACATGTGCTTACATTTTAAGAAAGAGTCTTTTCATAATTTGATTTTCTATGAACAATCGAAACGAATTTCCTCTGCTTCATTCAATGGTTTATGCATGTCAGCGTGAACGCAAGCAGGCGTTAAAGTGAAGGTTTAAAGCTTAAAGTCATTTCATTTTCTGTACAAAAGGTCAGTACATCTATCCTTGTTCTGTACTCTAAAAATCAAAGAAATAATGTAAAAGAACACAAAAAAAAAAAAAAGAAGAAAATGCAGACCTGATTACTCACGCTTGTTACTGTTGTCCAGCGCTGAGGGTTTTGTATTGCAGCCGAACCGTCACTTATGAAAGTTAATGTAGCTGATTCTTCTTGAACGTTAGTCGTTACTAGGGGCGGTACTTCTCTCATGACCCACAATAGGAAGGCTGAGGGGATTGAAAAACCTGGAGCCATAAACAATGAAAAACTAATCAAGCAAGGTTATTTTCTGTCGGTAAATTAGGAATGATTGGCTGTCCTATTGCTGTATATGACTGAATGTAGAGTAATTATGTAGGAGGATTGTTAGCTGATTCAGAATAATTTCCCTAAAGTCATGGGATTAGTGTTTAAGCAGTTTCCTTCTTTTTTGGTTTGTTTCTTTATTTGTTTTATTTCCCTTTATTTATATATGAAGTTATTGAATGAGAAATAAGAAATTTCTTTTCTCTTCTCTAAAAGCCTACATGATATCAGAGCCACGACTCTTACCAAAAAAAACCCTAGAAATTCTTCTTCAATTCTGCCCTAGATCGACTATAGGCAAGTGATGACCAGTTCAAGTGGTACTACGGCAGAGGATGCACAATCACATGGTACATCACCGGCAACCAACGGAGGAGAAGCAACCAGCGGCGGAGGAGCGACCAGCAGTGGCGAAAGTGTCTTTGGTTCGAATATGTCCTTCCAATTAACAAACCATAGACTGAATGGCCAAAATTATTTGGCGTGGGCTCAATTAGTAAAACTGGAGATTGATGGCAGAGGGAAGCTCGGCCATTTGACTAGAGAAACGACTAGGCCTGCTGCAGGAGATCCAAAACTGGCGACATGGAGGTATGCAAATTCCTTAGTCACAGCTTGGCTAATTAATTCAATGGAACCAGCCATTGGAAAGCCGCACATGTTCTTACTGACAGCCAAGGATGTGTGGAATGCAGTTTGTGAGATATACTTAGACATTGAAAATTCCTCCCAAATTTTCGAATTGAAAACAAAATTATGGAAAGCCAAGCAAGGAGACCGGAATGTTACCATGTTTGACAACGAGCTTGTGACCTTGTGGTAGGAGTTAGATCTTTGTTATGAAGATGATTGGGAGTGTCCGAATGATAGTGTTCGACACAACAAAAGAGAAAAGAGCGATCATTCTTATGTCTTTCTTGCAGGTTTGAGCCAAGAATTGGACGAGGTTAGAGGCCGGATATTGGAAGAAAAACTCTGCCCTCTATCCGAGAGGTTTTCTTTGAAATTAGGAGAGAAGAGATGAGGCGAAAAGTGATGATTGGGAAAGCCAAACCAAAGGAAGAAGGGTCATCGCTCTTGTCCAGAGGAACCGAAGTTGAGGGAGATAGGAGGTATAGCAAAATAAGGCCTTGGTGCGATCACTGTAAACGACCATGGAACACTCGGGAGACGTGTTGAAAAATCCATGAAAAGCCGAACAAGTGGAAGAAAAAACCACCTGGAGATGATCGTGTCTCCCATGCCAATACGACTGAATCAGGGCCCGAAATCTCCTCTAGAACGCAGCCATTCACAAAGGAACAGATTGAGCAAATCTATAAAATTCTGCAGCCTCAAAATTTCTCTAAACTCAAATCCTTCTTATTCTCTGGTTCAGAAAGGTAACCTTCTAGTTGCGTGTTAGGCCCCCTGTTACGTTGGTCTATTCTCGGAGGAAGGGGCGTGGGGCAATTGTACCAGACAAGGGGGTAGGAAATGGAAATATGGGAAATATGGGAAAGGAGAGCTAATGTGGCAAGCTGGTTAGGAATTTGTTAGCTGGGAGAGCATATCTAGGGAAGGAGGGGGAACGAGAGAGCTTGTCTGTTAATTGGGAATTCTGTTAGCAGATCTTGGGAGGAAGGAGAACCTCAAATTCTCCATTGTTCTAGTTTTTCTTATGTTCTTATTTTCATGGCTGTAATTCCTCTCTTCGGAGAGACAGAAGAGTAAATTAATAAAAGGAACTTGACCCATTTTCAAGTATTTCTCTCTGAGTTTGTGTCTGTGTTAGTTTGGGAAGAGGGGATCCTAACATTTTGGTATCAGAGCATGATGATCCATGGAAGAGAACTCCGGTGCACGAACCCAGACGGAGGAGGTAGCATGGCTGGAACAGAGGATGGATTCCTTTTATGAGGCATTACAGATCGTTGAACCCTTGACTGAACCTCTGCTTGAGTTGCAGGAAGACGTGAGGGAGATGGGTGCTCAGTTGGATGACGTGCAAGGGTCGGTACGGCAACTGGAGGCTATGCTCCACCGGCAGGCGGAGTTCTTACAGAGAAATCCACCACCTCCTCCAAGATTTGAAGTGTTTCCGCCAAGGATGTAGGATGGGCGGCGGCCGGTCCCACACGTTCGGCCGGTTTCACCACCCCCAGTCCTGCGTGAGGAGGAACCCTGGTGTTTCGGGCACAAGTGGCAGTGGAAATCGCCCCCGGGCCCAAGTGGACGAGTGGAGCACCGAAGACGTTAGTTAGAGTTACCCATATTTAACGGCGAGAATCCTCAGGGATGGGTATTCCGGGCTGACAGGTATTTCGTTGTTAACAACGTAGAGGATGAGCAAGTGGTGGCGGCGTCGGTGTGCATGGAGGGGAGAGCATTGGGTTGGTTCCAATGGGCCGACGCCCAAGATTTTTTCGGATCGTGGAGGGAGTTACGAGCGGCGGTGCTGCGGAGATTTGGTCGGGGAAGAGAGGTCAATCCAATTGAGCAACTCATGGCACTCCGGCAGCCCGGGATGGTGGCTGACTTCCGGGACGAGTTTGAGGGAACAGCGGCCCAGATGAGGGAAGTGCCCGATGCCATCTTCAGAGGGGCTTTCCTTCATGGGCTTATGGAGGATATTGGGGTTGAGTTGAAAATGCACAAGCCCGTTAGCCTACATGATATGATGGATTTGACCCAGCAAGTACAGGCCTGCAACGAAGCAGCAAAGAGAGTCATGAGGTTCCAGGCGGGCCGTGGGCTCAGGACTGATGCCTGGAAAAGGGTTGGGGGCCCATTTCAGGGCACGAATCATACTCTGCCCTCCCAAGAGAGCCCCCTTCGATCCAAGGATCCAAATGAAGCGGTGGGAGTACATGGACTACGAAGTGGGATGGGTGCAGGGCAGAGCTCTGCATTGGTGGGAACTTCAACATCTCGCGGCCTCACGGAGGAGGAAATCCAGCAGCGACGAGCTCGGGGCTTGCATTTCAAGTGCGACGAAAAGTTGAGCCCGGGCCACCGTTGCAAGAACAGGCAATTACAGATGCTGATTTTGGCGGACATGAATGGGACGTCCAAGGAGGAGGAGGGCGCCGTTCAGGAGCAACCATGGAGGAGGAGTTGGACAAAGGAAGTCTAGATGACAAGGTGGATCTGTCCCTAAACTCCTTGCGCGTTATGTCGTCCTCCAACACGCTAAAGCTGCGAGGCAGAACTAGTGGCCGAGAGGTTGTGTTGTTGGTGGACAGTGGGGCTACTCATAGCTTCATCTCGGGAGTGGTAACAACGGAGCTGAAATTGCCAATGGACCCCACGGTAAGTCACAACATCTTAGTGGGCAATGGGCTCAATTTTAAATAGCGTGGGGTATGTAGGACGGTTCAGGTGTGGATTCAGGGGCATAGGGTTAAGGAGGACTTTTTCCCCTTCAACTTAGGTGGGGCGGATCTGGTCCTGGGGGTAACATGGTTGAGTACTCTAGGGGAAGTGAGGGCCGACTGGTCTAAGTTCCTATTGAAGTTGAGTTCCTTAGTGAGGACGTTGTTACCAGAAGGAGCCGGGGTGTTGGTGGAAGTGTGTGAACTCTCGGTGCAAGGAAGGGACAATAGCGATAGGGAGGTGCCAGAAGAGGTGAGGTCAGTGGTGAGCGACTTTGAAAGAAAGAGTGTTCCAAAGTCCTACAGAGTTGCCTCCTCACAGGGAACGAGACCACTGAATTGTTCTGAGGGAGGGGGCCGACCCCCCGAATGTTCGGCCCTATCGATATCCGCAAGTACAGAAAGGGGAAATAGAGCGTTTGGTGACGGATATGTTGTCCTCGGGCATCATTCAGCCGAGCAGCAGCCCTTATTCGAGCCCGGTCATTCTGGTTAAAAAGGATGGCAGTTGGCGGTGCTATGTAGACTACCGCACGCTCAACCAAGTCACAATCCCGGATAAGTTTCCTATTCCGTTGATTGATGAGCTGTTGGATGAGTTACACGGGACTGTGGTGTTCTCTAAACTGGATTTGCGAGCGAGTTATCACCAGATTCAGGTGCATGAAGCGGATGTGGAAAAGACTGCTTTCCAGACTCATGAGGGCCACTACGAGTTCCTCGTCATGCTCTTCGGGTTGACGAATATTCTAGCCACCTTTCAAGCCCTCATGAATAGGATTTTTCGGCCTTACCTCAGGAAGTTCGTTCTTGTATTCTTTGATGATATTTTGGTGTACAACTATTCGTGGGAGGAACATTGCCAGCACTTGGCCACTGTCTTTGGTGTCTGTAGCGTGAGAAGTTGTTTGCTAATAAGAAGTATAGTTTCCAACAACGGCGGTTAGAGTACCTGGGCCACCTTATTTCGGCGCAAGGGGTAGCGGTCGATCCTTCTAAAATTCAGGCTATCACGGCATGGCCCCCCCTACACAATGCCCGAGAAGTGTGTAGGTTCCTAGGGCTCCCGGGATATTACAGGCGGTTTGTGAGGGGTTATGGCATCCTCGCAAGGCCCTTAACGGAGTTGCTTACAAAGAAGGGCTTTGTTTGGACCGACACTGCACGCCACGCCTTTGAGGCACTTAAGCCCGCTATGACACAACTCCTGGTATTAGAAATGCCGGATTTCACTAAAACCTTTGTGCTCGAAACGGACGCATCCGGCGAAGGCTTAGGGGGGATTCTGATGCAGGAGGACAGGCCTCTTGCGTTTTTCAGCAAGGCCCTCGCCCCCGCTTCCCGCGTAAAGTCTGTTTACGAAAGGGAGCTCATGGGGGTGGTGTTGGCAATTCAAAAATGGAGACACTACTTACTGGGGCGACATTATGTAGTCCTAACTGATCAACAAAGTTTGCGGTATCTCATGGGTCGGCGCCAACTTCCTCCCGACTAGCTACGGTGGGTGTATAAGCTGTTCGTCTATGACTTTGAGGTACAATACAAGCTCGGAGTGGCCAATAAGGTGGCTAACGCGCTTTCAAGGTGGGGAGACTGGCCGGATGTTACTCTTTGTGCTTTCACCATGCCCCAGGCTGGGGATTTGGAGACCATCTGTTTGGAGCAACGGGGCCACAACCATTTCTAAGCTCAAAGACGGCGAGTTCATGGATGGCTATTTGTTAAAAAAATGGCCAATTATTCTTAAAGAACCGGCTGGTCCTGGTAGCAAATTCTCCTTGCATTGCTCGGATGGTTCATGAGTTCCACGATTTATCCATGGATTTTCGCCAGCAGGCCTCTTGCAGCCTTTACCTATTCTGGACTTGGTTTGGGACGATGTATCCATAGATTTTGTCGGGGGCTTGCCTAAGTCCGGTGGGTTTGACACCATCTTGGTGGTCGTGGATCGTGTGTCGAAATATGCCCATTTTTGCCTATTGGCTCGCCCATATTTGGCCAAACAAGTGGCTGTAGTGTTTGTCTCACACGTTAAGCTTCATGGGGTTCCACGATCCATAGTAAGTGATAAGGACGCGATCTTTATGAGTGGATTTTGGCGCGAATTATTCAAATTGCAAGACACTAAGTTGTGTACCAGTTCCTCTTATCATCCGGAATCTGATGGACAAATAGAGGTTGTTAACCGCTGCTTAGAGGGTTATTTACGGTGCTTTGCAGGGGATAAACCGCAGTTGTGGGCTTCGTTTTTGCCATGGGCTGAATACTGGTTCAACACAACCTTTAATGCCTCGTCCAAATTCACCCCCTTTCGCATTGTCTACGGCTGAGACCCTCCCACCCTTTTTCGCTTTCAGGACACTCCTAGCACGGTGGCTGCATTGGAGGACTAGTTGGCTCTTCGCAATGAAATGTTGGACTTGTTGAAATCTCATCTCTTGCTAGCCCAGCAGTGTATGAAGAAATTTTCGGATAGCCGACGCAGGGAACTAAATTTCGACATCAGGGAGGATTCTGCTTAAACTACGGCCCTACCATCTTAAGTCCTTGGCTCGACGCAAGAATGAGAAGCTCGCTCTGCGTTTCTATGGACCATTTGAAGTTTTGGCTAAGATCGGTCCCGTAGCGTACCGTTTGGGCCTGCCGGATACTGCTCGCATCCACCCAGTTTTTCATGTCTCTCAGTTGAAACCTTTTAAGGGCCCAGCCTCCAAGGTGCAGCCTTTACCAGAGCAGTTGTCCGCAGACTTGGAATTGTGCGTCCACCCGGAGGTAGTTCTAGAGTCTCGGGTGGTAGTGGTGGGTGGCCGTGAAGAGCAGCATGTACTCATTCAATGGCAGGGCCTACCCAAGTGGGAGTCTACTTGGGAACCGTTGGCTGCGATTCGCTTACGATTCCCTACTTTCAACCTTGAGGACAAGGTTGTCCTCTGGGGGGGGATTATTGTTAGGCCCCCAATTACATTGGTCTATTCTCGAAGGAAGGGGCGTGGGGCATGTACAAGACAAGGGGGGTAGGAAATGGAAATATGGGAAGGAGAACCTCGAATTCTCCATTGTTCTAGTTTTTCTTATGTTCTTATTTTCATGGCTGTAATTCCTCTCTTTGGAGAGACAGAAGAGTGATTTAATAAAAGGAACTTGACCCATTTTCAAGTATCTCTCTGAGTTTGTGTTTGTGTTAGTCTGGGAAGAGGGGATCCTAACATTGCGTCCTGTTTTAGTGTCAATTCAAATGATTCTTGAATAATTGTTTCGGGGCAATAGATCACATGACCGGTTCCTCTAAACTATTTTCATCCTATAGTCCGTGTGCAAGAAATCAAAGAGTGAAAATAGCATATGGTTCTTTCTCAAAGAATAGCGGGAAAAGGATCAATTGTTATTTCTCCTTGTTTTACACTCCATAATTTCCTCCATGTTCCCAAGTTTTCATGTAACTGTTGTCAATCAAGAAACTAACAATTGATCAAAACTGTCAAAGCTAATTTTTCTTCATCTAGTGTCAATTTCAAGATTTGACCATGGGGAAGATGATTGGCAATGCTAGGCAAGTTGGAGGTCTCTATTTCTTCAAAGATGGTTATGACTTGAGCAAGCAATCCCAAAAGACTTGTCTCAATTCTATTTCAATTCTTAGTGAAAATGAAATTGTTGACCATGGGGGGATTATTGTTAGGCCCCCAATTACATTGGTCTATTCTCGAAGGAAGGGGCGTGGGGCATGTACAAGACAAGGGGGGTAGGAAATGGAAATATGGGAAGGAGAACCTCGAATTCTCCATTGTTCTAGTTTTTCTTATGTTCTTATTTTCATGGCTGTAATTCCTCTCTTTGGAGAGACAGAAGAGTGATTTAATAAAAGGAACTTGACCCATTTTCAAGTATCTCTCCGAGTTTGTGTTTGTGTTAGTGCGGGAAGAGGGATCCTAACATTGCGTCCCTGTTTTAGTGTCAATTCAAATGATTCTTGAATAATTGTTTCTGGGGCAATAGATCACATGACCGGTTCCTCTAAACTATTTTCATCCTATAGTCCGTGTGCAAGAAATCAAAGAGTGAAAATAGCATATGGTTCTTTCTCAGCAATAGCCGGAAAAGGATCAATTGTTATTTCTCCTTGTTTTACACTCCATAATTTCCTCCATGTTCCCAAGTTTTCATGTAATCTGTTGTCAATCAGTAAACTAACAATTGATCAAAACTGTCAAAGCTAATTTTTCTTCATCTAGCTGTCAATTTCAAGATTTGACCATGGGGAAGATGATTGGCAATGCTAGGCAAGTTGGAGGTCTCTATTTCTTCAAAGATGGTTATGACTTGAGCAAGCAATCCCAAAAGACTTGTCTCAATTCTATTTCAATTCTTAGTGAAAATGAAATTGTTGACCATGGGGGATTATTGTTAGGCCCCAATTACATTGGTCTATTCTCGAAGGAAGGGCGTGGGGCATGTACAAGACAAGGGGGTAGGAAATGGAAATATGGGAAGGAGAACCTCGAATTCTCCATTGTTCTAGTTTTTCTTATGTTCTTATTTTCATGGCTGTAATTCCTCTCTTTGGAGAGACAGAAGAGTGATTTAATAAAAGGAACTTGACCCATTTTCAAGTATCTCTCTGAGTTTGTGTTTGTGTTAGTCTGGGAAGAGGGGATCCTAACATTGCGTCCTGTTTTAGTGTCAATTCAAATGATTCTTGAATAATTGTTTCTGGGGCAATAGATCACATGACCGGTTCCTCTAAACTATTTTCATCCT
Source organism: Morus alba (assembly GCA_012066045.3). Lineage (NCBI taxonomy): Eukaryota > Viridiplantae > Streptophyta > Magnoliopsida > Rosales > Moraceae > Morus > Morus alba. The sequence goes on from CP050227.2 coordinate 9,068,113, forward strand.
ATAGTCCGTGTGCAAGAAATCAAAGAGTGAAAATAGCATATGGTTCTTTCTCAGCAATAGCCGGAAAAGGATCAATTGTTATTTCTCCTTGTTTTACACTCCATAATTTCCTCCATGTTCCCAAGTTTTCATGTAATCTGTTGTCAATCAGTAAACTAACAATTGATCAAAACTGTCAAAGCTAATTTTTCTTCATCTAGCTGTCAATTTCAAGATTTGACCATGGGGAAGATGATTGGCAATGCTAGGCAAGTTGGAGGTCTCTATTTCTTCAAAGATGGTTATGACTTGAGCAAGCAATCCCAAAAGACTTGTCTCAATTCTATTTCAATTCTTAGTGAAAATGAAATTATATTTTGGCATTTGGCATTTTAAATTAGGTCATCTAAGTTTCTATTATATGAGACATCTGTTTCCAAAGCTTTTAATGAATAAAAATCCATCTTCATTTCAGTGTGAAATTTGTGAAATTGCCAAACATCGTCGAGCATCCTTTCCAGCACAACCTTATAAGGCCACATAACCCTTTACTATGATTCATAGTGATGTGTGGGGGCCTTCAAGAATAAAAACAAAAACTGGAAAAAAATGGTTCATAACTTTTATTGATGACCATACTCGGATTACATGGGTATTTTTACTTAATGAAAAATTGAATACTGAAAATGTGTTTAAAGATTTTTATAAAATGATTCAAACACAATTTCATACTCATATTCAAGTTTTCAAAAGTGATAATGGCAAAGAATATTTAAATAAGATTTTAGGAAGGTTTTTTGTTGAAAAGGGTATTGTCCACCAAAGTTCATGCAATAATACTCCTCAACAAAATAGAATAGCAAAGAGGAAAAATAAACATATTTTAGAAGTTGCAAGATCTTTAATGTTTTCAACAAAAGTTCCTAAATACTTATGGGGTGAAGCTATTCTTACAGCTACATATTTGATCAATAGGATGCCTTCAAAAGTTTTAAAATTTCAAACCCTTTGAATTGCTTTAAAACATGTTTTCCTTCCTCTCGACTCTCACATGATCTCCCACTTAAAGTGTTTGGGTGTACTGCATTTGTCCATATTCATGATATTAATCGAGGAAAACTTGATCCTAGAGCAAAAAAATATCTTTGCCGGTTATCTTTCAACCCAGAAGGGATACAAATGTTTTGATCCAATATCCCAAAATTTTTTTGTCTTTGTGAATGTTAACCTTCTTTGAAGATAAACCATTTTTCAGTTTGACTCATCTTCGGGGAGGGGACATCTAGTGAAGATTCAGATTCGACTTTTGGTTGGTTGTTAGATGATTTTTTACCCAATGTTCATAAGGAAATTGATGAAACTGAAAATGGTGTGGATGTATTTCATGATTCTATTTCAAAAAACTGCGATGTCTCAACTAAAGGAAATAAGGATTCTTCTTTTGTGCCCTTGGAAAATAAAATTCATGAAAGGATTGAAATGTGTGCGAGGCAAGGTGGTCATCGTTATAAAGGGATGGTCTATTCAAGGAAGTATCCAGAACAACAGAAAAGAACCAACTTGGAGCATGGTCAAGAAACTAACTCGAGGACAAATCCTGAGGTTGAGGATCAGTCAGGTAAGTCTCAGTCCGAATCAAGTCCCATCGAGTCTGTGTCTTCTGAACCAGCTTCTATATCAAAGTCAGATGAAACTTTAAATTTGCCCATTGCTCTTAGGAAGGGAGCTAGAACTTGTACTAATCACCCATTGTATAATTTTCTACCTATCAGAGTCTGTCTCCATCATTTTGAGCTTTTACTTCAAAATTGTCTTGTGTTGTTATTCCTAAGAACATATAGGAGGCTCTAAATGTTCCTGAATGGAAGGAGGTGGTTCTTCAGGAGATGAGAGCTCTTGAGAAGAATAGGACGTGAGAGAAAGTGGACCTTCCAGCAAAAAAAACACCAGTTGGGTGTAAGTGGGTGTTCACCATAAAATACAATTCTGATGGGTCACTAGAGAGATACAAGGCTCGATTGGTTGATAAGGTGTTTACACAAACTTATGGCATTTATTAGTCAGAAACTTTTTCACCAGTTGCTACGTTGAATACTGTAAGAGTGCTACTTTCTATTGCAGTTAACCTAGATTGGTCTCTACATCAATTGGAAGTCAAGAATGCCCTCCTAAATGAAGATTTAGAAGAGGAAGTGTACATGGAAGCTCCCCCGGGATTTATTGAAAGCTTTGGGGAAAAATGTTGCAGGTTGAGGAAGTCTTTATATGGACTTAAACAATCTCCAAGGACCTGGTTCGATAGATTTGCAAGATTTGTAAACACTCAAGGTTTCTCATAGGGGCAGGTTGATCATACCTTGTTTATCGCAGAAGGAAGAATTGCAGTTTTGATTGTCTATGCATACGACATTATCCTTACTGGTGATGATCTTGAGGAAATGGATAAACTGAAGAAGAGCCTCTCTACTGAGTTTGAGATCAAAAATCTAGAACCGCTTAGATACTTCCTTGGAATGGAAATTGCTAAGTCTAAAAAAGGTATGGTAGTTTCCCAATGGAAGTATATCCTAGATTTGTTGGAAGAAACGGGAATGAGTAGTTGTAAACCGTCAGACACTCCTATGGAATTTAACTGAAAGCTTGGGGAGGTTAAGGAAGGAGTTTCTGTAGACACAGGTCGATATCAACGCCTGGTGGGAAAGTTAATCTATTTATCCCACACTCGACCAGACATTTCTTTTGCTGGCAAGTATGGTGAGTCAGTTTATGCATTCTCCCTACGAAGAACATTTGGAAGTAATTTACAGAATTTTAAGATATTTAAAGGGAACTCCAAGGAAAGGATTATTTTTTTGGAAAAGTGATCAACGGAGGATTGAAGTCAACACTGATGCAGAGTGGACATGGTCTGTGACTGACAGGAGATCTACCTCTAGATATTGTATCTTCCTATGGGAAAATTTGGTAACCTGGAGAAGCAAAAAACCGAGTGTGGTGGCTAGGAGTAGTGCATAAGCAGAATATAGAGCAATGGCTCAAGAGATTTGTGAGATTCTTTGGTTAAAGAGAATACTGAAAGAACTTAGTAGACAAGTGGAGTTTCTGATGAAGCTGTTTTGTGACAATAAAGCAGCTATTAGCATTGCTAATAATCCAGTTCAACATGATTGGACAAAGCATATGAAGATTGATAGACACTTTATAAAGGAGAAGCTTGAAAATGGAGTCATCTATATACCTTTCCTGCCTACAACTCAGCAAATTTCCGATGTCTTCACCAAAGGGTTACGTGGGCAGAATCTTGAGTTCTTTGTAAGCAAGTTGGGCATGATCAATATCTATGCACCAACTTGAGGGGGGTGTCGGTAAATTAGGAATGATTGGTTGTCCTATTGCTGTATGTGGCCGAATATAGAGTAATTATGTAGGAGGATTGTTAGCTTATTCAGAATAATTTCCCTAAAGTCATGGGATTAGTGTTTAGGCAGTTTCCTTCTTTTTTGGTTTGTTTCCTTATTTGTTTTATTTCCCTTTATTTGTTATCTTTTGGATCATCGATATAAGGAGGCGGGTGTGTATGAAGTTATTGAATGAGAAATAAGAAGTTTCTCTTCTCTTCTCTAAAAGCCTACATTTTCATTATCACTTCTACTAAGAATATTTACTAAAGAGGAAAATAGCCATTTCTTTCTGATACAAGCAACCTGCAAGAGCAACTATTTGTGAACAAATGCACAGTTTTTATAGAAATTCGTTTCCAAGTGTAGGTCAGAACTTTGATTGAAAGGCAGCAAGTTGTCAAAGCAAAGTAATAAAATCATCTTATAACGCAAACATCTAATGGTTTGTTTTTGTTTCTTTCTGAAGACACGTAATGTTAAGCAGTGTAGATAAAGGAAATAAATCACCCTTGGTCTTGAACAGAGTTGAAATGTCTATGTCCGAATAGTGTACTTTGTGTTACTCATTAGTGTGCATAAATCCAAATAAGACTTCAAGCCACTTGAAGAAAACGTAAAAGCAGAATAAATACACTTAGCTGGACTTGATTGTTTTTGAGCTCTCCTAATGGCCAATAGCTTTAAAAAAATAAATAGTAATAAATGGAACTTCTTGCCAAGCACAAATACAAACTTCTAGAGTGCAATGAGAATGCATATAGCCACTTGAGGCAAGCTCAAGTACTTTGATACATGAGTGTGTGCCTGTGTCCACCAGGGTTCAAAAATCATTGTGATTTCACTTCTTATTTCTACATGAGAACCATAGGCCTCACACCGAATAAAAAGAAAATGAGAATGGATATAAATTAATTAAACCAAATATTGAGAGTTGAAGCAAATGTCACAAATAAGCTCCCGTACACTTCATAGACTTACAAGTCAAGTCCATAAAGCTGCTAAAGATGCAACAACAACATAATAATAAAGATTTCAAATTTAGAGGTACACATAATCACATGATTCCTTAAAAACGAAAATAAAATAAAAAAGAAAACATAGCCATATAAGTTACTTGTGTTTAAGTGAAATACTCAATAAAAAGTTAAAGCTCATTATTAGGTGAATTTTAAAGGGGTCGTCAAATGATGAATTTTGAAGGGGTCGTCAGTTCACTTACCTACAAAGTAATACAAAATTAGTAGAAGAGAAGTACGGACATTATCATTCACTTGCTCTTGATGCCGGTGATAAAGCATCTGCACCAAGAATAATCAAGAGTTAACTTTGAGAGATCTATTTGGGAAAGTTGATATTTGAGTGATATACAAACGACATTAATACCCAACAGAAAAGTACTTACTGGAATGTCAGTTAACAAGGACACAAAAGCTCTTGAAGTGAAACATATAACACAAACAGCAGCTAAACCTGCAACCTGTGAACAACATGGCTCGTGCACTAAACAATCAGATATGTTGACAAAGTTTCGAATCAAATTATTTCAGGCATCAGTAGGCTAAAGAGGGAAAATAACATCATATTTAAGAATGGAAGAACAAATTATTACCTTCCACAGCTCCGAAGAAGCTCTCTCAGTTCTGACTTTGCTCATTTTCAAGCATAGTACGATTCCTGAACACCAAAGATACAAGAAAAGAGAAAATATCCATAATAGACCAGAAGAACGTTAAAGATATTTCATTGAAAAATGAAAAAGCAAAGACGCGGAAAGAATGATCAACTTTCCAATGAACTGAATATGCTGCAAACCTAATCCCAGCCTTTACCATATTCCTTAAGAAATAATAGTGGATAAATGCAATAAAAATTATTAACAGGCTCTGTTGATAAGTCGTAACAAACAAAAACATGAAAAAAAAAAAATCCAAATGTATTCATTCGAAAGTATTTCAGGTCAGTGACTCAGCACTTCTCCTTGAGAGTTGACTAGTAACAGGAGAGGAAACAAATGCAGAATTATTCAGAACTGAAAGCAAATCAAAACCAAGTCAAATGATAGTTTCTCACCATAACATGCTAGTGCTCCTGCTAATAGAAGTGTTGCTGCTGCAAAAATATCTACATACACCTGTGCAAATGATTGAAGTCTTCTATAAATAAGAGTTCCACCATTCATATTTGAAAATGAAAATAAAATATCATGACCTTTGTGTCATCAGAATTTTGTAAGAATTCATAAAAAATTAAAAAATTAAAAAATTAAAAAAAAAATCAATGTGCCATACCCGGGCCACCATCTCAGAATCAATGGGATTTTTCCCCATCCCAATCCAGATTACCACAGCACACGCCAGCATTATAACAAACACTAGAAGAGTTACCTGATAAATAATTGTTAAGTTGATGCATTTGAGAAATGAAGCAGCAGATAAACTCCTTATATATAGATATATATATATATATATATATATATATTGCTAGAGACTAATCACTACAGTTAGGAGACAGTAATATAACAGTTACACCTAAAAACACAGGAAGAAACCATGGATTATTTCCATACCAAAATAACAATTCTTTGGCGGCTCCGAATATGGCTGAGCCGGAAAGGTAAACATCTCCAATGATTTTCTGTATTTAGTGAACTCCGTTCGTTAAATGTCTTCTGCAACAAAGATTCCTGAATGTTGCTTTCTTCCTCCTCATCATCCTCGTCGTCTGCCTGATGGCAGAGATCAACCCTATAGGAAATTTATCTTTTATAGAAACCACAGAGCGAGAAGCCATGTAACACCAAATATAGCTTATAAGAAACTAATTGCAAAATCATCAACTTGAGAAAGATAAATCAGACTTCGGTTTTTCTTTCTTTATTATTGATAACGTTTGCCAACTTTGCCAAAACAATTGCAATATTCGATATATGTTTTATAATAACTTACCAAAAACCCATTAAACGAGACATTTGCTGCAAACCAGATACAAACTTCAGTTTGACATTCAAAAATTTAAAGAGAACAATCTAATATGTTCCTAAATGATTTCCTAGACTCTTTAGACAAAGAAAACAACAGCTCCTACATGTGTTGTGAAACAAATTTCAACACATTGCTCATCCACACATAGATCCGTAATAAATCTCCTCAAGGCACGAATAACAATGCTTAAGTTTACACCAGCATCATAAGACCAATGCGCTTTAATTCATACAACCTTACAAAATACAGAATTGCATAGGAAATAACAAGACAGTTCCTGCATAATTATTGACTAATATAGGATTTTTTGTGAGTTGCAAAATCAACAAAACATCAATTACAAAACATAGCATAAATGAGTTTGAACAAGGATCAAACCGACTAGGGAATAGGCCAATCACTCTTTAAAGCAAAGAATAAAACCAAAGGGGCAAAAGACAAAAAAAAGTAAGTTAGAAGCTTTCCATTTCAACCTTATTGTTTAGGTCCTTGTACATGCGATAGCAAACAATCTCTTCACTTCATATGTAGAAACAAATAAGGCGTTTTAAACAACCCATATGAAATCTTTATACACTTAAACAGAATATAAATTTCCATCAATGACATAAAGAAGGGTAATCTCACAAACACAAAGCAGCTTTCTTAAAGTCATGATTGTTATATGTGTTAGTACTTGTTTGTCATGTTCTTCTTTCCAAGAATATTTAAGGGAAAAGGAACGTATGACAATATGTAAAGCACAAGGCATTTAATGTTGCATTCATGATAAAAAATGATAACAAAAAGATCCTAGACAATGATACTTTTCTAACGTTGAAATATATCATACATAAATTTTGTAACCTTTGAATTAATCAAAAAAAGAAAACATACCAGAATGATAAAAGAAGGAGAAACGCTGCAAAAAACATGATATTGGGGAAAGCTGCAAAGCAAAATTTTAACTATTCAAATACTTCCAAGAAACAATTAAGAAAGTATAAATATATTGCCAACATGACGGGGAACATACCCATGAAAGCAAAGCCACAAGAATGAGACCAACATTGCCACCCCTCCCAAGCAGCAATAAGAGTTAGTAGAAAATATAAAAAGCAACCTGTGTTGCAGAAACCAAGACATTAATTCATTTCGGTCAATAACATGACATTACTACCAAAAATTACAAGATGACAAAATAACTAAAATAAAAGTTAAGTTATATTGCTAAAATTAGATTCTCTTACCTATGTTAGAAGAGCCAACCATCAGATGAAACACCTGCAAAATACAATTTACATGTTTAACTTTAAATACAAATTCTTTAATAAGATTTGCTAGGAAGATAATTCTACTCAATAAATAGACATTATATAACAAACGGATGCATTTCTTCAAGCATTCATGCCAATGTTGTAGATGTACAATATAGTGACAAAAATTGCATCAAGAATTTTAATACATGCAAAAATAAATTGAGAATCGAAAATCAATATGTAATACAACATACACGGGGTTGTCTACGCCCGGCTTTGGAAAAATTTTAGTTATACTAATAAACAATCACCAAGGGTCCGTTTGGTTTGTGGATTCAAATCATGTGATTTGAATCATTTTTTATTTACGTGTATTTTTTGTGAGAGAAAATACTGTAGCGAATCATGAATCATTATTCGAATCAAGGAGTGAATCTAGGAACCAAACGAACCCCAAATCAGCAAGCTCTGCTGAACAAAAAAGCAGAATGTACGGGCATGCAGTTTGCACTCCTGCGTTTTACAATTTCCTCCCTACATATGCATGTCTTCCATGCGAAACATTTAGGCATGAAAGCATCCACTCTTTCTTCTCAACTTAAGTTTTGAACTAAGAATCTGAGAACCGCTTCCTAGTGTAAAAGTTACTCGTCTAACTTTTAATAATCACTCGTAAGTTTTCACTGTCTTTAAAAATACTGTTATGATCTAACATGGTACCAAACAGCCAACAGTTCCAAAGAATAAGCCACCTCAGATGAGCCAAGAATAACTATTAAACTACTCAATAGGACTAGATATAGATCACTTCCCAAGTCCATAAGTTCAACAAATAAACAAAGCAGCAATATAATTCTCACAACATACCACATATATATGTACAGAGACGGAATTTGGACATGAATATGGTTTAAAACTATTCAAGAAAAACAACTCTTACTTTCTGCCGTGTCCACCCAAGTTGCGAATTCCTCGAGTGAATCCTGATTAACTGCAATGCACAAAACAACAGAGTAATGATCCTTTCAATATACAGCAAACAACACGTGCAATAAACTTCATTTCCTCAAAATGCATAACTTTGTGTCTCACTCTCAATAAAGTGTTACAATGCTTAAAACTACAAAATTCGGTAATGAAAGCATTAAACGGGTGCAAAAATTAAGATAATGATGCAAAGTTCTAGAAAATTAAAGTTTTTCCATGACCAATTACAACCCAATTGCATTTAGTAATCTACATTAACCAACTCTCTCAGCTCTGGGAACAAGAAAACAAGCACATTGCTTATCCAATAAGGATTTCCTCATTAAGTCATTTTACATATAAAACTTATAAACAACCCCAATAAACACAAAATGCTCGTCTCAATTCGCACATTCATTCAAGCCCAACATGGAAAAATGAACAAATTTCATTCTCCAAAAACCTTCATTGGCCATCTTTTAGCCATAATTAAATTCTTATCCAAAACCAAACCCAGAAATTGAAAACCACAAACCTGAGCAAATGCAAGGACGGAAATAACTACATCAACAAGAGCGAGACCAACATTAACGCCCACTAGGACCCTCGGGAAGCAAAACCCATCTCGCAATTCAATCATCTTAATCTCTCTCTCTCTCTCTCTCTCTCTCTCTCTCTCTCTCTCTCTCTCTCTTGAAGGACTTACTCTTCAATTCTATCTCTTGTTTCTAATAATGGGAAAACGCTCGTAATTTGGGTCCGAAACAGGGAAGCGTGCGGACAGAAAAGAAGAAGAAGAGCTCGTTGAGGGAATCTTTCATGGCAGAGGAAGAAGATCCGTGATGGGCGATTTTGGTTCCATTAATCTTTCTTCCTTGGAAAATCGCAGACACACAGAGAAAGAAAAGGAAGAGAAAATTTTGCTGCGATTTTTTTTTTTTTTTTTTTTTGGCTCAAAATCAAATTGTTAGGTGGTACTTTTGGTAAATACTTCGAAATGACGAGGGTAGAGTGGTAATTTCGACCAAGTGATTGTGGAAGAAATGTTACGGTGCTTCGTGTGATTCTCGTGATGATTCCTATTATCGCTTTTTCATGAACCTTAAAATTCGAAAGGTTTTTTTTTTGAACAAAATTTAGAAAAAATTTAAATTTTGAGTTATAATTTTATTTAAGTTAATATTTTTTTTATAAAATTTAAGTTTAAATTTGAGTTTAAAATTAAATTTGAGTTTAAATTTCACTTTCAACTCGAGTTTATAAATTCAAACTCAAATTAATGAATATTATTTTTCTATTCTTAAAAATATTATAATTTTTTCGTTTTAATTCTGATTGAGATGATTTTTTTCTATGTATTCATAATGAAAAGATGAATAAAATCTCACTTATATACCTTATTAAAATTTTTCATCACTATTGAGGTTTTATTAAAATACTATCTAAATATAAATTTAAGTTTTGACTCACTTTAACATAAACTCAAAAAGATTTTACATTCAAATCATAACTCAAATGTGCACATCTAAACATAAACTCAAGTTACAATTTCAACTCAAACTATAACTCAAACTCAACTCAAGATCATCACTTAAGTCACTCTAACTCAAAAATGCAAAAAAACAACCCCTAACATTTATTTCTCACTAAATTTCTTATTTCTTTCCTGTATGATATGACATCATTTATATGGGTGGATTTTCTCCCTCAAATAAATATTGATTATTGATGAGTAGATACCTTTCCACAGTCATTTGTTCAATTTTGTTGTCTAAAAAGAGAGTTAGTCGGTCAGAATTTTAAGACCCCTTCTAGACATGTCACTAGACTTTTGATCTTAAAAATTGGTAATAGAGCTTGTATCATTGTGGGCTTTTCGATAATAATTGTTGTATTTGGTTAGGTGGCATAGTTGGAGCGGATTTGATTTCGTTTAAAGGATGGAATTCAAATGGCTTAGATGCGTTTTTCAGTGCTTTTCTCATCTGGTTTCCAGTGCTTTCATCATCTGGTAGTTGTACTCTTTCGAGTTTTGCTTTGAATAGTGGTTGGCTTCTTTTGGAGGTGGTGGATCAACTCAAGACAGTGACAGTGGTAATGCACGGGTTTTAAGTTCTGTTGTTTGAAGGCATCTCATCAGCTTCAACACTTGTTTCTCAAACCATTCTTCCTACCTCAAATCCTGAATGGTCCTCTTGTTAATTGTACTTTCATTGACGGCTTTATGGCTATCTTATTTTCGGTTTTAGTTGTTTATGTTTTAGTCGAGAAAATCCAAAAAGTATCCTCTCAGTTTTGTCTAAATACAACTTTTATCTCGGAGTTTTTAAAAATTCAAAAATATCTCCTTTATTTTTCCACCCATAGAAAAAGTATCCCTTCTTTTAGTTTTTAAGTTTATTTTTTAAATGCCAAATTATCCTTGAATATCTCATATACTGTCTAAATTTGTGTTGGGCTATATCAACTTCAAACACCTCTCTTAAATTTTTGTCTTTTTTCTTTTTTTTTTTTTGAAGTAAACCTCTCATAAAATTTACACATACTTCTCGTCATAAGAACTTTTGACTTACAGTACAAAAAAAAAAAAAATTAACAATGCAACAATTCCAAACTAACCGTTATCCACCCTTTTAAGTCTAATTTCTATGTTATGTATAAGTTGTGCTTTAAAGGGTTCGATAAACATTACTTTCGTTTGTGGAAACAATCTACAATAAATTAAGATAAAATAACAGAATTTAAGAAGTAGGATAATGATTAATTTTGCACAACTACTGTTGTTGTAATTGTTCAAATTTTGATGTAGCGGAAGCTATTGATTAACCTATTGATTCAACAATAAAAGAAATGAGATAAATCAATTAACCTATTGATTCAAACAGAATACTATAAAAACCGCTTAAAAATCAATTAATTCACGCAGAATATTAGAAGTTGGTATCAAATGTTGGCGATTCACAAATAATATTGAAAATTAGAAAAATATGAAGTGTAAATACTCTAATTTCATTTACTAAAAAAAATATCTTTATATATTTATAAATTAAACTGTCCCAATATAACATAAAACTACAAATAAAAAGAAATAAAAAGAGTATAATAAATAATTTTAAAAATTAAAAACGAAAAGAAAACTAGTTTATATTTGACCTAAGAAGTAAGCCAAAATGAAACTTGACTTTATTAGATCAAATTATTACGAATTGAAACTTTCTTAATTGTAAAAATTGTAATTTAATTAAGGGAAAAGTTCAAAAATGTCCTTTTATAAAAGTGATATTTCTATTATTGACATTCTCAATCATAATTGTCCTTTTATTAAGATAAACCTGAGTTAAATAACTTAAACAAAAGGGGTAGTACTTCAGAAATAGGACAATATTGATTTCAAATTAAATTTTAAGGGTTAATTCTAAAAAAATTTCTTTAGTTAATTGAAAATTTCTATTTCTTCCGCAATAATTGACTTCGAGCCAAAAATATTAATTTTTTTTCCTGATATGGCTGCATCAAATTTACTAAAAATATTCTCAACTATAGTTATACATTTATTCATTTTAATGATCTATGTGACAAATAAATAAATGTAAATTCTTCAAATATTTGCTTAAAAATTATCAAATAAATAATTTCAACAACTATTAGATTATTTTAAAAATATTTCGAAAAATGATTGCTTGCTTCTCTTTCAATATTTTAGATACTAAAATTAAGATTACATTTTTTTTTTCGTAATTTGTGCAATATCATATGAATCTTGATCCGCAACAAATAATACTAAAACTATACTGAGAATTTTAATGTAAATAATTATATGTATAGGTAATAACTTAGCTCTAAAGAAGAGAGGAGAGAAAACCTGAATGAAGATACACAAATGGTCTATTTATTAGATGATTGCATTAGGTATACAATTGGGATTGGAAAATTCCCAATCCCTGCAAACATAGAAAAATCGCATGCTTTCTACTTTGGAGTGGGACTGTGGTGATTCCACTTTGAGATTGTGCGACTGCACTTGCGTTGGATCATTTTGGCATACAGATATGTATATATATTTTATTTTAGGTGTGGTTTTAATAATTATCATAATATTTATTTATTGAGGGATGTGTTATTTTAACTATAAGATATTCATCTGAAAATTGTAAAAAATTAAATAGTTGATAAAAAATTATGATAATTAATAAAATTAGATTATTATCATGCCACATAATTAAGTTTGGAGAGTGCATGAGTCTAAATCTTTATCCCTTACTCTTGATAAATTACCTTTTGTTAGTGTAATTATTTGACTAAAAAGATTATGAATTAAGAAAAAAAAATAAAAATTATTATTCATGCATTTTTATGAGATATTTATCAAGATTACGATAATTAAATAAATCCCTCAGTTAACCTACAGACAATGATCATTTTTTAACTGGTCAGTTCCAATCAATTCAGCAAAATAATAATAATAATAATAATAATAATAATAATAATAATAATAATAATAATAATAAATCTAAAATGTTCTATTTCTTAAATTTTAACTAATTTCATAGTTAAAATTCAAAAAATTTTAAACGTTCAAAAAGCCAAAGTAGAAAAAGATCCACTTTTAAGAATTGAATATAAAAAATTTTAAACTAGGTTTTCTAATTAAATTTTAACTATTCAAATAGTCAAAATTTATTTAAAAAAGAAAAGATTATTCTTTTAAAGTGTAATTTGAGTGTAATTTTTGAGTTAAATTTAAGTTATAATTTAAATTGAAGTTAAAACTTAAATAAAACTGAGTAAAATTGAATAAAATTAAAACTTAAAAAAATATGAATTTAAATAAAATTAAAACTTAAATTGTCTTTTTTAAAATTTTTTAGACAAAAAAACATGCCCAAAATTTTTAAAAAGCCTAAAATATAATTACCTATGGAAAAAGGCTTTAGGCTTTATTATCCACACACACATGTTGAGAGTAGTAATTTTTCCACGTGGGACTCCAGAACTCTCAAGCAAAACCTTAGGTTCCACCTACTAACTTAATGGGATCAACTTTTATTAAGTAGCAGAGTTTTAATTCTATCAAAAATTAATAAAACTGCTTTTTATGCCAATACAAGATTAAAATTGCACTTTTAAATTATTTATTATCTATTATCTTTATCTGCCTGTTACGTATTACTAGAAGGTAAATAAGTTTATGGCCGGTTGGTTTCAAAATGAACGAAATGTTTCCAAAGATTTTTCATTTTTAAGAAAGTTCTTATTACAATTGGGTCCAATCCAATGGAACGATCGTGTGATAGAACAAGCTATATATATAATTCAAGCTTTAAATTTGTGAGAAATACAATACCAACAATATATATAGGCCACATATTGAGTTGATTGGAGAATGAAGAACTTAGATGATCCATTTCATTGTCGGGCAACTATTGGAATGAGATTGAATACCAAATATTGTTACATTATTCAAAGTATCCGACATATTTTAAAGACAAAAGCCATTTGTTTTCGTATGATACACACATACACGTGAGTACTGCCCAAAAAAATTGGGACTTTAGTATCTATACATATATGTTATTATCTATCCGACATATGTTATTATCTATACATATAATTCTTTACATTAAAATTCTCAGTATGGTTTTAGTATTATTTGTTGTGGATCAATATTCATATGATATTGCACAAATTACGAAAAAAAAAAATGTAATCTTAATTTTAGTATCTATAATATATTGAAAGAGAAGCAAGAAATCATTTTTTGAAATATTTTATAAATAATCTAATAGTTGTTGAAATTATTTATTGGATAATTTTTAAGCAAATATTTGAAGAATTTACATTTATTTATTTGTCACGTAGATCATTAAAAAAAAAAAAAAAAAAAATGTCTTCTCATAGTATAATTTTATATTCTTATTTTGAAATGTCTATTATCTAAATACTTTTTCCTTTTAATTTATCCCTTTAATTATTCTTTTACATCTCTTGAAATATTATTTTATCAAAAGTTACCTTCGACTTTTGTTTTGGTTGTTTTCTTATTGGGTTTTTCTCCCTTTGTTTTATTTCACTTAAAATTTTATCACTTTTATTTTGAGATGCGCTGATCAAAATATTTCTTCCTTCTAATTTGTTTATATCATGTAGTACATTTTTTTTAATTTAAAACTCACTTAATTTTTGTAGATCCTCTAAGATATTATCATATGTAGCCTTCATAACTGCTATGGGATTTTGAATGAGACAACGGTGTTTCTTCCTTTTGTTCCGATTTTTCTTTTCTTTTGTATTTTTTTCCCCCCCTCTTTTCTTTGTTTTTCTACGTTCTTCTTCTTGCTTTGTTTCCCTCCTACAATCTTTCTTTTTTCTTTCTCTGCTTATACAATCTTATAACTTCGTTTTGAAATGGGTATCATCAAAATATTTTTTTTCTTTTAATTTAACCCTATTATATAATTTTTTTTTCAAATTTTTTGTTACTTTTTTTTTTTTGCTAAAGAAATATATCCTTACTTAAATATTATTTTACATGCTCTGAAATATTATTTTTATCAAATATCCTCCCTCCAAGTTTCGTTTCAGTTTCTTGTGGATCCTTTTTTTTTTTTTTTTTTTGCTTTTGTCATTATCTTTTTTGTTTCTTGAGACACATATGATCATCAAGATACTTGTTTCTTTTTATTTGTCCCTATGATCACGTAATTTTTTTTGGTGTGTCCTCACTTAAATATCTTTTTACATACTCTAAAATAGTACTTTATTCCATAAAAAATAGTACTTTATCGAATGTGGACTTTATAACTACTACGAAATTTTGATCGAGATAATTTTTCCTTCTCATCTAATTAATTCTCTATAAAATTTGTTTCAATCATTCTTTTATAAATAAGTTATACATATATATACATATAAAAATATCACCAAAACGTATGTCTTGATAGAAACATACATTTTGATCTATCTACAATTTTAAATTTAAATATGTTTCTATCACACATATATACCTTTGATTTGCTCCGCTGGGATCAAGCTCATGGGAGCCGCTAGGGATGTAGCTCTTTTGTTTTTTTGTTTTTTTTTGTTTTTTTTGTTTTTCCTTCTTAATGGAAGGTATAAAAATCTATGTAAGTACGCAGTCAAGCATATGGCTGGTAATTTTAAACATGACATGATGAAACGATATGAAAACGACACGAGATAAATGAGTTTGGACCACACGATTATTAATTAGGTCGTTAACGGGCTGACACAAATAACACGAAAATAAATGGATTGAATTCGTGCCAGCCCGTTTAACATGCTTAATTTGTTTAGTTATACAGACCAACACGACATGACACTGATAAGGATACGTGTAACTAACTGTAATTCAAAATCTAATTGTAATTTCAAATCTAGGATTTTATTCTAAGTTGTTGTATTTCCTGGATTGTAGGAGATTAGTTTTCTACGTTAGATTCTTTGACTGAGTGTATATATATTCATTACCATTCAATGGAAAAGGCCATGCCATAATTTCATTAATCTGTCAAGATCTTTATGGTATCAGAACCTTCTTTCCTGAACCTCTCTCTCTCTCCCCTTTCATGAAAACCTTAGTATCTCTTTCCTTCGGTAGTTGCCAGCCTTTAGTGCTGCAGTACTCCAGTCTTAGCGCCACAGTAAATCCAGATTGTCTTCACAAGTATTCGTCAGTCATAGCCACTGAAAACAATCAACTTCTTATACCCAATACTCAGGAACCTACAAAATCCCTTATTGTTATCAATATACACAATTCAGTGAAACTCACATCCACCAATTATCTCTCATGGAAGTTGCAAATTGAAGCTATTCTTATTGGTTATGGACTGCAACAGTTCATAGATGGATCTCTTCTAGCACTGCCTGCCACAATCACCGTCAATGGCACTCCTAGCCCTAATCCTGAATACTTGACATGGCTTCGACAAGACAAATTAATTTTTGGAGCATTAGTGGGGTCAATCTCTCCAACTCTCATCCCTCTCATCACTCAATCCAAAACATCTCGTGAGATTTGGATGACTCTTGCCAACACATATGCAAGGCCCTCTCGTGGACACATCAAGCAGATTAAGGATCAAATCAAGCAAACGACAAAGGGGTCACAAACGATCTCAGAATACATGCAATTTATCAAAACTCGCACTGACGAACTTGCTATGCTTGGCAAGCCCATGGACGCTGAAGACATCATTGAGAAAATACTTGATGGTCTCGATGAGGACTACAAACCTATTGTGGATGTCATCAATGCTCGAGACACCACAATCACATTTGATGAACTTCATGAGAAGCTGATTAACAAGGAATTATCCCTGCGTTCTTCTACTGCCAATTCAACTCCGCTTCCCGTCTCTGCAAATCCAATCTCAACTCAGCCCAATTTTTGACAAAACAGCTTGGGCAATCAATGATCACGGGGACATGCGCCATCCAATTCTAATGTACGATCTGATCGTCCTCCTCCTTGGCCATATCTTGGAAAATGTCAAGGGTGTCGTGCTCAAGGTCACACGGTTCAACAGTGTACGGTATCTCTGTGGCACTACCAATCATGGAGTGGTCATTTATAAGAACTCACAACTATCTCTCCATGCCTTCTCAGACGTAGACTGGGTTGGGAACAAAGATGATTTTACTTCCACTAGTGCCTATCTTATCTACATTTGTCGCATTCCTATCTCTTGGAGCTCAAAGAAACAACGGACGGTGGCCCGCTCTTCTATTGAGGCTGAGTATCGAGCTGTTGCCACCACAGCTGCTGAACTTCGCTGGATTTGTTCCCTCCTCACGGAGCTCTATGTCTCTCTACCTCAGCAACCAGTTATTTACTGTGACAACGTTGGTGCAACGAATCTGTGTTCAAATCCGGTTCTTCACTCTCACATGAAACATGTTGCTTTGGACTACCACTTCATCCAGGAACAAGTTCAAGGGGGTTCTCTTCGGGTTGCTCATGTTTCGTCTACTGACCAATTGGCGGATGCACTCACCAAACCTCTTCCTCGCTCTCGCTATCAACACTTGGCAAACAAGATTGGCATCACCTCAAGGTCCTCCATCTTGCGGGGGCATGATAAGG